>NJPT01000052.1:0-600000 GCA_002946425.1 Rutstroemia sp. NJR-2017a BBW
ATATACTAAGGAAATACTATCCGCTTATATAGACCTTCGTTCTCACTGTACCAGTTGTTCCAGTGGTTCCAGCGATCCCAAATCGCTGGTACCACTGGTACCACTGGACAACATGTGACTTCCCCGCAGGGTTCTACTGTGATTGGTCAACCCAATCTCTGAGCCTAAGGTCCCTACGGTCACATGTTGTCAGGTCGTAACATTAAGGATAACTTTAATAAATTATATATAATTTATTAGATAGTTCTTATTATTAAAGAAGTTTTAAAGATATAATTAAATCTATTTAATTATTTCTTCTTTAAAATATAATATAACTTAATTATTTATTATAATTAGTTAATTAAATTTATCTTAATTAAAGATAATATATATTTTAATTTGAAATAGAAATATTTCGAGTTTATATTAATCTTCTTTATATTTATCTAATAAAACTATTTTAAAAGTTTCTAAAATAGTAATTTTATATAATTTATTTATATTAATATCGTTTTTATTATTTTATTCGTTATTTAGAATAATAATTATTTAAATACTAATTTAATTATTTGATTTGGATATAATAAAAATATCGATTTAGTATATAAAATAATAAGAATATTCAAAATATTATAAATATTTATCTTCTAAATTATATAGAAATAGTTAAGATCTTGAATATTAATAATTAATGAAAATAATAATATTATTATAAATTTATTATTGAAAATAATTATATAGAAAATCGAATAATAATAATAATAGATAAATAAATAGTAATTATTATTAAATATAAAGTTCTATATATTAAAGAAAACTATCTAGTTATATAAATTTTTATTCTTTATTATTCTAATTATCTTAGTTATTCTAACTAATTAGTTTAACTAAAATAATTAAAATAATTATATTATATATTCTAATAATTAAAAGTTCTATTAAAAATATTATTCTTTCTTTAAATATTCTTATAATAATAGATATTATTTCTTTAAAATATTCTTTATTCTGAAGATATCTATATTATAAAATATTTTATATTTATATATATTTATATTATCGCGGATATATATATTATATTATCTAGATATAATAGATTAACTTTCTAAATATAAATAATTATTTTCTAAACTTAAAACTTTTAATTTATATATAATTATAAATATAATAATAATTTGGTATTTATAATATTTATATTATATATAAAATATTATTTTCTATTTATCTTCTTTTTTAATTTAGATTAAATTAAATTTTATATATTAATTTAATTTTATAAAATATTTAACTTTCTCAATTCGATTTTATAATTTATTAATTAATAATAATAAATATCGATTCTTAATAATAATAATATTAAATTTATAGTAATTAATAATTAATTTACTTTTCTTATCTTTTTTTTTAATATAAAGAAAATAAATATTTCTATAAATAAAATAGATTCTCTAATAAATCTCTTTATTAAATTTTTATTAAGATATTTATAAAGTAATTTAAACTTCTTTTTCGATAATAATATAATTAATAAAAATAATAATTTCTTTCCTTCTTCTAATTTTATTTTATAATCTCAAAATTAATATTTTGATAAAGTATTCTTTTAAAATCTTTCTTTAAAAATCTCGATATATTTTATATATTATATTAATATATTCTTTAATAAAAGATTCTAAATTAAAATATCTAATTTTGATAAATTTATTACTTTTAATTTCTAACTAAATATCGATTTTATATAATTCTATATAAACTTCTTTTTATATTTATATTTATTATATTATATAATTCTTATAATTTAGTTAATATATAGATTATAATTCTCTAATTATAATATTTCTAGAATTATTTAATATCTTTTTAGTAAAATTAAATCTATTTTTATCTATTTAGAATACTAATTTAATTATATTTCAAATTTTTATATTTTATACTAAACTAATTTATCTCTTTTAATTAATTATTTATTAATAAAATAAAGTTTATATAAAATTAATTTCTTAAAAATTTATAATTTTGTTGATATTATAACTTTTAATATTATAAAATTTTCTATTATTTCTAAATTTATTATAATTTGAAATATTTATCTATTTTTATATATTTTATAAAGAATTTATTCTAATTTTAGAATAGTTTTCAGTTTGTTAATTTATATTCTGAATAACTTGATAAATTATTTCTAATTAATATAGAATATTTCGTAATATAATTTTATAATAAATATATTTTATTATAATCTAATTTCTTCTTTAATTAATTTAATATAGTAAATCTATTTCTTTATTAAGAACTATCTTATTAATTATTCTATATAAATATTCTCTTTTTTTCCGATTTATCATTATAATTATATTATTTATAAATATTGAAATATTATTTAGAATTATCTAATTTATAATTTATTATCTTCGAAATTATTTTTTGAAAATTCTCAATAGATTTTATTGATTTTAAGTTATTTCTATCTAAAATATTTATTATCTCTATATATAAATTTATAAATTTTATTTATTCTAAATTCAGAAGTTTCTATATAATTATAATATTAATTTTTATAATTCGAATAAATCTAGATTTTAACTTTTTAGATATTATATTTCTTAATAATCTATTCTTTATTTATATTTAATAATTTAAATATTATATTTATTTATAATATTTATAATTTCTTTAGAAAATAGTTATTTATAAATTCCTCTTTATAATATTTCTTATATATATTATTATAATATATAAATTATCGAATATATTTATAATTTGTTTTTTCATTAATAATTAATTTTCTATAAATAATAAGATTTTGATTTATTATATTTATTTAATAGAATTTCTTTTTCTACTTTTTATTTTTAAACTTCTTAAAAGATTATTCTATATTATTCTTTTCTAATTTATAAATTATATATTGATTATTATAATATACTATTTATAATAATATTATATATTTATTAGAAACTTACTAACTATTTATTATATTAATTTAATATTTTATTATATTTTTAAATTATTTCTTTCTCTTTTAATTTCCTTTTTTAAATTTATTTATTTAGAATTTTTTATAATAATTTTTAGTTTAATATCTTGGAAATCTATATTCGAAGTAAAATTTCTTTTTATATTTATAATTCTTTTCTTTCTAGAAAAGATTATTTTTAAAGTTTATAATATTTAATTTTATAAGATTATTATAAATACTTTATTATTTTCTAAATTGATTTAGTTTATAATATTCTTTATTTCTTTAGAATTATTTAAATTATTTATCTTGTTAATATTTATATAATATATTATTAATTTGGATTAATTCTTTAATAAAAGAATTTAGATTATTATATTTAATTTACTTTTTTAATTCGAACTTAATATTTAATTTAAATTCTTTATAATAATAATTTATAATTATCTTATCTCTTTATTTTATAATATCTATATAATATTTAAACTTAATAATATATTTTATAACTAATTTAGTTTATATTAATTTATAAAGTTTCTTTTTTATAACTTTCTTTTTATTAATAATATTAAATATCCAATAAATCTTTATTTTGAATTCTTCGAAAAAACCGAAGATAATTCTAATAAATTATATATAATCTATTAATTAATCTTTATTATTAAAGAAATCTCGAAGATATAATTAGATCTATTTAATTATTTCTTATTTAAAATATAATATAATCTAATTATTTATTATAATTTATCGATTAAATTTATTCTAATTAAAAATAATATATATTTCGATTTAAAATAGAAATATCTCGAGTTTATAATAATTATCTTTATATTTATCTAGTAAAGTTATTTTAAAGATTTCCGAAATAATAATTTTATATAATTCGTTTATTTTTATATTATCTTTATTATTCTAATTAATATTTAGAATAATAGATATCTAAAAAGTAAATTAGTTATTAAATATAAATCTAAATATAATAAAGATATCAATTTGATATATAAAGTAATAAAGATATTTAAAATATTATAAATATTTATCTTCTAAATTATATAGAAATAATTAGAATCTCGAATATTAATAATTAGTGAAAATAATAATATTATTATAGATTTATTATTGAAAACAATTATATAGAGAATTAAATAATAATAATAATAAATAAATAAATAGTAATTATTATTAAATACAAAACTTTATATATTATAGGAAAACTATTTATTTATATAAATCTTTATTCTTTATTATTTTAATTATTCTAGTTATTTTAATTAATTAATCTAATTAGAATAATTAAGATAATTATATTATATATTCTAATAATTAAAAATTCTATTAAAAGTATTATTCTTTCTTTAGATATCTTTATAATAATAGATATTATTTCTCTAAAATACTCTCTATTTTAAAAATATTTATATTATAAAATACTTTCTATTTATATATATTTATATTATTGTGAATATATATATTATATTATCTAAATATAGTAAATTAATTCTCTAAATATAAATAGTTATTTTTTAAATCTAAGATTTTTAATTTATATATAATTATAAATATAATATATTAATAGAAAGTAATATAATATAATAATACTTTACTTTTTTATAATAAAAATAAAAAACTATTTCAATATTATCTTTTTCAATTTTATTTTCTAGAAGAATTTATTTAGAATATCTTTTCAAATTATAAATTATTATATTAAAAGAAAAATTAAATAAATAAAATATTTAGAATTTAGTAAAACTAATTACTATTTATATATAATCGAGAATAATATTATAAATTATAAAGTTTAAAAATTTTAAATTTAGTTATATTAAATAATAATAAAATCTTAAATAGAAATTAAATAATATTGAATAATATATTATCTAGTATTAAAAAATAATATATTATAATATATTATTTAGTATTATCTAGATAAAATAAAGGTTTATATAAATAAATAGTTTCTTTAATATATAAAACTTTATATTTAATTTAAATAATAATTTTATTATTTAGTTATTATTACTCCGATTTTTTTATTAATTAATTCTCTATTTATAAGTTTTAATATATAATATTATATTCTAATATCACTTCTATATAATATTAACTAAATAAGATATAATAATTTAAAATAAATAATATTATTAAAATTTAACTTTATATTAATATATTAATAATTATTTAATAAAGTAACTTTGAAAAATATAATTTTATTAATATAATTATTTAATATTTTAATATAAATATAAATTTTAATATATATAATAAATCTAAATTAATTATTTGATTTTATATAATAATTAGAATTATAATAAATTTTGAATTTATTATAATATATAAAAAACTATTTTATTTTATTTTCTAAATTAAATTATTCAAAAAAAATTAAAAATATTATTATTATAATTTTATTATAAATAATTCCAATTTATATTTCTATTTTTATATAAAATATTAATATTAAAATTGATAATATTAATATTTTCTATATATATTTTAAATTTAAAAAAAAAATTATATTTTTTTATTAAAAAATAACTTTTTATTTCTATATTAAATAATATTATATAATTATTAATTTATTTATAATCTCTTTTTTAAATCAAAAGATTCTATATATATATATTAAACTAATTATTAAGTTTTATAATATTATAAAAAAAGTTCTTATATAAATATAGAAAAAACTTTAAATAATAATTAAATAATTTAAAATATATATAATTATATTATAAATTAAAACTTTTTAAAAATTAAATATAAAAATGATATAATAAATATAATTTTCTGGTAAAAAGAGTTTAAAGTATTTAAAAGTAATTATAAAATATAATTTATAAGAGATAATAAAAGAATATAGATTTTAATATACTTCAAGTTAAAATATTTATTATTTTTTTCGGCACATCGGTTTTTTCGGCACGCTCTGGCAAGGGTAGCAAATCACGGTTTCTCAATAGTATAGCACTGATAGAGAAATGGCTATACCGTTGCCGTCAGGCAAACCTCCTTCTATGAAGAAGGCGAACGGCCTATCTGCCTGTGATACACCTCAATCCCGTGACTAGCCACGATAAGGAGGAGGGGAATGCGAGTAGTATACATTGAAACTTCTGGCCGCTTGTTCCGTCGTAGCAGCATTGAGATTTAAACATATGGGAGTCGAAATTCTAGACCTACAAATGACAGGCACAATGGAACTGCCTCCATGCCTCCTCTTTGCACACACGAACAACGCGTGTTGCTGTCAAAATCAGCGGCCTAGCCAGCTCCAAGGCACGGAATCCAGCAGCCCAATCTCCCTTCAGAAAACAGAGATAGTCATTGAGAATGCCACCTTATGTGCGTTCAGCGCCAGCGCCAGCGTGGAAGTTCCCCACGTCTTTCTGGCAATATGGGCGCTCGTACTCGCATGCTATACAGGCGCGGATCACGTGCAGTTTGGGTTAGTGAGAGAGGAGGGGAAAGATGAGATGGTCGTGCTGCAGTATGACGAGAATGAGGCCTTTGAGGCGATTCTAGGAAAAGTTGAGGATGGCATTCACGAGGCGGCTGAGCGCGGTACAAGTAATAGCAGGGTGTTATATAACACGGTGGTTGATGTTTGTGTGTGCCAGAGTATAGGAGAGACGAGGGCTGTAGAGCGGGCAAGGAATTTGGTTGTAAGTACTTGGTTTTTTCTCCCTCTTTCTGTTGAGCATAACCTTGGACCTGAGAAGTTTGTTGTTGAACACCACACCACCAAGCTTATTACGTGAAGCCATGGAAGAAATTGGCTCTGGTGATCTTGTTACCTCTCAGCCGAAAATTTCGCTGCACCATCCACTGACTTATTGCTCGCATAGCCAACTCTATCGCTCTGTGTCGACGTATCTGAGTCGGAAGTTCGAGCATCGCTCATCTCGCACTCGCTTTGTGGCAATCAACTTGCTGGGATTGCAGCAACATTCTCAACGGCACTTGCAACGTCGCTAGAGCATTCCTCCGTCCCAGTGGGATCTCTTCCGATTCTCAGTGCGTATGATCGCAACCGTCTCCAGCATTGGAACGGGCTCGTGCCTCAACCAGCATGTCCGCAGTTCGTTCATGAGATCTTAACGCTTCAGGCCCGGAATACGCCCGAGAGCATTGCGGTGCAGTCATGGGAGGGGAATATGACTTATTCCGACCTCGAAGAAGTCTCCTCCCGCTTAGCTGTGCACTTGCGCCAGCTCGGTGTCGGGACTGAGGTCATGGTGCCACTGTGTTTTGGGAAATCAATGTGGACAGTTATTTCGCAGGTGGCGGTATTGAAGGCTGGAGGCGCTTGTGTCCCCATCGATCCGAATCTTCCACGGGCACGGATGGAAATCATCATGAAGGAGGTGGCTGCCACGATTGCATTGACGAGTGTCGAATGCTCGGGGCTGCTCCCTATCACCAGCGACGTTACGCCTGTCATTGTAAATGACGCCTTTGTCGCCTCGCTGCCGTTGCTGGTCGTGAGTAAGGAACTAATTCCAAACGAGCAATTGAAAGGCTCGAATGCGGCGTTCATCATGTTCACGTCGGGATCGACGGGTATACCCAAAGGAATCGTGCAAGAGCACCGTCATATGACGGCGAGCATCGAGGCACATACCGCCCGCATGTCCATCACTCCATCCTCGCGCCTCTTCCAATTCAGCAGCTATGCCTTTGACGTTAGTATCAGCGATATCTTTGGTGCTTTCCTCCACGGCGCCTGTCTCTGCATACCCTCCGATGCAGACCGCGTCAGCGCCTTAGCCAAATCAATCACAGAACTCCGGGCGACGCATATCTGCACGACGCCGACCGTTGCGAAGACTCTGGACCCCAAGGACGTCCCCACTCTGAGTACTATGACTCTTGGCGGCGAAAAGCTGACACAGGAATTGGTGGAGATCTGGAGCGATAAAGTAAAGCTGCTTAATATTTACGGTGTCACAGAGTGTAGCGTTTGGTGTGCGATCAACGAGCGAGAGCGCGGGGCTGTGGAGCCGGAGAATATTGGATATGGTGTGGGTGGTGTATTATGGGTCGTTGAGCCGCACAATCACGACGTGCTCGTTCCCATAGGAGCGTTAGGCGAGCTTGTCATTGAAGGCCCGATAGTGGCAAGGGGCTACCTCGACCCGGAGAAGACGAAGAAGGTGTTTATTGCGCCGCCTGCGTGGGTTGCAACAGCGGAGCGGGCAGGTGAAGGGGGCAATATGTACAAGACAGGAGATTTGGTGCGGCAAAATTGTGATGGGTCGCTCTCGTTTGTGGGCCGCAAAGACACGCAGGCAAAACTGAGAGGGCAGCGGTTAGAATTGGAAGACGTGGAACATCATTTAGCTAGGTGTATGATGGACGCACCGACTGTGGCGGTCGAAATCGCAATCGTCCAGATGGTGCATGGTACTGAGGTGGAGGCGCTCATTGCGTTTGTCCAGCTCCCAGGAAGCGAGAAGCCACTCGGTTTGCCGACAAGACTGATTGATATAACTTTAGCAGATGAGTTGATGCCTCGGTTGGTCGAGGTGGAAGCTGCCCTGGCCAAGGTGCTACCGGGTTATATGATTCCAACCGTTTTCCTGCCTGTTCAGAAAATGCCGACAACGGACACCGGAAAGCTGAACAGGAGACGACTCCGCGAACTTGCTGCTAGTCTTTCCCCCTTTGAGCTCCGAAAGTACAGCCTTCCCTACCCTGGAGCAGCAGGACACGGCAAGCGAGCACCACAGCCAGGGGCAGAGAGCAGACTCGCCGATGCTTGGGCCGAAGCATTGCGTGTGCCCGTCACGCTCCTGAGCGCCGAAGACCATTTCTTCCACGTTGGCGGCGATTCAGTGCGCGCGATGACGCTTGCTGCGAAGGCGCAGCAGCGTGGGTTGCCTCTCACCGTGGCCACCATCTTTGAGACGCCCATTCTGGCGGACATGGCCTCGCGGGTGGACGTTGGAGCCGGCTCTCTGATTTCCACCGTCAGCACACCCACCGAGTTCGAATTGCTCCCAGCGCAGCATCGGGATGAAATGGTGAAGGACGCGGCCGAGCAGTGCGGAATCAGCGTTACAGACATCGAGGACATGTATCCGTGCACACCACTGCAAGAAGGCTTCATGGCGACGTCGAGTCTCGAGCCGGATGCCTATGTGACAACTTACAAGTTTGATCTTCCGGCCGACCTCGACGTAGGCGTTTTTCGACGGGCATGGGAACATACCGCGGTTTTGAATCCTATCCTCCGCACTCAGATGGTACAAATTGGCTCGTTTGGCATGTTCCAGATTGTCCTGAAGCATACTGAGCTTTGGAAACACAGCATCACATCTTCTGGATTGTTAGGAAGGTTTGGGGGACCCCTTCATTATGCAGCACTTCTGGACGAAGGAGCCGAGTCGCCGCAGACGCGTAAGTTTACATGGTCAGCTCACCATGCTGTATATGATGGATGGACCTTGCCCCTGTTGATGGATTGCTGCCAACGTTGCTACAAAGAACTGACCCAATGCGAAATGGAGCAGGAGCGGGCACGGGACGATGCACCGGTGAAGTTTAGTCCCTTTCTGCGCTACCTGGCCGGGGTGAACCATGATGAGTTGGCGACTTTCTGGACAAAATACTGTTCTGGCTTTGCATTCCAAACGTTCCCTTCGTTACCGCAGAGATCATACCAGCCACGGCCGCGAGATACTGCAAAATTCACTCGCAACCTCCCTACGCAGAAGATTCAAGGCATTACTCTTCCCACATTCATTAACTTAGCCTGGGCATTGACACTGCGGAGCTACCAGAGTTCCGATGATATTGTGTTTGGCTTAACCACATCCGGACGGTCAGCCCCGATCGACGGCATTCTTACCATGATGGGGCCGACAATCGCTACATTCCCCCTGCGTATTCAAGTGTCTAGTATCGAAACGGTGCAGGATGCTCTAAAGGCAGTCCAGAGATCTCTCACCTCCATCATACCCTTTGAACAGACGGGCTTGCAGAACATCCGTCGCATCTCAGACGACGCCGCGGCCACATGTGCCTTCCAGAATCTGTTGGTCATTCAACCCGAGGTCGAGGACAGCCTTTCGGGTTTCTTAAGCACTCAAGAGGTTGATGCGGATTTCTTGAATGACCTGAATGTTTATTCGCTGATGCTTGAGTGTTCCCCACGTGCCTCGCCCGACGGCTCCTCGTCCATAGATGTGATGATCAACTTTGACCGTGAAGTTATTGAGCCGCAACAAGTCCAGCGAGTTTTTCATCAGTTTGCCGGCATCCTGACCCAGTTGCTGGAAGCAGACTCATCTGAAAAAATTGATCATCTATGCTTCCTCAGTGTGCAGGATCGTGAGGAGATCATGCAATGGAACAGCAACGTACCAGCTATTCAGAACCGTTGCATCCATGAGCTTATTGCTGAAGCTTATGCCGACGATCTTCAATGCCCGGCTATCTGCTCGTGGGATGGCAATTTGAGCTTTGCTGAGCTCGATCACCTTTCATCACAATTTTCACAGCAGCTGTGGCTGCGTGGGGTTAAGAAGGGAGATTTTGTCCCTCTGTGCTTTGAGAAATCGCTGTGGATCGCTGTTGCAATGCTGGCTGTCCTGAAAGCGGGGGCTGCGTTCGTCATGCTCAGCCCACAGCATCCCAAAGCACGCCTCCAGGCTATTGCGGAAGACGCAAAGGCGAAGTTTGTTGTCTGTTCGAAAACGCAGGGGGAGAACTTTACCGGAACTTCGCTAGCCATCATAGAATTGGGCCCTGCATATCCTGCCATCGAACTAGAGTCATCTGAGAGCCTCAAGACGAGTTTTGAGCCGGTCAGCCCTGAGGATGCGGCTATCGTGATTTACACATCCGGCAGCACAGGAAAGCCCAAAGGTATTATTCTCGAACACCTCGCATTTTGTTCCAGCGCGATGGCACACGGCTTATCCGAGTGCTTATCTCGTAACTCGCATGTGCTACAGTTTGCTGATTTTGCATTCGATGTTGCGCTCAGCGACATCCTCACCACACTCATCTACGGAGGTTGCGTGTGCATCCCATCCGAGGATCAGCGAATGAATGACCTGGCGGGAGTCATACGGGACCTTGGGGTCACGGATGCATTCCTTACTCCAACCGTATCCCGGATGCTTATGCCATCAGATGTGCCGCTTCTGCGAACGCTGAAATTGGGAGGTGAGCCGCTTCAACAGGAGGACCTGAACTTATGGGCGGAGCATGTGTATTTGATCAACAGCTATGGAGTTGCCGAATGCTGTGTTCGCTCGTTATACCATGCACCCGTCAGTGTCAATGATAAGCCCAGTACCATCGGCCAATCTGTTGGCTGCACCAGTTGGATCGTTAATATTGATGACTCGGAAACGCTGGCACCTATCGGTGCCATAGGGGAGCTGCTTATCGAAGGGCCAACGCTTATGCGCGGGTATCTTCATGATGACACCAGGACAAGCGAGGCAATTGTTGATAGGAAGCTTGGTCGACCAACGGCCCGCCGGATGTATCGTTCCGGTGACCTGGTTCGATATGACTCCAGAAGGGCCATTGAGTTTATCGGCCGCAAAGACACACAGGTGAAGATACGCGGTCAGCGCATCGAACTGGGCGAGATTGAGCACCATCTTGCAGCTAGTTTGGGCGGACATCAATCGGTTGCGGTTGAAAGTATCAATTCATCCGTGTCGTTCGGAAAACTGGTAGCTTTCATCGTGAGTCCAAACGCTCAAGTTACATCCCACCAGCTCCTGGCGCCACCCGCGCAGGCGGACTCGGCCCTGTATAGAAGCTTTGTAAAAACAAGAGACCAGCTCAGCCAGAAATTGCCACAGTATATGATTCCTGATATGTTCGTGTCGATCAATTTCTTGCCGCTCAATCCATCGGGGAAAACGGATCGTCGTCGCCTGCGGGATACTATTGCCGACCTGTTGAACGACAAAGAGACCGCTGCCCACTATCAGCTTGGTTACAGCGAGAAGACCCCTTTGACGTTGCCTGAGCACCATCGGCTTGCTGAGTTGTGGAGTCGTGTAATGAAGCTTAATTCTGCGGCATTGAGTGCCGATGATAATTTCTTTCGACTTGGAGGCGATTCGGTTCAAGCCATGCGTCTTGTAGCAGCTGCGCGAGCCCACGGTTATTCTCTCTCTGTAGCGGGCGTGTTCCAACATCCTATCCTCTCCGAACAGGCCAAACTTCTGGGCCTGTCTCCTGCAGAGTCTGCTACCGACCGGGAGGAGCTCAAACCATTCGAAATTCTGCTGGCCCGTGCCACTATAGTCCCTGGTGTTCAGAGTTACTTGGAAGCAAACCAAATACGTCAGGAGGTAGCAGCAGATTCGTGCATCAAGGAGGAGTTGATAATGGATGCCTATCCGTGCACTCCCCTACAGGAAGGGCTCATGGCGTTGTCTATAATACAACGGGGTGCTTACATTTACCAGCACGTATACGACCTCCCACTTGGAATTTCTCTCTCCAGATTTCAGTGTGCCTGGCAACGTTTAGTCGACCAAAACAATATTTTACGCACAGTGATTGTCCGTACCATGTCCTGGGGCTTGGTGCAGGTCGTCCTGAAACCTTCACCGTTGACCTGGCTCAGGCCCACTTCTCTGGATTCATACGTCAAGAGCGACAAGGAAATTCCGATGGGCTACTCGGAGCCTTTGAGCCGGTTCGCTTTGTGCGCTGACCATGATGGCAGATACCAACTTGTCTGGACAATTCACCATGCGCTCTATGACGGCTGGTCTATGGATCTCATAGTCTCGCAGCTGAATCTAATATATGACGAGCAAGAAATAGCACCTGCAGTTCCATTTGGATACTTCGTGGCTCATCTTCAGCACTTAAACAAAGCAGCTGCAGCAACATATTGGACGGAGTATCTTGCCGAGGGAACGCATTCTCCGTTTCCAGTTCCGAAGGCAACAGACGGACCACGTAGGGGAAAGCGAAACTCTGTGGAGGGCTTTCTATCCACCACATCCGCATCAGCTTCTGATTTTACCTTGACCACTGTTGTTCGATTTGCTTGGGCCCTGCTGCTCAGCAAATATATTGCTACGGACGACGTCATCTTTGCATCGACCGTCTCGGGAAGGAATGAGGACTTGACTGGAATTGAGAATCTCGTCGGGCCTACCATCGCTTCGGTTCCATTTAGGGTCAAAGTCGATCAAGGTGCCACTGTTGCTATGGCTCTTGGCGCCGTACAGAGCGCATCGGCAAATATGATTCCGTTTGAGCAAATGGGTATGCAAAACATTAGCCGATTGAACCCCTCAACAAAGGAGCTGTGTAATCCCTTCACTTTATTGGTCGTTCACCCAGAAGATCGACGGCAACGCGAGGGCGACGTGCTTGGGAAGCCTCGGAATGCCGACTACGACGTTGACTTCCTGACTTATCCATTAGCCATCGAATGCTCGCTTTCTCCGGAGGGGTTACAATTCAACATCAGTAGCAGTCCTTCTCATCTCAGCTTTACAAAAACCGAGTGGATCCTATTCCAGCTAAAAGAAATCACAGCGAAGCTCCTCAACGAGAATCAGAAAACAGCGCTGGTCGGTGAACTCGACATTATATCTCCCGAGGAGTTGGACCAGGTGCAGAAGTGGAACCACACAGTCCCAGAAGCAGAGTTGGTCTGCGTGCATGAAAAGTTTTCACGGGTAGCAGCACGATTTCCACTCGCTGAAGCTGTATGTGCTTGGGATGGTAGTTTGACCTATGTCGAACTGGACCAGCTTTCAAACCGTGTTGCCCTTTTCTTGATTGATCGAGGTGTGCAGAAAGGCTCGCACGTCCCTGTTTTGTTCGAAAAATCCGTCTGGGCCATCGTCAGCCAGCTCGCGGTTCTCAAGGCTGGTGCTGTCTGCGTGCCTCTCGACATCTCTCACCCTGTAGATCGAAAACGATTTGTTCTCGGCGCCATAGGTAGCGATAAGGTTCTGACTTCGGAGTCATTAGCAGAATATGCCTCTCAATTCAGCTCTGATACGATTGTCATCGGTTCCTCCGTGCTGCCCAATCTCCCAGATTATCAACTAAGCGCCCTCACTTTGGTGGAGCCCTCTCAGCCGGCTTTTGTACTGTTCACCTCTGGCACAACTGGCACTCCGAAGGGAATCGAGATTCCGCATGCAACGACCTGTTCCAGTGCCAACCACCACGGGCCCCGCTTGCGACTAAATGAGACATCTCGAGTTCTCCAGTTCTCATCATTCGTGTTTGATGTCGCTATCTTTGACATCTACACTACGCTCTTTGCTGGTGGATGTGTCTGTCTCCCTCGTGAGTCAGACCGCTTCAATGGTATTCCTGCCGTGGTGGAGAGTATGAAGATCAACTGGGCCCTTCTCACACCCTCTTTCGTCCGGACCCTCAACCCAAGTGAGTTGCGCGGCCTGCGCACGCTCGTGTTGGGTGGAGAGGCTGTTCCCACGGATCTGGTCACCACATGGCAAAACGAGCTTGTTCTGATTAACGCTTACGGGCCAACTGAAGGCTCAACGTGCGTAGCGGGGAACTTCTTGCATGGCGTAACGTCTGACACGATTGGGAAAGCTGTGGGGTGCTTGACATGGATTGTGAACCATCACAATCATGACGTCCTGGCTCCTTTGGGTACAATCGGGGAACTCTTAATCGAAGGGCCGGTTCTTGCTAAAGGGTATCTAAATGACGAACACAGGACGGAAAAATCTTTCATATTTGATCCAATCTGGTCAGGAAAGGCCGACACGAATCGTCGCCGTTTTTACCAAACTGGTGATTTGGTGCAGTACCTTGATGACGGCTCGCTCCGATATGTTGGCCGGAAGGATACGCAAGTCAAAATTAATGGGCAGCGGATCGAGATGGAGGAGGTCGAGCACCACTTACGACAAGCACTTGGTGTGAACGCCGAGGTTGCCGTGGATGTGGTCAAGCCTAAAGATTCTATAGTATCCATCCTCGTGGCTTTCATTCGTGCAAAATCAGCCGCCGGGACGCAATACTCGCTGTTGATCCAACTAGCTCAAAAATATCTCACACGCCAGGTTCCCTCATACATGATTCCATCGGGCTATGTGCAGCTTGTATCCATGCCCATGACAATCACGGGCAAGAGAGATAGGCTCACATTGAGAGAATTAGCTCAAGCGATGACAATCTCAGAGTTGAAGATCGGATCTGAAGAGGTCGCTAGCAAGCGAATGCCAGAAGGAAGAATGGAATTGTTCCTAGCCGAGTCTTGGGCTAGAGTGCTGCAGTTGAAGATAGGCCAAATTGGGGCTGACGATTCCTTCTTCGAACTTGGTGGAGACTCTATCGCGGCGATTCACTTGGCGGCACACGCCCGAAGAGCTGCATTTTCACTCACTGTCGGTGATATATTCAACAAACCCCGGCTATGCGATATGGCGACCGCAGTTGAAGCGCTCGACTCAGCCAGCAAAATCATTGCGTTGAAGCCGTTCGAGCTCTTGGGTACTGAGAGCGACGGCCGGCTGGAAACCAATGCAATCCGCTCCACTATTGCGCTTCAATGCGGAGTTGATGCGACTTTTATTCAGGATGCATACCCTTGCACTCCCCTCCAACAGGCTCTGATAGCATCGTCTGCGAGAGTCCCTGGCTCGTACCACGCGCGATATATATTTACATTGCCTGCAAGAGTGAACCGGGAGCGATTTTGTCGAGCTTGGGACCAAGTGTTTGAAAAGCATCCGATCCTCCGTACCCGGATCATTCAGCTCGATAGCACAAGGACGGTGCAAGTCATTGTTGACGAAACCATCTCCTGGAAATCAACGGATAATCTCAAAGACTATATTGAGTCAGATCAAGGCGCGCACCTTGTGGCGGGAGGTCCTCTCACGCGGTTCGCATTTGTGTTTGATGAAACTACTGCCACGGCATTTTTCATCTGGACAATTCATCATGCACTTTTCGACGGGTGGTCGTTACAGCTTTTGTTGCAGGATTTTGAACGAGCTTATGCTACAGACCCAGTGGTCACCCCGGCGGACTTCCGGATGTTTGTAAAGCTCACTGAAGGTCAGAACCAGCGGGATTCTAGTGCTTACTGGGCCAAGAATTTGGAAGATGCGAGCCCGCCATGCTTTCCATCGGTGCCTTCAGCTGGATATCAACCACTCGCTGATCGTTGCATACGGCTGTATACACACCTCCCCCGGAAATCACAGAGCACCATAACAAATGCGACACTGATCAGGGCTGCATGGTCTCTCGTGATGGCGAGATACTCTAATTCCGAGGACGTGGTGTTTGGGTCAACATTGTCTGGTCGCGGTGCGCCGGTGGCTGGCATTGACCAAATGACGGGCCCAACGATTACAACGGTGCCGATTCGTGTTCTGGTTAGGAATGACCAGACCCTTGGTCATTTCCTACAAGAATTGCAGCACCAGGCGCAAGAAATGATACCACATGAGCAGTTTGGACTGCGAAATATCCAATTTCTGGGCACCGAGATCGCAGAGGCGTGCAACTTTCGGACTCTTCTCATTGTTCAACCGCTTGAGTCCAAAAAGGAGCTCAACAGCACGCTGAATCTTCCGGATGAAGGTAGTGATATTCCAGGTTTCCATACCACACCTCTAGTTATTGACTGTTTGCCAACCTCTGATGGTGTCGCAACGATGATTGATTTTGATTCACACCTGTTGAGCGAAGTAGAGGTGCGGCGAATCTTTAAACAGTTTTCCCACGTCCTCCAACAGTGTGCAGGAAGAGATGGAGCAACTCCTATCTCTAGTATAGAAATTATTAGCCAAGAAGACCGAGAGCAGATACAGCACTGGAATCGCAACTATCCGAGAGACGTTGAGGAGCTCGTGCATTCTTTGGTGGAGAGGCAAGCTGTGGAACGGCCAAATCAGACTGCCATTCAATCCTGGGACGGAGTAATGACTTATCAAGATTTGTGTGAAGTTTCCAGTCATATTGCGGTTGTCCTAAGGAATCTGGGCAAAAAACCTGGCGTTATTGTTCCGATTTGCTTTGAGAAGAGCAGATGGGCCGTTGTTTCAATGTTGGCGATCCTCAAAGCAGGCGGTGCGTGTCTTCCGCTTGACCCATCTCACCCAGTTGCCCGGCACCAGACAATCCTAAAAACCGTACGGGCGTCCCTGGTCTTGACATCATCTGCTCATGCGCCGCGGCTCAGGACATTCATGGAGAACGTACTGGTTGTGTCCGAAATCGCGGATCGCGTTGTCGATAGCGTTCCTGTGGATTTCCAACGGCCGAGCCCACACGATCCGGCATTTATCATGTTTACTAGCGGCAGCACTGGCGTGCCCAAAGGCATCGTACTGGAACACCACAATATTTGCACAACTACTCGCTATCATGGGGCTGCTATGCAAATCTCGTCTAAATCTCGAGTCTTGCAATTTGCTGCCTACAGTTTTGACGTTAGTCTCGGAGATATATTCACGACCCTGGTCCATGGCGGGTGTGTGTGCGTTCCTTCCGACGAGCAAAGACTGAATGATCTTCCTGGCGCGATTGTAGCGCTTGGCGTGAACCAGGCGTGTTTGACATCTTCCGTCGCGCGCAATCTGCCAGTTGATACTGTGCGTGGGCGCCTCGATGTCCTCACCCTCGGAGGAGAGCCTCTAGCAAATGAGGTTGTCGATGCGTTTGCAGAGCACACACACCTATTGAACATCTACGGGCCAGCAGAGTGCTCGGTTTGGTGCGCCTGCACGCAAAGAATCCACCAGGGCCATGAGACTGGCAACATCGGTCGAGGCGTTGGAGCTCGGCTGTGGATCAGTGATTTGACGAATTCATCCCGCCTAGCACCCATTGGCTGTGTAGGCGAGCTGATGATTGAAGGACCAGTGGTAGCGCGAGGCTATCTTTTCGACGAGAAGAAAACACAGGGCGCATTTCTTACTGACTTGGCATACCTGCCAGGCGAACAGTTACAAGCTTATCGAACTGGAGATCTAGCGCGGTACAGCCTGGATGGAAGCGTTGTCATCCTGGGGAGAAAGGACCAACAAGTAAAACTCCGCGGTCAACGAATCGAACTGGGCGAAATTGAACACCACTTGCAATCATGTGTTCCGACTGCGCAGGCTGTCGCCGTGGATGTCTTCATGCAGAACCGGGAGACAGCTAATCACGCACTGGTTGCATTTATTTGCCCTAGCAGCAAAGAAGACGGTCTTCAATCCAGTAAAATGGGAAATCTCACAGATATTGAATATGCGTCCGAGTTTGCGAAAACAAAAACTTGGCAAGATATCACAGCAGGGTTGAGGGATAGACTCGCGGGTTCGCTCCCACCATACTGTATCCCACATCTTTGTATTCCCCTACGAGCTTTACCACTCTCAACATCTGGGAAACTAGATCGAAAAAAGCTTCGAGAAACCGCATCAGAACTATCAACAAGTCAAGCACGGCTGTCACTGCAACAGAAGGATAAAAAGCCCCTAACGACCTTCCTGCAAAAATGCCTTGGGAACCTGTGGGTCAAGCTGCTCGGCATCGATTTGGAGTACATTTCGGCAGACCAACACTTTTTCCAGCTCGGAGGAGACTCTATCACAGCAATGCAGTTAGTCGCGGCAGCTCGAGCAGAGGGAATGGCAATCTCTACAGTTGACATCTTCAACTTTCCTGTGCTCGAAGATATGGCGCAGCAGATGCAGTCCTGCGACTCCTTGTCTGTTACACAAATCATGCCATTCTCGTTGATTCAAAAGACTTGCGCCCAGAATGTGCGACAAGAGCTTGCGGCCCTCCTCCACGTCAAACCATATGAAATTGAAGACGCGTATCCCTGCTCCCCACTCCAAGAAGGGCTTATGGCATTGTCCATGAAACGACGCGGTGACTTTATCTTCCAGCAGGCCTTACCTCTACCCCAATCTTTGGACACCAACCGATTCCAAGCTGCCTGGACAAGCGTGGTAGCTCAGCACCCCATACTGCGGTCTCGCATCATACAACTCGGTTCGTCGTTTATCCAAGTCGTCGTCAATAATCAGAACGTCTGGCACCAAGGCACAGACCTAAGTGTCTACTTGCAGGAGCTCCATAACAATACTATGGTTGAAGGTGTGCAACTGCTGCAACTTGCATTGATCGAAGAAGCAACCCGGAAGTGGTTCGTTTGGGTCGTTCACCATGCCATTTACGACGCATGGTCGCAGGACTTAATGATCGACGAAGTCGAAGCAGTTTACTGCGGCCGAAGGATGACCGCAAACCCCTATCAATTCAACCATTTTATCAACTACGTGACACATGCTCATGCAGAGGAAGCCAAAGAATTCTGGAGCGCGGAGCTGGAGGGCGCATCATCTAGTTCATTTCCATTCCGTCGATCCAAAGCCCCTGCAATTGGAGATAGAACATCCCAGAATGTGCAATATACTTTCTCGGTGCAGAACTCGGGGAATTTTACCATGCCTACCCTCCTTCGCGCTGCATGGGCTCTGATAATTGCCCGATATAGCAGCAGTCAAGACGTCACATTCGGTGCCACTGTTTCCGGCAGGGACACACCTATTCCAGGTATTGACCAAATAATGGGACCCACGGTAACAACTGTTCCCGTCCGAGTAAATGTAGATGACGATTCCAGCGTGGATGAATTGCTCTGGCGGATTCAGCGGCAAACGACAGCACTGGTGCCATTCCAACACTATGGCCTTAGCAATATTGCCCAATGCAGCGAATCTGCGGCTGTGGCTTGTGACTTTACGAGTCTATTGATTCTACAGCCCCGTAACAGAGATGGCGAAAAGTTGAACGAACTTGCATTTCTGCAAGGTGATGGTGATGCTGTGCAGGACCTGTCGCCGTTTAATGTGCATCCGTTGATGGTGCAGTGTGAAAACACTGCCTCTGCAGTCAAAGTATCTGCAACTTTCGATTCTCTTTTCATAGATGCTTCTTATATGAATCGGATATTGCAGCAGTTCGGCCAATTAGTCGCTCATCTCACGACTGTCAATCGTAATGTGAAACTTGGCGACGTAGACATCTTGGACAGTAAGGACTACACGCAAATTTACGCTTGGAATGAGAAAGTTCCAGAGACTCCGACAGAGTGCATTCATGAGCTCTTCTCTAAGCAGGTATCGCTTACTCCCCAGAAACTTGCCATCGAAGCGTGGGACGGAAATCTATCCTACGCTGATCTTGAGATGAGAGCATCGCAACTCGCAGCGATTCTGCGAGGAGCAGGCGTCAAGACAGAGACATTTGTCATAATATGCATCGAAAAGTCTCTTTGGGCGTTCGTCGCTATGCTCGCGGTGCTCAAAGCCGGTGGTACATGCGTTCCAGTCAATGTGAACGACTCGAATCATCGATTGAGCCAGGTAATATCAGGCAGCAACTCCAAGTTGGCACTAGTGTCCCCCACGCAGTCCAGCAGATTAGAGAATCTTGGTGTAAAGGCAATCTTGATCGATGCATGTACATGCAATATGGATACATGCAATATGGAGGATCCTCAGCCCCGTTTCATATCGACAGATGCTATCTCCTCACACGCTGCCTTTGTCATTTATACCTCTGGAAGCACTGGCACGCCAAAAGGCATCGTGATCGAACACGCAACCTTGATTGCTGGAGGACACGCTGAGACGCTCAATCTGGGATCCGATTCCCGCGTCTTTCAGTTCTCGTCATTTACATTCGATATTGGGATATTCGACGTGGTTACCACGTTGATCAGGGGCGGTACCATTTGTGTACCATCCGAAACGGAGAGAGTAGCCGATGTCGCTGCAGCCATCCAACGATATAATGCGAACTGGGCGTATCTCACACCGTCTGTGCTTCGTACAATCGATCCACGGACGCCTTTGCCCTTGCAGACGCTGGCTTTGGGTGGTGAGGCTGTGGGTCAGGACAATGTTGATTTGTGGGCTGAAAGAGTACAGCTCATGAACGGTTATGGGCCAACTGAAGCTTCTATCTGCGTGGCTGGCTCAATTCCAAGAGGTCATCCAGCTTCTGTTCTTGGTCGGCCAGTTGGTTCCTGTGTCTGGATTGTGGATGCGACATGCCACCAAAGACTGGCGCCCATTGGGTCATTAGGGGAGCTGCTTGTTGAGGGACCGGTCCTGGCGCGAGGATATCTTGGGAATGACGAGCTGACCAACGCTTTCTTCATTTCTGCCCCGGCATGGATGCATCCTGAACGCAGCCAAACCCGTCTGTACAGGACAGGAGACATAGGGTATTATGAACTAGATGGATCAATAAGCTACGTTGGCCGTCGCGATACACAGGTGAAGATCAGAGGGCAGCGCGTCGAGCTAGAAGAAGTCGAATACAGAGCCAGGCAGCTGCTCCCCAGTGGTATTGAGATAGCCGTGGACGTTGCGAATTTCCAATCTGACACCGAACCCCGGCTTACTGCATTCATGACGCTGCCTCAGGATGCTCCCATTTCTACGGTATGGATGCCAGTAGTCTCACAGCTTGTGGAAATTCTTCCAGAAACGTTGCCCCGTTACATGGTTCCGACCATGTTCCTCCCACTGCCCCGGCTTCCGTACAACTCTTCAGGAAAAATTGACAGACGTGCCTTGAGGCAGCAAGCGAGTGCTATACCCATCGAAGAAGCCATCAGACGCACAAGAGGTGCATCTTCGTCAAACTCAGTGGTGCCAACAGACCAAGAGCAATGGCTCATGGATATATGGGCGCGAGTCCTCCGAGTCGATAGGTCGAGTATCACGCCCGAAACAAACTTCTTCCTTATCGGTGGCGATTCTGTTAGTGCTATGAAGATTGCGTCTATTGCTCGCAACGATGGACAGAATCTATTAATTGGTGAGATATTTGCGCATCCAATTTTGGCGCGTATGGCAAAGCGCTGTTCCGAGGCAAAAGAGAGCATGGAAGTTCGTCCATTCGCTCTCACTAAGGCGCCTATCCGCGACGAGCTCATGGCAGGTCTTGAAAAAGATGGGAGGGGGAATCCGGAGACCATTGAAGATATATATCCTTGTACTCCATTCCAAGAAGCGGTCCTTGCCTTGTCACTGAAATCGAGAGAAGGGGCATTTCTTGCGCAGGATATCAGTTATTTGCCCGCAGGCATTGACATGGTTCGGTTCAAGAGCGCATGGGAATCAGTGGTAACGGCCAACCCAATTATGCGGACAATTATCTGCCAGACCGAAGCGGGGGACCTATTCCAGGTGGTATTGAAGAAATCCATCGATTGGAAAGAGCTGGAAGGCTTAGATTCATATGTGCATGATGAAAAGGCCCACCAGATCACAGTTGGGCAAAGTCTAACTCACTTTGCGATTGTCACAGAGAAGAAGCTCGGCAAGGTCTACTTTGTGTGGACAGTGCATCATGCACTTTATGATGGGTTTACCATTGCACTGATTCTTGACCAAGTGGAGACGAAGTATTTTGGAAAAGAGGGACAAAGTCTGCTTAACTTCAACTCATATGCAGGGTTCTTGCAGCAAACATCGAAAGAAATGTCCCAGTCATTTTGGCGTGAGAATTTGGCTGGGATCTCGAGCTCTCAGTTCCCATCTCGAGCGACGGTGTTGGAGCCGCAGCCAGACGCATCGAATGAGCTGATCATAGCGGGCTTCCGCAACGAAATCCCTGGGATCACCACACCTACTTTGATACGAACTGCATTGGCCATCTTGATTTCTAGGCACACTAGTTCCCGCGATGTCTGCTTCGGAGAGGTTTCATCTGGGAGGAACGCTCTGGTGAAAGGAATCGATCGCATTGCAGGGCCAACTTTGTGTACTGTTCCCGTCCGCATGATCCTAGATCACAGTGCTTCACTGCGGGAGACAGCACAGACGGTACAAGACAGTTACTTACAACGGCTGCCATTTGAGCATCTTGGACTCTCTAGCATCGCGAAAGTTAGCCACGATGCCGCAAGTGCATGCCAGTTTCAGACGGTTCTTCTCATTCAACCGGCGAAGCAACTGGATATTGCCGATCCACTCGGCCTCCGTAACGTTTCCGTTGATATAGATCGCGATCTTTCTTTATTCAACACACACGCGTTGATGTTAGAGTGTGCCATCTCAGATGACCAGATTGTGGTTACCGCAAACTATGATGGCTCCTTACTTGATGAGAAACGGGTGCTTAGATACCTTGCGCAATTCGAGTCTCTCCTTGGTCAGCTTTCGAGCCTGGTTAAGAGTGCACGACGACTGAACGCAGTAGATATGGTGACCGGCGTGGAGCTTGACGAGATACTGGCTTGGAATGGTAGCCGTGCCCAAGTCACTCTAGATACAGTCCACAGCAGGTTCCAGCATGTCGCTTCTGCCTATCCCGATTCACAGGCGATCTGCTCGTGGGACGGTAACTTGACCTATAAGGAGCTGAATGATATTTCGACTCAATTTGCGTATCAACTCCAGAGTCACGGCTTGCAGCCAGGTCAGTTCGTCCCACTGTGCTGCGAAAAGTCACTCTGGGCCACCGTTGCTATGATTAGCGTGCTTAAGGCAGGAGGTATCTGCAGCTTCCTTGATCCTGCACATCCAACTGTGCGACTAAAACGGATACTGCAAGACTTGCAAGCCTCCTTCGCTATCACTACACGAGAGCAGAGGTCTGTGCTCGAAGAAATGGTCAAGGTGGTTGTGATTGATAGCGAAACTGGACCCATACAAAGTTCACCTACCCATCCCCTGCCCGACGTCCAACCGGACGCTAGCGCATTTGTTGTATGGACTTCAGGGAGCACAGGTATTCCAAAGGGCATCGTTCTGGAGCACGCTGCTATCTGCACGAGTATTGCGCACCACGGAAAAGCCATGAAATTCACTTCGCACTCGCGCGTCTTCCAGTTCGCAGCTTATACTTTTGATGTCAGCATTAGTGACACGTTCTCCACCCTCTTGAATGGGGGTTGTCTTTGCGTGCCCTCTGACTTACAACGTTTGAACTCCCTAGCCTGCACAATCCGCGACCTCCACGCAAACCAAGCGTGCTTAACATCCACAGTGGCAGAGTTGCTACGACCGTCCGAAGTCCCATGCCTCCAGAATCTGACAATTGGCGGCGAGGCCCTTTCAAGGATAAACGTGCAGAATTGGGCCGGTGCAACTTTTCTCACCAATATCTACGGTCCTGCTGAGGCTTCCATGTGGTGCATGGGAAATATCGGTCTTGGCCCAGATGCAGACGAGACCAACATCGGCACGGGTCTCGGGGTTAGAACATGGATCACCGATGTAGAAGATCCAAATCGTCTTTGTTCCATAGGAATGGTGGGTGAGCTACTGCTTGAAGGGCCGTTGCTAGCACGCGGCTACCTGAATAACCCGGAGAATACCACCAAAGCCTTCATAACAAATCCGGCATGGGCCACGGAGCAGATTGCCCCACCCGGGACAAGGTTTTACAGAACTGGCGACCTTGTATGCTACAAGGAGGATGGATCTGTCAAGTATGTCGGGCGCAAGGACTCACAGGCGAAGATCCACGGCCAGCGGATAGAGCTGGGGGAGATCGAGCACAACATCCATTTGGAGTTGGGTGAGGATGTAGCCGTCGTTGTGCTCGTGGGCAAGCTTCGCGGGCAGGATCGAGATACATTGGTCGCCGTGCTTGGATTCAGGGATCTGTTGGATGGAGAAGAAGGGATTGCGACAACAACTGCCACGATGCACCACGTTCGGCCTCATGTGAAACGGATCCGAGCAGCCCTTCGGCAAACGCTTCCAAGATACATGATTCCTGAGATATTCCTGCCAATCAAGTCCGTCCCTGTTACTCCATCTGGAAAATCAGACAGGCTGCGATTGCGAGAGATGATCTCGCAGCTCTCAGATGAACAAGTACTAAGGATTTCACGAGAGTCGGATACGGAATTCCGCCCTCCAGTTACGACGGCCCAGCTCATGTTGCGCACACTCTGGGCGGAGATTCTCGGGGTGCCGGAAGAATCTATTGGCCTGGATGACGATTTCCTGGGTTTAGGGGGAGATTCGATAAGCGCGATCAAACTCACAGCACAAGCCCGGGTGGCTGGCTTTCATCTCACAGTTGCGACTGTGTTCAAACATCCCACTTTGATCGACATGACTCGAGAGGCTTTAGTGCGTTCTTCATCCAAAGCCAGTAGAGACATTGTCGCTATGAGTGACCAAGACTATCAGAGCATTGAAAGGGAGGCATTCCCAATATTCGCGATCGACAAGCTTGATGTGGAAGGGATCGTCCCTGCTACAGACTACCAAGCCGAAGCTGTTGCCGCGGGCTTGATGCCCTACCGTGGATACGTTAATTACTTCACATTCGACTTCCACGAGAGAATCAACAGCGCTCGTCTGAGAGATGCCTGCATTGCAGTGCTTCGGAGCAATCAAATTCTCCGCACAGTGTTCATTGTGTGGCGACGCACAATTTTACAGGTCGTTTACCACCTTTCAACTGTGGAGTGTCAGGTTGAGGATTGCACAGACACACAGGACGTGGAGAGATATTTGACGCACGAGAGAGAAGAGAAATTGATGATGGGGGACAGATTCTGTCGTTTCTACATTTTCAAAATGAAAGAAGGCAGGACCCAGCTAGTGTTGAGGATATCACATGCGCAGTACGACGGGCTCAGTTTCCCTAGGATATCTGAAGATCTGATATCGGCTTACTCCACAGGTGAATTGCCTATCAGAACAGACGTTACGAGTTTTCAGCATCAGCAATACGTGGATGAAGCCGCGGCAAAGGGATATTGGACAAAGTTGCTCCATGCTTCCAACATGACGAGACTTGTTGATCATGACCGACCATCCTGGAAGATGCTCACCAGCGAGACGCTGCGTCGTCGAATCAAGACTGTCTCCTCGAGTGATAGCAGCATCACGTTCGCAACGATGCTAAAGGCGGCGTGGGCGATGGTATTGGCGAGAGTAAGTGGAGACGCTGATGTAGTGTTTGGCTATGTCAGCTCCGGTCGCAATGCACCGCATCCGGGCATTCTCAACTTATGCTTGCCATGCATGGCCATTGTCCCGGTGCGTGTCTTTGTCAAAGAAAAGACTTGCAAGACTTTGCTTCAAGAGTTACAGACACAACATATATGGTCTCTAGAGCATGAATTGTTTGGCTGGAGAAATATTGTCGAGACGTGCACCGATTGGCGTCCTTGGACACGATTCAGTTCGATTGTGCAACATCAGAACATCGATAATATTCTGGGGGAATTTGGCCAAAGTAAATTGCCACTCAGTGTAACTGCAAAGGTTTCCAAAGCAGATGCAGCTGATATTACTATCTACTCGGTTCCTGAGGGAGACATGACAACTCTCGAGATCGGGTTCTGTCCGGAGATAATCCCGGACCAAGTTGCACGACTCCTATTGGACGATCTTTGTGATAATCTTCAACATCTGGCAGGAGATGGAGCGCGGAGCGCGCTACTGGCACATCCACTCCAAGAGATACTACTGCCGAGTTCATGCATCCCAACGAATGGTAGTCTCGTAAATTGGGAAGAGGAAAGAGCTGAGCTCTGCGTTGACACAGATGGCCCCTTACACGCGACACAGATACAGGCGCGAGAAACGGTCAAGCAAGCTTGGTATTTGGTCATGAGTGCAGCAGGAACGATCCAGTCCCATGAGACGCAGCAAGCCCTCTATGGCCCAGAGTCTTGTTTCTATGATGAGTGGGGCGAACTGTTGGCGGCGGCGGCACTGGCGGCGCACTTTTCAGCTGCAGGCTATGAGGTTGAGATGGAAGATGTTCTTAAGAAGCCAACTGTTGCACAACAGGAAGCGCTCCTGTCCCTTCAAATTAAACACAGCAATGGAAAGTGAGAATGGTTGGACCGAGGCAGTCCTGTTATCAGGTTGTGCTCACGTCCACGGTACGGGTTGGCCGATCGGACATTGTTAGTATACCACATTCAAAAAAGTAAAGTGAGGTGACACCAATTTTATTTTATATGATGATCGCGACTTCAGTATGGAGCGTATAGGGTGGCTTTGTTTTTCTTCTTTTTCCTTTTTGGTTTCCATAGTCTATATAGTTGCATAATCTAGCGTTATACAGATATACTCGGGTATTTATAAGATTAAGTTATACATATAACTACGTGTTACGCATTATATCCAGAGCTGAAAAAGCCATTTTAAACGCCTCAAAATAAAACCCTCAAAGAATAACTCCTCGTGGGCTTCATAGTCGCTATCCCTCTTCTATTGCTATTTTATATTTCAGTACTTTATAGAAGACTATCTACTAAAGTATATCCGCCGCTAGCCTAACTCTAGGCTAGAGGTCTAGCATTTGAAATTAGCTATTTTAAAGTTATGAAATATATATATATTTTTATTTCTGCTCTCCTTTACCGTCCCTACTATTCCCTATCTCTCTTTATCCCCAACTCTTCCTCTCTTATACTTTCCAGCCGTTCTTCTTCTCCTTCCTTTCCTAAAAAAGTAGATAGCCAATATGTTTCTGACAATCCTGAAAACTACTCTTGTAATCATACTAGTCCAATAACTCAATATCAAGCTCCTGCGATGGCTCCAGTCTATAGCCTCACTATCTCTTCAGATTTAATCATTACTGCGGCAGGCCTCGTCCTCACTATCTTCTTCACTATCCCCACTGCCAAAACTCTCGTTTCAACCCTATTTCGGAAGAAATCTATCACCAATTCCGTCTTTCCTTACCAGGAGGATAATGGGGAGGCAGAGGACCAACGACCGACTTCATTTCCGCTCACAAGGTATCGATATGTCCTCGTAGCTGCGATCGTAGTCGGCTTGAACACAGACCTGTATACCCTAGTCTTCATAGTTTAAGGCAAGACCAAAATGAATATTATAGTACTTTCTCTACTGTTCGAACTGGATATCCGGGTAAACAGCCTATTTCTATCCTCCAGATACCTCGAGTAAATAATTGAGGTTAAGCTACTTCGTAACTAATCTTCTTATAGTAGATACTTTCATTGGTTCAAATAATTGATATCGTTATCGAAAGGGGAGCTGTTTCCACATTCCAGAAAGCTTTGGTAGCTGTAGTAATAAGTATTACTCTAGCTACGGTTATATATATAAATCATTCTGATCTAATATCCAGTCCTTATATAACCGAGTTT
The DNA here is from genome assembly GCA_002946425.1 of Rutstroemia sp. NJR-2017a BBW. Taxonomy (NCBI): domain Eukaryota; kingdom Fungi; phylum Ascomycota; class Leotiomycetes; order Helotiales; family Rutstroemiaceae; genus Rutstroemia; species Rutstroemia sp. NJR-2017a BBW. The sequence continues at coordinate 28,050 of NJPT01000052.1, forward strand.
GCATCCATTTTATCCAGTTTTATAGCAACTATATTATCAGTAGTAGCTTATACTATCATTCCACGATATCTAGATATCTATTTTCATAATAAGCTTATAGAGCAGTAATATATAGTATCTCTATCAGAGCGGCTGACTTTTTCTTAGATCTCTCCTCTCCTAAGAATCGCTGGAGCACGATAGAGGTTACAGTTAGCTAACCTTCCAGTACTCGATCATTCCACCAGATCCAGCAATCTAGCCAGTTTCTACAATTCAAAACACCATTCCTAAGCACTACTGAAGTTTCTAATCCGTAGCTATGCCTGGCCTTTTGCTATTCAATATATACTTACAGTTCTACAGTCCATTTATATTATAGTTCCTCAAACTACTCTATTTTTTCTTTTGAGAGCCTTGGAAGCTTCTAGGTCGAGAGAAGGATATTCCACAGTAAAATATGTCCTAATACTTGGATTGAGGGTGTTAGTCCAAACATTTCTAGGTACTTGGGCCCAATGGATAAGCTTTTCGCATCTGAAAATCCCGATACAACTTCAGCTCTATAAGGTGGAAGAGCTGGCGAACCCACTAATCGAGATACCTACCTCTTCCAAACAGCACCCACTTCAACAACCTCCACATCCTATTCTCGAAAACACCAACCCCAATACCACCACCAGACTTTTAGATTATGCAAAAGCCGATCAATTAAACTACGCCTCATGTTCGAGGTCTCTATAGGTATATACAACTGCCACATCTTCCTCACCATCTCACACAAATCCTTTTTTTTTTTAAAACCCCTCCAAAAATCTTAACCACCCCACCTCCGCACCCCCAAATCCATGCACATACATCCAGCCCCTCACCTCTTCCTTACATACGGCTCATTACCTTTAACAATATACACCTGCCCGACCAAAACCGCACACCCGACCACCATCGCAATCGCAATAATCGGCAAATTGACCCTCGCGAAATCCAATCTGCTCACATAAATATACTTCCGAGCCAAAATATCCCGCCACAGCAGTCCCGCGAGCGAAGCACTAAACGCGGTGCTGAATGCGCCGTAGTTAACTCCAATCGCCATGCTGTACACCGTGGCCCAGAAAGTGCGTTGGGTGATCGGGATGTTGCTTTGTTCGTGGATGGCGATCCAGTTTTGGATGACGCGGCAGAGGAGGATGGTGGTGCCGATGTTGGTGCCGGCGAACTGGGGGGTGGGTTAGTTGTTTGGAGGAAACAGGCACTCTGAGTAATGGATTCAAGGGGTAGAGAGGATAGATCGATTATACTTACATTGCAGAGAATCACAGATAAAAACCCCATCCCGCCAATCGCGCCAACAGTTCCAGTCTTGGTAACCCAGTGATCCCAACCGTACGCAAACACAGGGACCCATCCTTTCGTAACCAATGCTTGCACCAAGACGAACATCGAGAACGCAAAGGGCACAAGGGCGAATGGAAGATGTGCGATCACTGCTGTGACTGTCGGGAAGGTCTCTTGACACCATCTGTAACTATCGGCCAGTAGAGATACCAACGTCGCTCGGTTATCTTCGTTTTGTGGTGCAATATCATGCGGGGGATTGGTCGGGGGAGCTCGCTCATCGACTTCGCTCGATGTCGCGCGTTCAGCAGAAGTGGTTTCTTGCTTTTCATTAATGCTCGTTGAGGATTTTGCTAGGTGAGGTTCGGTCATTGGTGTCGATATCGTGATGCTTCTATCGTCTTCTCCTGCAACGACAATGGTAGGAATGGTAGTCAGATTATTCGAATCGAATCCCGAGTTTGATTCACCATCTTCAACACCAATTCCACCATGACTTTCAACTCTACCACGTGATGTACCAGCACCTGTCTCTTTTAGTTCTGACTGTGCATTCATTTCCCTCATTTCCTCCTCCCTCCGCTCTCGAGCAAGTTCAATCTCCCGTCGTCCCTTTCGAGCAATCTCTCTCGTTTCATGTCGACGAAACCATCCGAAGCTAACCTCCCAACAAAACATGACAAATGCGGCGGGTAATGTTACCCAATAAACAGGGTGCTCTCCCTCACTTTGGCTTGCAGCGTTGATTGCAAGAAGTGTAACAAGCGTTGCAGCCATTATCACCGCACCGAAAGCTGCCCCTCCTTTGTCCAAGAATGGATTCATGATTTCTTCTAGCGAGAGAAGTTTGTCCTCCGCAAGTTTCTTTTCCTCCTCCTGGGCATTACCTCTCGCGTTTGGGATATTAGGATTTACAGGCTTCTTGGCCTTCGCTTCTTCCGAAAGCTCGTGCATTTTAATCGAATATGGAATGAGTGATTCATCCGCAAACACGATGTATAGCAGGAATGGGAAAAGAACGATGGCTGTAACGACGACCGGGACAATCATGTTGGCGGTGTAAACGATGAATTTGATGCCGAAAGCCCCAGCGAGAACAAGGTTGGTGGGGTTCGACGACACAAGTATAGCGGAAGAAATATTTGCGATAGCGAATTGAGTATGAATCCAGGCGCGGGGATGAATGATGTTGCTCGAAACTCTGGTCATGTATGCAAGAAATGCTGTACCGGAGAGAATAATTGGATCATTCCCGATGAAAGTCCCGAGAGCAAAGAAAAATACATATAAGAAGAGGAACAGCCTATGTCCAACTTTGCCGCCCTTTTGGAGTACTTTGAAGGCGAGATACCTGATGAGGCCGGAAGCATCAATCGATATGGCGATGTAGGCGAGTGTGATGAAAAAGACCATGATATCGATTGGTGAGATGTGGTCAGCCCCTATGGTTCCATCATGCACTTCTTTCCGCCCGATTGCAAGGATTGCCAGTAGAAATAGGTCTGCTATCAGAGGCGCGGTCACAATATTCATGGGGAACCAAAATCGAACGAAGGGTTTGGCGCGGCCATTTTCACCAACTTTGTGAAGATGGCGCCTTGGTGAGAGTATTCTTAAGGTACTTAAAGTATCTTGGATGCCATGAACAAGCGGTCGCGGGATATATACCGGGATGTGGAAAGGGAAGAGGACAATGATATCTAGGTATCTGGAGTTAATAAAGTGCAATTTCATGGGCCATACCTCTAACTCACTTGTGATGATGAAAACTAGAAGGGTCACGATAGATCGCCAGTTTTTTATTTTGCTGGTGTCCAGGTCTTCCACGTCTTCCGTGGACATGGTCGATATGTCTTTGAATGAGATCAATCTTGCTGGAGAGATGGGAAGTGCTTTGAAATCGATCTCATCAAAACAAGGCTGTCCCGAGTGACGCAGTTGTTGGATTCGTTTGCGCCTGTCCGGACCTTTGGAGTGCAGCTGACAATCGATAATGATGCTGAAGGGCACCAAGCGGAGCTCGGAAAATATTGTGTCACTGTCGCAGTCGCAGTCGCAGTCGCAGTCGTAATAGGACCATGCAGAGGATTCAGGATTTCAATTTCGCACGAAGGGCACGCCTGTCAAGTACGTAACCTTACCATCCCGAAGGCATACAATAAGACCAATTGTAGGATTGAATACGAAGAATTGACGCAAAATGCAGATTTGCGATGCACTTGAAAGATTTTCCTGCGAACTCAACTCAAGGAAAACGGACGACAAGTCATAAGCGCAGCCACTGGACCATAGCCCACCAGGATGGATTATCTACCAATGAAGGACGACGGATGGGACGAGTTCGGGCTGCGACGAGAGATTTTGGGTAAAGATGTGCGCAATTTGCCAGATTAGCCCCGCCAGCCGCCCTGCAGGGAGCAGAGTCGTGTTGGATTGAGTCGTTAAGCTGCTTTGCACAAGCACCGCTGTCAGCCTCAATCTCACACCGAGTTATGGAAAGTGGAAAGAAGAAAAGAAGGAAAATGGAAGAGAGAAGACACACGTGACGTAACCTTAATCCTTGGCGAGCTCCTTCGAAGAGCCGACAGCCCGATAGCCCGATAGCCTGATACCCCGCATAGAAATGTCATGGAAGTCCTCCAGTCTTCTAGAAACGTTTAAAAGCTTTACACAGCCCCCTTTCCACCCCGTCCGATCCCGAGTTCGCCAATTACGAATCGTACGCCCGGCCATGGCGTGCATAGACGGCGCTGTTGTACGTACATGTCCCGATTGTCTTGCTTCTTATGGCCAGATCTACCAAGGTCATTCGTCTGTCCTGCCTCAATTCCCACCAGAACCTTCGTATTTCCCGTATTTCCCTCATATCCCCCATATATGATATCACCTCCTTGCGTCGGATCTCCCCGGACGTTCAATACACTTGCACGGCACGTTATCTAGGCAACTCAAACTGGTATCGCGATCACGTTTCGTTTGGTGTCACATTCTCCCTTCCCCAGCATGTCAGCTCAGCTGGATGTGCGGAGAGGCGTGTTCGCCAGCCCTACAATTTGAGCCTCCTAGATTACATCTCCCCCAACTTTGATTTATGAAAAGTCCTCTGCTCTTTCCACACATTTTCATCCCGTGAAAACACCACAAAACCATCTTGCACCCACACCATCACCAGAAAAACGCTTCAACCCCCACGACGGCGAGTCAATTGCTTCGACACGATTCACACCACACACTACACCACTACCAGGATTGAATGCGCCAAATCTCACCTCAAGCCAATGAAATTTCCCTCAAAGCAGCAAATGATTCATGCCACTCGGTGACATCTAAAGGGTTATGCCAGCAATTTCCTTGACAAGAGCCATTCTAAATTCTACGACTACTACAAATCATACTGCGCCTGTATTGCATGTAGTTTGCGCGTTTCCAGTGTCAGGACAGTACGGACCAGGATCCCGTGTGTTGTATGTCCACCACCTCCTCGCTCAAATTGCACGACACAGTCCATACTAATTCTCGTTTGCTTCAGATATTATGTACTTATAGCAGCTTGCGTCTTCGCAAGAAAAGCCGAATGGTTGAGAAATGCTTGCTTGGCTGCTGCATTACTCTTCCCTGCCGTCGCTGCTCTTCATGGAATTGTGTTAGCAGCTGTACACGTCGATGGTAAGCCCTGAATCGTACATGCTTCATTCTTATCTTTCTAACAACAATTAGGCGCTGTTGATATGGACATTTTTGGAGCTTTCCAACTCTGCTCGATTGGAATCTTAGCAGCTCCCGTGACGGTGAAGTTGTCCAAGACCTACTTCGAGACGCCCGGTCGAAATACTATATTTCTGTGGACTGGACTTATTTTCGCTGGTTCGTGAGTCGCTTATGTAAATGGAATTGTATTACTAACGTTCTCAAGGTCTTCTGAGCCTAGTTGTCGAGTTCTTCCGGGTAAGCACCACACCTTGCCCTTTCGACAATCAGGGTAACCCAATATCTCCTCGAGCGGGAGATTTTAATTACACCAACACGTGTGGCTTGGTGTGCTCAACCGATAAAGGTCCCTTCTCACCACTGCGAGGAGGATCCGCCAACAACATCTACGTGATCCCCGCCCCCGACGCCGACAAGCTTACCTTTGACACTGTTGTACTTCTCGCCGCAGCATGCTGTATACCGGCCATTTTGTCACTGGTGTCGATGTGGATGAAGATTTTGGAAATCAATTGGAAGAGGACCTTCGGCAACAATGAAGACGAACCGATTGACCAAACAATTTCGGGGACGAATAATGCGACCGTTGGGAAGATGAACGAGGTCAATAGTCTGGTGAGGACCTTTTTGAGTGCGGTCGAGGTTCCAGTATTTGGTGCAGCTGTACTTGCGATCGTTATCATGGGAGAGAGGAATTTTTTCAGCTCCCAAGTCCGCTATCAAACGGAACCAATTGAAAGTATCGGTAGGTCAAGTAGATTCTCGAGGTTTGTACCCAGCTGACTTTTCTTAGGTCAATGGGCACCGATTGTTGGAACTGGTCTCGCAGTATTTGGGTCATTATATATTCTCATCTCAGTTGATTTGGATGCCTTGAATGAGGAGAAGCCTAGTGTCGCTAAGCATCATTGCGACTGCCCCGTCCACGGCGACGGCGCCATATCCATCCATTCCTCCCGCCCAGAAGCAACCCACATCGAACGCAGCCCCTCAACCTCCAGCCGCGAAGCACCCCACGAGATCGAAAGAACTCTCACCCGACCCGACCAAGCCAAGCACCGCCGCGCCATCGCCCGCGTCCTAACAACTGTCGGAAACTACGTCGGCAACGCCGCGCAAGCCCGCTTCGACGACTCCGAATTCAAAAAAGGAAAAGCCGTCGACTTCCCCGAGATCCCGGGCGAACACTATCGGAATCTGAAATTACCGCAGATTAGGGAGATGTACAATGGGAATGTGACGCCTGCGCTAAGGCCGTCTAGGGCGCCGAGTTTTGCGGGGAGTATTACGTCGATTCCGGATCTGGAGAGGAGTTTTAGGGCGGGGGAGGGGCTGAATATAGTGCATGCAGTGGCGCCGAGTGCGTCGCTGTCGCCGCCTCCGGCTTCGCCGACGGGGGGTGAGATGCTGGAGAGGTCGAGGCCGAGAGGGAATACGCTGGAGACGCCTTGAGTGGAATTATTTGTAAATTATCTAGATTCGTTTGTATATATTATATTGAGAAATTTGTTGTACTTTGGCTCATAGTTACTAACTTCTATGTTTACACATCGAACTGGTAAGTCCCCCTTGTGGCCAGGCCGACATCCTATCGTGAGGTGGGGGCCCGGATCTGAATCCAACGCATCTTGAACCCACACTCTCGATCGCGTAAGTAGCTCCTCCTATCCTTGCGGCATAATCTACCGATTTGGCTAACATGCGCTCAAATCTTTCCTGGGAAGTTAACTGATATCCTCCGAAACAGTAGGCGAAGGCAACGCTTGTACCCAACTAAGCATCAGACCCAAAATTTGCGGGGTATGGAGCTACCTAGCGGCTGCCCAGTCTCGGTAATTTACCTACGTCTGGCTAAGCATCTTGCCGGCCGATACCCAATTGGACTAGCCGTTCGACGTTCAGCTGCTTCCAGTATCCAGGGTTTTCTAGTATCCAGCTGATTCTAGTGTTCAGCTGTTTCCAAATATTGAGAGGGTTTCAGTATTGAGATGGTTTTGATATTCAGCTACTTGGAGACATTTGCAAACGAATGAGGGTTCAAGAATCCTGCCATATAGTACCATGGAAGGGGACTTTCTGCATGGAGATTGCTAGACCCTGAAGAAAAATCACCAGATTCAAATGGCTAAGTAACCACAGCGGGTGTGAAACTGATCCGGGACGACAGTTTTCCCTTGTCACACTCGTCAATTGTTTACTTAAGTATCGAGCTTCATTCCTGTCTCCTCGTCACTGTCTCTTTACCGCTTTTACATTTGTTCAATCCGCTAGAACTACCCATTATTCCATACTTATCTGCAAATCGTTCTCCTCATTCTCCCTTACCAGAGCTCAACATCCAAAATCGCAATGTCGGTTATTCCCGCCGAAGTAATCACCTACACAACAGAGGGCATCGAAAAGGCCGTCAAAGCCTTAAAAGCCAAGAAAATCCCCGTCTATGAACCCGGCCAAGACGACTACGAGCGTTACATCGCAACCGCGAATCTCGTCTACCGGTTCTCCAGCCCGCCATGCGTAGTGCAGCCCAAATGCGCATGCGACGTACGAGAAATCATCAAGATTGCCAAGCCCCTGAAGATCCCCATCACCATCAAGAACGGCGGGCACTCCTACGCCGGTGGCTCCACCACGAACGTTGGTATTCTTATGGAGCTGGGACTGATGAACCAGGTGACTCTCGATGGGGACAAAAACGGGGGAAACGTAACCGTTCAAGGTGGTGCGCTCTGGTTCCACGTGTACAAGGCACTAGTCAGCGAGCCTGAGCGTCGCGATGGTTTAGTCGCCAATGGTGGGCGCTGCCCTACCGTCGGTGTGAGCGGCTTCATCTTGGGCGGGGGTCTGTCGCCGTTTAGCAGGAGCTTTGGAATGGGCTGTGATACGGTGAAGGAGTTCACTATTGTGACTGCGGCTGGAGATGAGATCACCGTCTCGGACAAAGATGACAAAACAACTGATAAAGGAAAGCTTTTCTGGGCGCTGCGAGGCGCTGGTGGTGGCAATTTTGGCGTGGTTGTGGAGATGAAAATGGCGCTCCAGAAGCTGCATAGCGACTTCGTCGTCGCCGGCCGACACACTTGGTATCCGAAGTCTGATAAAATGGATGCATTCATGGCGACCATGAATTCTTTTTATACCCAACCCTGGTCCAATGAAATGACTATCGACAGCAGCTGGCTATGTGATCTCAGCAGGACTAACTCCGAACTCGGTGTTCGGTTCCTAGTCTACTACAACGGCGAGCGAAACCCATTCAACGAAGAAATCGCCAACTGGACGCTAGAGCCTGCCAACGAGGGACACGACGTCCTCAAGACGCAGCTCAAACAACGCTCACTGGAAGAGAAATCGTCTCGCTTCCTCCACGAGAGTCTCGCAGCGCAGTGGATCGAAGAAACCAAGAAGTCATTCCCCACGAACCGGGCTTACCAGATCTACACCTCCTTCGTGATCAAAAACGACGACAAGCAAAAAATCATCGACATGACAAACATCATCCGGGAAGAGATGAAACACTTCCGCGACAAGTTCCCAGGCGAAACCGGCTTGCTCCAAGTAACCTTCATCCACTCCGGCGGAGCCGCAAGACAAGCAGCGCCTGACGCGACCGCGTTCCGCTGGCGCGAGGCAGTCTACTATGTCTACATTATGATCCAATGGGACGAGAAGTGGCTGGAGTTGAACATGCGGACATTCCTTCAGGATATGAAGACTAGATTACATGACTTTGGTATCGTGCCTGGGGCTACTTTCATCAATTTCCCTGATGACACGCTCAAGCGGGATGCGTGTGGAATATCGTACTATGGGGCGAATTACGAGGAGCTGCGACGGGTTAAGCAGATCTGGGATGCGGATAACTTTTTTGATTGGCCGCAGGGTGTTCAGTTACCCAAGACGGTCAATACCAACCTTGCGGTGGAGAGGGAGAAACCAGACGCTGGATTACCGGCATCGAATACCGTTGAGGCTGACACGCCTGATATTGCAGCCGTCGTGGTGAATACTACCGACGCAGAAATCACCGTGAGAGAAGGCACCCAGCCATCCGAAACCGACAGCTCACCCCTCGCAACCACCTTCTCCAATTCCAAAGTCATCGCAAAACCCAGCACTCCGCTCCGCAAAATCGAAATCTATCGGGTCCCCGAGCTCAACGACCATGATCTGATGGCCGGTATTCCGGCTTCGGAGTTCATTACCGAGGAGCAGGTTCTGACTGATGCGATTGCGAATCAGCAGTGGGAATCGTATCGCCCGATGTCGACTACGGTTTATGGGGCGGAGGCGTTGCCGGAATTGGTTTATTGAGGGGGCGATGGTTGGTGCTTGGATATGTGTTGATTGATATTATTTGATTGTTTGGTTAAATTTTTTGAAATTATACTCACTACATAGAGCTAGCGATCAGTTTACTCTCGGGATGGGGAGTAGATTGGTCCAGACACCGTCCGGTTCATTATACCACCGACAACATTGCAAAATAACTCGCGTTCGCGATATCTGCTCGTTGCTCGCCATTCCTAAGTTTATCCTGTATAAAGACATTGATATGAATCTTAACTTTCCATCAAGAACTGGGTGGTTAGATACTCTGCTCGGTTTAGTAGAATAGTAGAATATATCCCTCATTTGAGCTTAGAATAATCAATTACGAAATTAATTCTAGTATCTGTGAAGTTGCACAGAATGCAGTAATCCCAAAGCGCTCTCGTTAGGTGAGCCATCACTTAGTACTAATCCTTCGTCCTTCTCATCTTCCACTGGCGATAAGTTCACCTTATCCTTCATATCATGTCTTGCCTGTTTTGCTGTGCGGGCCATATTGTGATCCATACTTGTTAAATCGACAAGAGCCTTCCTTTTTGAATTTGTGTTGTCGCTGCACAGCCCCGAAGCGTCTTTTATCGTGTAGTAAATGGCTCCTAGTTGATCAATGAGCACCAGCATCTGCTATGTCTGGTATACTATTAGAGTTCTAAATCTCTCCTGTATTCTATCCTCTCGCACATTCTCTCAAGAACTGATCATTGTTAGTTGCAGATCAGACTGGGAAGTTTGAAAGTTTAAAAGATGCAAATCAGAACTTGTAAGTAAGAAGTTAAACATGTATTCAAGTTGAAATAAACTGATAGGTTATGTGAATATTCTAGCTGATCCACAGGCTCGGAGTTACTAGTTAGGAAGTTCGGTCTGAGGTTGGCTGAGACTTCCGCTAGGGGAAGTGATGGTAGGTCGTATGGGCTGCTTGCGAGATATAAGATTGTGCTGCGACTTGGTCTTAGAAGTAGCTGATGTCTGGAGATGCAAGTTGTCGGAGTTGATTCGAAGCTAGTCTATAGGCTGCGAACCTACTCACCTGATGGGTAGGGTAACTCCCGGGTTGGAGCACTCACGGGTGGGTTAAGATGACTAATTGGGTGGGTTGGGGAGGAAATTTACTGCCAATTGGCCGTCATGGGCTCATTTGGGGTATGCCACCTCTGTTTCGGTAAATAGGTGGGTTAGGCAATTCGAAGACCCACATACAGGTACCTGCAGACGGGTTGAGGAGGTCCTACTACCCACCCATGGGTACCCATTTCACAGCCCAAAGCTAGACTAGCTTTGTTAAACTCACCTGCACCGATGAGGACGGATGGGAAGTCACATGCCCCTGACTAGAAGCCAGTCCTTTCTAGTTCATTTCTGGCATGTTCTGCACATATAGGAGGATTAAGGTTGGAAGAGAATGGGTGGTGTGGCTCCTTTTACCGTGGTCTAGTCATATGAATGAAAGCGGAGAGGTGATTCGTCGCACCTAAATATTGGTCAGCGGAGATGATCTATCCACAATAGACGTCTTTATCGAGAGCTCAACCCCATGTGACACAGTGCTAGAGCTAATGAGAATGAATCTTCTGAACGATACTTTCCATCTAGGCTACCGTTTCAGGTAATGAGCACTGAGACACGGGGTGTTAACTGCACTGTTTAAGGTCGATATCTAGAAAAACACGGTTCGGTTTATTTGGCGCGCCGCTCCATTCTTCTCTGTGGGTAGTCGGCGCAGGGACCAAACCTGCATTAGCATAAACACAATCTACCCGCCTGTACCGTCCTTAATAGAGTACACAGATCAGACATCTAATCACATGGGTTCTAATAAGTGTGGAATCGGGCTGGTCTGATGGCCTGGGAGGCGGCTGAATGTCACTACACCACCAACGAAGAATGCTTCTAAAGATAGCAAGAAGTCTACAGATGCTAGCTAGACTAACTCCCGATGAACCACCTGCAATGGATCCGACAAATTACTTACCCCATGATTTCACCTCTCCGCTGTTAGTGTGAAACCGTCAACCTTCCCTTGAGGCTTATCAAACCCTCGTCTGTCATCTAGATTTCGACCACAGGGCTCGAAACAAGTAAGTCTAGTTCACGAGCCGCCGAATAATATACGATGATCGAAACTCCATTTATAAAATCTTATTTCCTTAATGCAGAATCGAGATTTGAGGAGAGAACGGGCAGCAAAAAGCAAATTTCTGAAGACAAGATGATACTACTAGCGCTCCCAACCATCTGGGTAGCTGGGAATGGAGCAATAGGGGTATACCCAGCATCGAGGACGGGAGCAGCCGAGGTTGGCTAGTCTGGTGGACTGACAGCGGCTCCGGGGTAGTGGATCTCACAGCTTTCCCCTAGGGATAAAGATTATTTGGCGGGTCTAGACCTCGTATACAAACAAATTTGCAAGAATGACTTTGTTTGAGTAACCCAAACCGATGATCCGGGGTGTATACAGCGAGGTCCGTAAAATATTTTCTGGGGCAAATTTGCAAATTCTGGGCACTTCTAGTTGCTGATCGTCTATGGCCAGGTTCCACGCAGATAGAGTTTGTTTTAGGCGGGGATAGGGTCGTAGTCTGCAGTAGCATGACTCGGACCATGCCCAGGTACCATTGTGGATGACATCTCCGTGGTAGAAAAGTCGGCTGGTACAAGCACAGATTACCGATGTACCTGCTATGCTAATTTGCTACCCAAGTTTTACTCCAAATTATTGGATAAAATGGTTATTTCTGGAGACTTCTTTGGGGATGGGACACATCTACGTATACGTCAAATATCAAAGTATGTTGCACCAAGTTATGGGTTTTATATTATTGGTGAGAAGCTGAGAATTGACCTTCGGAGTATACTTGAGATAGTCTGTGCTCAGATCGACGATGTATATAAAGGACTTCCGAGAGAATAGTTCTGCTTTCTGCTCCTCCTCCTAGTCCTGTCGCTTAATTTTTCCTTCTTTCTGCCATTGTTTTTCCTACATCCTTGCATCCTCCCAGCAGTAGTCCATTGACGTGCGATAATTATATTGGGTAGGTTAATCATGGTTCAGCTGTCACTTTAATAGGGTGCGTCACGGTCCAATCGTCTTGCGCATGAAAATGAATCTTAAAATGATCTACCCATTTTCTTCTGCAAAGGGCCAAATCGTCCCTATACCTGGTTATCGGTGGATGGCACGATGCCGACCACTGTGGCGCCCGACCCGAATAATATTTAAAATTCCACGTCCCGGAGAATATCCACTTTGATTCATCCCCAACTGCGAGCCGTTAACCTTATCAAATATATCCAAGCCCGGTGGTCCAAGCTACCATTTCCGATCCCTCGCTGTCCGCCAACCAACTCTGGGCGTATATTTCAGCTCTGCGGAATTGGCTAGAGCTTGTGTAACGAGGCGGGAGCAGGAGCTCACGCTCGAATGAGAGTTGACTATTAAACTAGGAGAAATTTTCTCTCCATCTATATCTAACTTTCGGATTTCGGATTCTGATCAGTAAGATATCTTCAGTCGCACAGCTTACGATTACGGCCCTGCCAAACCTTAAATCGCTGCTTCTTCTCTGCCTGTCGTAACTGTAACCATGATGCAGCCAAAGGACGGTGGTGCGACCCTCCTCTGGGTTGGAGCCTTGATGTTGGGCATAAGTTGGCCAACAGTCATCCTACGCGTAATAGTGCGCTCATGGAAGAGAAATTTTGGTAAAGACGACATATGGATGGTCATCGGTCTTGTACGTATACATGCGATTCTTGTCCCAAACCAGTGTAAGTTTACTGACAGGATATCATTGCAGGTGCTCTTCACAGTCTGCGCATCCATGTGTATGGTCACCTGTTTCTATGGAAGCGGACAACTTTCTAAGGATATTCCAACTGAGGATAGGTTGAAAGGAACCAAGGTACTTGTTCTCACTGCTCACGTAGAACACCGAAACTGATACTGGCCAATAGATCTATTTTATCCTCGAGTTCTTCTACGCTTCTAGTGCAGCTGCTATCAAATGCAGCATCGCTCTCACTCTGCACCGTATTGCCGATACGCGCCGTAACTTTGTATGGGCTATCTGGATCATCGTTGCTCTATGTGTTGCTGCGGCGTTCATCTTCTGTGTTGTCATTCTCAATATCTGCCATCCGATCGATACACTGTGGAGCGAGCATCCAACTGGCACGTGTAATGTGAAATTGAACACTGATATTAGCTTCTTCTTCTCGGTCGTAGAAATTATAACTGACTTCGCGTTGGCAATTATGCCTGCTATCCTGCTGTGGAATGTGCAGATGAAGTTCAGGGTCAAGGTTTCGGTCATGTTGATGCTTGGAATGGCTGCTTTGTAAGTACATGGAATTTCTAATTTTGTCCTAAAATCACTCCATATCTACCTTACTTTACCGGACTTAGCTACCAACCAACTAACATCCTCCCAGCGCAAGCTGCGCCACCATCGTCCGCCTCCGCTTCCTCAGCAACTACAGCAACCCCAACGAATTCATGTACGCCGGTGCCGACATCGCCATTTGGTCTCTCATCGAAGAAGGCGTTGGTATCTGCGCGGGCTCACTTTCCGCCCTGCGTCCTCTCCTCTCTATGTTCAGTAGTAGCTCGAGCGGCTCCAGCGATTCTCCCACTGTTTCGGCAAGTAACAGACTCGCGGGTTCTAAGCGTGCGGATATCAATCTGGATACTTTTCATCAGATCGTAGATTCAGTGGTTAGGGACGTCGATACGGAAAGTCAGAAGCATATTTTGAAGGAGACGGAGGTTACGGTGACGTCGGGTAATAGGACGGGTTCGCCGGCGGAGTGGAGGGAGAATCAGGTTCTTGGGTGGCAGAATAAACCGTTTGAGCCGTGATTTTGGTACTTTGTGTAAGTTGTGTTGGAATAGTATACAATAGGGGTCATACTTTTCGGAAAGCAATAGGGGGCATTAAAAGCTGGTGTTTGCTTGAGGAATTCTCAAATATGTATATTAGAAAAAGTTAAATGTTTGTAACAAAATTACCAGTGAAGTAGTTCATACACTGGTCATGGACTGGCCATTAGAACACTTATGAAATTACTATATCAGCTCCAACTGTCGGTCTCTTAATCGTATTGTCATTTCTCACCCCTCTTTCTCTCCCAAAACCTAAGCGAAGTTCCCCCCTTTAACACCGATTTTGCAAATTCTGCCCCAATGCGTCATTATCAAAAAATGGGTTGTGGATAAGAGTTCAGCAAATGATGACGAAAGGAAGCAAGAAGATGAGGTCGGGGTCGTCAGGCTAGGGTAGGGACTGGGACCCTGAAGTATGGGAGTGTTACTAGTGGTATAGATATCGTAATGTCGTTGACTCGTAGTCAGGTAAACTAGAGTAGACGAAAACGTGGTAGTTCGTTTCATGCCGGTTTCGAATATATTGGTATCGGAGCCAGTAAATGAATTGGTATCGCGGATGTTCTGGCTGAAGACTGTGATCTTTGATGGGGAAGTGATATACTGACTAGGGATATCGTGAGAGTGTAGAAATTGATCAGAGATTCCCTACCATGGTGCAATATCACATTGATTGTATTTACCTCCACATTTACTGATTTTGCAGCTCTATTCCTCTGAGTTTCTGGTCCTTTTTTCGATAGATGTGGTTTATACCCTGGAAGGCACGTTACTACCACTATGTACATGTCGTAGCAGTCAAAAATGAACCAACGCGAGATCCTTACTTCCCAAATCAGCGAAGCTCGCACTTAGGACGATGAATTGGTGCAGTAGCCGGAAATTTGCGAGGTTAAAGTATCATATGGAGTAGACCGGCGCGGAGCTGGTGATAGGCTGCGTAGTAGAGCTCGTGGGTCGTAGGGACTTCGAAGTTTCTACCCATCTCTATCCATTCCATCACCCAGTGGATAAATTACCGGGGAGCCAAAAGCCCGCTGGGAAATGTCAGACGAGTCTCTGTTCCTTGACCTCTGATAAGTGGAGACCAGCTTTGCGTAAGCAGATAGTAGAATAATCAACTCAGAATGAGAATCTTCAGTTCGATTGATTATCATTGCAACTGTCACCTGAGATGAAGCATTCTCGATTTTCTTTCTCCAAAATTAATATTTCTTCTAAGTCTTGATCTAAATATCTTATCTGTATACTAGATATAGGTTATTTCATTCAAGAACAATAGCACTGAATTTCGGATTTGATTGTACCCATCTCTTCAACCAAACCTCCCCAAGACCAATTCTATGGGCGATGGTTCCACGCCAACCAAGTAACATCACATTCATAACCGGGAGTTCGTATGGCTCTGCAACAATATCATTATATCTTTGCACGCTTTCATCCTTTACATACCGTATTTCCCTAAAAAAACACTTCCCAATCAGGTACGCTACCGCTCGACCAACGAAATAGACCAGCCCGAGATTTTTCTTCCGGGGATAGCCACTCTTTGGGTTTGATGTATTGTCGATAAAATATTTGGAGGAAGTCTACACAGTCGTCGACTTGGCAGATAGAAATAGCAGCAAAGTCAAAGAGAGTCATAGGGCAATCTCTGAGCACCTGGATTATAGGCTTTGCATGAAAGTCAGAAAGCTGAAGCATTCCACTCCATTGCGCATTCTCATCCCATAGGAAGAAGGTATTCCCTAAGATCTCATCCGCGCGATGAAGATATTCTAACCGCAACCTGGCGGTTTGTGTCAGGAGCAGTAAACGTCCAGGAGCCTTAGCAGCATTGATATCCTCATCAGAGAAATTTTTGATAAAGGTCGAGGCTCTTCTTTCCATGCATATTTGAGGGTAGGTTTCTGGTCTCTTGGGATTGTAGCTCACGCATCCCTGGCAGCATTTCTCGCACCTTGCCTGCCAGGTATCGTGATCGCGCCAGCGCTCGAGATCGGACATCTCTTTTTTATGAGACAGATCCGAGCACTCGAGAGGGAACATCCCTTCTTCATGGGCTATATGATGTAACGGGGAGTTTACCAACATTCTGGTTGTAACTGTTAATAGCGTAAAGTTGCCCCCTTCCAGTGAAAAGTGAGCCCAAGCTGCTACCGGTATCATATAAAAATCGGAAATGTTGCTAGGCTGAAATCGAACAGGTCCGATAATTGATCCCCATGACCAACTTGGGAAGAGAACCGTTCCACTCGAATCGTGGGTTCGAATCTCTTGATGCCATGAAGACGGCCGCCATAATAGATTCGTGTCGAATTCCTTCAAAGGAATTCCTGATTGATGGATGATTCCAAAACGATGGAAAATGCCTGACATGGCCCGAAATGTATCACTATCGTGAGTCAAGTGCCGTTGCGTATACTCTTCAATCATGTGGCGAATCCAGTCAACATCAATTTCGCGGTCAAATTGTTGCAGAGTTTCAAAGTTACTTGGCGAGAATTCAAAGATTGAGGACCCGTTCTTTCTGTATCTGTACTGGTAACATAGTCCATATTCCGTAAATATGAGTAATCTGGAACTGAACAAGAGCTCTTGAAATCTCCACCCTCTTGTATGCCATTTCGGGACCGCCTCATTGTTACTGCGGAAGGGAGTTATCACCTCTTCTGTTAAGACAATCTTGTTGAAATGGATAAGTCGGGGTGCTTTGAGACGGGGTTTACCATCAATTCCAGCAAGGCCGTCTCTCGCATCATCCCCAGACGCTCCTACTATGGTCAGAAATGCAGACGCATAGATATCACCCATATTGTCTATTTGAGATTGTTTGATATCTTCATGCCCATCCTGCACAATGCAGAGACAATCAACCCAGAGGTATCTTTTGCCGATTTTCGCACAAACTACCATAGCATCTCTAATGGTAGCTGGAAGGTTTGTTCTAGGGATTGAGAAGTCCTCAGCGAGCTGCTGGACATTCTCCATGCGTAGCATCAGGGCGCTACTAGTAGTTCGAGCCATCTCCCCCCATACGTAACTCAACGCGACGTATTGACAATGCTCGGGTGCCAGAACCACCTTCTCTCTTTCAACATCTATAACACGAAATCCTTCTGGAAGAGCAGCGGCACCTTCCGATTTCCAATCGTGTTTTATTAGGGACTGTTCAATCTCGTTGTTGTATCGATTCCAATCAATTGGCTCTTTGGACATCGACTCAACACCGTATGCTGGGCTGGGATTCGGCGAGTATGATGAGTTAAAATATATACGCTTGCTTTTGTCTGGATCTGTTGTATGTTTTACGAGAATGCCCAACCGTGGGTTGGAATCAGGGTCGTCTTGTCGTGAACGGAATCGTGGATGGGGTGGTACACGGAGTGATGTACGGATGGTGATACTATACTTATCCCAAGAATCCTCCTCGAAATATTGTGATTGCAGTCGAAAAAAGAGTAGGTTTGAAATTACAGAACAAAGCTTACAGTCTGACCGAGTCCTGACTTCATTGAATGTGCCTAATCTGATGCTGATAAATGCTCCTCTTGGCTCGGATGTTCCAAACAATTCCCAGAACAATTCTTGGTTTTCATCATGGGTTTTAGATGAGTGATCACCTTGGAGATCATCGAAATCCCAACCGCTGGCAGACCGAATAAAAGACGGAGTACAAGAAGCCAAATGCTGCAGGCGAAGATGCTTGCAAACTTCACAAAGTTGGACGGCATCAGTCTCGCACGTTGTGCAAGGATCGTGGAAGAAGTTCGCACGAAATCGATCAAGGTATGGCGAAGGGCCGCAACGTGATAATGACAGGCTATCACACAGAGAGCACTGGCATGGATGTAAACTCATTATAATGAAAGCTCGACGAGTGTAAGGATCAGTGGGCGATTTTGTGTCTTGTATAATGATTGAAAAGTGGACGGAAACTGAGTTAAGTTGCACAGCCCGACCAAGCGAGGAAATGATAGCGATTCGCCCGAGAATCAGTCACGTGATTGACACGTGAGGCTACATCAACTGGAAATTATTTCAATTAACTATTTATATATCTTTTGGGTGATGAAGTTCGCCCGTTATTTCTGTACCGGAGCGGCACATTAATACCGAAATGATAAAAACCCTGCAAAAGCGAGTTACCGGACCACCCTCTATATTGGCCCTAGTTGAGCATACACCATGTCCGATGCAAAAGCCGACGAAGAACCTGAATTCGGTGAGCACATCGAGGATGTATTCAACGTTCAGAATACATGGAAGCTCTATCCCTATCCCGTCACTGCCCACCCAGCCCATCGACAACTATCTTCCAATCTTTGCTGCTTACCGGCTGAGGTCCGTATCATAATCTACGATATCCTCGTCCAAAGCCTGGGCGGCTGGGTCGTGCATGTTGGCACATATCTTAGGAGCGAGAAAGTGAGGTATCTGAGGAGAGATAGTCCTGGATTGGTTTATCTTACGAATAAGCATATGTACGCTGGGAGAAAGAGTGTTAATTGGCTTTGCGATGAGAAAGACTAGATTCCGTATGTTGCGGGAGAAGGAGGGGTACTGTCGCTGTTGAGGGCATGCAAGTTGTTGTGAGTTTGATATCCCCATCCAATGCATTATCCTGTCAGTCCAAAACTCTTTACGAACTTATGCTAGATACAATGAGTTGAGTGGGTGGCTGTACCAAAAAAGCCATTTCTGGTTCGGTCTACCCAAGCACCTCATTCATTTCTCTCGCACCATCTCCATGTCTCATCTCAACATGATACAGCTCCTAAGTCTCGACTGGGAGTTCCCCTCAGAGCTTAACTTCCTTTCCCATCGAGCAAAGAAAAAGCTGGATGAGCTCAAGACTTCGTGCGAAATAATCACATACAAGATGCCAGATCTGAAAGAGCTCAGATTTCACTGCTGGTGGATTTGTTACCCCTGGGAAATACCCAGATGGGACATAGGCATGAACATGTATCGGAATATCCATCGCTCAATTCATGAGATCAATCTGCCGCAATTGACAGCGAAACATTTTGTGTGTTCGTGGGGAATGGGCGCAACGGGGCAGGCGTGGGGATGGAAAGACGTTTTGGGAGGGAAGATGAATCCGGAGTTGTTGGTTTCGACTTGGTATGATATTGGTACGGTGGTATATGAGGTGGATATGAAGTGTAATAGGAATGAAGAAACGTATAGAGACGCGGAAGTAGATGTTATAGAGGCGTGGGCGTCATTGAGACGTGGTAATCGGGGTATCATCAGGCGTATTTGTGGGTGCAGAAAGGTCGAGAAGTTAGGATTAGATGTTATGAACTAAATTATGAAGGGGAGTTGAGACAATCATAACTCTGTATGAGGGGATGCATTTGGGTTAGATTCCATAATAACCTAACCTTTGTATGATTAGAATGTGGAAGCAATACTAGATTGCTTGCTTGTGGCAGTAACATTTGCCATACCACCCATAACCACGCCTTAAACATCAATATCGCTAGAGACCACCCCTAAATGTGACGGAGATGAAACTGGTACGCGCAGGAAATTCCGTTCTTGAAAATTGTATATGTAGCGCTGGGTTCAACCAGAAACGAGATTTGAACAGACCGAATCGAAAGAATCATATATACAGACGAATCCGAACCCAAATCTACCACCAAAGTAAGAAATATATGCTTTTTAGACCCAAAGTTCTAAACCAGTCCATCTAAAAGGAACATGCCGACCCAAATACACACTGCACACTCCCCTATCAACAAAAGTGATCTATCCCCACCATTCCCTCCCCTCACGGCCCAAGCACCACCATAATTTCATCCTCCCTCGTACTCTTCGTCTGCGCATCATCCGGCAAATTATAAACCCCCCCACAAGGAAACGTCCTACACCCACTAATCTCCCCCTTCTCATTCGCCTGATTCCACTGCTCCTGCAAGCCCTTCCCACTCGCACCAGCCTCCACACTCCCCATCCAATGCACGCCGGAATTATCGCAACAGTTCCATATCGCGCTGACGTCGAAAAACGTTATGCCCTGCCAGCAATCAAAGCATACCTCGCCGATAACCGTAGTCTCGGGGCCGTGCTCGGGGGTGTCGGGGGAGACGGCTTTGAATAGTCCGTTCCAGGATGGCGCGGAGATGCTGAGTCTGGAGTGCGCGGGGATGAGACGTTGGGGGATGGAGTAGGAGGAGGGGACGGGGACGAATTGTAGGAGGCGGGGGGTGGAGAAGAGGTTGTGGAAGGTGAGGGTGTTGCTTGCGGTTGTGGTGGAGGTGAGGAGGAAGAAAAGGGGGAGGGAAATGGTACAGAAAGAGAACATTTTTCGTTTTTTAATCCTGCTTTTTTATTCGAAGATTGATCCCTAATTGGTGCAGAATGAGAATTACCGAAAACAGTATCACAAGAATGGAAGCCCTAATAGAAGGAATGGAACACTGATCGAAGCAGTATATGCCTGGCCATACTATATATACCCTATATAGCATGAAAGAATCGACTCTAACTATTTTGGGCGATGAAAGGAAGTATACTAATCCTGTCTAAGTTGTGGTTTCTCTTTGAGTGATGAAAGAAGACAAGAAGTTGGGATATAGAGATATATTGCTGTCTTTGTGCTTCGAGGGCAGGACAAAGTACTACCGTGACCGTCCGGGACGTAAGCTAGCCCGGTTGCTCATTTTGAGGTGATAGCCTCAGACTCGAAGAGTCGGAACTAAATTGATAACCACTTGAAAGCTTGGAAGGCGACCTTTTGTGTCCGGGTCGCATGACTGACAGGACACAGGATGACTGCCGAAAACATTCCTTGAACGATTTCGCGCGAAAGCAGGCTCATGCGACATGATTCGAGAGCCAAAGCTTTAAGTTTGTCTGTTGTTGTGTCTCTGATGGGTATTTATTTTGGAAACCCACGCGTTCTTTCATCGCAGCTTTAATTTGCGCCTTTCGTGCTTCCGACCGCGTTTTCTCCATAAGGTCTGAGATTGCTTAATAGTTGCATGCAAGAATTGAATAGGGGGGCTTACATATTCGAAAAGTTTTTGAGTGTAGACTTTTCGTGAAATTTGTGTTATTCTCTTAAGTCCCAGTAGGTCTTCCTCGTCAAGCTTGGTAGCCGTATTTGCAGATGCGGCTCCTGAATTGAGTAACGGTGCTGATACCCCAAAACCTTTGCCTCCTAAGAAATACTTGTGGAGCTGTGCAAGATCCACGGGTTCCAGACTTGAATTGGAGCTCAGCACTTCTCGTCCGCAGACCGGGCTTCAGAATTATTAGTAGAGCTCAACGCGCAAAGTGAATGTAAGCACATACCAAGTTACCCACGACTCAAACATGGGCGTTTCCCAAGTTCCACCACACCCAGGCGCCGGGCAGCTTTCCATAGCCGATAATAACAATCGGTTGAGAGATCTTCGCAAATATACAGACATTACAACCGTTGCACCAGGGGCTATGGAACGCCGCCAGCTTGTCTCGTCAAGCTCGCGGTTATCAGCCATATTAGTAACTAAATACCTACCTTGCTTGACCCATGCTGATCCTGGAAGATCTCTGAATTGATCTGATATCAAAGCTTGCAGCACCTGATCACAACAGTTAGTGCACAGTATTGCACACAAAACAGCTCATTTCGCACCTTAAAGCTTCGGAATAGGTCATAAGGTAGAACCTGTGATGGCCTGCCTATGGCATCCAAAAAAGATATATTGTATTCGGGAGGCAGATGTACAAGGAGGGGGCGCGATGGCCGCGATGTGCGTGACAAGGCTAAGCTGTATATTATCAGTGAACTGGAGACTGGTAGCTCATACAACGAGTCACTTACACTAAGGCGCTGAGGATCAGTCGACCTATGCAGAGACACACGACATAGTAACTGGCAAGATTAGCAAGAAGAAATGTTACCTAGCATAGCGGACTCACATTTCACGAAGAGATAAGCGCTCTCTAATCTCTGTGGAAGTTTCGCAAGTCGTAGACGGTATATTGCATTAGTGTGTAAGACTCCTCCCTTGTGACTGGATGATTGTTCTGGGCTGGTTGATGGTTTCGAGCTGGATGATGGTTTCGAACTGGATACAGACTGAAGGAGAACAATATTGCTATCTCCAATCAATGAAGACATGCTGTTCTGTTGGGTATTTTTGGGACCATTCAACTGTTGTTGGTGGAATTTAGCAAACTCTGAAGATACGTGTTTCTGAAGCTCCGCCATGCTTGCACCCATTATATCCTTCACCGTGCTTTCGTGTCTGCGGTAGTTATCGCTGATTGTCGTGCTCAAAGGTACTTGACAATCTCGGAAGATATTAATGAGATTGGGTTGGATCATGCGCTCAAACGTTGTGCGAAGTGTCTCGGGAAGTTCTCGTTGAGATGAAAGAAACAAATCTCTAGAGCAGGTTAGTTCTGTATCTTTAGACTCATAAAAAGAGTCCAGTTTGGAGCATACAAGTATAGTCTTTGCATCAGGGTATCGATGATCCGCATATGGGACTCAAATTTCCCCTTTAACTTCAAAACCTTCTTTGACATGAACAAGTACCATTGTAGCTTCCGTGGAACATGCCGGTAAGACCCAGCCTTCGCCGTCGCTCCCAAGCTGGACTCACATTTCAAAACCTTCGCGCAGAAGAGCTTAAGAGGTTCTTGAATATGGTCCACTTGTTCCTTGATTTCACGTCCATAGTCGGGATATGTATTCCAGAGCGCGAGTTGTTGCAGAGGCTCAATCGTGCGAAGTAAGGTTTTCAGGAAAAGGACAGCCTCGCGGTAATCATTGACAGCGCCAGAAGCGTCGTCGAGAGCCTGAATCAAGTTGTATACTACTTTGATCGCAGAAGCAATATCTCCCGCCGACCACCCGAAAGACATATCGGAAATTCAACATAGATAAAAGTCGAGCACAATAGACGATGGAACTGGAGAAAGATTCGATGGCGGGGTAGGCAAGTATGATAATATACCTGAGAAATTCGAAAGTGTGGCTGAGCAAACAACGAGGTCGTCCCGCTTTTGGAGTTACACTGCATATTAGGCAGATCCATTGGCAGACCGCATCGGCAGAAACACTTGTCCAGCCTTTCATGGAAATAGATAATGCATTGTAGGATTAAGTAGTCGAAATTCTGATAAATGTATCACAACTCTATGTTTCGCCAACCCAGCTACCGTCCTTCTTCTTTTTCCCATCACTTCTCCCTTCTTCTATCCAGGTTTCTACCAAACCTTGTTTTGGATCTTCATCTGGATATCCTAAACTTTTCCTGACTTTTAATACCTCCATTCGGACCCGTCGTGTAACTTCTTTCCTTAGAGCCACAGCTTCCGGCGCCTCTTTTAATCCTTCTGTTAATTCGCCCATTTCCATATGCGCATCCAGACCCTTTTTTATCAACGCCTCTTTTTGTAGTCGTACAAGTCTTTGCCATTGAAGTCGCAAATCTCCAAAGATCTTCTCGCCATCGATCGACTCTCCGAATGCTATGCGAACGTTCTTGCCGACACGTGGTATGAATCTTGGGAACGTCCGAGACTCATGCATGATGTCTTGGTTTCCATCAATGAATATCGGTACGATTTCAGGCATTGGCTCGCTCTCGAGGATGAGTCGCGACACACCCCATTTGAAGTACCGAAGCGACTTATTAGGATGTTGGTGAACTCGTCCTTCGGGGAAAATGTGCACCCAGCTGTGTTTTCGGTTTATATATGCCGCCGGGGCTGGAAAGACGTCGGATCCGGTCGTTGAATATGTGAGCTCGCCCGAAGAGAAAGGGTCTTTAATATCGGGGCTTCTAAGCTTCATCGATGCTTTTCTAGACAGTTTCCCTGAGAGGGGAGCATCAAGGTGATCCGCCGAGAAGGGCTGGCTAGATAAGAGGCGAATAGCTTGCGTAAATGTCGGTTGGAACAAACCGCCATATTCTGAATATGCATGTCTGTGTGTTGGTAGGACTTGGCCGAATGTGAAAAATGAGGACAAAATTCTGGAGAATTGCGTATCAGCGTATGCGATCTTATGGTTCGTAAACTGGCTGCACCAACTTATTCTTAAAACAAATATCATAACTGCCCAAACTCCATCTAAGATTTTCCGGATTGAATGCGTATCGCAGAGGTAAAACTCCCCACATCACTGGATCATCTAAGCTATCGACTCGTAAGTGATATATTCAATGGTCTAGCAGTCTGCGAATCAATTGACATACACGCTGACATGGTTTGATACTATATAACAGACAGATCAGTTAGCCATGTCGCATCTATTCCTTTGCGCGGTCACCTACCAGTGATCAACCCTCTTTCGCGACTCTCTGGATCTTTCCTCCTATCCAAAGTTTCTTTGAATTTTTCCAGCCCAATCACTTCCATATTATTAAATCCGTAGTAAAAACATCTGGAAATGGCTCCAGTTACGCCCATAATCACGGCGGAGGTGCAGCGCCATGGTAAACTAGGCTTCAGAAGAGGCTCGGTCGTGGGGAGTTTCGTATAAGGATTCGACATTGCGCCGTCGCGCCTCGAGATCTAGGGAGCGATATACATGAAATTATACAAGTAGATGGGAAACGAATGTGGCATAGACAGAACGCGAGTAAGGGACCTGAGCCTGATAAGGAGGGCTAAAATTTTGTGCAAGGAAGAATTAGGGATGGAGGTGGTGACGTCGCAGGAACCGAGGATTCTAGACTTGACCAAAAACCAGGGCTCAGGAAGCGGTGGGCGGAGAAGCGGCCGCTCGGTGGACTGTATGAAAGGAGGAACTTTTGACCGAGCCGGCTTGTAGACGTCGAGAACTTTTCTGAGGGAAACGTATCTCCCAACGACATACGAACTGAATATACAGAAAAGACTTCTGGTTTCTTGGAGACATTCTATCTGTCAAGTACGATCTCGAAGCTCACGCTTGGATAATTTTGCACTGTCATCAATTGCATGAGAAACGCGACTTCTACACCGCGCCGGAAACACACTGAACCGCCTCCGACGTCAAGCGTTTATGGATAGTCTTTCCACTCGTGGTCAAGATATTTGTCACTCGACGAGCCATTCGACAGAAAACTAATACCGATATAACCGCAGACCGATAAGAGGCTGTCGGTGTGATAAGAAGCTCGACTGTTTCACCTCATCTAGACAACCATTGAAGTCACGTTTTCGTCATTTGACCTGGATCCGTCAAAGACCACCAAGACACCTTTAGAAGTTGTCTGAAAGATTATTTTCACCTAATATTAAGGAACCTTCAAGGTAAAGTCACAAATATACATCATACAAACATAAAACTACCAACCAGCACCACCTACCATGTCTCACAGCAAACGCAACACATCCCGTGCAGTCTTCACATCCCACGAGCGGGAAATGGCCCGATCCGCATGGACATCCAACAGCGCCCGACTATCCCGGGACTCCTTCCTGCCCTTCGCCTCCTGCCGCCTCTGTCTTCTCCCCGCGCGATCCCCCGTCTCCTGTCCTCACGGGGATATCTTCTGTCGCGAATGCGCGCTCAGCAACATCCTTACTCAAAAGAAAGAGATCAAACGAGCGGAAAAGAACAAGGAGAAAGAAGACCGGGATGCCGAAGAAGATCGGATGAGAGAGGATGCAGAGGCGCGAGAGCGCGCTGTGAAGGAATTTGAGAAAGTGCAGATGGGGCTGGAGGCTAAGGGTGGGGGGAAGATTGTGGGGCGGGAAGGGGGGAAGATTATGGTTGAGGAGGAGGAGGTGGGGGTGGGGAAGAGGGGGGAGAAGAGGAAGTTTGAGTTGGATGAGGAGGAGTTGTTGAGGATTGCGATGGAGGAGAGGACGAAGGCTAGGAAGGCTATTGATGATGAGAAGGTACGCTATATATTCTTTTTACCATGCTGATTATAAAGACTGATCAACCAATCCAGGCATCAAAAACCACCCTCCCCTCCTTCTGGGTCCCATCAGTCACCCCCTCCTCAAATACCTCCAACACCCTCCACACCATCACCAAGAAAACCAAGCAATCCCCCATCTGCCCCGCCTCCCCCCACGACTCCCCTCACCCCTACTCCCTACACACCCTCATAACCGTGCACTTCAGCGAAGACACCAATCCCAGCACCTCCTCATCAACCAACTCCTCATCAACCAACTCATCCACCTCCACCTCCTCCCAACGCATCTGCCCCTCCTGCAGCAAACCCCTAACCAACACCTCCAAAGCCATGCTGGCCAAGACCTGCGGGCACGTGGTATGTAAAAGCTGCGTTACAAAGTTCATGACGCCGAGTAAGGAGCGGGATCCGCATGCGCCGGAGGTGGATTCGAGTAGGGTGTTGTGTTATGTGTGTGAGGCGGATTTGACGGAGGGGAAGGAGGGGGGCGGGAAAGAGAGGAAGGAGGGGAAGGAGGGAAAGGAGAAGGGTGGGAAAGAGAAAGAGAAAGAGAAGATTAAGCCCGGGTTGGTGGAGATTAAGAGCGAGGGGACGGGGTTTGCGAGTGTGGGGGGGAATAGGGTGGAGAAGATGGGGATGAATTTTCAGTGTTAGAGGTAGGAGTGTACTTGTGTGTGCTAGAAAGAGTGTGGTGCAGGTGAAGTGTATAATAAAATGGGACGCCCGACCAGAACATGAGATCTGTCGGTACTAGAATGAAACAAGGCGCGATAACACATAAATAAGAGACGGCGGCAAGCCCATTCCATATTAACTTAGTTTGCGCAACTAAATCATTGTCCCAATGTTTATGATTGATCCTTCATTGCTTGTTCCGAATGCTAAACTCCAGGGCTATCGCTACCAATATATGTACATGCAAATTACCTAAACATTACATCTCATCATCAAGTATTCCCATACGCCAAATAGATACGTATACAATTTTTAACATCCCTTCCCAGGATAACCATATTCCACCATACCCTCTTTCTCTGCTCAATTATTCTCACCCCCCTTCCCCCCTCCACTAACCTCCTTAACCCCCCTCCCCACCCCCTCAATCTTCCCCCCCAACATCTCCCCCGCATTCCCCAGCAGATTCCCCACCTGCTCCTTCTTACCCCCTACATCCACATTCACCTTCCCACCCAACTGCTCCCCCGCATTCCCCAACAAATGCCCCGCCTCCTTCCTCGTATAATCATCCACCCTCGCCGCCTTCTCCGTAATATTCTCCCCCACCACTCCCGTAGTTTCTCTAAATCCCTCCGTCTTATCCGTGATCTTCCCACTCATATCTTTCCCTGCATCAACAGCTTTATTTGTTACTGATTTTGCCGTTTCAGAGACGTTGGTTCCTACTACACTGGCTTGTTCTGCGCTGGTAGGGAGTCCGACTCTATCTCCGATATTCTTCGCTCCATCGATTACCTTCTCTCCTACCCCTCTCGCGCCCTGTACAACTCCCTCACCTCCCTCCTTAATCTTCTCCACCGTCTTCTCCGCCCCCTCGGTAACCATTTCTTGAACGTCGCCCTTGCTCGGCATCTTCTTCAACATCCTCAAAACCCAAAAATACAAACTAAGAATCACCTCATGCACTCTATCCTTCACAATCATAGTCAAACCATGACCTAAAAACCCCTTCAGAATCTCCCCTCCAATACCCTCATACAGCGCGCCCAGTCCCTCTTCCCTGTATATCCTCGCAATCAAACCAAACACCGAGTTTCTCTTCGCTTGCTTACCCACATCTTTCAGATGTTTCTCTGCCGCTTTCCCGATATCTTTCTTCGATGTATTCGAATCCGTCGCGGCACTAACGTCGCTTTTTAGATCCGATATCGTGGATTCCCGAACCGGTGCATGCCCCGAAACCTGGGCGCGGGATTTCGCCAGCGAGAACGGATATGTGATTGACGATGCAATAACTTTCGACATCGCAGCCAAAAGAAACGTAGTCGTTGTTCCCGGATCACTTCTTCTACTACTTGGAACAAGCGATTTCTTGAAAAACTCGAATAAGAAAAACGTAAGACTTGGATTCAGCGTTAAGATTAAACTAGCGCTATACCCGGACCAGAATCCTGCGAGGCCTTTTTTCTCCATGATTGATTGCGCGATGGCTGATAGGGATGGGGATTTGCTGCTGTTCGAGTTCGAGTGCGTCATGGAATGTGTTTGTTTCCTGATAACGACGTTGGCGAGAGGTGTGGTGAAGAATTTACTAACTGCTCCTGCTAAGGCACCCACGCCTAGTTCTTCGAGAACGGGGAGCGCGTCTTTGGAGGTGGAGTTGTGGGAATGGAGACGCTGGGTTCGGATGTATCCGTAGAAGAGGAAGAAGAGAAAGGAGTCGGCGATGGATTTCGAGGTGTCTTGGAGGACGCCGGAGTAGAGGGCGGACAGACCGCCTTCTTCGTTGTAGATCTTTTGGAAGGCGTCGATGACGGAGGTGTATTTTTGGGGTTGGGGGGTCGCGAGAGAGGTAGATGTGGAGGATTGGTTGGTGTTGCTGAGGGCGCGTTGGACTTGGAGACGGGTGATTATTAGGTCGAGGGGGTAGATGCAGAGGTTGGAGATGGCGGTTCCGGTTGCGCCGCTGAGAGCATGGCCGAGTGCTGGAAGGGCAGTGGAGATGGCTGAGGAGGAGTGTGATTCTTCATTATTGTGATAAAGCGTGAATGCATCCTAGACATAGTGTCAATATGGCGATATAGAAGGCATCACGAGCAAGGAGCAACAACTTACCAGCTGGCTGTTATAGACGTTCGCCATGATTTCGTTACTTTACGATGCCTCCTCAATTGAGCGATGTTTTTACAGCTCAGTTATTCGACGCAATAACAATATATGAATTTATCTGACTCCCTGTTATTGAGGGGAAATATGATTAGTTCGTCCTTCACATGAAGAACATGAAAAACCTCGGGTTGATGATGATGATATGATTTTACGTCATAAATCAACAAAGACTAGAAACCCTGCTGGAGTGCCACAATTACCCCAGATTTCCGGCGCAAGTGTCCGTGCACGCAGCAATCTGGGCTTGTGGCTTCAACGTATGTGGCTTGTACTTCGTCTCCCTGTGACTTGGTATGAAGTTGGTATGTTATTTTGGTTCGAGGACAAGACATTTCTATTATGCTGATATACATCGGTCGCACATCTATCTAGACACGATCAGCTATTCAGAAGTTCTAGGAGAGCAGAGGAGCTTGACGGATAAGGTGACCATGAGTGTCAAGATGAAAGATAGGACTGGCAAGGGCTTCACCACCCAGTTGGCGTTCGTCAAGACTTAATGAAGAGCGAATATGCGCTGAACTCCCTGTGATAAATTAATGATCAGCCCAAAGGTTCAAAACCACAAGAACACATTCACAAGCACATTCACATTCACAACCCTCACCACACCTCCCCCAATACCACTCACTCACTCCAACCAAAATATAATCCACAAAATCCATTCATACTACAAGCCCACCCCTCTCATCACCCGGGTATGATTCTCTAAAAATAACACACACAACTTCGCGCTTGCAGTTCTCTTTCTCTCTCTCATTCATAAGTACAAAAAGCGCCCGCCCACCACTCTCCCGTTGTGAAACGGATCGATATCCAGTATCAATATTACTTCACCTCACCTCACCTGAAAAGACTTTGTCATGCATGCCCCAACTCCATCAATTATTTTCTATCTTATCCACCTCCGCCTTTGCTTCTTCCCACGTCTCCTTATTCTTCTTTGCCCATTCAATTTGACTTCTCGCGTATGCGAGCTAAGATGTGTTAGTTTGGATGGAACTTCAAAGTGAAAGAAAGGAGTATAGCTGCTTACCATATATCTCTTCAAGTCATCTTCTTTCTCCAGCTGGAACCGCTTCAGGTCTTTTAGTACACCAGCGCTTGCGTCCCGAACATCTTGCTCCGATGCATGTTGGGCCTGCTCCAATTGCGAGATGGATTCGCGCGTCTTCCCAATCTGATCTCTTCGTGTTCGTTCAGGATCGACATCAACAACACCATGAACGGCATGGCTGATACGCCCAAAGATTTTGTTAGTGATGAAGTTTCCACTTGAGCTTTTTCGATGCGTAGGGGGCATTTCTTCGGTTTGTGGGACACCTTGAGATGCGGAAGGCGTTTCACCATGGGTGGGAGGGAAGTCGGAGTCGATTGAGGCAGTGTCATCTTGTGCTGTCTCGCGTCGTGATTGAGGTGGTTCACGTGCCGAAGAATTGGATCGCCGTGGTGCGTTGGTGTTTCCGCTACTGCTTATGTATTGCTCGATCCTTTTTGCCTCGGTTTCACTTCTTTCCAGTGATTCTAGCAGAGCTTTCTTTTTTGCTAGATCCTCGTTTGTCATTTCTTGCTGAACCCTTTTCAATACTCGGTAGCGAAGAACACTGCGAACTACCCCTGCGAATTGCGCACTTTCCCTCATCGGTTCAGCAAAGCTCGCGCCTAGGGAAGCAGAAAGTTCTTCAGTAGCAATGTATGAAGAATCAACTGCTTGACCAACTCGCTCAATAGCTGCCGCCAGGGACGCCGATGGTTCTGATAAGGAAAAGCCATTGAATCTAGCACCAAGCTCAGCCAAATCCGAAGATAGTGCAGTTAGGTGTGTCAAAGTCCGTCGGTTGACCCTTTCTATTGGTCCAGTCAACAGTAACTCCAGGTCTTTGGTTGCAGACTCAAAGCTAATGAAGTAGGGATCTAAGTCTTGCTCGCTTAAGTGCGCATTTTCCGGGGGGAATCTACCGAACAGCTGGGGTCCAGGAATCGTATGCGCCGCAGTGGAAGGAGCCGCAGCGTACTCGGAAGGCTGTGCTAGCATTCCTTGAGCATTCGTAGCATTTGTTGCAGCAGCTCTCAGTTTTGCAGAGGATGCAGGGACAGGGAGGAATGCGTGAGCAGGTGTGGGGTTTGCGGGGTCGAGTGGCGGGGCTTTCATGTTGGATTTTGGGATTGAAGCAATAGGATGTGAATGAAGAACTTCGTTCTGATATCCGTTAGAATCTGCATCTTCGCATACTTTGCGCATAAACTTACCCAGCTCGCATTTGGATCAAGGAATCTCCACCAAACCCCGTCGTTCCGTACCTCCTCCATTCTCCTGCACCGGTTCAAGAACACAGCCAACATACGCTTCCGGAGATCTATTATCTGCTGGTCCTGTTTCGCCTTTGTCGGATTTGCAGCATAGTCTGCCATTGTATGTTTCTCCGGAATCGGTGGAATGATCAGAGTGGGATGTAATCTTGCGAGAGCATCTCGTAAAGAGGCAAATTCAGAATAGCGCCGACGGACTTCCAGATCCTACCAAATCGTCAGTCTTTTGAAATTTACCTAATATCTAGCTCGTACCCCAGTTCTGATCGTATACACGATATACTTTCCCCCACTTTCAGAGCTCTTCCCAGCATCAACAATCAATATAGGTAAATCCGGGTTTTCGTAAAGGATCTGCTCGATGCGACTATCGTAGCCTCCCTTCTTCTGCCTCCGTGTAGCTTGCGAAGCCTCGCCATAGTCCTCGTCGCTTCCCGGATCACTCGTGTCAAAGGCGGGGGGAGGTTGATCGCCGTCGTTATCGTGGTTCTCGCTGAGTGTAGAGGGAGTGCGCGGCCCGCCAAAACCATGGTCTTCTACAAATGCCCAATCCTCCTCGTCAGCAACAGTCTTTGCACCCAAAAAAGTTGAGAACATCATGAAATAATATGACCGAGATTGAGGGAGCGAAGGACTTACGAGAGCCAGGTGAGTTCGGATTTGCTATCGAAGAAGTTATAGAGTCGCGCCGCTCAAAGCTCGTTCCGTATGGGTTATTGTCCTCGTCGTTCCACATAATGCACAGCCGCGAGCTCTGTCAAGAGCTTCCTCTGATTCAGACACGAATGCGCAATCTCTCGCTGTTCAAATAGTCGCCTCTTGGTAATCGTGAGCTGGGAATGGTGGCACGAGGGGTAGCAAATAGGTTGGAGATCTATTTCGGGAAAGCAAAACAAGTGAATTCGGCTTCTCGAGTTCCTGCACATTTGGATCATCCAGCCATCGTCATTGACGTGCACGGACCAGTTGGGGGCTTCACATAACACAGCCGAGAGCCCCCCTCCTCGAACCTCATCCATCAGCCTCTTCAATACAATATCGTCGTCGTTGTATAGTAATTCACCTTCTACGCAATCACCGTTCTACATCTTCTGGTGAACTATCTCACGTAATAGGCCTATTGATTTTGTTTACCTTTACGTAGGGAAGTATGTATTCACTAATGAAGAACGTGAGTAATTCTCGGCGAGCTGTATTGATCACAGCACGAGTCACAGTTTGAATATTGCGAGCAAACGCTCCGTCGCCTGGAGGACGTGGTAGACAGCGAATCCTGTTGTTATCATTATTGGTAATACATCGTATAGTATTTCTCATAAGCCACTTCCGTACATCAACTAACATTCTAAGAACATAGGAGTACTTTATCGCCTTAGCCTATCATGATCCTGCTCGGTCTCCAGTCATATTCGTTCGAGAGATCATGCCTGGGCATTATCCTTGTCGTCCGTGGCTTTTTAACTTTTTGCCTCTGAATCTGCTACTGTCTCCAAGTCTTCTACCCCGGATTTCGCGTCGTCTTCTTCTTCGAGAACGTGCAGTTCCGCAAGCTGCGCCTTCAGCTTCTCAATGTGACTCTTCCCCATGTTCTGCTTTTCTGCTTTGCCGATCTCCCACCTCTTACTAGCCAAGTCGCATTGGATCTTGCAACTCATAAGCTTTTTGTCTCTTTGTCAAGGTCCTCCTTGGGTTTTCCGTCCAGCTCATCGTGCAATTTTGCAGCTTCGATTCTGCTATATTCTTCCTCCCAAAGGTGAAGGTTGTCCCGTAGCTTCTCCTAATCTTTGTCTGGAGCATCAAATTTGAACACTGTATAACCTTTCTTTCCACAAAGCGTCAATCTCATTTTGCGGCCGGTGCTCATTCCTACTTGTGTCGTAGTGACATTTTCGCCCCTGAGACCTGGCGCCGTCAAGAGTTTGTATTTCCATGCAGAGTGTGCGCCTATGACGATGTCTGTACCGGAAAGCGGTGCGATGAGAAATCGCATATCACGGAAGTCTCCTGAGCCCTTTTTCTGATACCATGTCAAGTTGATGGCCCCCTTAGGGAGCTACACTGATATCAGCATGTTAACAGCGGCTGGTTGAATCTTTACCAACCATTATATCACCGGTAATCCCCACAGCTCCCCTTTTCTCCGTCCCTTTAAGTTCAAGGAAACTTGATTTCTGGAAACCCAATTGGTTTTCAAGGAAGTCTCTGGAAACTATGTCTCCCTGCATATTTCCAGTGGCTATAGTGCACACGGCAGTTTTGGGGATCGGCTGATTGTTTTCATCCTTGTG
Organism: Rutstroemia sp. NJR-2017a BBW; assembly: GCA_002946425.1. NCBI lineage: Eukaryota > Fungi > Ascomycota > Leotiomycetes > Helotiales > Rutstroemiaceae > Rutstroemia > Rutstroemia sp. NJR-2017a BBW. The sequence goes on from NJPT01000052.1 coordinate 61,601, forward strand.
AGCCCCGAGAACAAGGACTTTTACTACCCATGGCAAAGGGGTGTCGGTAGTGTTGGCGGACATTATTATGCGAATATGAGGAATGGATTGTATGGTTTAAATAACAAAACTCTTATTTGCGGTGAAATAAGTGCTGGATGTCGAGTGCAATCCGGTGCAGCTCTTCTTACTTTTATACTGTTCCAAATTTGACGAACAGACATTAGAGCCTGATATAATCGCTGAATGTCCTCCAACTAGGTGTCAGAGCTTCGCTGAATCACCAAGCGGTTGAGAAAATATGCTCAGGAATCCCTGAACGGATATAGAAAGGTGACTAAAGCAGGTAGGGAACCTAGTTCATCTTACCCTTCGCCGTCTTCATTCGAAGAACTGGTAAAGGGAGGTGCTTGAAATTACGCGGATAGGTCGCTCACATACAGTAATGACTGTACTTGGACACAAATACTTGGTGTCAGAGAAAGACACGAAGCTGTCTCAAGGGAAAACATAAGTCAAACATACCACAATCACACATTGAGCAATAACTTAGCCATGCATCATTCTAAGAGGCTGTGCTTGTTCTTTGTATATCATCATTAACCGATGATTCAGGAAAATATCTTCCAATATATCTATCAACGAACTTTCATACAGTTGGTGGCCAGCCTAACCAGTGCACATTCACACTTCATTCATTCATGGAGAGAGCTCGAAGTTATTCAGACTTATTAGTCTATTTCATGTGATCTATTCCTCTGACTCGTGTAAGGCGGCACTTACATCTCGATCCTTAACAGTTTTCGGAGGAGATATGCGATTCGTTCGGCATACGACTCATTCATAAACATCTACTTATTTAGCAGAAAGGACAGAATGTTGCGAAGTGCTCGGCCTGCTTGGTAGAAATTGTACTCTTGATGCAAACCCCATGATAATCCAAAATGAAAGTTTCTCTCCAGCTTCATCTAGTACTCAGACAGTTAGAAATCTGAATTTGACGGATGCTGCAGTAACTGCGGGATAAATGAAAAGCAATCTGATCACAACCCAACTTTGATATGACCACATTCGTGTCATGCCCACGTAGATACGTTGCTTATTCATTTGTCTACGATTGCCTTGACAGGCCGCAGGTTGATGGTGCCACGACACCAACATTAACTCTGTCAGGATTTAGCACTTTTCGTCCTGGATGGCTCGCTCTCTTCGGCAGCCCTGACAATCTCTGCGGAATTCGCCAAGCACTAATTTCTAGCGTTTCATGCGCTGGAGAGATACGAGAACATGTATTCGTTTTGGTAACAATACAGTTTGATGTGGCCAGGAAAGGATTGAGTGCGATGTGGGGCATCATGCAACAGAGTGATTGAATCTGCATGAAGCTGAAAGCGTCGCTATTTGAACATGTCATCATTTAAGATATATCAGGAGTGGATAAATGCTGATCTGCCGCGGGATTGCGAATAAGGTTGGCATAAAATGGTTTTCGCTGTACGCAATCTTTCACTGAACCCACAGATCGCTTGTTTTCGTCCCAATCAAGCATATTATATGGAGGATGTCGAAACAAAATTAGCAATACAACCATACACAAACGAAGATACCGATGGAACACCAGGTCAAGGATTCTCCAATAGTTAATGCTAACCCCACAAAACAAATCCCGTTGTAGGCAGCCTCATCATTGAATGTAGGTCCTGCACCGCTTGGAGTTCATATATGCAGATATTGGTGGGTGTAGTTACATCGCTGATCTACGAGAACTAATCCAGAAGGCGTCTCCGAGTCCCTCTTGCGTGCGACACGTCGCCGACCACGACTCGTGTATCTGCGTCGTAACAGTCTAATTGTCTAAGATATATGAATTAGAATTGGGGGCTTGCAGCAGGAATGCAGAAGCAACATTAAGGCTCGGGCCGCAGCTCAGCTATGACCCCAACCAATAATCGTGCTGGGAGATGTCAACGATTTCTGAATTTGGACTTAGCGGTCTGAACTTGTAGGACCATAGATAGTATCACATCTTGCCCTGAATTTGGAGTGCACTACCTAATCCTCTGGTACCGCGATTTTCTATTATAAAAGGACGCAGCACAATCCTACTTCAATCCTTTTTTCTACATTTATTTCGTGTGAGATCATATCCACAGTCACTCATCAGGTCCATCAGATCAAGAACAATAGTTGCAGTCGTCGCTGTAACAAGTTAACAACTTAACATGGTAAGTCACTTTTTACATTAGATTAAGTCGAGACTGAGTGGCTAATTCTAGATGCAAAAACAGGGTCCCACTCAAATTGAATCTCGCCCTTACATTCCGCCGCCAGAGCTATCTGTCCGAATCTCAGGTTTCAAAAGCCGATGCGTCTTGTTCTCCCGCACTCATTTGAAACCTGGCTTTGGCCATTTTCCACTTGGAGAGATCTACGATGACCAATGGTGGAACATTATACCAGGCACAGGCACGCACAAAAATCAGTACATGATCAAAAGCAAGAACACTGGAGAGGTGATTTGGTCTCGAACCCACATGGATCCAGTCGTCGGTACTATCGACTCGAATGGTTCTTATGACGACAATTGGTTCGAGTTTGAGGCTGGTCCTGCCAACGGGCAACTGGCGAATCATTTTCGCATTTTTTGCCCAAAATCTCAAACAGTCCTTGTTTCTCGCACGCATATGAGTCCTGAGGTGACAAACTATTATCCAGTAGAGAAGAAGTATGACGACCAATATTTCGGCTTTTTGCTTGAAGACATGGTTGTCGATGATATCAAATATGATATTGACAACAGCACTATGGCTGGAGCAACCCCAATGTTCATGGGTCGACAAACGGTTACCAATAAGTCTTCGATGGTTCAGCCGCCAACCAGTGTCACTTTCACGGAGCAAGAGGATAATGAATATTCCTTTGAGCATACAAGTGGCTTTTCGGCTACCATTGGGACTGAATTCTCTGTTGGTGTTCCAGGAATCGCGGATGGCAAGGTATCGATGTCGGCAACACATACCGAAGAGTTCAAATGGGGCAATACAACCAAGAAAGGCAAAGGAACAGCTCACACTGTCCAGGTCCAGGCCCAACCTAACAGTACTGTTGTGGTGACTGCTACAATTAATCAAACCCGCATCAATGTGCCTTATACGATGACGTTGAAATCACGCTCAACAGGTCACAAGATTACTAACCGTGGGATTTTCCATGGCGTTTGTATGTATAATATGGAAGTTGTATATACTTAAATATTAGATTAGTGTTACGAACCGTAAGGCCTGAGGACTTTACGCAATAGTAGAACCTTAGGCAGCAACTGGATCAGTCCGGCTCAGTGCAGTAGGACACGGACATTGCAGCTTTTGGAGGTTCAAGAAAGTTGATTCCTCCTCCTTTTCTTTTCAATATCTAGGCGTAATCATCTATCAATCCAGGAGATGAGTCTTTTGCATGGCCGCCGTGACGCCGTCTCATTTTTTATCCCAAATCTCTCGCGGCTGGTTAACATCGCCATGCGGCCCATGCCAGAAGACTGGGGGCCTAGGAGTGCGCGCCTCATGCGAATGCTTTACTCCGGTAGCACAGCACCACAGAACCTTTCTGAGCCGCTTCATCAATATACTCTCGACCCCCTCAGTCTCAATATGGCGCACGCAGCATTATCGTCTCTCAACATAAAGTAGTGAGTGCCATGACTTGCTCTCCAGATAATAGCTTCGTTACCCTGGCTAATGAACTACGTTTCGTTATATATACTGTGGTGCCATGGTGTAGAGAGCAAGAAAATAATCCCGAGACCTTTGAGATGTACGTGTCTATGAATGCTGGTGATTGACTTATCGGCTCATCGACTCAGATAGAGGTATTCTGGGTAGTGGTCGCCTTCTCCCGCGTTCACGCCGAATCGATGGGTTGAATCTGGTGGTGCAGGAGGGCGTGGCTGCGAGCTCGGTGAACTTGTTATCCAAGGTCAGGAAATTACAAGAGACCCCAAAGATGGTTTCTGAAGCTTAATCAACCATCAGGAGCAGGATTTTCAAGGGAGTTCTGGTTTAAAGTCTAGACACCATTTATGCTTGTGTAAGATGGGCTGAGGAAGGGGGAGATGATTTATATCTACTGAGGTTTCCGAAATACATCCAAGTTCCTACTCTCCATGCCGACAGGGAGCCAACTCGACAAAGCCGTTCATTTCGTTCAGCTACAGGAGTCGTGCAAGTCACCGGCATCACACACGCATGATGGAAGAACATGCATTCAAAGAAACTGTATATTGCAATATCCCAGACTACTATCTATTAAAAGCCAAGCCCAAAGCCACGCTCAACACCCGTCATACACGGCGAGAAAAAATCGAAGGGTATCCTGCTACATGCAATGTGGGACTGAACAACTCCTCCGAATTTCCGTGTTGTTAAGAATCCATGCCTTCATTAATCAATTTTCATCCGTCAATCCTTTGAATTAAATCCTGTCCACCAAATCACTGTTTGAGTCGTAGTTATCGTATGGCTGTGAAATTAAGGACAATGAAGATCGTAGCGAAAGTCGAGCGTTCCGTCAAAGTCATGCAGCAACTCCTTTCCAGATCTCCTGCACAACTCTGTATCATCCAGAGGCGAGTCGCACAGCGTAGAATACTCCCTCGCGAGTCACGTACCACTATTCGACCACAATGTCAGCACAACCATAAAACGCACAAAGAAAGCTTCCCCAACCCTCCACACACAACACAAACCACCCACCTCCTCCCTCCAAACGAAAACTTCAAAAACAACTCACCCTACACTCCCCAATATCCCCACTATCAATCGTCATCCTATTCCTCTGCGACCACGTATTATCCTCCTCCCTAACCCAATACATCCTAAAAGGATCATCATCCGCAGGTTTCATATCCTGTTTCTTGAACGCGTCCGAGGTTTGCATCTGCTGCATTTGGATTTCGCTTGCGGTTGCGCCGAAGGTGCCGAGGGCGGGTTGCGGGATGTAGCCTGCTCCTGCGCCGAAGGGAGGTCCGCCGCCGAAGGCTGGTTGCGGTTGCATTGGGTAGGGATAGGCGGGGTATGGAGATGGCATGGCGGGCATGGGGGGCATGGCCTGGGGAGAGGGGGTGGTTAGCTTGTTTGTTCGTCCCATTATACTCAAAATGAAAAGATAACAAATCAAAAAACACCGCAGCGCAACTTCAGAAACCAAGCAAAGAAAAACTTGCATAAGGATAATACGGAAACCCTTGTGAATACGGCGCCGCCTCTCCAGGAAACAATCCCGGCATCGGTGCCGCAGCCACAGGAACCGGAACCGCAGCGACGGCAGGAGCGACGGTGACGGCGGGTTGAGGTAGATACACGATGCCTTTTATTAGAACGCTGCCGTCGGAACGAGCAATGTAGGTGTGCTCCGTGGGACCATTGGTTGTGTCACCGACTTGAGGTTGGAAGTTTTGGGTTGAGGCTGCCTGGGTCATGGTTTTAGTTTAAAGTGAGTGCGGTGTTGGTGTGGTTGAAGTTGAAGGTGACTGTTGAGGGTTGTGTGTGAAAGGATCTTGAAATTTATTTCGAGAACAGCAGAAAGAATTGATTATCACTGCCGATGCTTTGATTGATTTTTTTCGATGATGGGATAATTATTGTGTGCAAAGTTCCAGAAATCGTAATGTCATCGCAGTGCGAAAGTGAATATCGGCCGGTGACTCTTCCTCGAATCATCCAGTAGGAAAGCACGAAACGAGAGCAGAATTTTCCAACGCGATAAGAGCAAAGCGGGAGAAAACTTGCAAGGAAAAATATACGTACGCTGTTCACTTTAACCCATCGACGAAACATGGGATCGTACATCATGACGCCCTCGTCTTTCTTCTTTCGCTTTCGAGGCCTTTCGGTTTCCTCCAGATATACATCCGTGAAGGGCCAGCAGGGGAAGCACATATTGCCTGATGCGAGATGCAGATCGAGATGCTACTGGAGATGGAAGAGGAACGGTTGGGTATAAGAATTGATGGTGAGAAGGTGGAAAGTGGTTCGAATCGAGAGGGGATTTGGTCGAGGTAGCTGCTCTTTTCATTTGCTCACTTACATGCAATACCGAGCACCTGCAGCCGTGATCAGTGAATATGGATTTACGAGGTAGTATTAGATAAGGAATCCTCAGTTCTTGGATGATGTGTCGAGGTTGGATGACACGCTTTTTGAGATGGCATTTTGCATTTTTGTTGTTGCCATGTCTATCTTCGTGCTACACTCACGTCTAGACTCTGGCACTGTACAATTTCTAACGTTTTCTCGAGATGCATATGAGAAGTAGATGTGTATCAGCGCAGTGATCTCAGATATGGATCTCGGACGAAACTTGGAAGCCCAATCAAGCATTCACTTCTGCTGGTTGGAATTCTTGGGCAGCTGTGCTTGCTGTGATGCCTTCCTTTCTGCTTCTCTTTCAAGCGTATCGTTTCTCGACCACCAATCATACCAACTCTCTCCATCGTTATCATCATGGGAATCATAGAAGCCCTGTTCCTTCAGCTCCTTCGCCATCTCTTTGCTCCACACTCTCTCCTCTTCCTTCTTCTTCTCCAACCTTTTGTGACAATCTAGATCCTGCGACTGGTAGAGGGTTGATTTAGCTTGTAAACTTCTGCGTCCACAGATAGGGATACTAACATGTATGACTATAATGGTGCAACATTCCTTCATTCTCCACTCCTCATATTTCTTGTTGATTGCTTTGACTGCGTCCAGCATCTTCATGTAGTCGGATTGGTTTCTGATAGATGCCCAATCTGGCTTCGGCTGGTTCTCGACTTGCGGGAGTCGATACATCCAAGGACCGTCAGCAAGACCGTAACCTTTATCTTGGTCATTCCGGGCCACAGTAGTTGGTGCCGCTTCCCCGTTGATATATGCGGTGGCAGCCGAGTTATTCCCATTTACTGCATGGTCTGTTAGACTTCCGTTTGCAGTGCCGCCATGTTGTATATCTGTTTCATCATTTTGCACATCCACACCGGACCAGGATAACCTCGGATAGACTTTGTTCTCTGGCGGAATCACAGAGGTTCTTGTTTCTTCTTTGAGAACTGATAGAAATGCCCCGAAAGAGTTCATAGTCGTAAGATACAGTCGGTCAATCTTAGGACACTCCGCCCATCCGTTGATCAAGGTCATGAGTTGGATGCGATATCCATGTTTGGTATCGTTCTCAGTGTGCGAGGCCAGGTTAATATTCACACTATTATAGGCCTCTTTAATGTTGGTTTCTGCAATATCTTGCGCGAGGAAGGTAGCCTAACATGAAGATTAGCTTGTTGGCAGTCCATATTCTGCGTAGGTAAAAAATCATCCTAAGATGGTTCTCCAAAGATTCTCTCACCTTCTGCCACAAGGTTGCCGATATAGATGATGGGCTTTTGTCGAATATGCCTCTCGCCTTCATGTCATCATTGACCATCGCAGCAACTTCTTTTTGCATTTCCTCAGTCCCAGGTGAATTAAGATAGTATAGAAGTGCACGTTTGAGATCATTCAGTCTCTCTATTTGTGCAGCTCCTTTCCCAATAATCGTGTGCAAGTCAAGCCCCTCTCCAAACGAGAACGCGTTCGTCGCCTTTGAGTCAATCTGACATTTGCTTGCAAGAACTAATGAGTGAATACCAGGCACCATACCGACCCTGGTATTGTACGGATTCCCACAGTACTCAAGCAAAAGGTATTTCAGGTGCTTGTCAGTGTACTTTCCATCAGCGGTTGTGAGCATGGTGCTTATTTCTCATGTGAATAGTATGGCTTTTGGTACAGAATTTTCAAACGAAGAGAAGAAAGAGCAAGTACTTTGACATTTTCAACTTGACTTAAGTTAACAACTTACGGCTATCTGCAGCAGTACCGAGAACCCGCTTTAGAAACCTAGCTTGTACACTTTAATTCGAAATCTTTCCAAGAGGAAGGTGTGAATCCCCTGCAGAAATGTAACGATTTCGTAAAGTGTGAAGTATTGAAGGTCTGAACGAAACAAGAACCGGCCGACGTAAATAGTTCTGCATTACTCCTTTGATACTACATGCGCCTAAATCCATTCCCACGTACATTCAGCACCTATCCCATCTATATGTACAATGCCTGTTTGGTAAAGAGGAGAGATGAAGTCGCTTATGCAATCACGCCAATTAACAAATCTATTATAGTTAGACAAAGCACCATGAGTGCTGGAAACCGTGATAATATCCCCTTGCTCCCTACCATTCTGTAGATTATTCGGAGGCATCCTCAGTGCTACTGAGGAGGAGGGTGAGATTCGTAATCGGTCGGAGGAGAAATTGTGTCGTTAATTGGTCGTTTAGAAGAGAGCTTTCCTTGTAACCTGGGCCATCATGTTAGGATTAAACGCTCGCAGATAGGAGTAGAGTATAGCAACTTACTGCCCATGCACCTGCCACTGAGGCGACTATTCCACCAGAAATCATCATAGGTCGAACCCCTCTGGTACTTTTAAAGATCATCCCACTCAGTGCGCCCGCTAAGATGCTGTTTGCAGAATCATGCTTCCCTCTCATATGGCCGATGAAAGAGTTGAACCCATTGTAGACCATTGCGATCACACCCGCAGAATTTCCCAAGAATGGCCCCCGCCTCGTTACGGCATTCAGCACCGAGTTCAATCGCAACTTAGGTGGTTGTGTCGCAGATCTTCTCAGTCCCTCCTGTAAGCCCCAGGCCCCTCCCACAGTCAATGCTGTCAAGTATGTCACACCCGTTCCATAACATAGATCGTCCGACCAGCCCCGCGACGGTAAGGCGGATTGTGAGCCTGGCAGATCTGAAAGAGTAGATTCTTCAAGGGATAGATAGTCTAGTGTCTGTTGATTCAGCCCCGCTAAAGGATGTAACTGCGATGGATCTATGAGTTCTGGTCCAGTGAGGAATGAGTTCACATCTTGGGCGTCGGCGGGGTTAAATGGTGTAGGTGTGAAAGTGTCTGCCGATGATGTATTTGAGGTGGATGCGCCACTAGTATCTTTGGATGAGGACTTTCGCCCAGTCAACTTATCCCAGAATGACATGTTCGTTTGTATATGAGAAATTGCGACAGGCGATGGTCTTAAGGGCGTGGGAGATGGGTGGTGAAGTCGTAGTGAGTGATAAGGTTAATCGTAATAATTCTTTGACAGATCCAAAAATCATCATCAAAAATTTAGTTCCGCGAAATTCAAAGTATGATGGTCCGTGCACATCCCACGCCTCGTTTCACGTGCATCACAAATTCTTCGAACTTTGTGTTTTGGCTGAGGAAGTCAATCGCAGGCGTACCACTTGAGATTCAAGGTTACCTGCAATTCATTCTGTTGATTGACCATTTGAGTCGTTCAGTAAAAGACTCTTGTAGTCGGGGTCCACTTACCGTCCAGTGCATGCAATATCGGATATCGGATATCGCGACAATGGTTCTTGAGGAGAATATAAAACCAGCGGATTCGGTCACTGACACTCCATTAGATGAGAGGCTAATCCCCAAGTGGATCGAAAGTCAAGATGAAGATTCACAGATAGAGTAAGTGCTTTTATCTCCAGTCTCGGATTTTGCTAAGTAGAAATGTCTAGGCTAGCAAGGAGTCATTTCAATGACTTTCTAGAGAAAGCTACCAAACCCCACCATGCATCAAGAAATGCTTGCATCAAGCTGTGCTATTTTGTTGAGCAATGTAAGACATCGAAGTCTCCAGGTTTACGAGAAGTCGCGTATTCCGAAGAGACATGTATTGGTTTGTTCGATTTTTACATCGACTGGAATGAGAGCAACCAACATCGATCGATGCGTCAGGTGCTAGACCTGTTAACGTCTCTCATCGCGTCACATCCTGACCGTTCGCTGGTGAAGACTATGATATCCAAGATCGTCCAGAGGCTCTTGTCGATAATCACTCATGGAGCATCGCAGCCCCTGGTCAAACCAGCCTTCAAAACATTAGAACATTTCATTGGCAAGGGCTCAATCTCCATTGCCGATTTAGCAGCTAGTCGAAGAGGACCAGCTACTCCGGAAACAAATGGCACCATTCCAAGTAAGGAAGTACCAAAATACTCAGATCTCAATGAAATTGTATTGGAGGCCTTTGAATGGATGAATCTTCAAGACGTGTCTCCTTCTGCAGGCAAGTTTTTGGTTTCGCTGTTCAAAGCATCGAAAGAAGCTTTTCCTGAGCTGGACTCCGGACTGGGCACTCATACAAGATTATGGCAACGATGGATCAGTGATGGCCTTAGCAAATACCCCGATGCCCTCGAAAATGTGAAGAACTATCTTCTTCCTCCACTTTTCAAGTTAGATCGCACTGGTTCCTTGGCATTTTTGGAGGAACTCAACTCAAGAGGCGCTCTCAGCACTGAGAACGAGCATGTAGAATCGGACTTCCTGGTCCAACTATCCGCAATGGAGGTTGGTAAGAAGGCAGGCCTGGTTGAAGAATCTAGTGAGTTCTTTACAACGGATCTTTCCATCCGCCTGGCCGTAGTTAATCGGAGTAGATACCATTACATTTCAAAAGAATCAGAAGAAAGGTGGCAATTGCATCGTCCTACAAGAATCCAGTGTCGGTCCACTCTTGACGAATCCCTCAGAAACCGTACGATCCCTTGCATTTTCTGTTCTGGTCTCTTCTTTATCCACAATTCGTCCATTCAGTCCCGCAGCATTAGATTACCTAAGGCAGAACATGGGACATCTGTATGCAGATACAGACGCGAAATTTAGAAATGAAGTATTGAGCAATACCAAGCATTTGATAGAAAGGATGCGAGGAGCGACTGCATATTTAATGCGAGAAATTGATCGTCTAGCGCCCACTCAGGGTACCGAACATTCTGTAGATACTACAGTTATGAAGGACTTACTTCAAGCGCATGAGGATTTTCTTCTTTGGTTTATTCAATTCCTATTTGAAGAACTGGTTCCGACCGCATCTTATCAACGCCACATCACATCCTTAAGAGCTCTTATTCTACTACTTCATTCGGGTATTCAGAAAGAAATCTCTTCGACAGATAGGCTTGGTCAAGTAGCCGACCATGCCACTACTTGGCCTTACGATGTAGACATTTTTACACCGATGTCTACGCGGCTGTTGTTAGATCTACTATTGGACCCGTTTGAGGATGTCCGAAGTGGTGCTAGTATCTTGGTGAGAATGGCTCATAGGAGAAATTTCAAGTCAGCAGATGATAGCTCTGAGACTCATGATCTGTACATTCTGACCGAATTTATCGGTCGTGCCAAAGAGCTATCGAAACGAACCGGCCGCGCTGATTATGCGGACGGTGTTGCCCGCTCTTACGAAATCCTATATAGGCTTCAGGGCTCTAATGATGCCCGAATGGTACTTCTACGAGATTTGATATCCAATCTGGAAAGCAAGGTAGAGATTGCCAAGAAAGACTTGACTAATGCGGTTCTTATCGCTCCTATTCATGGTGACTTTGCAGCAATGAAGTAAGTTCTACCATCTATCAGGCTAGAAACCAAGCTGACGTGCATAGCTACATCTGGGATGGGCTTGACCCCACCACGATACTCCTTGACGATTCTTTGGGGGATGGGAGATCTCTCAAGGAAGCATTTGAAGATTTACAGGTTCGCATCGCTGAGACGTGCAGTGAAATTTGGCGCGCTGTCGAACATATACTATGTAATGATTCGCCAGAAGGACACATCCCCGACGAAATTGACGAGGCCGACACGATCGACACCAAGGATGTATTGAGTTACAGCTTTAGGGCTATTCATGAATCCAGGTAGATTACCGCCATAAAGAATGAAAGAATCAATTGCTAACTCAATTTTAGTAATCTGATGAGGACAATTGTATCGAAGGTCAAGGTCCAGTGGGGTGATGGAACCCCTTTTACGTCCCCTGCTCTCTTCACGAAGATGGGAGATTTGACCTTCGACCAACTTTCAAGACTTCGGCATCGAGGTGCATTTTCAACAGTCTCCTTAACATTTGCGCGATGTTCACAACTGAGTCAATATCATACTTTCAGAAGCCAGATCACTGACGAGATGCTTCAAAAATGGTACAAGGTATGCTACGAATTCTACACACTTTCGATTAGCCTTACTGACATTTCAGGGTACCATACAATGCATATATGAACAAGTTTCTACGACAAGGAGATCGGCAGGAATTCCTGCATTGATCACCGGTATTCTAGCTTCGAACGCTTCTCGCCCCGCTTTTGAGGACGTGATGATGGAGCTAAAATCACTGGCTCGGCAGCCAGTTGCGTTGTCCCAAGTCGATGAGACAAACCTACCACAAGTTCATGCTATGAATTGCGTCAAAGAAATTTTCAAAAGTTCAGCGCTTGGCAAGAGAGCAGACAAACATATTCCTGACTGTCTACAGCTTGCTGCGGATACCTTAACCTCGGAAGTGTACGTTGTTCCGTCCATTTCTCTGCATTGAAAGCTAATGATTTTTAAAAGTTGGGCAATGCGGAACTGTGGACTGCTACTTTTGAGAAGTCTGATAGACTGTCTATTCGGTACCAGTGAGAGCAAAATATCTATCGAGGCGGGATGGGATGGCCGTTCTACAAAGCTATCATACGAAAAATACCCCGCGTTGCCGGAGCTACTATTGAGTCTTCTCGATAATAACAATGCGGAGCAGATAAATGCATCAGCCATTGGCGCTGTTCAATCTGTCTTTCCGGCTCTCGACATTATCCGTCGCGCCGGTCCACCGATGGTCCTTCGAAATGAGATCGAAACCGGTGTGGCTGCTCATCTCGGCAGCAAGGTCTGGCACATCAGAGAACTTGCAGCTCGGACTATGTGCACATTTATGCTCCATGGCGGATGGTTACCAGCCCTCAAAGCTTTGCTTGCAAGTTCAGACACGTCTACAAACCACACGCATGGTGTTTTGATGACGGTGAAGTTTCTCCTTGAGCGCCGACTTGAATTATTTTCATGTCCTCCAGGTATGTGGTTATAGCGATATTCACATTTCTCGTGTTGACAATTTAATAGATCTACACGATCTCCTTGAACTTAAAGAAGACATCAAAGTGCTTGACGGTGTCAATAAATGCCCCGAAACTATCGCGGTCTTCGTCGAAATCAAGAATATCATTTACCAGATTCTAATCGACTCACCTCGAACCGCCTCTAACACAGCTTACATAGCTAGTCTCGGCAAAATGGATGCTAGTGTGGAGACACTCCTGAATGGATACATGCAGCCCTATCGTCGGGGTGCAGAGGACTCTTCCCAAAATACTTTCGTTGGTGGGGCCCTGTTACGCAGAGCGGTTGCCATTGAAATCATGTACCTCTCTGCTCTCACCGAAAACCTCCATACACTCACGCATCTTTATAATTACTGCCAGTCAGAAGAAGATTTAGATATGGCTACTGCTGCACTTGAGTGTTTACCACACGCTTGGAGAAACAACGAATTAGCTATCCTGAAAGACGTAGCCAGACCATATCTTGAAGACACTGAGCGCGAGGATAGCAATAGCAACCAGAATGATGACCACTGCCAGAGCTTGCTGAGAGGACTTCAGTCCTGCGATCTAGCTCAATTCCTACAAGATTTCACTAAGATGCAATATCTGGATTTGTCCGATGAAAGAAGCCCCCGGCTGTCCAACGCCGATATGAGAATAAGTGGCGTGGTGGAACTTCTCAAATGGACAACGGCAGCCAACGAGGAAACGATCAGGAAAGCTTTATGGATTCGGGGTATAACACTTAATGAGGCTGGGCGAGCGCATATGGTAGGTTGCTTCATTCACTATATCAACACTCCCTAACATCAAACCTAGGACTTCGATAGCCGTTTTTCCGCCGCGAAATCATTATCTTACTTCTTTAATTGCTTACCCGAGACTTACAAGTGGCAAGCCACATTATTACCAACTTTAGTTGCGCTCTATGATACTTTGAACGATGACGACGACGAGATTCGGGAGCTTGGTGCACAAACTGTGTCCTTGATCTTGGGACAGCCCTTGATACCATTAGCCGCTAGTGAAAAGTACGCCTTTTGGTTGCAACAAAACTTCTCCGGCAATATATTCTTTAGTCGGAATGTCATTTGTCGCATAAGCGGCAGTGAATCTGCAATCTACGATAAGGTTGCCGTTCTGCATTCCGCCGAAGATCAACTCTCTGCTGCGATGAAACAAGATGACGCGCTTTTTGTCGAGGAAGAGCAGAATTTGTTCATCGATGAGGTTCGAGAGGTTAAGTTGTGGTGCAAGATTCTATCAAAATTATTACTGGAAAAAAATATGGCAGACCACCTTCAGATACAAATCCAGACTCTAGTCGACTGGGTACAAGCTGGTCTCGAAAAACTGAATAAACTTGCGCAAGAAACGGATGGACCGCTTGGATGGACATCTAACCCGAAAATGTTTGCCATTTGTACGAGAATTCTGCTGGCCGCGAAGACTCTCCTCGCGGAGGGCGGGAAATCGGTGACGTTGCCGGAGAAACTCGCATCATCGGGTTACCAAGACAGCATTCGGAAGAGTTTGGATACATTCATCGATCTTGGATCTAAGAATAAGATTCACCCAAGTCTGCTAGCTTTCATCGTTGATCGGGAAAATTCACTGTTGAAGAGATTGTGAAGCGGGTCGGAGCTAGGTTTTCCCTCTGTTCGTCCCATCTTCTTTTTGTAGATAGAGTAGAGTGTGGAAAGGTTAAATCCTTGATTTTATGTTTTATGACTTCTTGTTGAATGGTGTGCGAGATTTTCTCTTTCAATTTTGTTCCTCTGATCTTAACTTGAGAGTATTTACCTCAATACGATAGAGTGATTTTATACTGGTTTATAACTTACTTTCAATATCAGAGAATCTCTTCAGCCCACTGCATCTCAACACCAATTTTCATACACTCTTCCTCATCCACCGCAGCCCAACCTCCCACCCACTTCACCTTTCCCAACAAGAAAGCGAACCTCCCACGAACCCACCCAATCAACCCACCATAATCTCACTCTCAACCTCACTCTCGCATCCTCTCAATCAGACAAGATGCACAAAAACACCGTCATAGCACTGACCATCCTCATCGCCTTCGTCATCATGGGTCTTCTGATCTTTTGCAGCATCCGCTTAATTGTGATTTATGTATGTACATCATGCTTTTCCAGTTTTATCTTATGAAGAAGTTGAGGAGTGGATACTAATTTTTCTTGCGTGTGCGTAGAGTTTTGAATTGTGAGTTTGCGTTTATTGAGATATTCTTGGGGGTGGGGTGAAAGGAGGGGAGGGGGAAGAGGGGAAGTAGAGCAGGAAGAGAGAGAGGAGATCAGGATTGTAGTGGAATCATAAGAGCTAATAGTGGTGGAATAACAGGGCGGAAGCGAAAGGTACATTGACGGTTGATCGGGATGAGGAGGAGGCGTCGACGAGTGTAAGGGTTGTGGAAGTTGAGGAGACTGTTGCTTAGAATGGGATATGGCAGGGTTGAAGCATTAGGGTATGGGGGAGGGAGTAGATGCGGTTGATAGGATGGGTCAGTGGGGTTTGAGGAGGGTGGTTATATATCTGGGGTGGTTTAATGGCAGGTGTGGTTTAATGGCAGATCATCAGATGCAAAGACTCGTTTGCGTGCGAGATATGGAAGGGTAGCTGGGCGGATGGAGGATGGAGTGTGAATGGGGGATGTTTGAGGGATGAAGAATCGTGCATGTGCGTATCCAGTTCAGTGGGGATTAATGCCGACTGTGGATGCTCTAGCTCAAATATGATGCGGCAAATGGTTCAGCATATCTCTTCTCTCTCGTGGTGGATACTTCAATCGACGTGCGGGCAGGACTTATGACTGGTGATGAAAGGATATAAGGATAAGTTCTAAAATTGACAACTGTAATCCTGTAAACGATAAATAACATGACTATTTGGTATGCCCATTATCCCATAAACCCTGGGTAACATTAATTCCAGCTCCAGCACTCTATCGCATCATGACTTAACACTCTAACATACAATAGGAGACATTCAACATCCATCGTAGAAGCAAAAATGACCAACCCAACTTCGAGAAACATAAACTCAAACATCAAACGCAGCCATCCTCAAACAAGTAACATGACCTCTATATCCACTAAACAGGCATACTAACACTCCAATCTATCTTCCGCCACTTCCATAATTCGCATTAGATTGGTTACCGCACATGCTCCAATCATCTTCCGGTCTCGACTGTCCTTGCTGCTGCTGCTGGTGATTCTGAGCAGCCGCACCTCCAGAGTTGGTAGCATAACTCTGGACATTATTCCAAGGAGCTTGATAGAACGACTCATCTCTCCAGCGTTCCATTGGAGACCTGGTGTCGACTGGAGGTTGACCGTTGTTGGTGCCGGTGGTGTTGGATCGCTGGGAAGCGTAGGGATCTTGGGGGACTCGATCTACGTTCGCGTATTGGGTTGTCTGAGTCATGGAATATTGATACTGCTGGTTGCTGTTGGAGTAGGCACCAGCTTGATATTGTTGTTGCTTGGATAGTGTTAGAACATTAACGAACTTTGGGAGAGACGGAAGATTCATACTTTGGAAGCGTTTTCAGAACCGTTGGAGCGTTGGTAAGACATCTCAAATGGTGTCTTTAGGAAGTCCGGAACTTGTTGGTTTTGATTGAATGCGGAAGTGTTCAATGGCTATGGCCACGAGGGGGATATAGAAGCAGGTGGTTTGCAGTGAGCTGTAGAGGAGGAGAGCTCAACTGAGGGAAAGAATGGGAATATATATAGGACAGACTGCTGAAGGGGTATTTGCGATGGAGTAGAAGTTGCAAACCCGCACAATTCCTGTGAGTCTTCAGATTGAAATCGCCTCACCGTGGTCCATTCTCAGGAAGTCCCTCACATACTAAGAACTTCCTGGTCTGATGCAGGGTACTTTTGGATATAAAGCAACATTCTAGGTCTCGAGAAGCAGCACTTGCTGAGCCACCGTGTCACTGGAAACAGTCGGTCTCGGCATTCTGTGAGTGGGAAGAATAACCCAATGTCGCCGGCTATGGGGACTTTTGTCCTCCAGTAGCTGGAGTTGGCTCAGCCGAGATACCATCCATTGGTGGTGAGTATCCACAGGAACCGAAGTTCTTGTCATTTACAAAAGTCCCCTCCTGCTACTTTCATAGCATCCAAGGCACCCAAACTTCCGTTTCGATGACGGCCCTGGTATATCAAGGTTTGTTGATGTCTAACTTCGACAACTGTTCAGACAAAAGGTTCCCCAGTTCAGGAAACGCTTATGCAGGGGAACTTTTGGTCGGGTTTCGATGATCAGAATGTCTGCATGATGTGTTTGGACGGTGCGAAAGCCATCATGTAGGGGACTTTTGTTGATTGGCTACATCAGCCGCACCCTTGTAGGGGGACTTTTGTAAAGTGGGACACGCAACCACCACCTCGTTTGGCTGCGCGCTTATGGGGGGACTTTTGTGAATTTCCATCAGCCCGCTCAATCCTGCGAGGGACCTTTGTTTTGCTCGCAGAATGGATAATAGTCAGCCTTGTTTGGCTGGCGATGCAGTGCTACCATCCTTGAAGTATGGTACTTTTGTGCAAACATGTCATACGCGTAAGGCTGGAGCTCGTCAACCACCTGTTGATCTGCTCAAGATCATATCTTTTGGAAACAACTTTAGAAATCCATCGCCTCCTGCTTACAGCGAAGAGACTCTCTGCCGAAAAACTTGCGAGATCATATTCTTCGCGCTGATGCGACATGGATTGTCTACAGTCGTCGAGTGGTGGTGCTGACCCCACCATAACCTTAACGGCACCTCCACCTCTTCCACTCCACACTGGAGCTGTCCTCGAGAGTGGAGAATCGCAATCGCCCGCACGAAAAGAACTGTCGCACGATGAATGGGAGCGGTTGAAGCCGATAATCAAACGCCATTATATTGATGAGAATCAAAATTTCAAATGGATTCAGCGACTCTTCACATCTGAGTACCAATTCACACCAACGTGTGCATTTCCCTTATGCCTTCTGCTTACAAGATTGTCCTGACGGAAATTTAGAAAGCGGCAGTTCACCCGCAGAACCGAAAAATGGGGATTCAGGAAAAACGTCAAGAAGGAGGAAAGAGATGTCATATTGCGATCAGTCGAGGGCGCGACATCCCTACGGACCATTCCACCAGCCAAAGTTCAGCAGATTCGAAAAAGATATGGAAGGAAGCAATACATACACAATTTGAGAGAACGCGGCGACGAGGAACATGGCGCAATTGTCCCTGATGTTACCGGCACAGCTACGACAAGCGAAAATGTATCCGAGTGCACAACTGCACTCGAACCGGCATCTTACGATCTACAGTCAATGGATATCTTTGATTTCGAGACTCAAGATCTCTGGCCATTCGATTGGAACTCTGTAGATGCTCCGAATTCTCCGGGTCTAACTCGCCTCTTTAGTCAGCTCAACTTAGAGCTCGGCATCGATGTCCCCACACTTGATCTCAACGCAAATCCATGTTCATTAGCCACGTCTGACGAGGCTATAATTGTGACTGGAGAATCTTCGGATATTTTACCGTACCCGGGAGAAGGAGACTTGCCTCTATATTTGGCAAACTCAGAACCTCACCTACCATGGGCGAGCAGAGCTCCACCTTCTAAGTATCTTGCTTATGGGCTAGAGAATGAAGTTGGCTTCTTTCCGGAGTCTTTTGGTTTCAGGAGCATGCGTGAGGAAAGTCTTCGGGGAAAATATGCACTGTTGAAGACTCCTACATTACACCAACTCGAGATCAGACTAAAGCAACAAGAGAAAAATATGCGAGGAAATCACCATGATATTTCTCATACCTTGAGCGAAATTGGTTATGCATATTGGCGATCATTTAGATATTCTAAGGCAGAAGACTTCTTCCGCAGAAGTCTCAAACTTTTGGAAACAAATAGATATGCCGACGAAGATCTATTCGTTGCTACATCTGTGAACATCTGCCATGCTATGAGAATGCAAGGGAGACATTTCGAAGCCGGTGAGTTTCTTAATGACGTTCGGTCAAATATTGCAGACTACAGTGCCTATCACCCGCACTATGTGGAAATCACAAGGTCGCAAATCGATATTTCCGCCGGAATAGGCCTCTTTGATAGTAAAGTTGAATTACTTCTCAGAGAAGCCTTGCAGGTGGCGCTTGTGAGAAATGGTCCATGGAGTAGACAAAGTATGCACTTCGTGCGCATATTGGGAATTTGTATCGCCAAAAAGTGTCAAGATGGTATGATCCGTGACTCTTTAATCAACAATATCGTTAATACGACACTTCAACACTTTCGGGTCTTGGAGCCTGATGACCCAAACTTTACTTTCATCCTTGACCACCTAATCCTCATCTACGAACACGGTGGATTTGATGAAGAATATAAACAGCTCGTTTACTACGCCGTAGAAAGAGCACGACTTATCTTTGGCGAAAATCATCTCTGGACTCTTGTTTTTTCTTATCGTCTTGCATTCCAGCTGAAGAAACAAGGCGTGCTACAAGAATGTGCAAGACTCTGTCGAGACACTCTTGATAAACATGCGAAATTATCCGTCGAAGTAGATGCATGGCAGATGAAACTACTTGAGCTTTACGGAGAAACCCTGTACAGAATGCACCAGTTCGAAGAAGCCACAATATGGTTACGGAAAATTTATGAGCTGAGCAGAGATCGCAGGGCAGACCTCATGTTTGCCTGTGACTATTTAGGGCAATGCTATGAAGCTCGGGGACTTTACGAGAATGCCAAAGATCTCTATCTACTGACCATTATGGAGCTCGAGATGAGTAATGAAAGAGATCCAAACATCCAGATGCTTAAGCAGTGGTTGTTCTTTTGCGAGTCAAAGATTCCCGAGCCACATGAAGCATCGAGCCAGGAATCTTCAGACAGTGCTGCTATCGAACTCAACGTCGCACACCGGACTTTGGCCGAGGAGGAATTAGCAGGATATACACTGGGCAACGAGGACGGTGTCAATGAGTGTATACCAGCCCAGACAAACTCCATCGCTGAGAAGGCCGACGATGATGGAGATGCCGATGGCGAGATGTGGGCATATCTAAACTTCCAACAAGATGATCCAGGCGCAAATTCGGCGTAGCTCTTATTCGCCAAGCAGAGAGATCGTTCCTCAGAACTCGCCCTATCTGCTCCGCCTACTAGCACCATTGCGGTTGTGACTTAGGGTTGGCGATGCTTCTCGATTGTCTTCCATGCATGCTCTTTGTTTGACCTTAGAATGGTGTGGAAAAAGTTCAACGGGAAATCTTCTCTTCGCTATCTTCTTAACTATCTAGGCAGCTAGGTATTAACAGTCTATGTCGAGGAGTGACATGCTTCATAATTCCCAAGGGTCGCTATGTTCTAAATCAGCTTCAACCATCGGTATTCTGAATGCTGTCTTGGCCACCATGGGAGACATGTTCATTCTGTGTATGCCCGTCCCGATGATATTGAGACTGCAGATGAATAGGAGGAGAAAGCTTTTCTTGGTCTCAGGCTTTGTGGTCTTTTGTAAGTCACACTCTTTATTCCTAGTGATAGAGCAATCGAGACTGACGAGCTATCAATCAGCGTCGTCTGCACCAGTATCATCCGCTTGCTTGCAATTACTAGCATTGTTCATCATGATCTCAGCTGTAAGCATCCTTGCTCTCTCCACTACCTCTACCCTGAAACGAACGAGAACTAACCCGAACCCTCAGCCATCTAAATCGAAGCCGGACTGCAGACCTACCTTGCTATCACTTGCGATAACCTTCCTCTTTTACGCTCTCTTCCTGAACGCTTCCTCGATTGCCGTTCTTGCTGTAGCACAGCGGCTTCGAAGGGTCGAAGAACCTATTGAGTGATCATAATGTTCTGCGTACGCTCTCCACTGGTTAGAAAGGACTGGCACTCGAGGATCTTACGCTGGAGTTGAAGGGCGTGTTGAAGAGTGATGGGCCTGCGGAGTATGAGGACGAACAACAGGGTATTAGGGTTGATACGGAGGTGAGGACGAAGGTGAAGATGAGATGAGATGGAAGATCTGAAGCGAGGTGAGGTGGAGAGATGTGGGATGAGATGAGAAGAGGGTGGATTAGAGGAGAGGCTTGATGATGCGAAATGTGTTCGATATCGTTGATATGTATATATGTGAACCCAGCGCTATAGCATTCACGGTGGTTACAAACTAATCTTTCTGCTTACCTTTGGATTCTTCGCTCGAAAAATCACGGCGTCGACGTTACCTGAGATCGTGACTTCCTTACTTGGCACGTGCTCGGTAGAGCCCTCACGAGCAATGAGCAACCATAAAGGTCGCCGTAACCTTAGCCCATAACTACGGCGAACCATAATCGCTCGAACCACTTTCCTTCCCCGCAACCTTAATCCTACTCCAGCCCAACCCACCACATCCATCATCATCCATCCATTCGTCATCCACAGCCTTCCCATGCATAATCTGTGGTGCACCGCATACTCATCGCCCCCACGAACTCTGGAAAGCCTTGCTAGAAAGCCATTTGCGCCGTTGTGCGAGGGGACAATTGATAATGACAATCCGTTCATGAAATGCCACGTCGTGTATTGATTTGCGCCACCACGGATGATGTCCTGGATGAGCCGGTGAAAGAATGTCGGGTGTAATGGATAGTTGCCGTTTTGGAACCAGGTCCTGACTGTCAGATTGAAAGTTCATGGAGGGGGACTTTGGTTAATGGAGGGGGACTTTTTTGATCAATGGTATGGAGGTGTAAGCACAGCCTTGCTATGAATATGATGTGCTGTGTAACGGTGTGATTACAGAATGGAGCTATTCCATAATCGGGGGGGGACTTTTTACCCCTGTGCATGAATTCTTAGTCTTGTTCTTGACGGCTAGTTGGCCAGGGGGTTGTTTCCGCGACTCTCTTATTGGGTATTTTCGGTCAGTGTCGTTTGAGTTATGTGGAAGTAACCCTGTTCTATTTTTAGCTGCGCTTGATTGGAGAGATTGCATAGAAACGGGAGGCTCAAGTTTCTGCAATGAGCTTTTTCAGACGGGTAAGCACAGCAGCCTTGTGAGGGGTCATTTCTTCATAAAGATGCATTGTCGCTCTCGTAGGTTAATAATTTCACGCTTTTTTGGTAATCATAATTCTTCAGCTTCCACATCCTAAAGTTGCAAGATTACTGATACAATATTATCTTCTTCGACATCTTTTCCGCGCAAAGAATCCTTCAATGTTCTCCTTGTAATTCAAAGTGTTCAATGGTAGCCATAGGCTTGCTTCCCGTATTCACGATGTCTGCCCCCTCATTCCCAGCACACTCCAATGATATGCCAGCCAACCCAGGGAGGCATATGACGAAGGAAGATTGGGAAGAGCGAAAAGCATATATCACCAAATGGTATATTGATGAAAACAAAACTCTCAGCTATATCTCCGGTTGTCTTGTATCTGAGGGCTTTCTCGTTTCGTAAGTTGGCACTCCATTTGCGTGCGGGTTGTCATTCTATTACGAGACTGATCCATAGAACAGGAGGCGCACATTCACAAAGAAAGTTTCGGAATGGGGTTTGAAAAAGAACTACAGCAAAAAAGACAGAGAAGAAATTCTCAAGTCTAGAAAGAACATCGAACGTTTCAAATCTGATCGTCGTGTGCGCGAGGCGAAACTACGACGCTGGCAAAAACAATTCGGTACGTGTAAAATAGACACAAGAACCAGTCGCAGATCAGCATGGACAGACTATGCTAGTTTGTGGTTTTTACAATCTGCCCATATTGCGCCTGCTAATGATAAATTGAATAGGGCACTCGCAGATAAACGAACTTTCGTCTTTGATACCATCACAAAGAGGCTCACGGGATACATTTACACACAATGCAGAAGACCTAAACCATGGAATGAAGGTGGAACCTCCATTCACAAAGCGATGTCTTCAAGAAGGCTCCCCTATCTTCCTTCATGAAGAGTTCCCTGAACATGGTGCAGGAAGTGTTGTAGATTTGGCCCAAATACTCTCGCAATTAGGCCTCTCTGTGAGCCCAGCAGTCGAAAACGATGAGGAGCACCTCACAAGAGAGGAGCTACCGGCCGATGGTACATCGGCCGGCGGAACATTGACGAGACGGCAGTACCACTACACACGAATAGAAGATCCATTTTCTCATGCAATCGATGCAACAAATCCGAACGTGAATACTTCCGCTTCTTTCCTTTACATAGGTATCGGAATATTTTCAACCTCGCGGACACGGGCGCCACGCCTTAGCTGGACGGATTACTCTAAAGTCAGAGAAGCGTGGTCAAGAGAAATTGAGCAACTGAAAGCCAAGCTGCAAGCTCAAGTACTTCCTGTAACACAAAAAATCTCGGTCTTGCAAAAATTGGCCCGAGCGTATTATCAACTGGACCGGCTCGCCGACTCTCTGGAAATACAACAACAAATATTTGCTGCAAGAAAAAGTCAGCAACAATTCAACCGCAACGAGTTACTGACCATATGTCTCGAAATTGTGCATCTATATCTTTCACTATATGATTTTCGAATGGCCGCAAAGGTACACAGCCGCATTCACTTCCAAATTCAAGAAATTCTGAGCCCGGAGCATCCAATTCATCTATTTTCATCTTACTTATATGCTCGTATCTTATACTATCAATCGCAATATCGCGAAGGTGAAAAAATTATTCGTACAGTGGTACAGATCACTTATGGATGGAACAACCAATTTTCTACGTATGCATTACGATTACTCGGTTGGTTCATGGAAAAGAACCGTTCAGCATCATTAGCGTACATTGAAAATTCTTACAGGTTTAATCTCAATATCTCTGGTGGTGGAAACTTTATCACTGACTATGATGAGTGGTATGACAACGCGCTTGACCTACTTGGGGTATTGATAAGCCAAGGAGATTATGAGGCTAGTGAGAAATTGTATGCTTACGTCATCGAGCGTGTGGGGTTAGTACACGGAGATGAGGATTTAGACTACTTGCACATCCAGCACTTCCAAGCTAGAATATGGTACTGCCAAGGAAAATTGCCTGAATCGTCCAATTTGCTTTGCAAGATTCTCGATGCTGTGGACGGAGATAACATAATTTTTCGAAGCGATATCTTTTACGATCTGGCTCTGGTTCAAGAGAAAATGGGGGATGATTTGGGAGCTTTGAAATGGTATAGAAAATGTCTTGAGGTGGAGATAGCAGTTTACGGTCTGCAAAATGGAAAATCGTTGTATACTTGTGGAAATATAGGAGATTGCTACGAGAGGTTGGGACGTTATGAAGATTGTTTGAGATTCTATGGGAAAGTTGCGGAACGGCTTAAGAACCATTTTGGTTCTGAGCATGATTCAGTCAAGCTGATAGAGGAATGGAGCAGGTGGACACGGGAAAATATGGAGAGGGCACACAAAAAGACTGGGGTTGTCAAAGATACCGATGAGGATGAAGTTATGGACTACCACCCGAGCATGGAGGATGTTAGTAGTGGCGCGAACCAGGAGATGGTGGAAGAAATGGAATGCGACAACGACAGCGATTGCGATTTGGATGTGAAAGAGTCGGGGAACAAGACTCATGATGACTCCCGGAGCGACATTCTGCAAGACTTCGATTGGGACAAGTTTTTCGATTGTCCTACTCCCGCTTTTTATGGATAATGTTAAGACAACGGCCGGAGATATACATAGAGTTACTCTTCTTGATTTTAGGCACATGCGGAAGACGGGTTTGGGGAGTTCTGGCTTAAGTCTAATGGAGGGATGATCTGAAGGGCTTTTTGATATCTTATTCGTTTTTTCTACTTTGGAAATACATGTCTGTTGATTACTCACAGATGACATACTCCTTACTCCTAACATTTAACGACCGCCACTCCTGAATTCACAAGCTGTGATAGATACTATATGCATCAACCAACTCGAAAAGATTTCAATTCCATCGAATGTGCAAACGACTCTACAAGAACCAGCTGCTAGCTTCCTTGCTATCGAGTCTGGCAGCTTTTACGTGTTGGCGATTAGACTGGCTGCTAGATGTTTCCGTGACTCGCCAAGTCTCTCTCGACTACGGAAAGATTCACCGTCGGCTTTGCCTGACGGTGTTCATGGGAGAGGGGGTAGATAACTACTCTCTTTGCCGCCTCGGCCGAAATTTGGTGTGCTGTGAGGAGTGGAGGTCGAGGAAGGCTTGGATGGAGGATCGTTTCCGGCTGGGGTTGGTGGTTGGTGGATGGTGATTGTGGGTAGATGTTCAGTGTAAGCAGAGATTACTTCTGTTCGTGCTGCATGACCTGCTGTATGTTCTGTGGCTGTTGGTGCACTATTTGTACAGAATAGCGGTTGCGGATGATGTTGATCACGTTGACTGACCGTACAGGTGATTCTGATCACGTGAAATCACCTTGTACATCACGTGGAGCACTGTCGACTGGACTTACAC
The DNA here is from genome assembly GCA_002946425.1 of Rutstroemia sp. NJR-2017a BBW. NCBI lineage: Eukaryota > Fungi > Ascomycota > Leotiomycetes > Helotiales > Rutstroemiaceae > Rutstroemia > Rutstroemia sp. NJR-2017a BBW. The sequence continues at coordinate 87,039 of NJPT01000052.1, forward strand.
TGTCAGTATACACTATTTGCACATATTTAGGTTGGAGGTATTACAGTCTATACATTTCCTAACTCTTTAAAAATTGCTGCAATCATCAAAAGTGTACGTAAGATGTCAACGCGTAAAACCACCAAATGAGGCAACCTGTTGTGTATTGTGCACGATGAATAACAGGCAGCCCAATGCACAGACGAATGGAGCTGAGCGTAAAATGTCAAGCGAATACGGCCAAAAATGGTTAGGAGCATCACTTGAATCATACTACGACGCTACAGTAAGTATTGCCCCACACGAAATTGTTAGTCTGCACGAAGATGCGCATCATCTACCGGAAACTAATACTAGCAACTGAGCGTTGCTTTTCTGTTAACTTAAGTTCCACCAGATTGTCTTGGGAGGCTGTGTAGCCACGGCACTCGAGAACTGTCGCAATCACCTTAGGTCCACTAGCCTAACAGTCACTCTTTGGAGAAGATGAAACGGACAAAAGCATATATAAGATGGGGTGCTCGCTCGATATCTTTGCTGCCCTGTATCCCTTTTCTGTCAGGAACAAGAAGCCCTAGAGGTTGAACTACGTACGACACGGCCTTCAAAGATTGTGTATCCCGCCATCTTACTGTATCTCATTGGTCAATCCAGATCACTAGCCAAGTACAATGGGAAAAACGACCGACCGTGCCGAACCGCCTCCTTACAGCCAGGGTGATGGAGAAGAGCAAGCCGAAAGCTTAGATATCGACTGGGAGAGACCGCCAGTTTACGAGTTGAGAGGTTCGGGGGAGAACATATCCACCTCTGTTGTTGCTCAAGGTATGTAATTGGGCACGTGACTCGAGTGGAGGGAACTGACGATTCAATTCCACGTTTAGATGATGGAAGAGTATCTATCAATCTCCTTGCCTCTGAGAAGATACTCGCTGCCATAAGGCCTGCTAAATTGCAGGAAAAAAGCCAGCCTGTATCAAACAGTGGCAACTTAAATCCTCCCCGATTGAACATCGTCATTCAGATAGTCGGTAGCCGAGGTATGTGCATGCACGTCCTTTTCATGCTCTTTACTAAGCTTCACAGGCGATGTACAACCGTTTCTCGCTCTAGGTCACCAATTGCGCTCCGAGGGGCATCGAGTTCGGATTGCATCTCATGATGTCTTTCGAGATTTCGTGACAAAGACAGGTCTAGAGTTCTTTCCTATCGGCGGCGATCCATCATCTCTAATGGCAGTGAGTGAGCCTTACCAAGACTCTTCTACCAAACCACTGAATTGTCTAGTACATGGTCAAAAATCCGGGCATCATCCCAAAATTCGAGACGATACTTTCTGGGGAGATCTCAAAGAAACGTAAGATGATTTACGAAATGCTCGAAGGCTGCTGGAGGTCCTGCATAGAACCAGATCCGGAGACAAATATTCCTTTCATTGCGGATGCTATCATTGCCAACCCACCAAGTTTCGCTCACGTGCATTGCGCCCAGGCATTAGGTGTCCCTTTGCACCTTGTTTTCACTATGCCGTGGAGTCCTACGAGGGCGTTTCCTCACCCTCTTGCGAACATTGAGCGTTCGAATGCCGACCCAAGTACGACGAATTATTTGTCCTACGGACTTGTTGCGATGATGACCTGGCAAGGGTGAGATGATTTTCTGGCAAGTTTTAATCGTGCTAAATTCTAACAATGTTGTTTAGTCTGTCGGATATCATCAATTCTTGGAGGAAAAAGTCGCTGAGCCTTGAAGCCGTACCAACAACAATGGGTGCCTCGCTTCCCGAATACCTACAAGTACCTTTTACGTACTGTTGGTCTCCGTCATTCGTCAACAAGCCTACAGACTGGCCTAGCTACATCGGTAAGAACCCCTCTTGAGGAGTATTCATCCAACGAAACTTGAATAGTACAGTTCTTGGGCAAGCAATCAAAATCCTGAATTGTTAACTACTTTCTTAGCTAACCTTGGAAGATGTTTGTGGTTTCTTTTTCCGTGCAGATCCGGATTATACACCCTACGAGGAACTGAAAGATTTCTTGGAACAAGGATCGATGCCGGTATATATTGGCTTTGGAAGCATTGTCATGGATGATGCGGCGAAAATGACGGATATCCTAATCAGTGCTGTTCGAGCGTGTGGTGTGAGAGCCATCATATCTCGGGGATGGAGCAAGCTCGGTACTGGTCAAAGCGATCCGAACATCTTATTCATCGATGACTGCCCTCATGGTAATTAATCTTAAGCCTTTGCAGTATGGCACTGACACGAGATAGAATGGCTCTTCAAGCATGTATCATGCGTTGTGCACCATGGTGGTGCTGGCACGACGGCATGCGGGCTCCTCAACGGCCGGCCTACCACTATTGTCCCTTTCTTTGGAGAGTATGTCCCCCTTTACAGTTACCCCTATAGTCCTGGAATGCTTCAGCGCCTGTTCCAAAAGGGATGAGCTTATTCGTGGAGTATAAACGCTAACAGTCTTGCCACAGTCAACAATTCTGGGGACAGATGATTGCAGCAGCCCATGCGGGCCCGCCGCCTATTCACAACAAGTTGCTGAACCAAGAAAATCTTGCAGAAGCGATTCAGTATTGCTTGACCGAAGAAGCACTTAATGCTGCGGCCGATATCTCCCGGAAAATGCACGCCGAGAATGGTGTCGCAAGTGCTGTGAAATCTTTCCGCCAGAACCTTCCCATAGAGGCCATGTCTTGCGACTTGATTCCAGAAGAACCTGCTGTCTGGCTGTATTCGCGGTCGAAGATGACTCTCAAACTCTCAGATAAGGCAGCAGTCATTCTTTGCGAGCGGAAGAAAATTGATGCGAAGCATCTCAAGCTGTGAGTCCCCAGTTTCTGATACAATGTATCTTGAAATATGAAGCAATGGCTTGCTGACATTGCACCCGCAAATTAGCTATCAATCTAAACCCATCCACATCGAGAACCAGCGGTGGGATCCTGTGACCGCCGGCTCATCAGTCCTCTTAGGCACGCTAATGACGTTCACATCTGGATTTGGCCAGGTGTTTGCTGGACCAGCGAAAGCATACGGTGAGAAAAGCGAAGAAAATTCTTCCAAAAGAGCAGCAATATCCGTCGGAAAGGGATTTGGTAAAATGGCTGGGGCATTACCCAAAGCGACGCTTGTTGATTTCCCATTGGCGATTACGGAAGGACTGCATCAAATGCCGCGGTTGTATGGCGAAGAGGTTCGAGATCATGGGCGTGTGAAGGACTGGAAAAGCGGTGGGGTGGTTGCTGGAAAGGTACGTATGGGCAGGGCTCGTTGCTAGACTTTGACTGATGATGGGCCATTCTTAGACATTCGGTTATGGCTTCATGGACGGGCTTTCGGGGGTTGTCACCAAGCCTTACAAAGGAGCGAAAGAGGGTGGATGGGCGGGATTCTCAAAAGGAGTTGCAAAGGGGACAATGGGCTTGGTAACGGGGCCTGGTGCAGGTAAGTTATATTCCCGTTCTTAATTTCATCCTGAGCGGTGACTAACTTGTATCTAGGCATGTTTGGACTCTTCGCCTATCCGTTTCTAGGGATGTATAGATCGATGAGCACGGCGTCACTTTCGCGGACTCAGCAGAGAATCATGCTCACTCGACAGGTCTATGGTTCTTATATGGCTCGCCAACGGGAGAACTTTATGCGGGAAGCGGGGGAGGCGGGTGATGATGGGAGTGTGAATCATGTATTGGAAGGATTTGAGAAAAAGAAAAGTGATATTGCCTGAAAGCTGTAGGTTCATTGGGCATGATAAAACTGTAGAGATATGGACGCGTTGAATTTATTTAGGAAAGACATCTGTGGGTGATTATACCATCGTAAAGCGGGAGCGGTACGAAAGTAGCGGGCAGGGCGGGGCACAGGTTGGTGGGGTAAGGATGAATATTAGGTAATCTCTTGTTAAAGGTAATCTAGCCAATCATAAGCATTAAAAGTCAAGCTACCGCCTTCCAAATCCATGTACTTGGTCGGGGCAGAATATAGAGTCTCGAACAAATTTCCAAGTCCGCCGATGAAGTACCACGACTTTATGTGAGTTGTCCAAGATGTTTTCAAGATCCAGTTCCTGCCTACTCTCAATTGCGCCTCGACTGCGTAGCTGCAGAGCTCTCCCAATAATTCCCGTGCACCACCAACGTCAGGGTCTAAAACTCTGGATAACTGCAGTTTCATGGAAAAACATACCTGGTCGCGATATCTTGGACTACCAGACCCTTGAATTCCCTCCAGCCGAGTCGTGCAAGCTTCAACTCCTCAGTCCAGAATCAATTGAATACAAAGATGTGAAGAACGTAGACGAAAGCAGCCGTATTAAAACAATTCCCAGCGTCGTGGATAATCCTTCTTACGAAGAGGTCACTTTACAACATGTTATGGACAACCATCTGCACGGCGGGATGTTCCTAGCACGACCTGCCAATCAAAAGAATCCATATCAGTATTGTCTCCAACGAGCCGAACATCAAGAGACCAAACCCTACAAACGACCGCCCAAATTCAAAGCCGTGAACCCTGCAAGCGATTGCAAATCCCTAAATTTCAGTCCCGACAGCGAGTGGCACTATATACAAGACCGATTGGAGAAAGCCCGGTCCTGGTTGGGAAGCGGTTATAGTATAGAAATCGGTGTGGCGTGGAGTCGTAAGAAAGATCAAATACCAAACCAGGAAGAAATGCAGAATTTGATGGATAGGTGTTTGCATCTGCGGCCAGACGTTATCCAGAAAGGGATGCCGGCGAAATCCATGATTGGTATCGTGGCGCAAACGAATTGGCTGCGTTACGCTTGGGTGGTGGCTCCTACTCGAAAGCGAGGAGAAGTGTTTGAGGCTTCGCTGCTCATGCAAAATTTTACAAGAAAGAGAAATCAGGTGGCGGGACTCAATACGGCAGGTCTTTATGAAGGGAAAAGACTACTTCTCCCGACAAAAGAAGCGAAGAAGTTGTTATAATAGTACCTTGGTGCGTTGTGTGGGAGGATTTTGTGGCAGAAGCGCCATGATTCTGAGCTTCAAGGTCGTGAGTCCTGTGTCGGCGCGAATAAAGCGAAACATACTGCCTGCAGATGATCTGGACAGCTCTCCGGTGTTAAATTTCGGGGTATGAATGCCAAGCTACTTGGTGAGAATACTGCCTGGCGATGATCTGGACAGTTCTCCGGTGTCAGACGGCGAGATATGAAGGCCCAGCTCCTAGGTGATAGTACCTTGCCTTGCCGCAAACCACTTCGCTTTTTATGCCGGATCTGGTGCAACATGCTCTGTGTGGTATAAAATTGAGAACTCTTCGTGGCAACGGGAAACAACGATAATAGGTATGAAGTGCTTTATTCTGCATCCACGTACGCTTTCAGTAGCTAATTGCCTTTATATTTTCAAGGGTTATCTGAAGATGCCCATTGTACATAAGCATCGCCATGTCATGGCTCACATATTAGACACCAATGCTACTTGCGTGCAACTCCATTTTCCTTCCCGAACCAGATAACGCTGTTCTTTATCTATCCCAGTCGATTGTAGATTCAATCCGGTGACTGCTCAACTGCACAACATATCGTTTCGCAGCTCACGCCAGCCCTTTTGCGGCTGAGCTTCTAATACCCAATGAGGCTGCAGATCACGAACTCCCGGCTCTCGCTGCAGTTCGCCATATGCTGACATAAGTGAAGCTTCTACAGTGCAGGTGGGGAATTTGGATCGACCTCTTCAGACTCCAACATCTATCGCGGACGTCGTGCCGGTACTGGCAATCGAATGCTCATGAAACTGGAAATCTTGATCAGCATCAGCTGTTCGGAAGCACACGCAGGCAAACTCCCAGCTTTTTCGATACTAAACCCAGCTTCGAAAAACCGTAAGGCTCGAGTCATCTGACTGCAGCATTCATCAGGCTCCGTCTACGATTATCACAATGCGTCTACTCAAGTGCTCAATTTCCGAGGACGATAGGGTAGAAATTGCTCTTGAGCATTTCCTCGACTCTGAAATTCCAACCTACGCAATTCTTTCTCATAGATGGGGTCGAGATCATGATGAGGTCACATTCCAAGACATCATAAACAATGTCCCGGGTTACAGAGAGAAGCTTGGCTATTCTAAAATCATTGATTGTTGCCGTCAAGCATTGCGCGATCACTGCTCGTATGTTTGGATCGATACTTGCTGCATTGATAAGACTAGCAGCGCCGAGCTTTCTGAGGGTATCAATTCAATGTACTCGTGGTATGAGAGATCTATGGTCTGTTATGCATATCTCAATGATGTCTCAAGTGATGAGGATCCTGAAGATCGGAATTCATCATTTCGAAGAAGCGAGTGGTTCACTCGAGGTTGGACTCTTCAGGAATTGATTGCGCCTACCTCTATCGTGTTTTTCGCAAAAGACTGGATGGACGTTGGCTCGAAGAGAAGCCTTGCAAATGTGGTCAGTGATATCACCAATGTGGAACGGTCAGTTCTGCTTCGAATGGTATATTTGGACATCAGTGTGGCTAAGAGAATGTCGTGGGCGGCGAACCGAAAGACATCGCGAATCGAGGATAGAGCATATTCACTCATAGGATTATTCGGTGTGAGTCTGCCTATTATATATGGAGAGGGAGAGAGGTCTTTCATGAGACTGCAAATGGAGATTATAAAGACTTCAAATGATCAGTCCATCTTCGCTTGGGAGGACTCTGGTCGATTTTCACAGCAAGCCTTCGCATACTCCGTCGATCAATTTTCTGGCTGTTCCGACTACTCTTCGACACCGATTGGTAGCTATTTGCAGCAACCCAAGGACGGAACCTGCAACATTAGGATGGACTATAGCCTGACCAACTATGGCTTATGTATAAGACTTCCACTGTATCAGGCTGGGTATGGTGGAATGTTCGCGGCATGTCTCTCTTGCGTGAATAGTACAGGTCAAAGCTGTTATATTTACCTGCAATCATCACTCAACGGCTTGCCAAATCACTATATGAAGCTCACTATGGCCGGGAAAAGCATTGCATACAGAGAGACTATGACTCATTCGGTGAGCTCCTTCCACGAAATCTTTATTGCTCAACGAGATCCCTCGCGTTTAGTGATGATGTCTCCAATCAATTTTGGAAGGAATCATCAGTTCATTATACGTAAAAGCGGCTTCGAAGATTTGAGATACATCGGTTGTTCTCCCGCCTGCGCGTGGAGAGAAAATCTTGTGTTTGAGCTGGCCTTGAACTACTCCTTCAATTCATTCCATGTAGCGATACTCTTTAAAGAAATGAAATCCGAAGAGATAATTGCGGTTTTTCTTGGGATCGACGATCAGTGCTTCTGGTCGTATCTGGTCGTCATGAGTAAACCCAGAGGTCCAGAAGCTATCTATGAGGATTATTTACTCCGGGCAAGTCCAAAGGGTTCAATACGTGCACAAGCGTTGGACTGGATTAAGAAGCCTAGAACGATCCCGGGAACATACGTCGTTCTTACGACGAGGAGAGAGAGAGATGGACGGGATGAGCAGCGTAGCAGGGTCGATATTAGCGCACGTTGATGCTTTCGCACGGAACAAAGGAAGAGTGGTGAATTTTCGGGTCCAGCTACTTCGAAGGACGTTGCATTATACCACTGGATTTCATGCTTCGGACTTTTGGTAGTGCTTTCTTACTATCACATTTACCCAACCACCACTGCTGTCTCCATTGTTTCTTGTGCAGTTGAGCAATATGCTTGTATGAATACGTTGCAATACGCCATTGAGGATAATCTTATTGACTGTCCGTTCATAACCGTTGCAGACTTCAAGCTATTCTCTTCTTGCCATACTCCCTTGCCCAAACTTCCCATCCCCCATTTTGCCCTTGCGATGGAAGTTTCCGACCATTCTGTAGTGCCTTTTATGCACTTTGATTCTATATCTTCCTTTTGCACGTTCCAGTGCTGTATCTGCTTTGGTATCTTCCCTTTTCAACCATCGTCTAAATTGGTACAGCTCTGATTGTTGGCCTGTTATCTTCATATCACGCCAGGTCCCCAAAACTTCGTAGTTTGTCCGTTTTCATCTCCCTCATCCTCTGATCACTCACTTTCCTCCCTTTAGCTATCCCACACTCTTAAACTGCCAAATCAAATACCCTATTTCATACACCTACCGATCTACCTCCCTACCTCCCTACCTCCCCACCTCCCTAACTACAACCCCACTATCCCTCCCACTCACCAGTCAACCTACCCATTCCTAGCAACCCAACATGCCACAACGCATCTTCAGAGACGCCGCACACAGCCCGCACATGAACGCCACCTCCAATTTACTACACCATCCCAAAGCCCCTGTACCTCTTACTTAGATATACAATCCAATACAATACCTACAGTAGCACCCGACTCCCTCCTATATTCAACTCCTTCCTACCTTCTGGCCATCACTCACTACACTATCCTCTCCCCCCCTTCCCCCCTCCCCCCCTCCCCCGCCGAAAGGCATCAACCCAAAAGCTCCGCATCCTTCTCAGCCATCTCTGACTTCTGTTCCCTACACCCCACAACATCTAATCGCACACACACATCCAGATCCAAAAGTAGCACTTTAATATCAAACCGAAAAGATGAGAGAAGAGAGCAAGATGTATCAAAAGGGTATCATTTTCATTCTCCTCCTCCGCCTAATACTACGTACTCGCATACAGCACAGCACATACCTCAATCTCCTCTCCCCAGCCCATCTCCCTATCCCTCTCTCCCCTTTCCCTCTCCACGTTCGTCCCCTCTACATCTCCCCTCTTTCTTCAAAGCATGAAAATCAAGCCAAAAGCAGATATAATAATATACAATACAAACTACACCTTCATCCATTCCATGCTTTTTCTCTTTCCCTGTTTAATCACCCCTTCCCCCAGATCTCCCACCTTCTTCCTACTCCATGAAATGAAGAAAAAGAGTTACGCCCCCCGCCTTCCCAATATCCTAGTACATTTTTCATTGTTAAAAGAATCAATTTCGCCATCCCATCCCATCCCATACCGGGTTCATTGCAGTGAGTAAATAGTCAAACCAACCTCCTCCCTTCTTTTCCTTCTTATTTATTAATTATTCAACTTCCCTTCTCTCCCTCCCCTCTACGCCCTCCCCCCCGCCTGCTGCATCGCCCTCTTCTTCCACTCATCCCTAATCGTCTTCGCCGCCGCAATCAAATCCTTCTCCGTGACCCTATCCCTAATACTCTCAATGACACTCTCCACCGTACTCGTATGATTCGCATTTTCCTTATCATCCCTGAACTTCATGAACCGCCACTGAGCCTTCGCATCCATATAGCACTCCACAATACGGTCCTGCAGCGGCTCTCCTAGCGCTTTCAACTTCTCCCACTCCTCCTCTTCTAAAAACATCGTCCCGTACCAAATGTCCTTGCCCTGGGATGCATGCACCAGTAAGTTGCACACAGGCATGGCATCGTAGTCTGTATACGGTTCCGTGAGTCCGTCCGCACGGTCCTGAGCGTCTGGTTCAACAACGGGGAAGTCCAGAGAAAGACGGAAATCGATACTATTTTCCGATTCCGGCTTCCATTTAAGAATATGCTGATCCGTGCCATGTTTATATTCCGTGCTACGACATGTAAATATAAGACCGTCATTACCATGCGGTAACGAGGGCAAGATCTGCCGGAACATCATCTCTACCGCGTAGCTGAACTGCATTTGTTTGAGCTCCATGATGAAATGCATGTAGGGGATTTCCTCGGGGTATTCCTTAAGCAGCTCTTCGTACGGCGTGAAGATGCGCTCTTTGAAATACGCGATGCGTTTGTCCAGCGTGCGGCTCATGAGGCTGTTCCCGTCTAGCACCATGCAGTCGAAGACCAGGTATTTCGGCTGTATTTGCCCGTTGGGGAGTTTATCCATGACGAGCTCGCCATCGATGAGGGTGTCGCGGTGGAATTCTGCAACGTTGCGCGGGATGGGGAAGTGCAGCGCGCCTTTGGGGATGTACCAGTAGTTGTTGCGGCGGTCGATCAGGTAGTGGCATTCATCGTTGCCGTCTGAGGTGAGGTACAGGAGGTAGCGGAAGCCGTCGGATTTCTCGCACACGTAGTAGTCTTGTCGCGTGAGTTCGTCGAGGTGCCGCCGGGTGAAACTGACGGGTTGCGCGCCGGGGAAGCTGGGGTTGTTGCGCCCGAGGAGGTTGGCGACTTCCATGCGCATGTTCCGTAGTAGGTCGCCTTCTGCGGGGTGGCCTGGCGCCTGGATGTCTCGTACGGGTCCGCTCATGTTGTCGACTTGACGATCGCGGAGCGGGTTTGGTGTAACAAAGAAATGACAATTGGTTCGCAGCTGGTTCGCAAATCAATAGAGGTGGTGTAGGCTGCAGAAGCAGCAATGCTGTATTCAGCTTCGTCTCAGTTGTATAAATCTCCGGTTTGCTGTCTCCTTCTATGAATGTCTTGTTCATATGTTGGCTCCGCAACGGTCAACTTTCAAGCTTCTGTCACCTAAAGTTCTTCCGACATTAGCGTCTCGCTTCAGCTGTTTAGTGTCTCTATAAGGCTGAAGATCGGCACTTAGGCTCAATCCTCCGCGATGTTCAGGGGGGATGAGCACTACAACATCGGAACTGTCAGGCTGTCAGACTCTTCTGCTTGGAAAAAAACAGGCCGATTCGGGATAATAACTCGAAGCCAATTTGCATTCTTATACGAGTATAAAAAAAGCCTTGAGATACTAAATATACTTGGGGTAATATTGTTAAAAATATATCCCAAAGACTTTGTTTGACAGACTTAGTATTTTCATTGCCGAAATATCTTCTCTCTACCGAGAGCCCATGCTACGAATTGGCCTGGCTTTTCTCTCCGCGGGAGACTCCAAGACCACACTCAGATCAAGTCACCAAACACTACAATAAGAGCGCAAATAGAACCTGCTCAACACGTATAAACTTGTATTCCTTGATTCCTCCCAGTCTATCGTCATTGTATTCTCGTCGCAAGGCAATAAAAGAGCCATCATAATCATCATAACTATCCATCCATCATCCATCACAGCAGCTTTCCTATCCTAAGATGACTAGGTCTTCAGTACATACAGTACAAGTCAGATGAAGCTATCTATATATGCCTTTGTATCCGTCCCCCGTCCACCACTCAATATGGAAACACACTGCGTGTGCGAATGAAAATGAAAAGAAAGCAACGTATTTGCCTTCCCTTTGTCTCTGAAATCATCTATCTCTGTATTTCGACTTTCATAAATGAGTTAACTGCAGTGCAGGAAACGTAAGTAATTGTTCAACCTAGAAAAGTAAAACCAGTGCCATAAATCCAACGACAAGTGCTACGCCTTCCGCGCCAATAGACACTCGACGGCGATCAGCCGCGCCGGTAGATGTGATTGCGGATGTAGTTTGAGGAACGGGGGTTGCCGAGAGATGATTGCCGGAGGGGAGTTGGCCATTACTGTGAGTCGAAGAGGAGGAAGGGGGAGGTTGAATCGCCGTCCCAAGAAGGCTGCCACTAGTACTGACTGGGATAGTACTGTTGGAATATGGTGTTGCTTTGGAGGGCGAGACTACCATAGATGGTGAAGATGGAGAGATAGGGATCGTGCTTAAGGAGGAAGAAAGCACGGCAGGTGTAAAGGAAGGCTGAGATGAGAATGAAAGAGTTGTAGATTGAACAGGTTCCGGGATATCAGTACCCTTGGATGACGAGATTGGCCCTACACCAGAAATGGAAGTAGTGGCAGGAACTCCCACGAAGCCGTCACTTGTAGGAATCTCTGGTGTGAATGACGCGGCGGATGGTGGTAAGACAGTCTGGGTGACGGTGACGATTTGTGGAGCTGGGCATGTGCAAGATGGTAATGCGGATAAAGGTGCAGTGAGACCAGCTGCACTATTATCAGATATTGGAGGTAGATTTGAGGCAGACATGTCGAACGAAGGGTTTATGGCGATAGATAGCGTCATTGTGCTACCAGGCGCGGTCTCGGTCGTCGTGTAAGTGCTGCCGCCTGAGGTAAATGTCTCAATAATTGCCTCATCCGGTGGGGAGTCACTGCTGGGAAGTTTACCGATGAGGCTTTGAGAAGTGATTGAGGAGATGGGGCTCTGTGCGGAGGATACATCTGGCAAGGTGACCGTACTTGTGACAGTTCCGTCTGTAAGCGTGATTGTGGTATATCGTGTAGTTGTGCTGGTAGTCGTCGTGGTGGTTGTCAATGGGGATTTGGCAGACGACTGCGGTGGGTTTGAGACAGGAGTACCGACGACGCGAGTGCTGGTAAAGGGAGCAGCCGAATCAGATGTAAATGGCAAATCTGTGCTCGAAACAGGGGTCTGCGCAACTGGAGAGCTTGGGACAGACGCAGTCGACGAGTCGAAAGAACTAGATGCCTCAATTGGAATGAGCGTTACGGTGGTTATTGTTTCGACTGGCGCACTCGAAGACTCTGGTGGCGCGGTTTCTTTAGGTGTGTTTTTATCACTGGAATCTTGTCAGTGTTGAGATTTGATTCATACAAAAGCAGTGGCACTTACCCGACTGTACCACCGACAACATCCTTAAAGCTTCCTCTAGGAGGAGAAGAGAAATCATCAGCATGGTCAATTTGATCGAGGTTTGATTGATTTCTTACGTAGTACTTGTAGCAGCAGACGAAGTTGTCAAAAACACGTCAGTCTCAGTCGAGGTTTCTTGAGGAAGACTGACAGTTTCAACCGTCACAAGGGTAGAAATAGTTTTCTTCGGAAGTGGAGCAGGGTCGAGAAAACTCGTAGGGGTGACGGAGACGAAAGATGGGGAAGTAGATGAAGCTACGACCGCAACTGAAGTTGTATTTGCGAACAGTTTGCCAGTGACAGAAAGAGTTGCGACAACAACGTTGTTTTGTGTGACCAAAGATGAACCGGGAAGGACGACACCACCAGCTTCAAGTTGTCGAATTTCATGATGAACTGCAGTATCACCTGCTAGTCAGTAGGCGATTTACTTTCGGCGGGGATGGAAAGGATTGTAAAAGCGTACCGTGGTTTGCATCCAGCTGATGGCGATTGACCAAAGGTTTCGTGGCAACAGTCAATGTTACCAATGACCAAGCAATACCCAAGAAGAGATTCATTGTTTCGAGTTCGACTCCAAACACGCCCTGGTGGAAGGAAACCTAAGATCAAGATGTGAATGGTAATGACAGGAAAGAAGATGTTTATATCGTGCGAAGTATTTATCAAATACTAACGAAATGGAGGTGTGATGAATTCTTAGTGAAAGTAGCCGGCGAGATAAATCGTTGAAAACGGGAAACTCTCGAAATTCCTTGTGCGAATCCAAAGGAGTGTGGTTGAGTTGTAGTTGAAGTGGTAAAGTCAGAAGAAAAGTTGGGATATATCTCTGAATGGAGCGGGTTGGTTGTGAAAGTGACTAGATGATGAAGTGAATTTGAAAATTTAATAACGAACAAATCAACAAATGGGACGCGTTATTGATTGGATAGTCTACTAATACGGAGCAATCTATCGAATATCACTTATAGGGAAGATAACAGCAATCTGTCAATGGGAAATTACTCTATGTGCGTTCCAACAAACCACGATTTATCGAGTCTATGGCAGAATGACTTCAGATAATTCGTCAATGTAGGCGAAAGTAGACATATGGGACAAGATGAGAAGAACGAACATAGCAGACAATATCTACTCACCCATATATTAAGTGTTTGCTTGCTCTGACATTGTGCAGAGACCTACCGGGTCAGCATCCACGGCACTGCACAACTTTGCATCTCTGTAAGAACTTCTAGCTACTCCTCTTGGCCATGAGTACCTTCCGACAAGATATTTAGAACACCTACTTTAAACGAACTCACAGGTCTCAAACGAATACTTGCAAGCTGCCGTTCATTTGTCGAACCTCGCCAGGCAACGCAGGAGATGAGACCAAGAGACGCATTAGCTGTACCGAAGACTCATCTTTCTCAGAAGGTAAGTCGCCAGTCCTACATGCTCTGACCTCAGGAACCCCGAATCACCTGATTCAGTGGGTGACACTATACACCATGGAGACCATGGGTATCCTATCATGTTGCCGAATAGAATGGCACCAGCCACAAGGATAGCTCGACGAGATGCATGCTCACCTTCACCCAGCAGTCCTTGACTGTAGTCGGCGAAGATGTCTCCTCGGGACTTACTTCCTCGCTCAAAAGTAAGGATATCCGACCGCACGATTATAGTGTAGCGTCCAACTTCATCACCGACCCGGGGAACTGCTCAGACCATAAGCATACTGATATATCATATCTGCAGCTACAGTGAACTCGTTCTTTTTTTCTCACGCCACGCCGATGATGATGGCCATTGAGTAGTTGGAACTTTCGTAAGTGACTAACGTCGGGTCCAACGTGATCAGGCCCAGTGAGAAATTTCTGGTGCACTTGAAAGTCCAGGACGGGAGTGAACATTTAGAGAGCTAGCCTATATATTTTGCAATCGAGATTGATATCAATAACAACCTTCCTGCTATGTTAGGAGGCTCCCTTGGTCCGGCTGGCCTTGGTTGAAAGAAGTGTGCCACATCTGGCAGTACGACGACGCCTCGCAAGTTTATCCGGAATTGTGCCTCCGTAAAATGATTCGAGTTGGAGAAGATACATCTAACCAATAAAACCAAAGGAAATTGGATAATACTTCTGTACTTGTACTGCAACCAAATAATAGTGAAGTGAAGTAAAGTGAAGTGAACAAGAAAAGGAAAGTTCAAGCGTGATGACTTTGCACCGCGAAATCTTGGACGCGTCTTGGAGTGCTTCCTTGTAACACGCGAATAATCCACCACCCACTGACCCATGCAAGAGTTCAAAGAAGCGACCCATCATCATCAAACACAATTAAAGACGAACGAGGGATTGATATCTGCACATTCAGCAATTCTGTTTACAGAAGAAGCTTCATATCAATTATATCTTCGCGACTGGAGTTCTTAATCGAAAATGGCTCCGCGCCGCGGTGCGGTAGAATCTCCTGAACCACAGTCCTCCACAACATTATCCTTCAACGAGCCACTATCATGGCGCGCGGGAAAACCCATCGCGACGGCAACTTTGCTGGACAGGTTGAAAAGACTCGCGAGTGAGCTGCGGGAGCTGGATCAGGAGGAAGTGGACAAATCATCTCTGACTGATGTGGCCAAAGAGCTTGCGGCGCAGAATCTGTTGAATCATAAGGACAACGGCGTCAAGGCATGGACAGCATGCTGCTTGGTGGACATACTCAAGCTTTGCGCTCCAGATGCGCCATACACACAAACTCAGGTCAAAGTAAGGGGACTAGTAGAGCGACCGAAGTTCTTAAAAAGCGAATGCTAATGGATCTAGAATATCTTTACACTTTTCGTCACTTCCATACTCCCCGCTCTCTCCAATCCTGGGCATGGATACAATACAGAGCACAGATATGTCTTATCATCACTCGCAGATGTCAAGAGTATCGTGTTACTCACCGACGTTCCCAATGCCGACGACCTTATGCTGCACCTATTCAGCAGCTTCTTCGACATTACTTCGGGCGCCTCGAAATCTTCCACCGGCGAACAAATCAGCAAAGATGTCGAGTTCAATATGACACAAGCTTTAGTTACTCTAGTCGATGAGGCACAGGTTATACCCTCGCAAGTTATAGATATCATTATGGCGCAATTCCTCAGGGCTGCGACGCCTGGGGGAGGAAAAAGCAAAAACGATGCAAAGGCGGACGAAAAACAGTCCACTCTATTGTTGAAAGACTTACCGGAAGCCTATAACATGGCCAAGACGATTTGCAATGAATGTTCTGAAAAGATGTCCCGTTATGTTAGCCAATATTTTAATGAGGTTATGTTGGAGGTTTCTGATGGAGGCTCTAAGGCGAATGGGCATCGAAGAGAAAACGACGATGCTGAGTCTGAAGAAGAGGAGGCACACGCCGGTCCTTCAGATGCCGACGTGAAGGAACTTCAAAAGGCTCATAAGCTTCTGCGGGAATTATGGCGCGCATCACCTGCCGTTTTGCAAAATGTCATCCCACAGGTTGAAGCAGAATTATCGGCGGAAAACGTCGAATTACGAAAGATGGCCACAGCAACTCTTGGAGATATCATTTCCGGCATTGGTGCTGCAGGTCCACCTCCACCTCCTAGCATGGATCCGGCGGCTTACCCACCATTTAAACTTGACGAGTACTCTGAACCAGAGTCCACGAACATTCTTACTAAACCCAGCTCACCACAGTCTTTCTCTCTGACACATCCTGCTGTTTACCATAGTTTCTTGGGCCGAAAGAATGACAAGTCAGCAGTTATCCGAGCAGCATGGACCACCGCTGTTGGACGAATTCTGGTAACTTCAGCTGGAGGTATAGGGTTGAATCGCGAGGAGGAGGGTGCTTTGGTCAAAGCACTAGCCGAAAAGTTGACCGACGCAGATGAAAAAGTAAGACTCGCGGCTGTTCAAGCAGTGGCTGGTTTCAACTTGCCAGACATCATGACCAAGCTTGCTCCCAATGGACCAGTCACGAAGTCTGGCTCTGTTCTTTGCAACTTGGCGGATCGAGCGAGAGATCGCAAACCCGCGGTACGTGTAGAAGCTATGAAGATTTTGGGAACGATATGGGGAGTGGCTGTCGGAGAGATAGCGGCGGGCAACGAGCTTGTTATTGCTGCATTAGGTGCTATCCCATCTAGGATTTTTGATGCTTTCTTCGCCAACGATTCCGAGCTCTATGTGCTTTTGGATCATGTGGAATTTGAGCAATTGATTCCTCTGACTTACCCGCCTTCCAAATCCAAGGGATCGAAGTCAAACGGCGCCTCTCAATCTCAGGTGGCCAGCGATGGACCGTTCGATGCGGACAAGATCCGAGCAGAGCGCATTCTGCTGATGGTCAGATCTCTTGATGCCAAGGCTAAAAAGGCATTCTTTGCAATGCAAGCTAGGCAAAAGGCTTACTCCGATATTCTTCAAGCTTTCCTTTCAAAGTGCGAAGAGTTCAACGGTGGTGTCATGGATGATAATGCTGCAGACATCAGGCAAAAGCTCAAAGGGATCATCGACTACATTATTCAATTCCTTCCAGATCCTCTGAGAGCTAGTCAGGAATTACACAAGTATGCAAAAATGCACGACCGCAGATCCTATCAACTCCTGCGTTATGCTATGGACCCCAAGAGCGAATTCAAGACTGTTCATAACGCAATCAAGGAATTTTCCAAACGTATCGAGGCGGCTCCGAACGCTCCTGCAGGTCTTCTGGACACTATGATGCCAATCATTTATCGCTCTGCGCTCCTTGTTTACAATCGAAGCCATTTGCCTGCAATCCTTCAATTCTCACGAACTGATGACAAGGGACTTGGTGCCACTGCGCAGGAAGTTATGAATGAGATCTCTGAGAAGAGTCCACAAGTCCTGACAGCAAACATCAAGGAACTCTGCAAAACTCTTGAGGATGAAGCTCCATCCGAGACACGGGCCAATGATCCAGGCACTGTAGCAACCCTAAAGGCATGCGCTGTATTTGCAAAAAGCAAAACAGAGTCCAAATCTCTTCCTAAGGATCGCAAATTTGTTTCAACCTTGATCAATTATGCATTATATGGAACTCCGCCTAGAGCTGCTAAATACGCTGTAACTCTCCTAATGGCTGCTACAGAACGGAAAGAAATGCACATTAAAGATCTTTTGGACAAGACCACCAAGGGTTGGAAATACGGTGGTGACCACTACTTGACCAAGTTGGCAGCAATCAGTCAGTTGCAATTACTAGGTGCTAAGATAGCCGAGGATTACAATGATGATATTCTTGAGATCACCACGCAGAATATTCTACTCCAAGTGCGAACACCCGCAAAGGAGACTGATCCGTTATGGCAGTCGGATGAGGAGTTGGACGAAGAATGCCAGGCAAAGTGCTGGGCCTTGAAGATTCTAGTGAACAAAGTGCGAACAGTGGAAACTCCCGAGGAAGCAAAAATTGTCGCCCAACCGGTCTACAAGCTTTTGAATGCGTTGATTAACGGCAATGGAGAAATATCCAAGCAAAAGGATACACCACAGCATCACAAATCACGACTTCGTTTACTAGCGGCTCAGCTAATGCTCAAGCTATGCACTACTCAAATGTTCGATGATCTTTTAACCCCCGCCAATTTCGATCGTCTTGCGTTTGTCGCTCAAGATGAACTTCCGAATGTCCGAAAGGGATTCGTTGAAAAACTGCAGAAATACCTGGTTAAGGATAAACTCTCCGATCGTTTCTACACCATCATCTTCCTGACTGCCTATGAACCCGAACCAGCTTTCAAGAGCTCAATTCTTACATGGATTCGTTCTCGTGCGAAGGTCTTCGCGGACACTAAAACATCCGTCCTTGAAAAGACATTCCCTCGTCTGCTTTCACTTCTTGCGCATCATCCAGACTACAGCACCGAACCTACTGAGCTCAAAGATCACGCCGTCTACATCTTATACTACGTTTCGGCAGTGGCATCAGAGGATAACTTGGGTCTGATCTTCAAATATGCTCAGAGTGTCAAGCAAGCTCGCGATGCTATTAATCCTAAAGAATCCGAGAATCTTTACGTTTTGAGTGATTTGGCGCAAGCTGTCATTACCAAGTGGGAACAGAAGAAGGGTTGGACGATGCAAACTTTCCCGGCTAAGGTTAGAGTTCCCGCGAAGTTATTCTCGGCGTTACCTTCGCACGAGGTGGCGCAAGAAATTGCGGAGAAGAGTTATCTTCCTGATGAAATGGATGGGTTGTTGGATAAGTTGTTCAGAGAGCAAGATAAGAAGAAGGTAAAACAACTCCAAATCTAGAGACTGAATAATCAATAGGCCTACAAACTAACTCACCTCCCTTCTAGTCATCCAAACGCAAATCCATAGACGAATCCTCCCTTCCCGCCGCCAAGAAACAAAGGTCATCCGAGCACTCCCGATCGCACAGCAAAGCAACCGCATCTCGAAAGCCAAAGGTTGCAAGAACACCCAAACCAAAGAAAGAAAAAGCTTTCAGGACACCGATCGATTCCGGGGATAGGAGACGAAGCGGAAGAGATAAGAGTGCGAAAAAAAGCTATATCGATCGCGATGATAGTGAAGATGACGAGGAGATGTGGGATGGTGTTGCGAAGTGGGATTATTATGATGAAGAGGGGAATCTGACGAGAGTTGAGGGAGCAGACGAGGAAGAGGAGGACGAGGAGAGGGAGGAGGATGAAGAAGAGGAAGAAGTGGAAGAGAAACCTAAAAAAGTTGCTAAAACCCCATCGAAGAAGGCTGCGAAAAAGGTGCCACACGAGAGTAAAGACGAAGAGGGCGATATTGAAATGGAAGACGAAGAAGCAGCACCATCCTCATCTCCACCACCTCCAAGTTCTAAACGACGAGGCGCAGCCGCTAGTGCTAGGGTCAGGGGAAAGAAATCTTCGTTGTCGACGGAGAGGGTCGAGCCTGAGTCTGAGGCAGAAGCTGAACCGGAAGCTGAAGAAGAAGTGGCTGACGACCCTGAGCCAGAGCCAGAGGTAGAAGAAGCCAATGAGGAAGAAGATGAAGAGGCAAAAGAAGCTACTCCCCCGCCACCATCAGCTACGAAACGAGGTGGTAGAGCAGCGAAGAACGTTAAAGCTCCAGTGGGGAAAAAGGGGAAAGGAAAGGGGAAGGGGAAGGCTGCGGTGGAGGAAGAGCAAGAGGAAGAGCAAGAGGAAGAGGAAAAAGAGGAAGATGTTGAAATGCCGGATGAACCGTCTCCTGAACCGGAACCGGAAGCTGCAGAGGTGGAGGAGGAAGAAATCGCAACCCCCGCACCCTCCAAATCGAATGGGAAGCGTGGGGGGAGAACTCCAGCAAAGAAAACACCGATTGCGACGCCGGGGAAGGCGGAGAAGGTCGTGTTGGCCACGAGGACGGCGTTGAAAAATTCGCCGGGCGCGAGGAATACGAGGGGGAGGAGGGGGGTGGTTGTTGAGGAAGAGGAACAAGGGGGAGAGGAGGGAGGGGATGAAGTGGAAGAGGAAGGAGTGGATGATGCGGGGGAAGAAGAAGATAGTGTGGGGAAGGGGAAGGGAAATGCGAAGGCGGGGAAGAAGGGAAAAGTAGAGGTTAAGAGGACGGTGGTTGCGACTACGGTTACGACTACTACGACTAGAGCTACGAGGGGGAGGGCTGCGGGGAGGGGTTAGAGTAGAGGAGGGTGATTTGTAGCGAGTCGAATGGGGGGTTGAGTTGAGATTAGGATGGGTTGGTTGGTTGGTTCCAATTATGGATGGATGGATGGATGGATGGATGGAGGCGTGTATGAATCGATGGAAGCGTATATGGATGGACGATGGACTGATGAATGCAAGCGTGTACGGACTGACGAGATGAGATGAGATGAAGATGAGATTTTGTGTTTCGGCTTTTTTTAACTACTACCTACTTATTTACTCATATTTTTGAGAAATGATGGAATGGAATGGGATCAAATGGAATGGATGTGTTTACCTATCTACTCTTACTTTATCTACCTGACCTAGCCTAACCAAGAACTTCCCTATGTGGTTTGTTCGAGTGGGTTGGTGGTGAGTTCATGCGAATGTGATGTGATGATAGTATTGAAAAAGAGTATACTTGTACTACGGTATTTAAGATTCACTGTAGTGTAGTATTCTTGTTGTTCCTGCCATATAAAAGATAATTAACGTTCAACTAGTTGATGTAAGTGTATATATGCAAACATGTGAATATATAAAACAAAGCTGTGTAGTGAATAAGTAGCCAGGGTTTTACGGCCAGAATGTAACACTTTCCTTTCGGTATGGTTCGAGATGGAAGTAGAAGTGAATTTCTCGGTCGATATTTCGTATGTAGGTATCTAGAGGCCATTGATCCATTCATTCCACTCCTCAGATTAGTAAAGTTAGTCTGACCTAGAATATATCTGTCCGTCTGTCTGTCCCAGCCCATACAGCCTGCGGATCGAACAAATAAATAAACAAACGCCAGCCGCTTGGTATCCATACCCATAACCAGATCCCAGTCCCAATCCTTATCCCAAATCCCCTCCAGTCCGAGTCAAAGTATGCGTTTATCCGTACGAGTATGATCAACGCCGTTAAAGCCCACCCCATCCCCCGCATATTTCCCAATCCATCCATCGATCCCCGGTTCATTAATTATACAGCAAGCAAAGATGCGTTTCCTAACCCCAGACGCCTCGCTTCCTTTTGTCCCGAACTTACAATTTACAAGTCCTTCACTTGACCTCACCACAGACCATAAACCACAATCAACAGATGCCGTCTCCACAAGCTACCTCCCCGTAACAGAAACCGCACTCTGCCTCCTCTGCACCGCCGGCGCCCCCTGCAACACAAACCCACTCCCCCTCCTCACCCCCGCAATCCCTAGTCCCACTTCCCCTGCCTCGCCCATCCCTACATCCCCATCTGCATCCACCTCAGCCACAAGCCCCGCATGACCCGGCGGCAACTTCTGCGCGCCGAACCCTTTGACTTTGCAAATATTGACTGTAAACCCATTCGTAGCATTATGCAGCTGTTCCCAGAGCCGCTGGTCGCGGTACTGGTACTGGATGGGGTATTGCACCAAGGGGGGGACGACGGGTTGGGGATTCCATTTCGAGAGTCCGTGTTGGACGGCGGAGAGCTCTTCGTCGGAGTCGATGGGGCCGTTGGCGAGTTCTTCGTCTTCGAGGGGGGCGTTGGCGTCGATTGCTGCTTCTGGGGGATTGTTAGTTTGTGATTTTGGTGGGAGGGAGGAAGTGTAGTAATTGAATGGGAAAGGGAAGGAGAAAGGGTTGGAAAGAAGGAGAGAAAACTTACTTTGTTGCTTGGCTTGATTTTTCTTCTGGTATTGCGAAAGTAACATATCGTAAGGTAAAGTACGACCCGGCACGGCGCGTTTAGCACCCATAGAATGAGATTTGCAGGTGAGTGAACGAGCACAAGGAACGCCGTCTTTGAGGACACCACATTGTCGTTCAACGTCGACTGGACCTTCCGTTTTGGATGACTTGTTAGCTGATTTCATTTTGTCGGGGGATTTGGTGGGGGAATTGTTAGACATGGCTGCGTAGTATAGCTTGTCTGGAAAGAAAAGAATTTTTGAGATGAAAGAATGAAATGGTAGTTGGAGGGAAAGCTGGGGTTTTAGCACCCTTAAAATGGAAAGACCACCCTTGGATGGAAAGACCAAATTAAGTGAATGCTGAGACTGAAGTCGATACTGCCTGTTTTGTCCCTCGTATACCCCAACGGAACCTTCCGTTCCATAGTAATGGCAGCCCAATCTATCCTATGAGAGGATTTGGAAAAAGGAGAAGAAATGCATGGGTATCAGAAATCAAAAAGCATGCATACCTTTGGGTTTGGGAGCTTTCGGTTTCGGCTCTTCCTTCTTCTTCTTCTGCTTAGGACCTTTCTCGGCATCCCCATCCGCCTTCCTCTTTTTCCCTTTCTTGTCGTCACCATTATTTTTCCCTGCACTCTTCTTTGCACTCTTGATCCCGCCCGGGCCTTTCGGCGCATCATCATCGTCGTCATCGTCGTCGTCCATCTTAGTATCCCCATCCCCATCCACATTATTCGTCAAACCCCTCTTCTCCCTATCCCTCGCCTCCTTCGCCTCTTTCTTCTTCTGCAGCTTCTCCCTCTTCAACTTCAAACACGCTTTCACATGACTCGTCGCCGCCGTCTTCAACACGCTTTTCTTGCAATGTTTGCAGACCTGCAAATCAGGACTATCCTCCAAGGGGCGGCCGGTCGCGAATGTCTCTCTGGCAGAGTCGTCCAACTGGTTGACTACAGGCCCGGGACTCGGCGCATTCGCACTCGCTGTTTCCGCGGCTTTCTTCTTGTCTTCCACTGTTGCAGCCTAATTAGCCCCTCCATTCTGATGCCGCATGAAAGTGAGGCTCCGCCACTAACCATCAATGATACCGCCATCCCTCCAGTTTCCAGGCTTGCTATGCTTCGGCACAGGTTTCTTTAATTTGATGGAGGCGAGAAATTTATCTGTCTTATCTCTTTTGGGCGCGACTTTGATAGTGGAATCATCATCGCTCGCGACCGAAACTGTTGGATTGCGGTCAGCTTGAGTATTGTTCTGGGAGATCGCGCGATGTCTGATATTACCTTTACTGCTGGCAGTCTGTGCCATGATGTCGCACGGTCATGAAAATTGGTATTCAAAGAGTGGTTGCCGATAGGAAGTATTTCTTTGTAATGATGTGAGGTTGCGACAAGGCTACGGAACTAGGGTCGATTCGGCTTATTCCGGCCCAGCCTCGGTGGCCTTTCGTAGTAGTTTGTGGGGTGTGGGGACGGATCAGAACTTGGATAAATATATCTGCACCAAAAAGTTATTTGGGGTTAGAAAAGTGATGCGACTATAGTGACTTCGTTGTTATTCATGTGGATGTGTGAGAGACCAGTTGGACAGGAGTTATTAGGTATCTTGCCCCTGCGTCTCTATACTAGTGAAAAGCTAGATTTCCCCTTAGTGACTAGAGGCTGTATTACATCAACCACCGCACTACTACCAGTACTGTTCCTTTCTTCCATATAAATAAAGCACTGTTCTAACAGTCTAGACATTCGGTATAGTCTTTAGAAGCACTCCACTCAGTCGTAGAAGTATATTTCAGAGACTAGATTTATGCAGACTTGTTGGAGGTTGAAGTGCGGTTAAGGAATTATTTCCAACTTCTGTTTTCATCGCATGCTGCCAAGACCACAACCACTTGTTCAACCACCACGTTCTAGACACCGCATCTAATATATCGAGTGAGAACACAAAGATAGAAACATGTATATTCATTACCATAGTATCATCTGGGCAGTAAATCGTCACGTAACTAATCCAAGATGCATGCCCACACTGGTTATTTGCGCTTCCCTAATTTATGGTATGACACGTCGTTTTTCACAACCAAAACATACAGAAAACATCCACTACAAACCTCATCACCATTACACTCTATAATACAATGTCCTGTCTACCTTATTTCTATGACACACATGAAAACTACGAGGCAGCAGCGGCTGCGCCGGTAGTATTAGCAACTCTGGCATTGACCTTCTCCCTATGTCCCTTATTCTTGAGATGAACTTCGAAGTTGCCAACCGTGGTATCAGGGCCCGGCGTGTACAGTTTGCCCGGACAATCGTGGCAACGAATTCGAGGTAGGAACATCCATTTGACACCCTCAGGTACTGCACCTGGCGGTACAGTGACAGGAAGCTCAGTGGTCGTGCTTACTGCTGAATATCGCATCATACCTTCAAAGCGATCATTGGGGTATTGTTTGACAAGGTTGGAGAGGCCAGCGGAAAGCCAGACAGGTGGATGGGGCTAGAAAATGTTAGCAATTTGTAAGTAAGAGGAGTATAGAAAGGAGTACTTACAGCTTGTGGTGGTGGTTGGCCTGGAACAGGGGGTGGAGCATCTACGCGACCAATCTGCCCACCAGACGCTGAAGTAGGTATGGGATTTGGCGCTGGTGTAGAAGGTGGACCCATGGATCCAGATGGAGCTGGAGTGCCAATTGTCGACTGCGCGCGCGTAATAGAAGGGGTCTGCTGATGACTGGGACGTCCAGACTTCAATTCCCGGACCAACTTCCTGAACTTTTCCTTGGGCATCTTTAGCTTAATGATATAAGACGTAGTATCTGCACTGTCTTCTCTTGCATCGCGACCAAATCTTCTCTGTGATATTCGAGTCTCATGGTGATGTGCTGTAGTTGCTTCGGGAGTCTCCGATCTTCCAATAACGGCCATCCGCTGCTGAGCGGCAGTGGCAGCACCACGCATATTTCTCGTTCTGGCAGTGCCAGCAAGTTGAATGGCAGGAGAATCCGGCGCCGAATCTTCATCGTCGTCTGATTCGGACAGATCTGCCCCATCTTGTCTGGTAACACCACGTCTGCCTCTACCAGAGGTCCCTCCAACACTTTTGAATAAGCGACTTTTATCAATCGATTCTGCTGCTCCTGGCAACACTGAAGACACCACCATCGTCCTTACTGTTCTCTGTCTGTCCTTCAAGTCGGGCAACATTGGTCCTCCTCTTCTATTCACAGATCTCTTCTGCCTTCTCTGTTCCCTTGAGAATGCTTTATCATACTGATCCAGCTCGGCCTCTTTTACGTCGTAAACCTGCGGTGCAAATTCCTTCGCCTGTTGCTGTGGCCGGAGCACTGAAGGAAGCGGTGATGGCAGAAATGCAGCCACCAGATCAGCATCCTCCACAGGCCTTCCATCGAAAGGATGGCCGATAATATACAAACTGCGTATAAACAACTGGGTCTGCTCTCGTATACAATGCGCGATTGCTGTGGTAAATTCTCCAGATAAAGATAAATCCCTAGCCATACTTTGCGCAAACTCTTCGGGTGAATTTAGAGGATTGTTGATCTCCCATTCAAACTTATCCACGAGATTGTAAGGACCGATCGTAATGTTAAGCTTAATAAGGATGCGCATCTCATCATTCTTGTAAGCGGAATATGGCAATTCGGGATCCAGTGGTTCTTCCGGTATGTAGACAGGTGGGTAGAAGTCGATAATTTGTTCTTGAAATTGCTGCTGCACTTGCTGGACTACAGGCTCAGCCAAAGGAGGAGTCAGCCCTAGGTCCTGCACGAGCTGTTCAGCGAACAGTTGAGGCGGAATAGTTCGATCGTGTAGGTTCCAAGTAAAGGTGTCGCGAAGTTTGACCTTTTCCCAGTCCACATCCAGTCTGATCGGCACCAGCTCTTCCACTTGTTCCGCCTGTAAGGCCAAATCTTTGCGCTTGATCCGAAGTTGCGTTCTCCTGGGTTTCCGTCTCCTCTTCTCCGCTGGATACAATATCCTGGTTTGAGTTCGTTTCTCGTCCTCGTCCGTAAACCCGTTACCGAAACCTGTCCAACCTTCTCCGTATAGTTTGCTTGGTGTATATTCATCTTTTTTTTGTCGAATCTCCTTGTATCCTTCGATTTCCCTACGCTTACCTTTATTCAGATCACTTAGCTTGTTGAGCTCGTCGATCATGGCGGCCGATTGAATGAAGTCGCGATGGACATATTGTTCGAGTAGTATACTTTTGAACGCTGCCTCTGTTCTGGGGCGATGAGTTAAGGTCGATGGGGTAGGCACGGATGGGTTTGCAGGCTCAGAATCAGCAGCGCCGGCTTGGGGTGCAGCTGAGGACGATTCATCTTGAGAAGCCGGCTGAGGATCGGATGTCATGGCGGACGCATTCGCGATCTGTGACAAGAATGACGGTCCCGATGCGCAGCGCTGAGGATTTGATGGGTGATGGGTGGTGGGTGGTTGTCACCGAACTGGTTGTTTATCACAAATTAGTGGCCTATGGAATATTGATTATCGCGAATCTCAACTCTGAGGCACAAAAGTAAAGCGCGACAACAGAATCCGCGGCGGCGTGAGATTAGTAAGGGATAGACGAAAGTACTCGTGCTACTCTGTCATATGTGGCGTTTAAGGGCCACCGGAACACTCGAGCTCCAGCTTTCTGCGGCTGTCGAGGCAGTAGCAGCATGTCTACGGGTAGTTGTTGAGACAACAAATGCTCAAAAGCATCGACTAACATACTGTGGTAGGCATGAATAATGACATAAGGTCAGTAGCTCGTACCTACATACGGAGTACACGGGCAGACGAGCAGACGAGGAAAGACTTCGTAAACTCGGTCAAGGATAAAATCGTGGGATTATCCCTCGGCGGCAAGTGAGCAATAATGAGTAAAAGTCTGTCATCCATGGCCAGTCATCCCATTGAGGCCTCACGCGCCTGCAGTGAAGCGTGAGTCTTTGACTCTTGGACATTATCCAACAACCTGGCTCGCCTGGTAGGGAATAGGCACTGGCACTCGCGCTCTCCAAGCGAACTGAGCAAGCCCACAGAGCCCACACAACGCAATCCTCCATTTCCATTTCCGTCCCCATAGCTCCTAGCTTCTAGCTTTTAATAACCTGAGTGTGCACCACCAACGAGGGGAAACAAAAACAACAAACTCCTTCCACAATACATCCAAGAAGCATAACAATATCATACCAATACCGCAATAATGGCCGAAAAGGAAGAAGTCAAGGAGATCGGTCAGTAACAGTCCGCTTGCATTTGCACTTATGAATGGAATCATGCCATGCCTGCCACCTTAGTATTGTTCGCGTTGGAGCAGAGCAAAAATTGACCCCGCCATGCGACTTGACGACAGAACATCTCTTCCATCTTCAACCACAACAACAATAAGCCAACTGACTACACAATGCTAACATTTCCGCTACTATTCAGATTACTCTCTCAACAATCCCGATACCCTTACAAAATACAAGGACGCTGCGCAGATCTCTCACAAGGTCTTGGCTGCAGTTACCGACCTATGTCTTGCCGGCGAAAAGATTGTGACCATCTGCGAGAAGGGTGATAAACTCCTTGAGGAAGAGATTGCAAAGGTTTACCGAGGAAAGAAGATCGCAAAGGGTCAGCAAAGTCATTTTCCGGGCTTCCATTACATGGCAATTAACAGATATACAGGAATTTCTCATCCCACAACCGTTTCACCATCATCCTTTGTGACCCCATATACTCCACTTACCTCGGACGAAGCTGAAGCTGCCGTTACTCTCAAGGAAGGAGAGGCCATCAAGATTCAGCTTGGTGCGCAGATTGATGGATTCGGGACAATTGTCTGTGACACCATAATCATCCCTTCCGCTGACAACGCGAACGATGAGATCAAGGACAGAGATGCAGATCTGTTGTTGGCAACTCACTATGCAAACGAGGTTCTTCTACGGCTGATGGTCCCACCTGGGTTGCTTGCGACTGGTTCAGATGAGGAGAAGCAGAAGGCAGCTTCAGCAAAAGCTCCCACTCAAACCAAAATCACGACTTTATTGGAGAAGGTAGTCAAGAGCTACGACTGCAACTTGGTCGAACACACCACTAGCTGGCAATTCGAGCGCAACGAGATTGAGGGAAAAAAGAAGATTATCCTTGCTCCAGGCGACGGTTCAAAGGGAGATGGAGTTCCTGAGGTCGGCGAGGTGTGGGGCGTTGAAATGGGTGTTTCCCTCGGATCTGGAAAAATCAAGAACTATGAGAACAGACCAACGCTCCACCGTCGTACCACTCTCACGTATGCACTGAAGCGACCAAGCTCCAAGCACATCTTGAACGAGGTAGTCAAGAAGTTCGGTACTTTCCCTTTCAGTTTAAGGCAACTAGACTCCGAACGTGATGCGAAGGTCGGAGTAGTCGAGTGTGTTCGAGGAAACGTTTTCAGGCAATACGAAGTAGTAGGAGACAAAGACAACGAGCCAGTTGCTAGGTTGTTGACAACTGTTGGTAAGTGAACCACTGTGAAACTTGTTGTCGCACTCTAATCATTCACTTAGCCATTACCAAGAATGGCCTGCAAAAGATTGCTGCGCCTCCAGCACCCGATCTCAGCAAGCTCAAGACTGATAAGAAGATCACCGATGACGAGATTCTTGAAATCTTGAAGCAACCATTAGCCAAGGAGTCCAAGCCAAAAAACAAGAAGAAGAAGAAGAAGACCGCCAAGAAGACCACAGCTGCAGCGGGAGAAGAGGAAAGCAGTGGTGATGAGGAATAAGCACGTGAGAAATGAAGGAGGATGGAATGATGTCCAGACCTTGGATTGACACAGAGAATCTTACACGTGGATATCAAAGGAAAAGAAAACATTCTTCTCAAATTCTCAGGTAGCCTTTATGCTGCGGACACTGCTGTCATAGCCTCCCGAAGCGAGTTATCCCTCTTGAATGTTTTAGTGGCGTTTTAGTGGGGAGAGAGGATTCGTCCGACGAACCAACTCGCATACGCCGCAGGCATATGGAAATAAATGGCACCAACAGCTTCTCAAAATATGATGATATGCAGCAAGAATGTTCGCCTCACATACGAATGAATGTTTGTGAAATCCGCAACCGCCATCCGCCCTCCGCCCTCGTGAAATAAGGGTTAGCGTAAATGACTTGAAGTGACTACCTACTATTTTCTTGTTCGCTACCGAATGTGATTGTCCAAACGCAACACAAAACAAATCATTTTGCAGACACCAAATGTTTTTGATCTCTGCTGCTGGTTAAACTTAACCGAACCAACACAGCGACCACGATCTGCTTCTCTGTTATTCTTTACCTTTACTCGTATGCCTCACCATCCATCCGGAGCCGGATTGTTCTATTGTATCATTCGATCAAGCGCCCCTCTCGGTTCTTCGGCTGATCGATAAGAAAGAACTGGGACTAAATTCGACAATCTATTAATTCACTTTCTGCTCGTAACCTATTCTAAAACCTATTGTACAGCTGTGCTTGTCGTATCGATCTATCGCTCTTACCTCCCAGTTATTTTCTCTCTGTCGTTGTCTCCTGACTTCCTCGACTCCTTACTTTTATCTCACATGATTGATACAGTGGAAGGTCAACCATCGAAGTACCACAAATATCAAAGCAAGAAGACGTCTTTCCCAGAAGTCAAGAAACATCAAGCTGTTGACTTTGGACAACGAGATCTTCAATTCTATCAATCTATAAATTTGTTTGATTCATTCGGAAGACCAAATTTCGACAATAGGCCATTTTCATTGCTAGGTAGTTACCTCACCACCCTTTTTCTTGGGTGATCCCTTAGCTTTCAAGGGGTTTTTCGCAAGCGAGAGCTCTCTACTCCTCTTCATCTTCACATCACCATACATTTAACGCGCACGAATCCCTTCGAATCACGATTCCAGAGTGTCTGTATGCTTGCGAACCTTAGAGGAGTACCTCACCCCTCTTAATTATTATGTGTACACAAGCTAACAATTATTTAGTTGACCTGGGACTGCGATCGCAATTGAAGGGAGACGGTCGCAGGCGGGCGACGAGCGCGAGGTAGCAATGAACCACCAACCGAATTCCCGTCCAACACGATCGCGACGGTCCAGTCCTTTCATATCCACGCAGAATAATGCAAAGTCTTCTCCCAGAAGCTTCGCAGATACAGGCGTACAGAAGACCTTTATGCAGAAATGGGTGGAACCACAGCTACCTGCGCCACTGCCCTCGTTTGCAGAAGCAGGAATTGAGAGGCACGGTGTTGTCGCAAATATGGCGCCGTTAGGAACGCGACCGAGTGCGAAGGCCGTCAAATCTGCTGCTAAGCCTGATACTATGGAAGGAAATGGTATAAGACGTGCCGCTCAGGGGAAGAAACCAGAAAGCTCGGCGCCTTCTTTGTCAGTTACTCCTAATGAGGTGATTGCGACCCCGGAACCGATTCCAGAAATGGCGCGACGAAGATCGACCTCTACGAAGCTTGATGATCCCGAGTACGTTCCGCCATCTACTCCTCAACGACAGACACCTGCGCGCAAAAGCTTGCCTAGATCGAGTGTCGCTCCTCCAAGCACAGGGAACCGCAGTGAAGGCCAAGGGGTTTTCGCGATGGCATCGAATCAAAACACGCCTATCTCGCAGCAGTCACCTTCGTCAAATTATACTCGGCCCTTTAATACATATCAAGAAAGGGATGGTGGTTGGGACTATCGTCGAGCGCAAATGAATAGGATTGTTGAGGAGGCTGTCCAAATGGCTGTTGACGAGGGCAGATACCCCACAGCCTATGCTTTACGGACTTTATACGATGATGATGTACACACTTTCGGGGGTCTCTTTGAAGCCATGGTTTTTGAAACAGCTTCTGAAGCCCAGAGAAATGAGTTCTATCGCATCATGAGAGAAAGGAAGAAGGCAGGGAGGCTTGGGAAGAATGCTCAGTATTACTTTCTTGGTGACGGAAGTGATCGGCCACCATCATATAAATTACGACAACGTGTCTATCAGCCTCCAGCTCCTCCGCCTGTACTTTATCAACCATTCCTACCAGTTTTCCAAACGGTCAACCCTACGTATCAGACACCCTACGCGACTCCAGCTCAACCACCGCCACCCGTTCCTCCCAAATTACCAGTCACCGAAGCTTCAGGCAGCAGCACAACAGAACAGCCATCAGTTGTTGAGGCATCTTCAGCCCCTACATCACCTAAGAAGGAAGACAGTCACACGCAGTACCCTAATAAAAAGCAAAAGCCTAATGATGTTGCTATTACAGAGGAACAAACCAACGGTACTCTTGATGCAAGTGCAGCTAAAGAGGAGAGGAATGGACACCAGAACGGAGATCTATCGGTATTAAACTCAGCCCCGGGTGAATCATCGCTGTTGCCGGAATTACCGGAGCGACCAAGAGCAGGCTCGGTCTCAAGCTCATCATCGTTATCTTCAGTTGATGAGCAAATTCTGGAGGATGACACATACGATAGTCCTATGAATTTTGACCACGCTCCAATTGACGCTGGTACAACAAAGTCCTCTGATGGATTCGATCAATCCAAGAGCAAGGGTACTGTTGGGGCGGGTAATCATGCCAATGCCAACGCCAAATTTGGTGCAACTGTCTCAACCGAGACCCAGTCAAATGGTGAACGATCGGTCAAAAATCGGCCAATGAGAAGCGAGGATTTCTATGGGGCCGAACGATACAATTTCTCGACTATGGAAGACAACGCGAATAACAAATTACCGGCTAGAGGCAAATCCAAAACTTCATCACCTGTTCCTCCTTCCTTTCCCGCTATCAACCTTCCGAGAAATTCCAATAACGTCACCACGAATTCAAATTCAGAACCACGCAAAGGTACTTCTCAGACTCCGTCAGAGATGGCACCAGAATTAGTTCGCACATTGTCATCTTCATCGTCTTCTGTCACTAGCAACGTGCCTGTGTTGAAACAACCTACAGCACGTAAGAGTCAAATCGTCTTCAAGTCGAAGAAGGATAAGGCTCCTACTCCTCTATATGAGGAGGGTGAGGTTATTGGTCAATTAAAGCGGAAGGCAAGAGACATCACGAACAACAGTGTCGTCGTCCATGAAAGCTTTGAGCGTACCCATTCCAGGAGTGTGACTCCTGTTCGAGGGGCATACTCCACATCCGATGATGATTCTGTCGCTGTTCCGACGGTTTCGGCGACAGCCTCAGGGAGGCCGGCGAAGGTTCGACTTCTGAATAAGAACGAACGATCGACGAGAAGGACTACGAACAACACCAACAATTACGACTCTGAGATGAGTTCTCCGACGGTACTGTCATTTCAGCCAGATATGGCCCCAGGCTCTCTCCCTAATTCTCGTGCCGGCACGCCTACTACTTCCAACCGAGCAACGAGGAGGGGAAAGCCGGGCACAGGTCTACGTGTCAAGACTTCGTAAGTTTCTCATGTTTTTATTTCTTTGTATCACGTCAGATTTAGCTTTCTACATTCCTCAAAGGATTCTGTATTTCTCGACTAAAATTTTCGCGCTTCCCTTTGCACCTTCTGCATTTTCGCATTAACACAACGGTCTTGTTGTGTTTGCCAGCATACGTGTGTTTCGTGTCGCACAGTGCGACTAACGGAACCTTCTTTCCATTCATTCATTTACCTCGAATTTTACTCGAATCTTTCATTTTCAATGACTGTAAAAAATCGCTAACAATTCTTCTCGCACAGACCAATGAAGAAAAAGAGTGGCCCTTCAGCAGGAATTCCAAAGGCAAGCGGTGAACGGGATAGCCCGTTAGAAAAGGATACAGTAAGTCATTTCGATGTGTTCTATGGAAGCTGAAGGAGGAAGGAAAGCGATGTTGTAAAGTTCTCATCGCTTTCCTGCTTTTCTCGTCCTCCAAAGCAACTTTTTCTTCCATCTCCACCATCCCCATCACACGTTCCTTCATCGTTACTTGTGGGCTATATTGTGAAACTTGATCGAAGGAGATCATTTGATGTTTTTGATTTAAATTTGGATTGCTGTTTCAATATGAAGGAGGCTGGGTTCTGGGTATTGTGAATTCAAAAGCCCGGGCGGAAGCAAACTCTGCTGTACCAGACCCATTCCGTTTTTGCCGAGCCAGGGCACCCCCACACCTGAAACTTTGCCACCTTCACAATCACGATCACACTATTCCTAGAGATTATGGATTATGGAATAATCATACGCTGACACATGCAGAAACAGACGGGTGAAAACGACGAGTACTGTGCTGCTTGTGGAGGCAACGGGCAATTAGTCTGCTGCGATGGATGCACTCGTTCATTTCATTTCAAATGCATCGATCCACCACTCGAGCAATCAGATCTGCCTGAGGAAGAGGAATGGTTTTGCACTGCTTGTTCTGCGCGTCATGTTCCACGATCGAAGGAAGCAGAAGCTGCTGGTACCTTCGGACCCTTGTTAGCAAACTTGGATAGGAAGAATCCAAGTGCATTCCATCTCCCAAAATCAATTCGCGAGTATTTCGACAATGTCAAGACTGGAACGGAAGGGGAGTATGAAGAAGCGGTGGTACCAAAACCAAAGTAAGCTGACCGAATGAAATGTCATCTCGGTGATCTTTTGCTGACTCTATGATAGGAATAATCGTGCTGGTTACGATGAAACTCCGGATTACTTCAAGCTGAAGGACAACAAAGGAAATACAATTTTATGTCATCACTGTCATAAAGCTGCGTCTCCACCTAATAAAGCTATCATTCCATGTAGCTATTGTAGTCTATCATGGCATTTGGATTGTCTGGATATTCCTTTGGCAAAGGAGCCACCACCTGGAAAGGCGTGGAGATGCCCCGCTCATGTTGACGACCTTCTCTCTTTATCGGGAGCATTGGGTCCTGCTCACAAGTTCCGAAGGATCAAAGGTGCTTCAGCTATCAAGCCAGCCATATCTCGTGGCCTCAGGAACAACGGCTACATTGAGATTGAGAACACTCCGACTGAGGATGAGAATGAAGAATCTGGTTTCTTCGAACAGAAAGAGTACGGTCGCGTTTACAGACTTCCTGAGGAGGGTATCAAACTCGACTTCATTTCACGGTATGTATTCAAGGTCGTTTTCTTGTGTCGTTTTATTAATTTCTCTCGCAGTGTTCACCGCGAGTTTGGAGAATATTCCCAACGAGACATAGCCAAGCATGCTGTTACGCGAACTCAGCCATCACCGTCACCATCACTAACACCGGCACCAACACAATCCAATCCATTTACCATGCGGTCTCTCGACGAGCAACAAGCTGCACTTAATCTTGCATACCTCGCCAACTCGAACCCACAAATTGGTATCACCCAAAACTTGATCGATACTCTCATTGTAAGTCTGCTACAAAAGCTACGTAAAGTATGACGTAACACAAACGCTAATTTTATCTTCTATTTCAGGCCGAGGCTCCAGAACCTGTTATCAAACTGATCGCACAAGGCGACTCATCGAAGCTTAGTTCTAATGCTCGGGCGGAGGGCTTAACTAAATCCGATAAAGCGTCATTAATCGCCATACAACACCTCATTGGGAACCGTCTCGGCGTATCTGATGATGTCTCTAAGACTGATGTTGTTGACGGGGAGGCTTAAGAGAGTTTTTCTCCATAACCTCATGCTTACGTCTTGTCGATCAACGCCAACATTCGAGCTTCTCTGCGTGTCTTCCTATTTTGCGACAAAAGATCATCTTGTCACGTGGTTATCGTCTCACATGATGCTGCAGGTCAGATGATCCTGTAGCATATTCCCATCCACAAAAACAGACTTAGGTATACCTTACCTTATCAGAAATATACGGATACGTGGCTGCTTATGCTTTGTCCAAAAGTCACAATGCTTGTCACTCAGCTCAGCCATCATCGAATGACACTGCAGAGGCGCTCGATCGAAAGTCTTTGATATTCGCGCACAAGTACACTTTGTTGCACATATTCAAAGAAATTACACAAACCCCATCTTATCATACTCACTCACAGACTTCGTACCCACCTTGTATCATATGAAAAAAATCCGTTTGTTTGTTTACTTGCTTTTTATTTCTTCTCTTTCTTGTCGCGCCAATTCGATTCCATTCGATTCGATAAATTTGGCATGGGTTGGTTCTTCTTCGTTCGATTTGTTGCACAATCAAGCAAGTAGCGAAATGGCGCATGGCGTTTTATGCATGGACTGAAGGACAAGGATGTCTAGGAGGGAGGCAAAATCATTGTTCTTGTTTTTCCTATCGGCTGAAGTTGATTGCCAGTACTCACTGATAATATACTGCACCCTGGGATGGATGGAAGGGAACACTTGGGAAATATGAAATAAATTATTTTCTTTTATTCTCGAGAGGAGAGAGGGCGAAACCTTTATTCTTCTTTGTTTTCTTCCTCTCTTTTCTTTCGCTTTTTGCGCTTGGTCGTTTAGGAGCGCTGGGATGATAGGTTGGCTCGGGCTGACATTTGAGGAGGTGATGGAGTGGGGGAGGAAAGGGTTTGGTTGCAAAAGTAATTATGGGAGGAGGGATCGATCGGGTGGCGGAGAGGAGGAAGCAGACGCAAGGGGAGAAGGATGTTTGTTTGGTAGATGAGCATGAGCATAGCATGGAAGAGAGCTGGTTGAAATGGGAATTGAGAGTGGGAGTTGAGAGCAGAGGAGCGTGTGATATTTGTATGTTGTAAGTTTGACTGCAGGAATGGATGAGGAGGTATGGAACGCAGTGGTCGATGGATGCTGTTGCGAGCAATATGTTGGTGGAAGTGGGAATGAGACCGAGAGAGAAAGAGTGACGCAGAGCAGCAAATATCAAACATACCCATACATACAAATACATGCGCGACACTTGTTATCATCCGTGAACGTGAAAATGAAAATGAGGCAAACGATCATCATTCTACGCGTGCTCCCAAGCGAGCTCGGCATGTCGTAAGACTTACTCAGTAAGGTCATCCATTAATCGGTCCAACCAGGTCGTCATGTCGAGAGAAAATATACTGTGTTCTTCTGGCGCGACTCGAAGTACCGTAACTCCACGGGATTTGCACATCAGATGCAGGAATCTGATGGAGATGATCAAGTTATGTTGAAGTGCTTGTTTGGTATGCCAAGACCGATAGCACCCTTGTACCGAGAACAGCCGACTCGCGTGCGGAGAGAACGTTCAACAGTTTCAGTCAGAATTCGGCACTGTACGAACCAAACCAACAACTATGGGAATACCTTCAATTTTTGACCGCCTGCCACTTATAGCTCGGATATAGCCTCCTTTCATTCGTGCAAGCTCGGCGTATCGTCTAATCATGTTCAGCATGTATTTCTATATCGCATATCATCTTCAATGGGATTTATCCCTTTCGAAGGCAGATTTACGATTTTACCCGCCGTGCGGACAGAATTCTGATGCCCACTTTTGATTTACATACCCCATGTTTTCCCCAAATCCTTCATGTCAAGTAGGACATGGCGCAGATTGCAGCGACAATGAGTGGAGGGATTAGACGGTCTTGATAAGGAGTATATCAAGCTATGTTTGCTCCAAGATTCAGAGAAGAGAACGAGTCTCTCAGTCTCCAAATTCTACCTCATCTAGGTAGAATACAACTGCAAAAACATCCAACAACAAATGAAGACC
The DNA here is from genome assembly GCA_002946425.1 of Rutstroemia sp. NJR-2017a BBW. Taxonomy (NCBI): domain Eukaryota; kingdom Fungi; phylum Ascomycota; class Leotiomycetes; order Helotiales; family Rutstroemiaceae; genus Rutstroemia; species Rutstroemia sp. NJR-2017a BBW. The sequence goes on from NJPT01000052.1 coordinate 123,532, forward strand.
TCCATCACAGCTAGCGAGGTTGGAATACAGTCTCTCTCCAACACCTCATCAACATCATTGCAGAGTTCCCAAACACCTCCCACCAAACCTGAATTAGACGACATCAGTCAAGATACCAGTCACCCAACTACAGACGTAGACCCTTTGCAACGATGGAATCACCCTCGAATCAACATGTTCCGCGTAGGTGCATGTTTCTGGGGTTTCTTTTGCAAAGGCATGTTGGATAGTTCTTTCGGTGTAAGTTTTATTCTATTCTATTCCCCATCGAGCCATCCAGCGAGCCACCTATTCAGCTTCCTTCTGTCAATCACAAAACCGCTTGCCCACCATCTATCTATATATCTAAAAGTACAACATAACTAACCACCACCTAGGCCCTCCTCCCATACGTAAACTCCCCACACCATCCCCCACCACAAGAATCCCCCTAACCCCACCCCCAGCTAGAAACCTACTACAACCTAACCTACACCATCATCTCCCTAATCTTCCTCTCCCCCTTTCTGGGCTACATCCTCGCCTGCACCGTCAACACCAGCATGCACGTGCGCTTCGGGCAGCGCGGGATCGCCATCGTCGGGCCACTGTGCCATCTGATCCCGTATATCGTGCTGGCAACTCATCCACCCTACGCCGTTCTCGTCATCATGTTCATCTTCGTCGGGTTCGGCAACGGACTCATCGACGCGGCGTGGTGCGCGTGGATCGGGAATATGGCTAATGCAAATCAGGTTTCGGGGGTTTTGCAGGCGTGTTATGCGCTAGGCGGGACGGTGGCGCCGTTGATTGCGGCGGGGATGTTGGCGAAGGGGGGGTTGCAGTGGTGGGTTTTTTGGTATGTTATGGTGAGTGCTATTATGTGTTTTTCTGTATAGGTAGTCTAAGTTGCGGCGAACTTGGAGTGGGATACTGATAAATGACTGTTTAGATCGCGATCGCGAGTATTGAGTCGATCTCTTCGACTTGGGCGTTCTGGGCTCAAACAGGTGCTGTGTTCGCAGCGGAGAATCCTCGAGATGGAAATGCTAAAATGGGACGAATGAGAGAGGCGTTTGGTCACAAATTGACCTGGATTTTCGCCGCCTTTGTGTTTGGTTACGTCGGGCTTGAAGGTACGTGTCGTGTTCTATTTCATTCTATCATATTCCATACTCTCTATCTGCCTTCTTTCTGCAGATGCACGTGAAGCCTAACAAATACTCAGTATCCCTCGGCGGCTGGATCGTCGAATTCATGACCCGCGTCCGCTCCGCCAGCACCTTCAACGCCACCATGACCTCCACCGGTTTCTGGGGCGGCATGACAGTGGGCCGGATCTTGCTCTCCTTCGTGACAGCCCGTCTTGGCGAATTTACATCCGTGCTCGTCTATCTCGCAATCTGTCTCGGCCTTGAACTTATCTTCTGGCTCGTGCCATCTTTCGTCGCATCAGCGGTGGCAGCTGCGCTTCTGGGCATGTTTCTGGGCCCGCTGTTCCCGACGGCGATTGTGCTGGTGGCGAAACTCATGCCGAAGGAGTTGCATGTGGGTAGTATTGGGTTCGCGGCGGCGTTTGGAGGGTCTGGGGGTGCGATTTTTCCGTTTGTGGTGGGGGCGATTGCGCAGAGTAGGGGGGTGCGGATGTTGCAGCCGGTGGTGGTGGCGATTTTGGTGGTGATTACGGGGTTGTGGTGTTTGGTGCCGGATAAGGGGAAGAGGGGAGGAAGGGGGACGGAGGCGGGGAGTGAGAGGGAGGTGGGGAGTGACCGTGAGAAGTAGGCAGTTACTGACAAGCTATGAGCTATAGAAGCATCAAAGAAATTCGATTAAGACAGTACCCGAGACTAGAGGTGGATTCTTCCAGGAGCTTCATCAAGCCGGAGTGCTTAGATGTTTGCACCGTACCTCAATCATAGACAGAAGAATCAAAGATATAGACTGAACTGCAAGCACCTGTTAGCATTTATTTCAGGCTTATTGGTCTCGAAACCAGTTCTTCCGAAAGTCTACACATAATTTTGCTTCTACATAAGAAAGGTTGTTGAATGGGTGTTCGTCGCATCGTATTAGGACTAACTCATTTCTCCGCTTTCCTTTCCTCGTGCATCGACCAAGAAAGCGTCTGCAGCCTCCCAGATGAATCACGAGACGGAAATACGACCTCAAGAGGACGTTTCCCCGCCTTCTCATGCGTCGCTCCAGCCGCCCGCCAAACGAGCACGTGCATCTTCAATTAGAGAAGCTCGTATTGAATTCTGGAGAGAGAATGGCACCTGGCTGATGGCCAACAGAAGAACAAGAAAAACCAACGGATGGTTTTCGGAAGTTTTATTACAATGCATTTGCCAAAAAGCGACCCATCTCGCACGCCAGCTTGAGTACGGATACGAGTCAAACACAAAGTATTGAACAACTGCGGGATCACAAGAGTGCCCCGTACAAACATCCTCTTGTCGTGGAACTATTGAAGAACCATGGTAGCTTCATGGTCGAGGATGATGAAGGCATTACTGCTGAGAGTGAAAAGCTTTGTCAAACGCTCTTGCAAACACCCGTACTTTCCGTTTCTCACCAGCGAAGTTATATGCGAAGCCGGCCTTGACATTGCGAAGAGGAGAAATGCTTATACGCAGACTATCATTCTTCGAGGGTTGTGTAAGCTTTTTAGTTTAGTGGGGTTGGAGAACGAGTTGCATCGACATATTAATGGCTTCCCGATTTCTCATAATGAGGAGGAGGTACAGGTTTGGGGCCATTATGCTGTGGTTGATGAGGATGGTGTGAGGTGTTATCGCTGTCGGATACGTAGGTTTAGTTTTGCGGATTTGAAAGGGGAGGAGAGGTGGACTGCGTATAGGTTTGTTAGGAATGTTTACGACTTGTGGGTTCCTGGGCATTTTAAAAGGATCTGCTCGGTCATTGATATGTGTCCGACTGACGGGGGTTTTGATGATGTGCTGGATTGACGCCACGGCGGTTTTGATATGTTGTATATCTCATCTTTCAAGTGGGATTTCGACATTGAGAGATGATGTTGCAGACTTGCAGTTACCAGGTATCTCATTATCGAAGAAGGGTTTAAAATTCAGAACTCGCGTTGCATTTACCAGGTATCTCATTTTTCAAGTGAGATATCGACATTCATAACTCACATTGCATTTACCAGATATCTTATCCGTTCAAGTGGAACTTCACTATTTACCAGAATAGAGTTCCCAAATGGATATTTTTTGACGGATTATCAAGGTTTTGGAGTTCGTCGATGAAAAGTCGCAAGGTGTCATCAAGGAGATTGAAGGATTAGAATGCCAGATTGATATTCTTTCAGCCGATATTGCCCTCGCGTCTAATGTTGAGAAAGCATTTCGTGCAGCAACTCTACCTATTGCTGGTATTGTTTAAGGAGCTGGTTCTACGAGTAAGTTACTTCTTCATTTTTGATGCATCGAAAATAAGCTCCTCCCTCCAGGTCAGAAAAACAGGCTGAGTTGAGAGAATTTATTGCAGCTGACTACAGCTGTGAGGCGAATAGCTGGAAGACTCTAATATTCTATCATACTTTATTGCTGGTCTGTTTTCCTGCATCCAAGAGCCTCTTTACGTTTATTCATGGCTTAGTCGGGCTTCAGCAGTCGAAATATCTTTGGAAATCATCAGTCCTCGTATACTTGACAAAGTTCCAAATGTACAGACTTTGCGGCTGGGGCCGTAAATCCGATCCATCTAAACATACCGCGACGGCTTTGAAGCGGTATTGGTGATGCAAACTTGGCATCGAAGAATCTCCAATAGTCGAAGTTTTGAAAGATCGAAAATAGCAACATCCCAAGGCTGATGATATAGCTCATCTTTTTTGACGGAGCTCTAGTGAGAAGGTTTCCGCTTTGTACGAAAGATTTTGGGACTAAATTGTCTCAGCCATAATCGTATAATTCACCTTGCTTCTCTCCATCAGCCTTTTCTGATAGCTTTTCTGATGGCTCTCCGCCAACGCTGAACAGCTCTCAAGATATACGAAGCTTTAACCTCTTGCCATCCTCAACCCCTCATCATCTGACTCCATTCAACAGAGAGGCGTACGAAGATCTTCGTATCGTACCGCTGTTCGGAATTTTTGATCATCTCACTACCACGTGATTTTTCCTCCGACTCGCTGCTCCCAGTCCGCGGACTCCGTGGCTGATAGATGTCTCATGATCTCACGCTCCGCCCCCGGCGCCCCGGATTTCGTCTTGCGAGATTTTGTAAGGCTGAAACTTATATCCAATGAAGCATGATTGTTATATTTAGGTGGTATTCCGCTTTCAGGAACGCATTGCTATTGGTCCAGCAGATTGTTTTTTGACTATTTCAGCTCCGATTTGGCCTCAGCGTGAGGTTATGCGTAGTCTGACTTGCCAAGCTTTCGGCTTTGGCAACGACGCGTCAGATAGCTAAGTGCGGGTTGGTCTCTGAAATCGAAATAAGCTTAGAAGCTTCTATGCAAGTGCTGAGAATGAGAATCGTGAGATAAATGCAAATTCATGAATTTACGTTACACAGGTGTTGTAGGCGCAAAGCTGTCGCTCGCCCGCATTTACACACCGATCTCTCGTATTGCCATCTTGGCCTCATATGTCTTACTATTCACATCTATTGACTACCCCTCAGCTTGTACGAAGACAGCCTGAGCCTCTTGTCAATTACTTCACAGAAATGCCCTCAGTGGTCGAAGTCATGAGAATGAGCTCATCTAAGCCGAACTGGAGATTCATGGCACCACATACGTACGGGCGTCGAGTGATGTCTTATAGTTGAGGCTGATTTTGAGCTTTACAATTGGAACCACAGATGGCTCACCACATCCTGAGCCTCACTGTCGCTCAGCCTTCAGTCTTGTCCTCGCGATGTTGAGATCAGCTCAATTATCATGAGAAAGCTATAGCAAAATTTCTCTATATAAAGAGGGGAGAACACCTTCTCAAACCTGCATCTCATTCTCATCCATCTTCAGAACATCATCTAATCTAATACATCCAACATCTTTAACCCCACAACACCATTCAACGTCTTCACTTCCACTTCAAACACCATCAAAATGCAATTCTCAAAGCTCATTAGCCTCTCCACCTACCTCGCTCTCACCCTAGCTGCTCCACTCACCGAACGAACCAACTCCATCACTCTCGCGTTCAACGGTGCAGCCGGTGCTTCCTACACCTTGAGCATCCCGCTCGACGGCTCTAAAGTCAAGACCAGTACGACTTACCCCATTCTCCATCCTCATGCTTAAACCATGCTAACATCACTCGCCATAGACAATGCACTAAGCATCTCCACCTTGACTCTCACCTCTCCAGCTTCCTTCGACGTTGCTGCTCACTGCACCTTCCACACCGTGGACTATCCTCCGGCACTTGTCCAGGGCCCTACTAATACTGTGAGTCCACATCTAATCCGAATACTATCTCAACGGCATTTCTGAATACAACCAACTAACACCTCCCCAGTGGGCCGTCGGACCCCCTCAAACCGTCATCGACGTCTCCTGCACCGACTCCAGCTCTCCTCCTCCTCCTTCTTCCATCACCATCGAACTCGATGGCGCAGCTGATGCGAAGTATTTCTTGACCGTGCCGCTTGGTGGTGGTGCTATTGCGACCAGTATGTTTTTCTCTCCCTATTCCGTTCCCATTTCTCCGGACTAAGCTAACCACCTTCCACATCATCAGATAACGCCCTCTCCATCTCCCAAGTCCGCACAACCGCCTCCTACGACCTCACCCGCTGCACCTTCGTCACCGTCGACTACCCACCTGCGCTCGTGTCCATCGCTCCAGGAGTGTGGAATGTGGGGCCCCCGCAGACGGTTAAGACTGTTGCTTGCCCTGTTTAGATTTCTTCTTCCTTGGCAAATGGAATAGGAGAAGGAGGACAGGAAAGAAATGTGGATGGGAGGAAGCGAGGATTTCTTTTTTTCTTTTTTAATTCTTGGGATTTCAACTTACGAAACGAAACGGTCTTTACGATAACAACGATTTCTTTTCTTTACACGGCATTTTCAGGGGAGTAGGGAAAAGGGATGGAACGGATAGGGGGGCTGCATGGGTTAAGGGGTTAGGGGCTGGCATTCATTGATAGATGAGCATTTGCACTTACTTTATACGATCTTTAATTCAATTTATTACATTTCTGGGCAATTGATTTGGAAGCATGAACATGGTTTCTTCCTGTAAACAATCCTCCAATCTACCACGCTGCACAGGTCTGAGATCCTGAGATGGCAACTTAAATGAGTGCTCATGCTTGGATGAATTCTCGTTTAACTCGTATGCCATTAATGGACTGCATGAGCTCTATTTGATCATCACTGTGGACGTTGACCGCAGAAGCCTTTACTTCTGTTGGGTTCAATTCCTGCCAGGGTCTCCTGCCATTCTGGCATTCGAATGAACTCGCTGATGCTTTGGTGGAGTTACTCTTTCTCGAGGTCAAGGACTGAAAACTCTGGATGAGTCTGGAAATCGGCCCGGACCTGAATATTGAATTCATCGAGAAGCGTTGTGATAGGATAGGTGCGAGAGTTGGCAGGCAGGCTGTAACAATAGCTATACATGCTTCCAGATGAGCCCAGATGTCGTTGTAGGTTAGGATGCCTGCAAATATACGGTCAGAGATGGCTCAATCAATAGGATTAGATCTTGCTAACTGGTTCCATCAGCAAGGATGCACAGGGCCGCAGGGCGCCCGGAAGCTGCAGAACATCCGTTCTGCAGCTCTCTATACTCTAGCACAAGTGATGATGGGCTTGTGGTGGTCAACCCGCTTGTGGCGTAGGGAAAGGTGGAAGAGAATTGTTAGTTATCGTGGTTGTGCCACCAACATGCACCAACGGCACTGCAGCAGGAGTGGTGAAATCAGTTCACCCGGGAGAATGCTACCTGCCATATCCGACATGGCATGTATGCAACATTTTGATAGTAACTCACTCTTCAAGTATATGTGGGTGTGTGGGATGAATTGGTGGTAGAAAAGTAGAGAGCGCGAAAAATACATAGCATGTCACTAGACACCACAGCTGTGCTCCGACGTTTGCTCTTATTTTACACAGAATTTTGGAGAAGTTTTAACTGGCATTATCAACTTGGCCTCTCTCTTTACAATGCCTTCCTCCGTCATATCTGTATTTGTGGGGGCCCTGGCTCTTCTACTCTATGCTGTTGCCAACCGGCGAATCACGAGATCTAAAGCCGCACGTCAACACGGCTGCAAAGTTCCCTTCATATATCCTCACCTCGATCCAATATTTGGGATCGACCTGAAATTGCAAGAGATTCGGAAATCCCTACGTCATCAGAGCCCCCCATTCTCTACAAATCTTCACGCAAGATATGGGAAGACTTATGAGGTAATCGACTTTGGCACTCCATCTCTGAGGAGTATAGACACAGAAAACATCCAAGCAGTCTACTCTACAAGCCATGCCGACTGGGGATATGAACCTTTGAGACTACCTGTGATGGGGCCATTCTGTGGCCGTGGGTTTGTCACCACAGATGGAGAAACATGGCAGAAGGCCAGAGCTCTCCTGCGACCAACATTCAGCAAGTCGAATATCTCGGATCTAAACCCATACAAAGCTGCGGTTGAAGGATTCCTTCGAAGGATTCCCAGTGATGGTCGCACCACTGTTGATCTACAACCTTTGCTAGCAAATCTCGTAAGTGCTGTTGCTCGACTGTGTCGTGAAGAGAGGAGATACTGACGAGACCAGTATTTGGAGACATCTCTGAAATTCCTGATTGGCATTTCTCCAAACACCAGCGATGTAGAGGAACGGAACAAGGCAGCAAACTTTGTTAAAGCTTTCAACGCATTTCTCATCGGAATGGGGCTCTCCTTGATGCTAGGTCCATTCAAGTTCCTGGTCCTGAAATCGCTTACGACTGTTGCCCACAAGCAAGTCCATGACTACATCAACTTATTCATCGATAAAGCATTAGAAAATATGCGGGAAGAGCCCCTCTGCGGCTCACATTCTCCAATGCAGAAAAGTCTCCTAGAAGGTCTCGCAAAGCAGACTAATGATCGTATCGAAATCCGTCAGAATGTCATTCAAGGAATGCTAGCTGCGCAAGGTACTACATACGTTCTCATTAGCAACACTTTATTCCTACTTTCGCGGAATCCAAGTCTGTACAAGAGGCTTCGAGATGAAGTACAGCACTTAGACCTCGAAGCATCTCCTCAGTTGTTCGACTTGCTACGAGACCAGGATTTTATCTATAATATCCTGCGGGAAGGTGAGTTATCAGCATTGACCAGATCCCAACCAAGACGTATGTACTGATGAACCGGCTCCACAGCTCTTCGTTTGTACCCTGTGTTCCCAAACATGAGCCACGTAGCTTTGCGCGACACAACACTTCCGCGAGGAGGGGGAGAAGACGGACAAGACCCGATCTTCATACCTCGAGGTACAATGATGTATGCGAATCAGTACGCTCTACATCGCGACAGGAAGGTATTCGAAGAGGACGTTGAATCTTTTAATCCCGATCGATGGAAGTCTATCAACCCATCTCCTTGGGAATATATCCCGTTTGGTGGAGGACCACGGGCCTGTGTCGGCCAACAAAAAGCACTAGCAGAGGCAGCATACACGGTGGCGAAGATGGCGCAGATGTATCGGGAGTTGGAGAGTCGGGATGGGAGGGAGTGGGAGGGGGAGTGGAAGTTGACGGCGAAGAATGTGAATGGGTGTAAGGTTGTGTGTATACCGGCTTGAAGCATAGGTACTGAATACATCCAACTTAAACCATGTAGCAGACCTCGAAAATATACAGGTGGTAAAATAGGAACAGCAAGTACATATGAAATAGACAAAGGATATTTTAATCGTCGATATTTCCCCTTCTTTCGGTTCCAACATATGTAAGAGTCTCTGAGCCACCACCACTCTACGGAAGGCATCTTTTGCAATTAAATGACAAAAACAAAACTATACAATCTATATCATTAAGTCATAATTCGTCATGCTCAAGTATATATTGAAAACGTGAGACAAGAGGACCTCCACATCAACTACATTAAATTCAGCCACTGTAACGACCAGCAGCATCCAGATCCATATGGTTGACGACAAAGCGGTTGCTTCGAGGTCCAACTCCATTTATTGCCACTGGGCAAACCGCAATCTGTTGCAAATTGCAATGTTGCTGGAAAGACTTCTTTCTTCCCCGCCGAGGACCAGTTCCGGAACCACAAGCTGGCTGACCATTCCAGATCTATCCACAGCATCGGCAGCATAGGTATACTTTCATCGAGTTATGATTCGTTACATTCATTGTCTTTCACTAGTGTCACGTGCTTCTCAAAGCTCGTTGAGATGGCAGTGGCAGTGCAATGGAATGCATGTTTAAGGGAAGCTACTAGTTTGTTTTGCATCATTATTCATAAGCCTGTGTCCACCTACCCGCACCAACATCATCTAGGTAGATATGGAGAAGGTATGCTCATATGCGTCTTTCACCCCCATCACTCTTTTCGTCCCACATCGCAATAAGCTCGATATGATATGATATGAACAAACCAACCATAAGATACGCACCCTCTTCCTCCCGTTTCATTCCAACCCCAGCCTATAGTCTACCACCTAGCATCAAGAACCTTCACCCTATCCTCGGGTCTCTGTTCCTGAAAGGCATCCAAATCACAAACTCCACCTTCCGCAGCATTTACCCTCAATTTATTCGCATACACATCCCAGAACGGGTTATCCATATCCGGGATCCACTGCAACGGCTCCTGGTCTGCAAATGCCACGGCTTTAGAGCTGCCGGATCGTTTGGTTTTAGGTTTAGCCTCGGGTTCGGGATCTCCAAGGGCTAGTACGGCGAACTTGTTTAGCTGGAGTGAGGCCGGAAGGGTAGTGGTGCTAGAAGTGGGGGAGAGGAGAGGTGCGCCACCGACGTCGTCATCCTCGTATGAAGAGGATCCGGAATCTTCAAGGTCGTCTTCGTGGTCTATATAGTCCGCTCCATTTTCCGCGTAGAGTTTGGCTGATAGTTTGGTGAAGAGTTCGGCTGTCATCCAACTATCATATCCGGCCTCATGGCTCTTGCCGACGGCAGATCCGTAGGAGTTGTGGTCTTCATGAAGCACAATAAGTGGTTTGTGAATCTTTTGAAACGGGACAAGTAGTTCCTTGAGATTGCTGCGAGGGTTCATCGAATTGTTGCCGTACGTAGCGAGGTATTTGGTGTCGATAACGATAGGGAAGAGAGTATGTATTTGAGATTGAAAGTCACCGACCCCTGCGGGAAGTCTGCCGATGAAAGTTTTGTATAGGAAGCAAAGGTCAGTGAATAGGTTGTGGCCGACGATGACATGCTGCTTCTCTTGGAGTCTTTCAGTGAGATCCTTGAGTTCGGCTGCCAGCTCAGCACGTTTGGCAGAAGTGTCTTCTTCATAAGAAGCAGGCTTGTGAGACCACAGGGGGTCGATTCCAGAGAGATTACCACCAGAAAGAGCTTCGAAGATGAATCGTATGCCCATTTGAACGGCAACTCGCTCGTTGAAGATCTTCACCTGTTCATTTTTTTTCTGCGGATGGTTAGCACTTCTAAGTACATCTCCATGTACACCACGGGGCGAGAGAATAGTAACAGAAGTGATAAAAGCGATATAGAAAAGAACGTGTGCCTCCATACCTTTGTTTCTCTATCGTTGTCAGTCTTCTCGATTTGCATAAAGCTTCCATCTAGACGAGGAAAGCATCGATATTCTGGAAATTCCTTCCGTACGAGTTGATAGATCAGTCTTCTCTGGTAACCATTCAATGCCCCCTTCTTACTGTCAATATTGACAAAGTTGTTCTTCGGCTTGAGAATGTTAGCCAAGTTCAAATAAGTGATTGAGTATATTCTACCTTCTTTGCTTCAATCCAGTCAGTGATGGTGTTTCTAGCTCCCCTGTAGAAATTCAATGCCTCGAAATCATCTGGATTAAAGACGATATCGGGAATTGTAGCGTTTCGCTCCGATCTCGATTCGTATTGCAGACGGGTCTGAATCTCCTCTTCCTCTGATAGGTATGGAACGCCACGTGAGAAGACAGCGCCAATATCAAATCCATTGGATTGAAGAAAGTGAGTGGCGGAACTGGAAAAAGTGAAATTCCGCTCTAGATCAAAGACTTTATCATAGAGGAATAGTGGACTGAGGTTGATGTTGTATGGTCGAGCCAGGTAGAATTCTGTTTGATTGTCAGCATGATACAAACAAGAAAGAAACGACCACATTCACCCTTTTCGCGATCCTCTTCAACACAAGTAATACCAAGTTGGAGAACTTGAAATGTCTCAGCGGCCTCTTTGACTTCCTCGTACTGTTTCTGCAGTGTTGGCTTTCCCATATCATGAGATCTGTCCCCTGCAGTGTATTTTGGTCTGGTGCTGATACCACTCATCTCAAGATCGAAAGAGACAAACGAGGCGTTTGCAATATCCTTCAAAATTGGCACTAGCAATTGCTTCCAGTTGTTCTTGTCGACCTCCATGATGGCGACAAGGAGTCAACGGTCTACTTGAAATAGATGATGTTGATAAGAATGAAAAAGGTACGAGAACTGCAAGAATGCTGGGGAAGAAAGGTGTAGGAAGCGATCGGGCAGCGAGAGGCAGAACTTAAGGTGAATATCTTTGCCGTACGTCCAACCAAAGAGAGTATGTTGACATCCGATAAGAATGTCAGTCAAGGCTGAGTATGGCGGTGGTACAGAGGCGAAGTTAGGATGAGTGCAACGAAGATGAAGATTCAAAAAGCGACGGCGATGTCGATGTCGATGGCGAAGAGGGACAGGAAGCTAGGAGGAAGGAGGAGGATGGAGGAGTGGATTGTCTAAGTTTGAATCTGTACTTGCATTCCATTTCTTACCAGATGCTGATGGTAGATGGTAGGTGTCCTGTGCTTGGTTTTAATCATTGATTGTGTTACTCTGTGTTTTGTATATAAATGCAATTGCGGCTCTTTCATGTCTCTTTGTACGGAAGTCAGTTAGATGGTCCTTCCGCTTCAAAGTTCAAACACATATTTCGTACAGGGCCCAGGTTGGTGCTTGTCGAGCTTGTGTAACAACCCTTGCTGTTGCTTGCTGGCCAAATCTCCAAGATTCCCCCACAATCGATGGCCAAATTACCGTCCACTTGTTCAGCCAATCATCGCCGTCTATCACAGTTCGCTGCATTTCAATATTTTTCCAAGATTGTCACTCAACGGTAAGACCTACCTTCAAAACAACAGATCTTCAGTCGCAGACTCCCGGCTAACAACTAGAATATTGCACTTATAAGTTACTTGAAAGACTCAAATTATTCTCAGAGTAATGCTGTCTTTATATATTCATCAGAATCCATTCTAGATTTGCTGCTGATTTGCTGCTGATTTTTCTACAAATTGTTTAAACTGAGAGCGTTTGTTGATGGTGGTCCCTTCACATATGCTAAATTGCTACTTTCGTAATGCTACAGTAATGAATTAGGATAGACCGAGGCTCAGACCGAGTAGGTAACCGCATCTGATGCTCATGCCCCAAACTCCATAACCGTCAAAGACATTTTTCTCTAATGTCAATAGCTTCTTCACCACTCATTTCCTCATTCCAGGACTTCGCTTTCCTCCCTTTCCTCCAATCCCCCCTCTCGTTCTCGTCGCATAACAGATCTCACGACGAACAACAATAGACGGCGATAATCATGGCTTCTAACGGATCTGTAACAGCAATAAATACCTCGGATCAATTGTCCCCTTCTCACCTACTATCCAATTCAATCTCATCCCTCTCCAGCTCCCGCTCTTCGTCCCGTCATACGTCCCAGATATCGAAGACCTATCGTCAAGCATCGACTCTGTTCCTCACGCGTCGTTTACCCGAATCGCTGTCGACCGTTCTTCCCGTCATCACACCACCCTCCGATACCGACACCGAAAGCGCAAATGATCCCGCCAATTCGCTTGCGCCTGTTGCCAAAGCGTCTCGCACTACCCGTATCAAAGTCTGGAGTCTATACCTCACAATCTTGAATGCGATATTAGAATTAGATCCCGCCGAAGGAAAACAAGCGTTTGGAACAAGCCAATTTCGAGCACTGGTCGCAAAGGTTAGGGATGGAGAGGTCTGGGAAGAAGTTGTGAAGAATGGCTACCAAGGTGTTGAAGGAGATGTCGATGCCGATGTTGTCATCAACCTGTAAGTTCAATTGATTGCGCACATCTTGACTTTCCCAACAAGTAAACAAAGAAACTAACAACCCTCCCACAGCGCAACCCTCCTCCTCGCTCACTCCCGCTCGCAAAAAGTAAACCAAACCCGCCTAGAAACCTACCTCGCAACATCCAGCACCCCATCCCTCTCCGCATCCATCTCCACCACCCCCACAACCGCCAACCCATTTCCCTCCAAACGGCGGTCCGCCCCGGGCACCGAAACCCCCCGCGACCTCAACACCCGCGTCAAGATCCTCGAGCTCTACACGCTGCACGTCCTCCTCCGCAACAACGAATGGGAGTACGCGCGGGAATTCATCAGCATGAACGAAGTCCTCGACGAGGAGCGACGGGAGGCCTTTCTCGGCGCATGGAAGAGTTTGAAAGAGGAGAGCGAGGAGGGCGAACGCAGAGAGCGTGCGGAGAAGGAGTATCGCGAGGAGGAACTCAAGCGGGAAATTGAAGAATCGCGTCGACGCAGAGAAGAAGAGGAACGAAGGGGTCGAGAGGAATTAGATAGGAAGGCGAGAGCTAGTGGTGGGAATACAGGCGGGACGGCTTCTTCTGAAGTTGATTACGGCATCGAAGATGAAGCGATGGGGAGGAATCCTGCAACTGCATCGGTTACTTCCTCTACAGCACCTTCGTCCGCAGCAGCGAAACGCACAAATACGAAAAAACCGAAGCCGCCGCAGAGACAGAAATCGGTAATAGAGAAAGCAGGCACGGTGATAGGTAATCTCAAGCGAGCGATCCTAGAATCGGGGTTGGGGCTTAGAGGGAATCCGCTGTTGGTGTTGAGGTTGTTGGCGTTTGTAGTGGGGATTGTGGCGGTGTTTGGGAGGAGGCAGGTTAGGGAACGGCTGAGGAGGGTCGTGGGGGAGGGGTGGGGGAGGGTGAGGAGGACGGTGGGGATGGGGGTTAAGGTTAGTTATATTTAGGGAGGGGGTGGTGTGGTTTATGAGGGAGGGGAGGGGGAGGGGGAGATATGTATGAATACAAGACGAAGAGAAGATGAAGACGAAGATGAAGACGAAGATGAAGACGAAAGATATAATTTATGAAAACAAGTGGTCGGCGTATACACTACTACAACAACAACGACGACGACATACCCACACAGCAGACCAATTGCGCAGCGAGTATGTATGAGATTGCAGCAGAGATGGAGGAGCAAGGAAAGAAGGATTAGAGGAGCGGGGACTGATTAGAAAGAGCAAGAAAGAGAGAAATAAGGGCAAAGGGTGAGGAGGGTACGGAATCTTTTTATATACTTTTTATTGATGTTGGACTTTCGACTTTGGACTTTGGTCATTATATTACTTTATATTCCCTTTGTCGTTTACTGTATTTGTATGATTAGGGGGCTGTTTGGGATGGAGGGAGATGGACAGTTAGGTAAGTAGGTATGGTAGTTAGGTAGTTAGGTAGTTAGGTATATGAATGAAGCTATGTTAAACCTACATCAATATCTACATTCTGACAAGCAACTTCAAGCAAGAAAGAAAAGAAGAAAAAAAGAAGATGGGGTGTATTGTGGAAAATGATGAAAGTAATTAGAGTAGAAGGTGATGTGATGATAATGATGAGGAATGGAGACGGAGAGATAAGGATGCGGAATCCGGATGGGTATAGTCAAGGAGGAGAGAGAGAAAAGGTTTGGATATGTTGTAGTAGATGATCCGAAGTCAAATAATGAATGAGTAGGTAGGTGGGTAGGGAGTGGTAGTTGACTTAGACATTTTGGACAGTTTGGACATCTGGACAGTTTAGATCGTTTGAACAGTTTGGACGATTATCACATCGAAATGATCCAATTAGACGAGATGATTGAATATAGACTCCCCGAGGAGACTTCAAATCCAGGCAACGAGAGTATGCAATGAAGTGATTGGGATATCAAATTCAGTAAATCTCCTATCTTTTCCTGTATACAAATGCACGCTTCCTACAAAAACTGCTTTCATGATCCACTCCGGTTTCCTTCGCCTTGACCTCTTTTTTCTTCTCTCATTTAGCCGTACGCCCACGCATTCTTTCTCTACTTCTTCGTCCTCCAGTGATATACAACATGCGCTTCCCTTTCTCTCCAACATCCCGGGAAAGACGCATATACTTTCCAACCAAGCCCATCAAAGAGCCAACACTGCATGCAACATCTAACTCTCCAACATAAGACACTCTTCCATCTGATCTAACCTTTTCTCCCCCTACAAATACTTCTTGCTCCCGCCATTCTTCCTCTTCTTATACAACATATACGCCACCACCAAGCCCACCTGACTCCCCACCACAACCAGGACAATCGCGCCCAACCCCACACCCCCCGTACTCTTCAAGCCCTCGCCTACCGTGCCCAACACACTCCCGTGAGTTTCCGAAACCCGCTGTTTCAGACTCAGGACGTGTCGGTCCAAAGCCTCGTGTAATTCTTTCTTGGTCGTTTTCACATCGTTCTGTACATCTCGGAGATTTCGTTCCAAAGCGGGGATGGACTCAAGTTTGGAGAGAGATGATTCCAAGCGGGATATGGTGGAGGAGAGAGAATTGATGTTGGTGTTGAGGGTTTCTATGCGGGAGAGGGAGTTCGCTTGGTAGGAGGATAGGTCGCGGTTTAGGGCGCTGATGTGTTTCATCATGGCTTGGAGACGGTTGTGGAGGTCGGCGAATTGCGCGTCTGAGGATTTGAAGTCGCTGGCTGGAGCTTCGGATGGAGTACCTAGTGGTTGTTGTTGCCCTTGCTGCTGCTGTTGGTTTTGAGGTGGGGTGTTGGCAGCTTGGTATTGTTGTTGCTGCTGGCCTTGGGTTTGAGGATTCTGACCCTGCACATCATCGGGTTCGTGGGAATCCGTAGTGACGACGAACTTGAATATTTCGAAGGAGTCGGGGTTTTCCGCAGAGGCAGCAGTTACTCCGAAGACGTAGCCAGAAGGAAGCTTGACGTTCGGAGCTTCGAAACAGAGGGCGCCGTCTACTTCAACTTTGAACGTGGAGGATGTTTGACGGATCTGGATCTTAGATGGAACACCGCGATTGCGGTAGGGATAGGCGCAGTGACCGAATGCGAGAGAGTCGACAGAGTGGTGCGAGGAGTATTCGATCGTACCATCGTTGAGGAAACCACGGATATACCCACCCTAATAACTGTAAGCAAGTATATAGAAGGCAGGTGAAGTAGACATACAGATCCTGCATATTGGTCGATGACTAGAGCAAATCCATCAAACTTCCCAACCGTGTATATGCTCGATGTCTTGATACCCTCGTTCTTCGCATACCAGATATTCAGATTTCCACCACCCCGCTCAGGACCAGTCGCACGAAACTCGATATCAGCTGCCCATTGTGTATGTTGCAGCTGCTTTTCTGTCCATACAGCTCCGCGCTGGTTGCCAGATATCGGAGGTGTAAGAACGATCTTATTGCTGAGGATCTCAGGGTAGTTGGGTTGTCCTATCAGGTGGAAATTCGGAACAGCGCGACCATTTGGAGATATTCTAGAACGGGTCAGTAAAACACTCTTGCTCTACTCTTCGCAGAAGCAATTGAGTGAAAAGTAGGACTCACCTCCCATCATGACCAAAACTCAAATCAGTATTAAGATAGGTAGCTTGCGCATACGCAAAGAATGCGGCCGAGGCAAGGGATGATAATGGAGCTTTGAAGAAATACATGGCTGCTTATCCTTCCAGTTCGTCCTCCCAAAAATTGACCAGAAAAGAAAGAAAATGCAAAGAAAAACTACCAGAGTCTTCCTAATCTTCTACCTCAAAGCCAGGAGGGTTTAATATATCCTTCACTTATTTGCAAAAAATTTAGTAGACGAGAAGGAAGACGTGAAGTTGTGGACAACTTGGCACTTTGGACCTTTTAATATCAGATTATTGTCCAGGCGGTTCAACGACCCGGCAAAGCGCACCCACCCCTAACAGTACCCGTTCACTCTTCTTCCTTTCGGCTCGAAGGGTTGTTAAAGACAGATTGCACTGTGCCTCGTATAATATTGGTTACACAATATATTCCAAACAGTGTAATGAGCAATGACCGGATGGGTTTTCCTAAAGATTGAATAGAAGGGCCAATGTCGAAGGTGAATTTATGATGAACAAGATGGCGTACAGCGATTTCTGAGGGTACAAATGCTGGGTCCATATTTGTGTTTTGTGTGTTTTGCTTGGAGAATTTCTGGAACAGCCATGGAACTTTCTGTCCTGGCCAGGTAGCTGTGCTTTGGTGCGGGCCGAGATGTGAGCTTCCAAACTCCTCCCACAGCTGTTTGACCCTCCATCGGCGTTTCTAAATTCCGTGGTGCGGGTGCGGGTGCGGGTGCGGGTGCGGGAACCTCAACTTCACCTCACAAAGACCACGATACAATTCCACTCCAGTACTGTAGGAAGCTTTGATCCTCGCATTTATCCCACCTGGGCATTTCAACTTCTTCACCCAAGCTGTCCGCGCTCCGTCAGATATGCTCAAATGGCAGACACATATCCTTCCATAGCACAATGTGCAATTGTAGCTACTGCCTTCAAGATATTATTGTTTCCCGCATAGTCAGTTTACCTTCCCCACAAACCACCCACAACCGACCCTCGCACGACGGCAGGCTGATGAATTCATGTTGAAGTAAATCGACCGACTTTGAAGTACATAGGAATTGGTTGGCGATTACGAATAGTCTGCCTCTCAATGAGTGGTACCTGGAAAAGACTTCCGAATGGACTCTCGATTATCCTCCCTTCTTCGCATATTTCGAATTGTTCCTCTCGAAGTTCGCGGAATGGGTGGACCCTTTGATGTTACGGGTGGACAACCTGGAATACGATAGCTGGCAAACCGTGTACTTCCAGCGCGCAAGTGTCATAGCTACGGAACTTGTTCTAGTCTATGCGCTTCATCTGTAAGTGGTAGAATACCTTGTAGGGAACTTTGGCTGAACCTTTCAAGCTTTGTAAAATCTGCCCCCGCCAATTTGAAGCGTCCTTCGCAAGCTGCGGCACTTTCGATCCTCCTCTCGCCCGGTCTACTCATAATCGACCATATCCATTTTCAATATAATGGCTTTATGTATGGCCTTCTTATCCTTTCCTTGGTCATGGCTAGGAACGATGGCACGAAATTAGCTAGTGGCATATTGTTTGCTGCGCTGTTATGCCTCAAACATATCTACCTATATCTTGCTCCGGCATATTTCGTCTTCTTGCTGTCTGGTTATTGTCTTGGTCCCAAGTTTGGACCCAAGCGACCCTTCGACATTAAATTCTGGAATGCGATTAAGTTGGGAGTCAGTATTGCGGCAGTGTTTGGTGCGGCATTCGGTCCGTTTGTATATTTTGGACAGATGCCTCAACTTCTTGAGCGACTATTCCCATTCGGCAGGGGTCTTTGCCACGCTTACTGGGCTCCGAATATTTGGGCTCTATACTCCTTCGCGGATCGAGTTCTCATCGCTGGTAGGTGAAGTCTCTGAAGCGCATAGACATTTGGCTAACATGTATAGTGGCACCCAAACTAGGACTTCATGTCGACAAGGCAGCTATTAACAGCGTCACTCGTGGTCTTGTAGGGAACACTTCGTTTGCTGTTTTGCCAGAAATCACCAAAGGCATGACCTTCGCCTTGACAGCTATTTTTGATTTTGTCCCCTTACTTAAGGTTTATCAGCGTCCTACCTGGGATAACTTTATCGGAGGAGTCACTTTATGTGCCTACTCGTCATTTTTATTCAGTTGGCATGTCCATGAGAAAGCCATCTTACTTGTCATCATCCCATTTAGTTTGATCGCGTTGAAAGATCGTCGATATCTTAGCGCATTTCGACCTTTGGCAGTCGCGGGTCATGTGTCACTATTTCCCCTACTGTTTACAGCTGCAGAGTTTCCAATCAAGACTGTATATACAATCTTTTGGCTTGTACTCTTCCTCCTCGCCTTCGATCGCCTTGCGCCAGCTTCGAACAAAGCAAGGATCTTCTTACTTGATCGATTTACCACCGTTTATATTGCAGTCAGTATACCATTGATCTTGTATTGTTCCTTGGTACATCAAATCGTCTTTGGAAAGACGTTGGAATTCCTTCCATTGATGTTCACAAGCTCCTATTGTGCAATTGGGGTGGTAGGAAGCTGGGTGGGATTTTTGGTTATATATTATACGAGTTAGCGAGTGATCAATGATACCCATCTGTTTCTAGAGAAATGAGAATCTTTTCTACTTATCAATGGTATAGAAGCCATATTCCCCAAACTTGGAAACACGTCAGTTGAATCTGCGTTGTGTACTGAGTATCCTGATGATTGATGTCTGGAAATGGAACTACAATCAATAAAATCTCCTAAGCGAAAGACTCAGGGGTTACGACGTCTAGAGATAGGATAGATCAAGGCCTAATGGATTGTGGCGATGAGGTTGGAATTCCAATGGTCTGAAGAAGAGTCGGATGGCGGCACTGGGTACCCCAACATGGCACTGGCAAAGTATACATAGGAAGGTGGGGCGGAGTATGGACTTTCAGCACTCAAGGGGGAGGCGAAAGTGTAGTCAAACTAGATTAGGCCAATGATGGAGAAGTAGTAAAAGAGAGTCTATCGTGTTCAAAATCAACGTACGGCCGTTTGTAGAGTGCTAATGTGGGATGTCGTGGAGCTCCTAGAACCTGCGGGACTCGGTGATGGTTCGGGGGTAGGAGAACATCAAAGTATTGCTCGTTCAAGGATACCCACCGGGATATCCAAAAAGGGGTACATCGGAACGGGTGGAGATTACTTGTATGGGACTTTTCTATCATGGTACCTCTAGATGATGGTTCCAAACGCGCAGTTTGGTGATACCAAAATAAACAACTCCATGTTCGCGTTCCAGGACAAAGCTCTCGATCAGAAAACGAAGCGGTAAAGCGCCGGGCGGGAGTTGAAGTTGGTCCAAGAGAGTCACGTGTACTCGCTTACGGGTAGTCTAGTCCTATTCCGGTTTACTCATAGATCATGCGTGCCAGCGCAGGACAATGCTTCTGAGTAAGTCTCTTGAGCCCTACAGGAAGAAGTGGCAACTCTTGATTGATTGAAGAAGGGAATATACGTCAGCAACAACAACTCTAAACACGAACTGTAGCTATGCATACTGCAACTTATTACAAACGATAGTCCAATGCCTCAATGGATCGCCCCTGAGTACTCGAATCTCGTGGTGAGCCCCCCCATTCGACGTCAACAATGCACTACCCGGCGATGAGAGTACCAGAACCGCCCTCAACAATGAGATCCGAGCCCCCGGAACCCGTGGGAGATGAGTGACAAAGAAGAACCAAACAACAACAAATGCATCCGAGCACATTCTGACATATCCCGAGGCCGCTGTCCCCTGACCATGAATTCGAGGAGTATTTGCATGAAATGTGGCTATCAGTCAGAGATCTTTTCCAGAAATCGTGTACCTGAGATTATTTAGCCAAACCACCAGATAAACACATCCATATATATTCATATTGTAGAGCAGACCTCGAGCTTTACATCGAGCCCAAGAAAGTGGCTGAATTCGCAATTATTCTTCGTGTTGTTCTCATGGATAGAATAAATGTGTGATTATGGGTCGCAGTCTCTAGAAATGGTCTCGGTTCGAAACTAGGCTGGATCCTTGTCCAACGCTATCACATCCTCCCGATCATTTGTTAATGTTCTTCTTCTGCTTCTTCTGACAAGGACTAAACTAAAATCCACTTCTTTTCACTTCCTCCTCCTCATCTTTTTCTTACTCTTCTACAACAACGCGTGCTAACTCTGTTTTCATCAACCATCACTCCACCACATTTCATCTACGGGTTTATGGGCTTTCTTTAACACTTTCCGAGATCACAGGACGCGTCGAGATCCATATCTGTAAGTTTAGAGATTGCTATACCTGCCTACACAACCCCATCTGCAAACGGTGCACACAATTGTACCCAGCCTTCACCCCCAACACTCAACGTCAATTCTGGAATAACCCACAACGACCATTTCTCCTTCCATCAACATGGGATAGCTGCCCGCGCAAAGCTTGATTTCCCTTCATGGAGGGGTATATCAAAACTAACATGCTTTCCCCTCTAGGTTCTCGGACACGGTCAAGCTTCTTTGACAGCAACTAATCTTCTACCATGGTGAGAGAACTCTTTAGATATCTTAGACTATGTGAATATAGCTAAACGTCTCAGGTTCTCTTCAAACGAAAGCCGGTACAATATGTATCCCGGCCGGATATTGACAATGAGGATACAGAGGTACACCTCCAATGACCGAGTACAACCACAGGTGCTTGAGCTAACAGGTAAAAGGTCTGGTTAATACCTCAAACTGGAGAGTATTTTGTGGATTATGAGCAGTACTTGGCTCGGTGAGCAATGTTTCTTCACTTTCTCGTCTCCTTCCCCCCGGGTGGTATGGGGCTAACCGCAACAGTATGGATTTTTACAAGCAGGTACAATGGACCACCAACAGCGCCGCGCCTGTAACAGTAGCTAATCAATTGTAGCGACGCTTCATCTGTCAAATTACTGGTCATTCTGGATTATCCTTTTTTGAGGCGCTGAAGAGCGAGGTATGGGAGTCTGGAGTTCGCGCATGGCCGGGATGAGGTTGACTAACCATCGCATAGTTGGCAGGCGCAGCAGAAGTCGAGGAGGCATTTCCGCAAGCACTTAAGGGCCCAATATTGAGGCGCGTTCAGTTTCAAACTATTTCTCGAATCGATACACTGGTGGACCTTATTTTCGAAGAATTTCGATCAGACTACTACCCTGGAGAGTCGGTCACAGTTCACGTTGTTACCGGGGAACGACTTAACGGCACTGTGAGAGACAAGACGCGATTTGGAAGCAAGGTTCTACCTGATGGCACACTCAGTCCGCCCTTTTCGAGATATTTCGTGAGCCTGGACAACCGACCAACTGAAGAAGCGGTGGTGGATGATGCGCATATTAATCGGGATCGCAAAATATTTACGAAGCAAGTTTTACGCTCCTTCATCAAGAAAACTGTTACCAGGGAGGCATGGACTGGCGCGCCTTGGTTAGTGAAGCACGATGTGGCTGCCGAATTTCATATCGACACTCGAGTACCTCCACATCTCAAGTACGAGAACAAAGCTGCGGAAAGAAAACAAATCCAGAGTCAGAAGAAAGTCGGAAACGCAAATGATTTTGATGCCATGGTAGGCAGTTTCCATGGTGGAGTAGGAACTGGAAGTGCTACCCAGCAACGTCTACCAGAACTAAAACCGGCTCCTAAGAGTCACAAGAGCAAGCAGCAGCAAAGTCAGCTGGCAAAGAGTAAGCAGCAGTCATTTTTGAACCCTGCTCCATCTAATCTCTCCCCTTCCCAACACCCTCCCCAAATCCCATTCGTCTCACAACCTCCTCCCTTCATTTCTCACACTTTTCAAGCCAATGGGCCACCACAACAAGTGGGACCTCACTTCCAGAATTTCCACAATTCTACATTTGCATTTGCACCCCTCGCATCCCTTCCTCCCGCTCCACCGCCACCTCCTCCCATCAAATACCCCATAGATGATCTGGAAGTACCGCCGCGTATTGATGGCCCAAAACGACCCTCCATCAAGTACTATTCTCAGGACCTACCAATGTTATCTGGAGAGGCAACCGCTGCGGGCAACGGCATTTCGATGACATCAATTGGACCACTACTCGAGACTTGGGATACTCTGAATGTGTACTGCCAGGTATTCAAGCTGGATTCGTTTACGTTTGACGATTTTGTGGAGGCTCTGCAATTCACGTCCGAGGATGTAGAATGCGAACTGTTTGTCGAGGTACATTGTGCGGTACTGAAGGTCATTGTTGATCCCGAAGTCGATGATGGAAAAGTCCAGGTTCGCCTACCGGATATGGATGATGATGAAGATGAAGACGAGGAAGAAGACTCCACGCTGGAGGCGAGCGCATTGCCAACTCCTACACCGGAGCCGGAACCAAAGCCAAAAGGACGTGCAACAAGGAGTAGCCTAGCAAAAGCAGAAGCAGAGGCTTTGAAGGCCGCACCTCCAGAACCGGTTCCTGAGGCACCAACTGGACCCAAAAGTGTCCATCGCGCGGCAGAGATCGAAGCTGCGATTGACTGGATCGAACGCCTGCAAAAGCGCGATTTCAAAAATGGTGGTTGGGAATCTATCATTGTCGGCCTACTTCATCAACTTTCCAAGGACCCGAGACACCTCCCTGCTTGTGAAGCACTTCTGGTCCAGCTAGCTCCTTTGGACCTGGAACCTACCCAGGAGACTGTTCGTGCACAATACGCGAAGCTTGACGTCAACTTCCGTATTCAAGCTCTTCAGATCATTTGCTTGCTTACAGCTGAAACAAAAGCTATTCGTGGTTACATGGAGGAGAGTAGTGAGCACATGACCGCCCTTCGCAAGGAAAAAATTACATTCCAACGTGTGCGAAAAGAGGCGTAAGTAATATGAAAACTCGTTTTTCGAAGTTCACACTAACAGAATACAGTACCGAGGCCCTTAAGAAGCTCAATGAGGAGCGCAAATTGCTTGAACCGCCGCCACCAGCTCCTACACCGGCTGTGGAAGCACCTGAAACTAACGGTGATGTGACTATGCACGATGCTGAAGACGAAGTTCAAGATTCCCATAACGATGAAGTTATGGACACAGACGAAGAAGTTCATCACGGCCGATCATTACGACGTGGGAATGACCGTGCCGCAGAACGAAAACGCAAACGTGAAGCCGAACAGGAGAAGAAAGAGAAGGCCGAAGCGGAAGCGAAAATCCCGAAACCTTCGAAACAACTTACAAAGCTTCTTAAGGATATCCAGAAGAAGCAAGACGAAATCAGAAAAGCCGAGGAGGAGATTGCCATTCTAGACAATGATCTTCGAGAAGCCGACTGTCCTCGTACTAGAGTTCTCGGTAAGGATCGTTTCTGGAATCGTTATTACTGGTTTGAGCGTAATGGTATGCCGTATGCCGGTCTACCTACCAGCTCTACAGCCGATGCGGGCTATGCAAATGGTTGCATTTGGATTCAAGGTCCAGACGATCTCGAACGCGAAGGCTACATTGAGATGCGCCCAGAGTGGCAGAACGAATATAGGTGCAAATTCAACATGAGCGTCCCGGAGCGCAAAATCATGGAAGAAGGATCCACCCACGTCTTCAACGCTCGTCAATGGGGCTACTACGACGACCCCGACACGGTCGAAGGACTGATCGACTGGCTCGATACGCGCGGTAATAATGAACTCAAACTAAGAAAAGAACTCATCATGTATAAAGATAAAATCGCAGATCACATGGTCAAACGCAAGGAATACCTTAACCCGAGTGAAGAGAAAAGCGTCGAGTCGTCAGGGAATAAACGTATGTCCACGAGGGGGAAGGCGCAGATGCCGCATCCGGATCATACGGCGCATAGGTGTTTGGCTTGGAGAAATAATACGGCGATTAAGGAGTTGGGGCATTTGCATTCGGATCAGCCGAGGAATCGAAAGCCGGCGAAGAAGGTGGTGCAGGCGCAGACGCAGCCGGTGGTGGTGGAGGAGGAGAGGCAGACGAGGAGTGAGGCGAGGAATAAGAGGGGGGGGAAACGGTGATGGGTGAGGGGGATGGAATATGGGGAAGGAAAAAGCTGGCAGATTTGTTGGGTTTGGAGGAAAGAAAGGAAGGATTAGCTGTCTTTTCGGACTGTGTGGTGTGGTGTGAAAATATGGAGCAATTGTTCGAGCTTGAGTTTCTGGCCTTGTCTCTAAAATGGAAGGAAAAAATTATAGCATCGCATTCTGAGGGAATAACCGGAAAGGAATGGATAAATAAATAGCATGGTATAGCATTGCATTGCATGGCATGGTATATATGTATGGAGTTTTTGGTTTTGGGATGGGTTAGGTTGGGATGGGAGGGGATGGGAGGGGAGAGGGTATAGCATAGCATAGCATAAGGTACTGTACGTAAGAAGGGAGGTGAGTTCAGTGTAGACTATATAGTCAAGTATAGTGCAGTACATCATATACGTTACCAAAACCTTGAGTAGGGAGAAGAGAGGAGAGCGTGAGGATTGGATAGATATATGGAAAACGAGTTTCTTGCACCAGTGGTGGTCAGAATTCCGTACGCACATACCACCATAACCGACAATGAGGATATAACCAATGTTTACATTTAATTCGGTCAAAAATCGATGCTACAAGTTATAACCCTTAATAAAGCCTTATTTTGTTCATACAGCCTTAGGGTATCTTTTAAGTATAACAGATAAATGTATATGCCTACCCTTCACTATAATAAAACCATATTTCGAAGGTATCTGATTTCGGTTTTAATCCGTGCGTACGGAATTCTGACCACCACTGGTGCTTGATTGATATTGGATGAGTAAGTTTCATATCTACATGCTCTCCATCAATCAAAGGTAAATTAATTAATTAATTAATTAATTAATGAATAAGCAGATATAGAACCTACTCGTGTAAAATAAATAAACAAATATATATTCCGATCGATCGATCACCGGAGAGAGTCAATGTTATATAGATTATGCGAACTTGAGGGGGAAAGGGGGGTTTTGTTGGTTGGTTGAGTAGGACGGGACGGACAATCGGGGTTTTGGGAATTGTCCGTGGGAATTGCGAATTTGTAGGCTGCGTATTAGGGATGTGGTTGTGGTTGGTGGGGGATTTTTTGGTGGGTGGTGTTTGGTGGGGCTGTTGGATTGGAGGAGGGGGGAGTTTCATGTTGGGAATATTTGGATGGGATGGAGTAGTAGGCTGGCGGCAGCTGGGAGGTACAGAATAGGAACAGGTTTAGTGAGAAGGGGGTGGTGTGGAGGGGGTGGGTAGGTAGAGAAGGAGAAGGGGAGGGGGAGAAGATGAGTGATAGGAGGGGAGGATGGATAGGGGTTTTGTATGCGGAGAGATAGCTGGATGGATGGTAGGTTGGGGTTAGAGAGGTTGGTGTTATAGGGAAGAAATAGTCTGCCCCCACGGCAGTGGCCCTCGGAGAGCCAGCGGAGCGTCATTCAAGTACGAAGTCCAGGCGAGCGATATCTAGAGTTTGGAGGGGGACTGTAGAATGAGGTGTGAAGGGGTAGCTAGTAGATTGATAATCGCGGGCAACTATCTGTCACTTCCCTCCCGTTTCCTCCCTCTGCTGCCGAGTATAACCATGACGTCCTATATTCTGCTTACCATAATCATCCCATCCATACGCACCTAGCTGTACCGTCGACAAAGAGTAGGGTTTATCAGGCATGCATGGCATGGCATGGCGGCTTACGACACGTAACATAACCTTATGTTGCAGTATTGGTAAGATAACGGCGAATTCGTACGGTCTTAAGCAGCGGTGGGATTGTTGCTCCGTGTGGGAAGTATATCAGATTGCGCGGGAAGGAGTTAATCGTTGGCTCGGTTGCCGGAACGGGGTTTGGCGTTTGAGTTTGCAGGAGGGGAGGGGTAGAGAAGGTTTACACGGCTCGGAGGTGATGAGTTCGGATTGGATTAGTAAAATTGATAAGGAGGGAGGGGGGAAAGGAGGTTGGCTCGGTAGCCAGAACCGGAACGGTGTATGGCTTTGAGATTGTAGTAGTTGGGTATTGGGGGGAGATAAGTGTTGATACGGCGTGAGTTGATAAGTCGGAATGGGTAAGAGTGGTAAGATTTGTAAGGAAAGAGGGAGCCAAGGACGGGATGGGATGGTGGGAGAGGAGAGGAGAGGTCACTGCGGTTGTTTGGATGGAAGATCTGCTATGAACTGGACCCTGTACTAGTGGTTAGGGACAGAATTGGATAGGACGAGGTTAGCCAGGAACTGCACACATACAATATGAGTAATCTGACGGGAGCGAGCTGTACTTCGTAGGAGCTCAGAGCTGTGCAGATAAGGTAGAATGAGGCAGGTTAGACGTCGGCTGAACTTCGTATAGGAAAGTAAGTGATACGAAAGTAAGAAAGGTAGAGCCGCAGACACGGAATGCGCCTTATGGAAAAGTTTCTACATTCCATATTCCATAATCCATATTCCGTGCTCGACAAAGTAGATCCGTAGCCAGATCTACGGATATAGATTAGATCGCTAGTCCCCGAATAGGATAAGCGTGCTGTGACAGCACATGCGGCCGCCCTCACCGCCCTCCCAAGACCCGCTTAGCCTCTAAATCCGCGCCGCACGCAAATTGAACGGTCTTCCCAAATGTCCGCACCGAGCGCAATAGCGTCGTTTTCGTGCACATGGAGAATTGCAGGAGTCAACACCACGCGCTGGAAAGCTTCTTTTTGCCGTTTCTGGCGTTTTTGATCGATGCATGGCGTCCGTGGGTCATGGACTTTGTCCTGTTATGGTGGGGCCTTGTTGGGTCTCGGTCTCTGCCAGGCACCGTTCGTTGCAGGAATACTTCGTGTTGATTTTTCCATTTCCTTTATTATATGTAGGTCACCCATGTGCTCTGCTGGAGAAGAGTCAATATTGAAGTTTTTCGTTTTCACATATTTGCGCTTGTGGCTTTACTTTCTGAATCGCTTTCTTTGTTGATTACTTACAAGAGACTCCGTCCATTGAAAGCGTGGTTGATATGATATCATCCGATATCTGTCTTTGAACCTTTCGAGTCTTTGGATTTATATCTCTCTTATATTATTAATTCCTCTGGTTATTACGTTGCATATCCCAGACGCAAGATTTTACGTACTTGGTCAGACTTGGCCTTGAACATTCTCAGCACCTTATATCTTCTTCTCGGTAAAGACAATCACCTCTCGATAGTCCTTGAGGCACACCGAAGCAGCCATGGCTGCCATCGAGCCGGAAGGCTACGAGTCGATAGTGCGACAGAAGACCAACCCAACCGACGCCCAAGGTCGTGGAAATGCACTCACTCGCGCCCTTACCAATATGTCTACCTTCTCCCAACGCAAGTCCCAACGAGCATACGATGAGTCGGACGAAGATCGCGAGCCGGTTAGCATGGCGCAGGACTGGGGTATGATGCCTGAGATCCAAGCTATGCGACAACAAGGTGAGAAGGATCAGGTCAAAGGTCGGGAGCTGGGTGTGACATGGAAAAACCTCACGGTCAGAGGTGTGGGTGCTGATGCCGCCGTCAATGAGAACGTGCTATCGCAGTTTAATATTCCGCAAAAAGTGAAGGAAGGCAGAGGTGGTGCGCAGTTGAGGACGATCCTGGACAACACACACGGATGTGTGAAACCTGGCGAGATGCTGTTGGTGTTGGGACGACCTGGAGCTGGATGCACGACATTGTTGAAGATGTTGGCCAACAACCGATCGGGGTATGCGGGAGTGGAGGGCGACGTCCATTTCGGATCGCTTAATCATACCGAGGCGGCGCAATATCGAGGTCAGATCGTCATGAATACTGAAGATGAAGTGTTCTTTCCTACCCTTACAGTTGGACAAACAATCGACTTCGCAACACGCATGAAGGTTCCACATATTCTTCCTTCCAACTACAATGACCCTGTCGAATACCAGAGACAGAGTAGAGAGTTCTTACTCAAGTCGATGGGTATCTCACACACTCATGATACCAAGGTCGGAAACGAATTTGTGAGAGGTGTCTCCGGTGGTGAACGGAAACGTGTGAGTATCATCGAGACGCTCGCCACAAGAGGAAGTGTCTGCTGTTGGGATAACTCCACCAGAGGTCTGGATGCCAGTACTGCGTTGGAGTACACAAAGGCAATCCGTGCATTGACCGATATCTTTGGGTTGGCCAGTATCGTTACGCTTTACCAAGCCGGAAATGGTATCTACAACCTCTTTGACAAAGTGTTGGTCTTAGATGAAGGAAAGGAGATCTATTATGGACCGATGAAACAAGCAAGACCATTTATGGAGGAGCTTGGATTTATCTGCGACGGTGGAGCTAATGTTGCGGATTTCCTGACTGGTGTTACGGTACGTAACTGTTTGGTCAGGCTCCTCACAATCACATACTAACTGACAATGAAATAGGTGCCAACTGAGAGAAAAATCAAACCTGGGTTCCAAGATAGATTCCCTCGCACTGCAGACGAAATCCGCGCTGCATACGAGAAAAGCCCAATAAGATCTGAGATGGAAGCAGAGTACAACTATCCCGCTACCGAAGAAGCCAAACAACGCACTTCCGACTTCCGCGACTCTGTCCAACACGAGAAATATCCAAAACTCCCAAAGAAGTCACCATTGACAGTCAGTTTCGTGACTCAAGTCAAAGCCTGTGTAGTCCGACAATACCAGATCATCTGGGGTGATAAGGCCACCTTCATCATCAAGCAATTGTCTACTCTAGCACAAGCTCTCATCTCCGGTTCGCTCTTCTATAATGCTCCTAATAATTCCGCTGGTCTCTTCGTCAAATCTGGTGCCCTCTTCCTCTCTCTATTGTTTAATGCTCTTCTCGCCATGTCCGAAGTCACAGATTCTTTCACCGGTCGTCCTGTCCTCGCTAAACACAAAGCATTCGCCCTGTATCATCCCGCTGCCTTCTGTATAGCTCAAATCGCAGCCGACATTCCTGTCCTTCTTGTGCAGGTCTCTCATTTCTCAGTGGTCTTGTACTTTATGGTTGGATTAAAAGCAGACGCCGGGGCTTTCTTCACCTACTGGATCGTGATCTTTGCAGCGACTATGTGCATGACGGCATTATTCAGATGGATTGGTGCAGCATTCGACAATTTCGATGGCGCGAGTAAAGTTTCTGGTTTCCTGGTTGCGGCCACAATCATGTACACGGGTTATATGATTCAGAAACCTCACATGCATCCTTGGTTTGTCTGGATTTACTGGATTGATCCGCTTGCTTATGGGTTCTCTGCCATCTTAGCAAACGAGTTCAAGGGCACTACGATTCCTTGTGTCGGTACCAATCTAGTACCAAACGGGCCTGGGTATGCTGACTTGGCTTATCAAGCATGCGCTGGTGTTGGCGGTGCACTACCTGGTGCTACTTCAGTTACCGGTGAACAATATCTCAACTCGCTGTCCTACGCTTCCGGCAACATCTGGCGCAACTTTGGTATCCTTTGGGCGTGGTGGGTTCTTTTCGTCGCCCTGACCATCTACTCAACGAACAACTGGAAAGCCAATGGAGGCAAGAGCGGATTCCTTTTGGTTCCACGCGAGAACGCTAAGAAGAACCTTCCTGTCTTGAAGAAGGATGAGGAGTCTGGTCCAGCTAACGACTCTACTCGTCCACCCAACGACTCCACTCGTCCTTCGTCCCAAGACACTAAAGTTGAGCAAGAGACGGATGACCAATTGGTCCGCAATACGTCGATCTTCACCTGGAAAAACCTCACCTACACCGTCAAGACTCCTTCTGGCGATCGTGTCCTTCTTGACAATGTCCAAGGATGGGTCAAACCCGGTATGCTTGGTGCACTAATGGGATCTTCTGGTGCTGGCAAAACTACTCTCTTGGATGTTCTAGCTCAACGCAAAACAGACGGAACCATCAAGGGATCAATCCTGGTTGATGGTCGTCCTCTTTCAGTCAGTTTCCAACGTTCTGCCGGTTACTGTGAACAACTCGACGTTCACGAGCGTCTCTCCACCGTCCGCGAAGCCCTCGAATTCTCTGCTCTCCTCCGCCAATCGCGCAACATCCCCCGTGAAGAGAAATTGAGGTACGTCGACACCATTATTGACTTGTTGGAAATGCACGACATCGAGAACACATTAATCGGAACCCCTGGGGCTGGTCTGTCTGTCGAACAGCGAAAGCGTCTTACCATCGGTGTCGAATTGGTCTCGAAACCTAGCATCCTTATTTTCCTTGATGAGCCAACTTCTGGCTTGGATGGCCAGGCAGCTTTTAATACTGTACGATTTTTGAGGAAATTGGCAGATGTGGGACAAGCTGTTCTTGTCACCATTCATCAACCTTCTGCTCAACTGTTTGCTCAATTCGATTCTCTGCTTCTTCTCGCCAAGGGTGGGAAAACCGTCTACTTTGGAGACATCGGAGACGGCGCCTCCACCATCAAGGAATACTTTGCTCGTTACGACGCCCCCTGTCCCGAAGACGCCAACCCAGCTGAACACATGATCGACGTGGTGTCCGGCTCCCTCAGCAAAGGCAAAGATTGGAACCAGGTCTGGCTCTCCTCCCCCGAACACGACTACACCATCAAAGAACTCGACCGCATGATCAACGACGCCGCGTCCAAGCCTCCCGGCACCACCGACGACGGCTTCGAATTCGCCATGCCCCTCTGGACACAGATCAAACTTGTCACCCAACGCATGAACGTCAGCATCTACCGCAACACCGACTACGTCAACAACAAAATGTCCCTCCACATCGGCTCCGCGCTCTTCAACGGCTTCACCTTCTGGCAAATCGGCTCTTCCATCGGCGACCTCCAGCTTCGCCTCTTCACCGTCTTCAACTTCATCTTCGTGGCCCCCGGTGTCATTGCGCAACTGCAACCGCTCTTCCTCGAGCGCCGCGACATCTACGAAACCCGCGAGAAGAAATCCAAAATGTACTCCTGGATCGCCTTCACCTTCGGCAACGTCGTCTCCGAACTCCCCTACCTCGCCATCTGCGCCGTCCTGTACTTCGTCTGCTGGTACTACACCGTCGGGTTCCCCTCCGACTCCAACAAAGCCGGCGCCGTGTTCTTCGTCATGCTCTGCTACGAATTCGTCTACACAGGTATCGGGCAATTCGTCGCCGCCTACGCGCCCAACGCTACATTTGCCAGTCTGGTCAATCCGCTTGTCATCGGTGTCCTCGTCAGTTTCTGCGGCGTGCTTGTTCCCTACGCACAAATCACCGTCTTCTGGCGCTACTGGCTGTACTACCTGAATCCGTTCAACTACCTCATGGGCTCAATGCTGGTGTTCACGTCCTGGGACCAAGAAGTCAATTGTGCGGAGAGGGAATTTGCAATCTTTAACCCCCCGCCAGGAAATGGCACGTGTGGAGAGTATTTGCAGAGTTATATGCAGGGGATGGGGAAGGCGAGTAATTTGGTGAATCCGTCGGCCACGGAAGGGTGCAGGGTTTGTCAGTATAGAACTGGAGAGGATTATCTCAAGACGCTGAATTTGGAGAGCTATGGGTATGGCTGGAGGGATGCGGGGATTGTGGCGTTGTTTGTGGTGAGTGGGTATTGTTTGGTGTTTTTGTTGATGAAGTTGAGGACGAAGAGGAGTAAGACTGCGGAGTAGGTGGTGGTGGATGAGAGGTGTGATTTCTTTCCTGTTTTACCCTTCTCTCTCGATTTATACACAGACATGATATGGTCGGTTGGTTGGTACACCAAACCTAGAGCAAGCAAAGCATAGCTCGGCGTTTTTCGTTTATCTTTCTCTTTACATTACATATCATGTATACCCCAGAAGAACAAAAAATCAAAAACTTTCCAAAACTTCACATCATTTTCCTTTCTTGACTCTCCTTGATCTTCACTTCACTTTATCTCACTTTCTTTAATATTATTATCCCAACATCATCTTCTTTTTTGAGAGAGGACGTTTTACTTCTACTTATTGTATTTATATAGCTTAGACTTAGACTTATATATTCTCTTCACACCCTGGGATATCCCTCCCTCCCTGACTCGTCGCAAATCAGGTAGAGAGATATATCTGAGTATTAGGTAGATAGGATAAATATATATTCGATTCGCTTCTTTATTTGACTTCTACTTACCTAACTGCTCCTCACCCAACTTCGCTCTCCCCATCTCTCTATCTCTCCCATCTTATCTCCTCCATTACTTATATCACACCCGAATCCAAGCTCGGTTCGACCTAGAAGTAGACAGGAAAACAATATCTCGATTCCCTAGAATCGCATCAATCAATATCTGCTCTACAATCAGCCCGAACATAGTATAGTATAGTATCCGCAAACCTAGCTCTGATCAGAAAGAAAGAAGACAGCAAGCACCCAACACCCAGCTACCTACGCATACCACACACCCAAAGATACCCAACCTCCAACCTACCTACCCCAACTCCCGCCCCAGAGACCAAATCCCAAATCTCCAAAGCACCAACAACCCCCCAACCCCAAGACCTAGCTACTTTACTTACCTGCTCACCTACCCACCTACCTATCTACCTACCTACCTACCTACCCAACCATCTCACCTCTACTCTCTTGAAATTCTCTTTCCAATCACTTCCTCCAATCCCCCAACTCCCTCCTTATCAACCTTCCACAGCTTAGCTCTCTTTTTCCTCTGCTTCTCCATCCCCCCCCCCCTCCCCTTCTCTTTCCGCAACCAGATAATGGATGAGCTTAGCTTCATTCCCCAAAGCATACCTAACATCACCATCACCATCACCACATCTCCCCAATCTTCCCCCCTCCACCATCCTCCTCCACATCTCCAAGTCCGGATAACTATTTACGTATGTATAATGAAAATGAAACCACACTCGCAACATCCCATCCCAATCACACAAGACCCAAAAATTCCGAATTCCACTCTCAGTTAGGTTAGATCCATTTTCACTTTCATCTCATCTCATCTCATCTCATCTCATCTCATCCCATCCGACCCATTTCATAATCAGATCCCCACCACACCTCCCCCCCCCCTCACAGCCTGATCTGATTTGATCTTCTGGTCCTCTGACTGCTCTTCATGATTGTGTGTGTGTATGTGTACAGTACAGTATAAATATTGTGAGACGAACGTTCCAAAAGAACCAACCAACTACTATTATGCCTTGTCGTATTTCAGCAGCAGGAGATAATCATAAAGATTCGATCCGTTAACTTGTACATCCCATCTCTACTCAACCCGGATCCGATCTGATTTGAGCTGATCCCACCTCATCACATCTCACCTCGCCTCCCCTCCCCCTCTCATCCCATCCCTCCTCTCCTCACTTCATTTGATCTGATCTTGCCTCATCCGATCCCCGCATCTCAGCTCATTCATCTGATCTGATCTCATGTCACCTCACCTCATTCACTGGGATCTAATCTGATAACTGTAATCCATATCTATTCATAATCTAGTAGCTCTTACGTCTCTCTGTCTGTCCGTCTGTCCATCTCTCTTTCTACCACCCCCCCACCAAATCAGAAGACCCTCTAATCTCTATTCTATTCCTCTTTTCCTCTTTTCCTCTTATTTTTGCTTTCTTTTCTCTATCCCGCATTTGATATCTTTTCTTCCTTCCCATCTAGCAAACCCGGCCAAATCCACCTTACCCCGCTGCAGTACCCCGCAATCAACCCCTCCTCTCAAGCAACAAGCAAGCAAATACGCACAAAAAAACAACACATCCCCCATCATCTACTCCGCCAACAACGGCAACGCAGCATTCGCCCTCAACTGCGCACTATGACTCAACCTCCTCCCGGCATTCAAATTCCTCGTGGTACTCATCGCCGTAGCCATAGCCCCCACCTGCACCACATTCGAAACCGTTGGTTTCTCAGCCGCCTTTCCATCTGTAAGATCCTTAGGTTGAGTCTCGCCCTTGCGGTTGTACAAGTTCCTGAACATGAAAACACCGGATCCCTCACAGCCTTCGGATTCCTCCACGAATTTACATGTGCGTTGGTTTCTCCAGAAAGCGGTCCAGAAGGGGGTCTTGACGTCGGCTTTGTAGTGCTGACCCATGACGCGACGGATGTGCTCCGAGGCTTCACCGGCGTGGTAGAAGGGGATGGTGGAGACGAGGTGGTGGCAGACGTGGGTGCCGATGATGTCGTGGAAAAGGTGGGTGTCGATGAAACCGAGATCACGATCAATGGTTGCAGTTGCACCACGAGCGAATGTCCAGGTGCTGTTGTTGTAATGAGGCATGGAAGCATCGGTGTGTTGGAGGAAGGTGATGGCAACTATTTTAGAATATTAGCTGTGCTGTCCATGGTAATTTTTCACGAAAGAGTCAAATTCAACTTACCAATCCAGTTGTTAACCCACAACCACGGAACACCCCAAAGCACGATAACATTCCAGCTTCCGAAGACTTGACCAGCCCAGACCAAAGCAGCAATCATAACAGCAACTCCGACATCGCTCAAAGCAATCAAATGCAACTCAGACTTCTTGAAGAAAACACTGTCCTCGCCGAAGTAGAAGTGAGAGATTTTCATTCCCGAGGCACCATCGTATTCCTGACCGGTCAAGTTGGCCAACAAATATCCGGGCCATCCAAAGAATTGATGGATGAAACAATGCCATAGAGTAGCAATTGGCGAATCCTCAGCCAGTTCAGCGAATTCAACCATATTAGCGTTGGCCTTCTCGCCAAAGTTTCGCTTCAACCAGCTATCTCTGGTGTGTGGCACAAACGCAGTATCCTTGTCCATGTTGCCGGTGGATTTGTGGTGCTGGGAGTGAGATAGACGCCACGAGTGGAAAGGCACCAGGAGGAAGGAATGCATAATCAAACCCATGGTCCAGTTCAATTGCTTGTTCTTGGAGAAGGCGCCATGACCGCACTCGTGAGCCAAGATCCAGATTCCGGTGAAGACGAAACCTTGCACGGTGGTGTACGCAACCCAGGCGGCAAATCGGAGGTAGATGTTGGGGAGGAGGGGAATATAGGTGACGGCGAGGTAGATGAGGGTCGAGAGGTAGAAGTAATCGCGGACGACGTAAGCCATGGAGCGAATGATGGAGGGTTTGAAACAATGAGCGGGGATAGCATCATGGATTTCTTTCATGGTGTAATTGGGCAATTCGAACACATTTCCGTTGAGATCGATGTGTTGAGCGTCTTTTGTCGAGGATGATTCCTCGATTTTACTCGTCGAGGCACGAGTATTGGGCGCCATCTTGGTTGATTTTTTCCTTTCTCAAGTCAATTGAGGAAGATGGTGGGTTTAATTTTTCAGCAGCGAGTTGAATTGATGTCGAAAATGGTTCTTGTAGGAATTATTTTCGAGCCAAATGGAAAGAATGAAATTGGTGGTAATTCTAATTTCCGTTGGGAATCCAATCAAATCTGGTTCCTGGAGACGTCAAAAGTGAAAGAACAAGTGGTCCCAAGCTCCCAATGAAAGAGAAGCAAAGAGGCACGCACAGGAAAGGAAAGGAAAACTGGATTTTGAGAGGGAGAAGGAGAAGGAGACTCTCAAAATGATGTTTAGAAGAGAAGAAGAAAGAGGAGAAGGAGTCGAGGATTGGAATGTGGGATATGAGTTTTAATATGAAATTTGGAAAAGTGCTGTACTACTCATGTCTAGTGTCAGAAGTCAAGACTAGACAGATAGCCAGATAGCCAGCCAGCAAGCAGTAGCAGATGGAGGAATCTTGGGTAATTCCCTGGTACGTAGTAGTTTAAGTCAAGTAGTAAGGAAGTAGTAAGGAAGTAGTAAGGAAGGAGTAGTTCTTCCTTATTTTCCTATTTCTTCCCCCCCCAAATGCCTCACCCATTTCATCGATTTCTTTTCTTTTCTCTAGCGTAATCTGTAGATAAGTGGATACGGGATAAGGGTTTTTTTAAGGGTCTTGGTCGTCTAGCGCGAACCAAAATAAAGCAAAATAAAGCACGACTTTTGCTCCTATTTCCCTTTCTGCTCACCCACTTTCTTTTCTTACTGGTCCAGGAGAGAACCTTCCCGCCTCCAAAAATCCATAAATTCCCCATAAAAAGCACGAAAAACAACCCCTCAGACCCAAATTTCTCGATGTGTGCTCCATTTCTCGTCCCTTTTGGCTGGTTGTGATAGGTTTGTTACTCTGGTCGGTTTGATGTTCTCTGGGTGGTGTTTGGACCCGCCCCGCTGTCACAGCAGAGATCCAATTTTATCTCCTCAACAAATTTTTATGTCGAGACGCTGTTACATCTGCGCGTCTTGGCCGGATACTTGGGTAGATATTTCGTACTTTTGTACTCTCACCTCCTTTTGCTCGTGATATTGTACCTGTACCTCATCTACCAGGATTGCCTCCCTCTCATTGAAGCCACATGTAGTACAGTAGTATGCAATCTAGCACGCACATAAGGTTGCACATGTCACACAAAATGGCTTCAAACCGTTCAAGCCACCCACCGCTACAGGAGCTTGCCAGCTTGCCTTATTTGTCCAAGTACGAAAGTGCGAGGGAAAACGTTATCCCACAAACATAGGTACACATTCCATTCTATCCCCTACTAAATGCCAATCATGCCAATCATGCCAATCATTGCGGCCACGGGGAAGGAGAGGAGAAACATCACTACCAAATATACATGATATCTGTCTCTCCTACTTCTATTATTATGGTAATACTTCCCCTTGGAGTTACTCCTTCTTTTACTTTACTTCCCCTGCTCTACCCTACCCTACCGGAAAAATAAATACCTTCTTAATCCATCTCTATATCCCTTATCCCCTCCCCCTCCCCCTCCCCCTCCTTCACCGTTCTTTTCCTCCGCCAAAGTAACCGCGCACAAAACACATATTCGTACACCACACGTACAAACACACAGCCTCTTGAGTCTTGCCCTATCCCCTACTCATCCAGTCGGCACTAAACGCAGGGTCCTCCACATCCGTCCCTAGCGCCCCCACCCCCTGACTCGTCTCGCTACCTATTGGCCCGGGGTATAGCGGCCCCCTGATGATCTGTCCATCTTTGCTTCTAGAAGGAAGAGGCAATATGGAGGATGGAGGTAAACAGCAAATGCTGTGTAACTGGCAAGGAGAAAGATATAATGCGGCTGCGGCTGCGGTACAACAGATATCTGTGTTATGAGTATTTCGTAAAGAAATACGTATATAAGCACCAAGATTGCTGCTGACAGTAAGAGTGAGAATTAGAGTGAGAAAAGAAATAAATAACCTTACTTGGCTGCCGGGGTGAGATTACCCTATGCGAGATATCTACCGGGTACAAGCGACTGACCAGAACGCAGAACGATAATGGAAGCTTACTAGTGATATCTACAGTACGAACACTTGATCTAGCATGTGAAAATACCTTTTCACATCGCTTTGAGTTGTGGGATTTCACGTGCCCCGCGGTCATCCCGACCTGAAAACTAGATTCTCACTGTTGTTGCCTCCAAAGTAATACCAAGCATATGATTATTTCAGCTCCGAGGCCTACTTTACTGTTGCCTCCCGAGTCGTACGAAGGATATTACAATCGATCACCTTGGCTTCTTTCCCTTCCCCTTCTTCTTCCCCTCCACGAAACTAACAGATAGTAAACACCAAACCAATAGCAGATATATCAGTCAACTAAATCCTCACTACTACTCTTTTCGACCATAATCAGCTAGTATATTTACTCCACCAAAGATAAACACTCCAGACTAGAGCAAAAACTCACGAACATACATATACAAACGACTTAGCTCACCAACACATCTACCGATATACTATACCTCGCCAACTCATCGCCCCCACCGTACTCCACCTCATGCTACGAACACCTCCGGAGGGAGCCCTCCTTATCACCCCGCTCTATCCCTTCTTATCACCCCGCTCCGTATTCCTCCACACCGTAGCCCTCCGCTCTCTATCCCCTCCCATCCCATCCTATTCCTCGTTCCTATCCCCTATATATAACCCACCCACCACACCTCCCCCCCACCGAAACCCAATCTTCCTTCCCCCCCTCCCTCCCTCCGTCCTGCTCCTCTCGGACTCTCATCACATCAACACCCCCCAACCCCCTCCTCCACCAGACTTGAATTACCCTCCCCCTTGTTCTTTTCCAGGAAAAAGACTAAAAAGACAAACTCTATCCCCTTTATTGATCAACTACCAAACCAAACCAATAGATTAGTATATTACTTACTTACCTACATCATGCTATTCACCAAATCAAGCACCCAACTCAATCCTTAAAAAAACAATAAATATATTCATGTCCCCATCTCCCCGTCTTCCCTCCGTCCCCCTACCCCTACCCTTCCATCTCCCGCTCCTCCCTCCCCATCACCCCCCCCCCCCCCCCCCCCCCCCCCCCCCCCCCCCCCCCCCCCCCCCCCCCCCCCCCCCCCCCAACCCCCACAAACACCCCTCCTCTCTCCCCTCTCACAAAGAAGCACACAGATCCCCACCCCAAACCCCAAAAAGTTCAAAAAGAAAAAAATATCTTTATTCTCAACTCAAGTTACAGTAACCTTATGTATGTATACATTCAACCATTCAACCCATCAATCATAAAGCGACATGAACATGAACATAAAACTCTTTCTTTGCCTGCCTGCTTTACCTGCTTTCTTGCTTCCTTCTTTCCTTGCTTACATGCATGCATATCAATTCGTCTTGCCCTGCTTTACATCTCATGCCACATTCCATTGCTATGCATTGCTTTATTCCACTTTATTTTACTCTCTACTCCTGCTTTACTATGCTCTGGCTCCGCTCTGCTCCATCCCATCACACCTGCTTCCCCCTTCCCCTGAACTCGACCTGAACACGTCTCATCTTATCTCATCTCATCTCACCCCCCCAAATCTCCTCGAATAAAAACAAATTCCATCCAGTCATAAAAAACACATTTTCATTTCGCCGCCCTCCCTCCCCCAAAACATCTCTTCATCTCATGCATGCATAAATGTGTGATTGTGAAAAAAAAAAGTGATTGATGATGAAAAAAGAACAAACACAAAAATAAAACTCCATTTGTACCCAGACACCATATTTGACTTTTTGCAAGAAGAGAAAAACAACAAATTCCAAAAATATAACAATGCCCTGTACCCGTATGAGACAAAACTAGATAACAAAAGCAACAACCAAAAAGTTTGTAATTCGGTCGTAATGGTCGTTCCAAGCTCATCCAGAGGGAGGGGGAGGCGGACTGACGTAGCGCAGCTAAGTCGGCCTTTTTTTCATTCATTCTTCGTATATGCATTGATTTATCTCTGTGCAAATTGTCAGCATCGTGTCTTGGGTCAAGGAATATGATATAGACTTACTCGTCCTCGTCGAGAATTGACTTGCTCTTGTTGCATGAATCCCATGTTCTGCATGCCGCCAACAGCGAGCCCATTGTAACCATACCCTCCCATACCCATCATGTTACCAAAGCCAGGTGGGGCAAATGAATTTTGTCCCATCATAGGACCTGGGCTCATGTTTTGCGGTGGAGGTTGTATGGGACTGGCATTTTGCATGCCCCGATATTGATCTGCCATCTGTGGGCTGCCGAAGCCTCCAAACCCAGATTGCATGTTGGGATAAAAGTTGTTCATCGGAGGAGTGGCTCGCGCCATGTTCTGGTATTGCAGTTGTTGCATCGACATTGGTTGGATCATAGGATTTGAAGGAGGGAACATCGAGCTTGGAATAGCATACGACTGGTAAGGAGTCACATTGGAGTCCATGCTGTCAGTCCTTTGCATTCCCATACCCATGTCAAATGCATTTTGCATTGGAGGATAGAATTGATTGGCACCATATTGGGGCGGAGCCATGTGTCCATTGGCTTGGCTTTGTTGGGATCCCGGTCTGGGACGCTCATTCGAATGCTGCTGCTGCTGAGTGTGCTCTCTGCTTGGCCCGGTGCTACCATTGCGGGTGGACAATCCAACCTCGTCCATGAGACGCTTATATCCTTGTGCTGGCTGCGCCTTGAGACGAATCAAGACGTTGCGAATGTTCTCTACCACTTGACTGCGAATCGACTCATCGAAGAATGGCGTGGTGAGCACCTTGAAGATCAAAGTTGCACCACAAGCCTGATCAGATAAGATGGCCTCGAGAGTCTCATCATTAGGAGAGAAGAACAATGCTTGGAAGATCTGATCACGAGCATCGGATTCCAACTTCTGATTAATGACTTTCAATACCGTAAGATACGCAACCTTGTGTTTGCAGAGATGCACCAAATTTGGCACGAGTTGAGGTGCAAGAACGGATCGTCTTTGAGGGAATGTGCAGGTATCCAAAAACCAAGTTAATAGGAGAGCGCCATTAGCGTTAGTAGCCAGTTGAACGCTGTGCAATGCGATAGCAGCGGCCAGCATTCGTTGTTGTTCCTTGGTGGAATGATGGCTTTCAAGACAAGCTCGCATAGCTCGTGCTCCGTAACGTCCTTCCGAGATTGGTTTCATCTGGCTAAGCATTGCCTCGAAGATGAAATCATTGAATGGGGAGCTAAACTTCAAGCAACATTGGAGGACGTAGTTTCCATACTGATCGAGGAACAATGGAACAGTATATGGCTGAAGGTTGGAGACGATCATGTTCTTCTGCTTTGGTGTGCTGCATACTTCTATGATCTTTTGGGCAGCCCAGGTACCATTCTTGTGGACACCGATTTCAGCCAGGTGGGGTGCGATCTCCGCCAGCATGAGATCCCTCATATCATCCGAGCAGTGCTCAAACAGTTTTTGCACAACAGTATTACCAAGGTAATCTGAAGACAGCTCAGCAACTTCTGGGAGCATTTCCATAGCGATGCTCTCAATCTCTGCTGGCGACCAGCTTTGGTTGTCGATTCGCTTCCGGATATCTCGAAGTTTTGGTGCGTCATGAACACGGTTGTGGCTTGGCTCTGGAATTGGTGGGATTTCTGACTGATAGTTGTCATAAGAAATAGCTTGCTGCAAGCTTTGGCTGATCTTAGTCTTGTCATCCGCAGTGGCTCCAAACTCTCCGACGATATTCAAGATTTCATTCTTGATATCTCTGAGTTGTGGGGAAGGTGGCTCAGCGGTTGCTTGTCGAGACGCAGCACCAACTGATGCACCATTGGCATCACCCGAAGCTGCTGCCGTCTCCTGTCCCTTCGAAAATGGATCTGGGCTTGGTGAAGGGAATGCTCCCTCATGGCCTGGAGTCGTAGCTGGAGAGACTGGCTTGGCGAAATTGATTCGGACTGGTCCAGCTCCGGGGAAGATCTCCTTTCCATGCATCATAGCCTTGGCAGATACAGCACTTTCCACGCGCTCGAAATTGACGAATCCGCAGTTCTTATGTGTAAGAACACGAGCAGACTGGACTGGGCCGTGAGACTTAAACATCTCAGTAAGTGTGGAAGTAGTTGTCGATGATGGAATGCTCCCGAGCCAAAGTGCACTTGTAGGTCCTTCCAAAGTATGCTCGTTGGGAGAGAGATGATCGTTTCGACTATTGGAGCGTCCCAAGCTCATAGCAGCCACTGCTTCTGGGAGTCCCTCGAATTCTTGAGCTTCAGACATGCGAACGTCTGCAGCATTGATACTGTTTCCAAGACGAGACGCAGATGGATAGTAATCTCGAAGGAGGCGTGTTGTTGGTGATTCAAGTACTCCGGCAGTTCTAGCCCTAGGTCTGTTGGAGGACGCTTGATTGGCGAATGCCTGTACTGCCAGGTTGTGTTGCTGAATTGCAGCATTGGTTGCGGCCATTTGCATGTGCAGTTGGGCTTGCTGAGCTTCGTATGGTGTCATGCTACCAGACCCATACTCGTCAGCCTCCTCATCCTCAGCATATTTCTCCTTCGCATTGACAGAATATGATCGGAATCGATTTGCTTGCTTGTTCATGTCGGCGAGATTTGCTAAAAATGGATTGACTAATTGTGCTCGTGGCGGTTGCGGGGTATCTGCGAGACCAAGATAGTCAAGAGTCCTCATCTCGTTTTCACCGGTGCCTTCTTTGGAGAAAGAAGATTGTGCGGGAGAGCTTGGACCGTTGGAAGGCTGACTCGCTATGCTAGCCAAGGTTGAAGTTCGCTCCCGACCGGATGCCCAACTAGTTGAAAATACGGATGGGCCGAAAGGACCGCTAACATTGGCGTACTGAGGTCTCTGAGGCATTGATCCCGCACGCAAACGTGATAACAAGGTTGCATTACTCGATGGGTCTCCCATCTCACCAAGATTTGGCGAAGGAGATTTGAATGGGCTTTGTGAAGGGGTCGGCCTTGAGGTTTTAGACACGAGCGAAGGGATTGATGGGATCCCAGCGTTAGTAGCTCCGCCAGGAGAGAAACGAGATGGTACTGTTCCAGCGCGGGCTCGTCGGGTTGGCAAGATCTCTGCCGGCAGATGGGTGAAGTCTGGGAACCCATCTGTGGGCGATTCTGGTATATTCTCGCGGAGGGGCGTTGAATTGCCACTTGTCGGAGGACCCCACACATTCACTGGTAGTCCTTCTTGCGCTTGGATTTCTCGTGCTCTACAAAGTCGAAATTAGTCATGTCCTATAGCTGTAGAATAATCGGCTATTGTCAAATTACCTCTTTGAAGAGAAGAGCCTGCTGGCACTTGTTCCACCGAGCTGCTCATGCGATGGAGAGCCAGCTCCCGACCGCGTGTTGCTGGCCATTTTGCTTGCAGAACTCAATGCGCCGGGAAGACCAAATGGTGACCTTAAGGAACCTCCTGTGGTAGGTTCTGTGGGGGAAGTATTGGCGGTCGAAGAACCTGATCGGGTGTAACCCACAGCCGATTGAGGTAAATGACCTAGATTGAGATGCTCAGATCTCTTAGTTGACATTATAGATTATGCCTTCTGCGACTATCTCTCGATTAAATTACGAGAGATGGCAGGTGGTTGCTGATTCGAACTCGAATGTATTCTTTTCCTTCTCCAGTACTGTTTCCAGCACGTATTTTCAACTGATATGCGACCGATTCGATGGCAGGCTTATTTGACTTTTCGAAGAGCAGAGTTCAGATTGCCGATTGTTTCGAGACAGTCAAGTCGGACCGCTTAGAATTAGCAATGACTTGTCGCGGGCACGGTCAAAAAGAGTCGTCGAGGAGGTCCTATCGTCTTGGCAGAAAAGATTTTGATATCTATTAAAATGTAAACTCTGTAAAAGGTCAAATCAATGACTTCACAAGAGAGACAGAAATTGAATCGTCGATTTTAGTGAAGGAAGGTCTTGTTGATCCGATAGGAGTTCGGTCGTCCTGTGAAGCACAATCTTTCGTAAATTTCTTCTTCTCTCGCAATGAAGGATGCTGAGATCGATTGTGCTTGAATTAAGCTTGTGAGGATTTCGATTTGTAAATAAGACTTGGCCTGGCTGGGAGGAATGGATTGATGGGGAAATTGACGTCGTGAAGGAAGTTCTGCAGTGCTGATATCCGTTTTGACGTCTTGATAAAGTTAATTCCGCTTCAATGTACACCTTTCCGGGCTTTATTTTTCATTAATACAAGAGAATAGATGAAACCTCAAGCTGCAAAGATGGAAAGATGAGAGAGACGAAAAGATGGAAAAAGAGGGCGAAAGTATCGAGGGCGATGGGAACGGTGCAAGAGGAAGAGGAAGAGTAAAAAGTTCTCATAAGATTGGGGACAGGATTAGGATGATGTGGTTTTTAGGTGCTTTTCCTGCTGGGTGGCTCGGGTGGGTGTGCGAGGTGTGGTGAGTGGTGAGGATGGCTGTCTCGCAGGAAAATGGTCGCTTATGATAATTAGTGCGTGT
The DNA here is from genome assembly GCA_002946425.1 of Rutstroemia sp. NJR-2017a BBW. Lineage (NCBI taxonomy): Eukaryota > Fungi > Ascomycota > Leotiomycetes > Helotiales > Rutstroemiaceae > Rutstroemia > Rutstroemia sp. NJR-2017a BBW. Next base: position 168,055 of record NJPT01000052.1, read on the forward strand.
GCTGAAACTTGGTGATGAATGATCCTTGCTGCTGGACTACTTGACATTCCCAAGTTGCTCGACTTGACCTGACTAGCTCAGGTACTTTTGGTATTTTTGGGATTGCGCCTGTCCGCTTGGTGTTAAAGCACCAGGCAATTGAAGTGAAGCAGCCCGGCCAGGGAATTATATGCATCTTCAAACGAACTTGCGAGGGTTCGAATGGAATTGAATCGACTTGGTCCCATCGTACGTACTTGGTCCTCGCTCATATGGGGACGGGGGACGGGGACAGGCACTTTTACGAGACAATGGAAACGGGGCAGGATTGTGGAATCTCGATTACTATTGTCGGTATTGCGTACATTTCGAGCCATGCCATCTATGCGATAAGAATCCCTCCTGTCATCGCGGTCTCTATATCAAGTGTGACATGTAAACACTCAGCTCTGTCCTATCCAATACTACATCAGTTATTGATATTGATATTGATGTCCATGCTTGCGGGCATTCTGAAAATACCATCTCACTGCATAACCTTTATGTAGATAGCCGGGAATAGATATGCATCATAATCAGTGTCTAGTATCTCGGCATGTTCAAGATTTCCAGTCCTATAAGATAGACTCAAGCCCTCATCTCTCCAGAGTCCAGACTCCCATCTTGTTTGCTAAAGAGTTCAAATCTCTTAAGTTACGCCTGTATACCCTACTGGACATGACATTCACTCCTCAACTTGGAATGATTCTGTTCTTTTCTTCAGCCCTCAGCCATCAGCCCGCAGTCCTCGGTCCTCAAATGGATTCGGGGTCCGGTATGGAATCCAAGCCAAGGCAGCGTATCACACCCCCATCTCAAAGATCCTGCATTATCCCATAGCGGGCTATTCCAGACCAATGAACACCTATCCTCTTTCCATAAAGTGTCCAAGTGCTTTCCCCTTGTCCTTACATAACCTCTATTTATGCTTATAAGCTTCTACTTCAAATCTACTTGCTACTCAGAAAACGTACTCGTGTGCCTCTCTGGACGCTATCATGAAGAGCTCTTCCGTACTAACTCTGGGGATGAGGCCGAGCCTTCGACGATAATGCGTTGAAGTTCTTGCTTGTTTTACAAGGCATTGTACACGCAAGCCTAACTCATCAAAGCATTACAAGTCCGCGTTCCTCGGGTCGTCTTCTTGTGCGATTAGTCTTCTTCCCCATTACCCCTTAAAGTGGCATTGACGGACGTTGAGTTTGCGCACCCTACTGGAGAACCGTCGATAGGACCGATCTCGACGGATTCCTCCAGGGAAAATGATCTGCATACTGACCCCCGTATAAATATAATTATACATCTTCTCCATGGCGGAGACAATACTTCGTACTGGTTGGTGAAGAAGTACCGTACCGTGGCTGGTAGTTGAGTTGAATGCCAGGTTCGATGAGACTACGAGTACAATGGTATGATGCACATTACCCGTACAGCCGTCCCTCCTCGCTGATTGATAACTCTCCCATGGTGATCCTCTTTATCTGAAACGTTAGCTTGTCGTATGCCGTGAGACAAGCAACTCCAGCCGCCCACCCTTACTTGGTGCAATTGGACAGTTCTGCGGTGCCGCGGTTCGCCCTGCTACCTTAAGGTTTGCGAAGAAGACATGAGATGATAGAAATCCTCGAGTCCAGAATTCTTCAACGGCGTTGATGCATGTAGACAAGCCGACAATGCATGAATTGGGGGGGAATCGGACCACCTTCTAGAGAAGAAAGAGAAGGTTTTTGCGACGGGATAATGGCTGAAGACTCGATCTATATCTGTACCTAGCTGTACACCAGTGTTTGAAATGCGGTCAGGACTCGAGCTACACTGTGGTTCTTCTAGAATCTTGTTCGCATGAATGGTATCGGTGTCGAGCAAGTTGTTTCTAAGAATAAGGTCATGTTGAGGTGAATTGTGAATTGCTCAAACAGGAGATACAGCCTTCTCGCACGACGCACGGCGGTCAGTACGGAATACAAGACAAGGATAATCTGTCAACTTCCACCTTACCGGTGCAAAGGTTCAACAACACATCATGTGATTGACGTAAGTAGCTGAGTGGAGGTCTCGCCCTATGTCGGATGTTCGTGCTTGCTTTCTCCGTGCAGGCACAATCGCTTATCGTATCGGGAGAGTGTGGCTTGTCCCCGTGGTCCTTGCACATATTGATGATGGAGAGATTTCAGATTTCACAGAACTACTTTTCACAACTTTAGCAACTGAATAGTCAACAAGACGCGCTTGGTCACTTATCTTTATGTTCCAATGAGGTGAGGCAAAGGCGACCATTCCTATTGTACCGGCAGGGTCGCGTCCCAGAAAACAATATGGCGGACGAGATAGATGAAGATACCCCAATGCGAACTGAGGAGAATACCTCCGATGCCGGGAGCAGCGACAGTGAGGGGGGTAGCGGGGAAGAAGAAGTTGAATTAATGGTTACCTCGCGACAAAAGCGTTCTACAGCCGGAAATCGATTGACGTCCCTGTTACAACAGGAGGAGCCCGATGATGAGCTGGAACTTTTGTTCGCGGAGGATGAAGAGGATGCCGTTTACGAAGATGCTGGAGCAGATTCCGATGTGCAGATGGATTCGTCTGACGACGATGATGATCAGGGACCAACTGCGGGTGCGGATGATCTTGACGGGGAGAAAGAGTTACAGCGGAAGGAAAAGGCTGAACGGCTTGCGAAAAAACGAAAAATGAACGATGGAATACCTAAGATATTTAAGAAGAGGGTCAAGATAGACCCGACGGTTTCCGACAAACCCTCTCCGCGACCTAAGAAGAAATCTGAACGTTCATCATGGATACCAACTCCGGAAGATGCGCCGACTCGAGCTTCCGCGCGAGGCACCACACGGCAGAGCAAAGAGCAATTACATGCGCAAATGATAGACAGGGAGAAAAAGAGGCTAAAACAACTAGCAAATATGGAGAGAGCTGCTGCTGCGAAAGAAGCTGCGAAGAAACCGGCAATGACACAAGCGGATAGACTCGCAGAGGCAGCAAGGGTCGAAAAGAGCAATTCAAAAAGTCTTAGCAGATGGGAAGAGGCGGAACAACAGAGGGAAGAAGAGCAGAGACTAAAGTTGGCGGCATTGCACAATCGCCAATTGAATGGACCTGTTATCACACTCTGGAGCGGACTTGCGACATGGGTTGGAGGAAAGCTCAAGCAAATTGGTTCAAAGAAGATAGGCCAAGATGAAGCTAAAGAGAAGACGAAGAAGAGAAAGGCTGCAGAGATGGAAGGAGATGATGATGGAGGTGAGAAAGAAGCAGACGCAGCCCCGAAAGATCCGTCCGGAGTTGATTCAACGAAGCCTGGTGAATCGTCTTCAGACGTCCAGGGTGATGCTACAGCAAATGGAGGTAACTCAGCAACCTCTAACAGCGATGAAGTCCCTGCGACCAAAGATGCTTCCCCACCAAGGCCCCCAGTCACAAACACAGCTACAAACAGCTTGTTACGGCCACCTGCTGTCCCAGAAAATCTTCCTCAAATCAACAGCGGAATATTCAAACCTCCACAACTACCCACAATACCGCCCAGCAGCAGTGTCCTACAACCACCAAACCAGACATCGGGGGCAGTCCCACCAATAAGCGGCGTACTACAACCACCACAATCCCACAACCAACCCGTCCCCATCAACGGTAATCTACAACCCCCCGCTCACCTGCTTAATGCATCCGCTCCTCCATTCTTCCTCCAACCTCCATCCCTGGACGGATCTAAACCCCTTCCTGGTTTCCAGCCGCCGAATACTCAATACCCCCGTCTGGTGCCATCACAAACAACGCCTTTTGCATTCACCCCCACTCAGCACTATTCACCATACACTCCCGCTCCCGCTCCAGCTTCCGCTTCCTCTTCCGCCCCTACTCCGCCACCGCCACCGCCTCCGCCAGCTCCTCCTGTTGTTGAATACTCTCTACGGAACTGTCTTATCTTATCCAACTTCGACGACGACGAGATCAAATCAAAAGACGTCCAAACCCGCATCCTCTTCAACCAAACCTTCCCCAAAGCACCGAGTAAGTCTTCCTATTTCGTCCCTCCCTTTTCCCATCCCCCCTTTTCACCCTTGCACTCCCGCCTTTCTCCCTCTTTCCCCCACCAATCTAACCACCCCCCTCACCAGGAACCTACAAACCCCGGCACTCCCTCTGCGCCATAACGCACTACCCCGCCAAATTCCGGGACCCGAAAACAGGGCTCCCGTACTTAAACGCGTATGCGTATAAAGAGATCCAGAAGCTGAGGAAGGGCGAGTATAGATGGAGTGCGCTGCTGGGGTGTTATGTTGGGCAGCAGAGTTTTGCGGCGAGGGGCGTGCCGAGTCGGTTTTTGAAGGAGGGGGGTGGGAAAGTTGAGGGGGCGGGTGTGGGTGTGGGGGAGAATGCGGGGGGGAGGTAGGTTTGAGGGGGGATGGGGCTGAATTGTGGAGTTTGGCTTGTAGTGGATGAGATGAGTTGAACTGCGTCGTACTCAGGGTATGGACTCGGAGATGGTGAGATATCTTTTAGATCAGTGTAGCATAGCATAAGATAGCATAGCATATCGTCGCATATGAATAGTTTAATCGACTATTTCTATATTCCAATACTCGAATGAATCTTAACTCGGTTTCCCGACTAAATGATGGAAAATGCGTGTATAGATGTACTCTTTTTGTTATGGTATATATCGATAGCCTGATAATATCAGATCTCATATTTATTTTTCCGGTTGGATAAATTGAAACAGGAAACAGGAAAGCGGTTAGCTTCTAGTATAACTTCGAGAGTACACTTGTGTATATCTTTACGAGTGCTTATTACTCCCACATGCATTACAGCAGCGTTGTTGAATGGGATAGGAGTAGACAGATAATGCGTGGCATAGCATAGTATAGATGATATTGTATTGTATAGACCGGCAACCGATGATCCCATCCCTTGAACCTACAGCTTGCATACAAGTAGCATGAAATCACAATCAACGGTTTCAACAAACAGTACGATATAGATGAATCTACCCATCATACCATACGTGTGAGTAACAACTAATCCATTTCACTCACAACATATTATAATATAATATGCTACAATCACTAATTACCTACTCCAAACTATGCGTCTGTTCGTTTAAGTTTAATCCACCAACCCAACCTATCATAGCATATCATAATGTCCAACAACCAATGCAAATATGTATGTATATATGTAAGTGCCCAACCCACCAACCTAACCTGACCTGCATGCCGTCAAACTCCATACCCCTATAAGATCTGTTAATCAATCAGCCCACCTCATCATATCATATCCATAATCCCCCCCTCCTCACTTTCAGAGACACACTCCCACTTAAATACTAATCCCCGGCCCCCCCCTCGTCTGCGCCTTCTGAAACTGATACAACAACCCCAGTACCCCCGCCCCAGGGACCTCCTCCTCCTCATCATCCTCGTCCTCCCTCCCCGCAGGCGAAACCTCCCACGTAGACTCTCCCAGCCTCGCCACACTCTCCTCCACAGCCGGGTGACCCAGCTCATCCGGTTCTTCCACAATATTCGAGCCGCGGCGCGCCTGGTACCGGGACCGGGAGTTCCGGCGAATGTACCCCGAAGCCGAGGCTGAGGGCTGGTGATGTGGATCCAGAAGAATAGACGCCATAGGGGAGCGCGGGGTACGGCCCGCGCGTTGGGGATCGTTGGGGCGGGGTTTAGAAGCGGGGAGGAACTCGCTGCGGCCGAGACGGGAGGCGTGCATATCTGCGGCGAGGGTGGGAGACATCAGACCTGGGAAAGCTGGGGGTGGATGGAATTGCTGGCGGGTACCCGGGGGGTGGTGGCCTGGGACGCCGGTTTGCGGGTTGAGGAGGTAGTTGTCTATGAAGCCGTAGTAGGAAGCGGCCATTTTGCCGTGTTTGGTGGAATAGTAATCTTCGCGGACGTCGGCGTTGGCTTTGCCTTTTTGTTGGGTGCGGCCGATGCCTTTCTTGAAATCGAAGACGGCGAAGGAGCAGACGTAGCCTAGGCCATCTACGTGGACGGTGAATTCTCGGAAGAAGTCGATGATTTGGTCGGAGCAGTTGGGGAGGCTGAACCAGAGCAGGAAGGGCGTGATGAGGATGCTAAGAACTTCTTCTATGAAGATCACGACTTTGAGTTGGTATAGTGTAGCGAATTCTCGCTTGACCTCGTCGCTATGGAGTCGGCCTTCCCAGTTGGTTGGCATGTAGTGGGTGTATTCAACGACATTCCGTAGAGCGTACTCTGGTTCGAAAACGAGATTATCATCCGGTATCATACCGTTTGTGATGGCCCAAAGGGGACCAAAAACTCCAAGGTAGAATAGTGCAGACCTCTCAGGGGTGATGTCGAATCCAAGGAAAACCTCCGGGTCCCATACAGTCGCAATGACCAAAACCGATACTATTGCACCAGCCACGAACGTTATAAATCGAGCCATGTGAACCATTTTGGCCTTTGGGAATTGATCCAGGTATCGTGATGCGAACGGGAACGACATTCTTATCCGCCTCTTAAACAGATGGTGAAGCTCGTTGAACTCTCTGAATTTCCATTCCGCAAGCCCAGTATAGGAGCGTGATCCTAGAGCGGCGGGATTTTTGTGATATTCCTAGACGCTGTTAGTAAAGACGAAATGCGCTACTTGAGAATGATTCCCACGTTAAAGTATTTCAAGAAGTACACAATCGCAATATATATAACAATAACAGGAGCGCAGATGACGTTCATAAAGCCGGCAAACAAGAACCTTCTTCGCAAGCCGTCGCTCAACTGTCTGCGGTGCGAGTCTTTCAATATCAACTGTTTAACTTGTCCAGATTCATTGAAAACGTAATCTAATATGCACCATTGTAAATTCCATTCTAAGGCTTGTGAAAAAAGTTGTCGGCCGTGCAAAAATGGCAATGGTAATGTAAGGTCCAGTAACTCCTTGTTGAACATGGCAATGAGATAATTCTCCTTCCTCATTAGCCGATTAGCAATATCGTGAGCATCAAGTCGTTGTTTTGATGGCGTTCCTATCGTATAGTTCCTGTTGAATGGGGAAGTCTTTTCCGTTGTGATAGGATGCGAATCTCGCAGCGCCATAATTCTTCCGACAACCGTCTGCCATGACACAGTTTGCATGTCATTGTCCGGGATTTCGAGAAGGTAGGTATAAAAGTCACGCATCTGCATCAAGCTCGGCAGGTCGATCAAGAGTTCATATGCTCTGTAAAGGACGTATAAACAGACCAGCCAGATCGCGACATTAGGCATTCCCGATATCTTCTTCGTACATTGCGGCACTAACACCTCCTTCAAGCTGTGGGCATGTTCGCGGTGTATTTTTTTGTAGTCGACACATTGTGTAAGGAAGGTCGTAAATACTGCTACGAAAATGAGTGTGCTGATAATAATTAGTAACTGGCGTAACTTCTGAGTGATAGACATACAGAATGTTTATAACTTTTTCGAGGACAATGCACCAAATCCCATCTCCCTCGTAATAGACGTATACAGCCTTGATGAATTTATCAAGGTTCCTCACATTAATCCATCGCCACATTGCTTTCTCACGAGGGCTCCCTGTCAACATTCTGGTAGGTTGATATGAGGGCTGCCGCGAACTTGAGGCTGTTGTTCCAGCTTCCCCATCTCGATGTAGCTTCTGTTGTGTCTGCGTAGCCTCCCACAGAACACGATTTTCTCTTGTGGATGGTCCCGGTATTGGTGCTGATCTCTTCTGTGATGAAGTGTGCCTAACCCGAGCCTGATTTGGGGTGATCGGTCCGCCATGATCGTTGCCCTCGATCAATAAAGAGGCGGGCACATCATCATCGGGATCTTCTTCTAAGAGTCGAGGAGACTCAGCTAGTAACCTCCCTAGGTCTCTACCTTTGCCTTTCTTATCAAATCTAGGTTTCATCGGAGTTTGGTGCTGACCAGGTAGAAATGCTGTACTCTCTGTTGTAGATTCGGCATCGAAGACCTCCGCCGGATTTCCCAACTCGTGGGCTGGAAACCCAAGATTCTCTTCATCAAGAGACATTCCTGCCCGCTCTTCTAAATCTGGTTCGGAGGCTTCATCGTGTGCTCGCATCTCGTCGTATATTGACCGTCCTTGCGGGTTTGTAGGTAGAAGCCGCGAGAGAATGTTGGAGGCCATCATTGTTGGGAAATTGTAGTCGAAATGATCGAATGAGATAGATATATGCGCTCGAATCGGTATTAATGAGTGTCGGAAATGCTAAGAAATGTGGTTTGCGAAAGGGTGTGGTCAATGAACTATCGTTTCGGTCGAAGGTTGAATAGGCTGGAAACGGTCAAACGAACATGGGCGTATCTGTGAGAAGTTGTTTGTCGAATGCGAGATGATACATGGCTGGGAGAGTCCAGTCATAAGTCAAGTCAGCACATCTCGGAATCACCAGGACGTGTCGAGAGCAGACTGTATGAGTAGAAAAGGAAAGATAAAGAGCACGAGATAGTAGGTGAGTGAGTGAATGACCTAGAGTGCCGTGCCTACTTACATAGTCCATCCCTACGCAAACGCGGTAAAAGCCGTGTGCCACACTTTTCCGTTATCTTATCAGCCAAATATGGTCTAGCGCGCTTGAGGCCACATGGCCGAACATGGAAACTAAAACTGCTCTTGTGTTTATGGGTCCAGAGTCCAGACACAGAAAACGTTCAACCGTGATATATAATCTCCTATGCTTGTGATGGTAACACGAAGAACCGCAACATCATGACAACCGACTACTTCCTGTCGCGGAAAGTATCGCATTCTGGGTTAAGTGACGCGGGTGATTCATTGGCGAGTCCCCAGCTTTCGAGAGCCAACCCATTATCGTCGAAAGTCACGAGTGTCCTCTCTGCCTCATATGCAGACTCGGACATAAGAGATGCCCTGTCTTTGCTGGACAAGCGCGGCTTGCAGAATACTGCTGAAACCCGGCGTCAATTGAGATTGGATGTCCAGAAAGAAGTCATCGAAAGTAATGGCGATATTATCCGCGAATTCGGCCGTGTTGCAGAGGTATGAACCTCTCCCTGTTGAATTGTGGAACCCGTATCTCACACAAATCAGCAACTCAAACGAATTGGCCTTACAATTGCGACTTTGAATCAAGGATGTGAGGAGATGAAGCGGCACATATCTGCTGCTCACCAAGAAACTGCGCCAGTCATGGAGGAAGCCTCAGAACTGATGAGGCAAAAGAATCAGGTTGAAACGAAGCAAGAACTTTTGAATGCTTTCAATGCACACTTTGTCATGTCCGAAGATGATGTTGCCACTCTCACTTCTACTGCAGAGCCTGTGAATGATAGGTTCTTCTCTATTCTGACAAGGGCGAAGAAGATTCAGAGCGATTGCGAGATTCTTCTTGGAACAGAAAACCAACGATTGGGCCTTGAAATTATGGAGCAGGTCTCGAAGAACGTCAATGGCGCTTTCCAAAAGCTTTATCGCTGGATCCAACGTGAATTCAAATCCTTGAATCTGGAGAATCCACAAATAAGTTCCTCAATACGACGGGCTTTGAGACTGCTCGCGGAAAGGCCCTCGCTATTTCAAAGTTGTCTCGACTTCTTCGCTGAAGCTCGAGAGAATATATTATCCGATGCATTCTACACTGCACTTACTGGCACTACTATTGGAGGCGAAGAGGATCCCACGATAAAGCCCATTGAACTAGCCGCTCATGACCCCCTTCGTTACGTTGGAGATATGCTAGCTTGGACGCATTCAGCGACGGTGAGCGAAAGAGAAGCTCTTGAAGTACTATTCATATCAGATGGTGACGAGCTCGCCAAAGGCATCCAGGCTGGCCTGGAAAGCGAGCCATGGAATCGTATTTCAGACGGGCAAGATGGCACTGCACATTTTGATGGTTTGAAAGCACTGAATGAATTAGTCGATCGTGATGTGGCAGGTGTTGCAAGAGTCCTTCGTCAACGAATTGGCCAAGTAATCCAAAGTCATGAAGAAACAATTATGGCGTACAAGATTGCCAACCTTCTGAATTTTTACCGTACTACATTTGCCAAGTTACTCGGGAATGACTCTGCTCTTCTCGAGTCTTTTGTGACACTGGAAGAATCAGCCATGAGCCAATTCAGAGCGTTAATGCGCGATCATGTTACCGGCCTACAGACCGACATCCAGGTTGCTCCAAAAGATCTCGGACCACCTGACTTCCTCCAAGAGGGCCTTAAGCAATTAACAGCTATCATGAAGACATACGATAGTTCCTTTACGTCTCCAGACACTCGGGAAGCGGACTTCGAGCCTATTCTCGAAGAAGCGTATGATCCATTCATGAAGGGAAGCGAGAGCATTGCGAAAAATCTCAAGCAACCCTCAAGTACAATCTTCTCTATCAATTGTTTGTTAGCTGCGCGAAGCACATTAACTCCCTTCGACTTCACGACTGCGCGTGTGGAAGAGATAAAAGACACAATAGAAGAGCATGCAACAGGACTCATAGAGCATCAGTATTCGTTCTTCCGCGAGAATTCGGCTTTGCAACCATTACTTCAAGCTCTAGCACCCTTGTCAGATACCAAAGAGGATCTTCTTGGCATAAAGTCACTCGAACCATTTAAACCAGAGGCACTCGTGCAGGCAAGTCAGACATTGGATGACTTCCTGCCATCGGCATTGATGGATGCAATGGAGAACTTGAAGCAGCTCCAAAATGCAACCTTGGTCAGACAAATCACCGAAGAGGCTGCAGAAAGATTCTGCGATGACTTCGAGAAAGTGGAAGAGAAGCTCATAGCTGCGGATGAACTTCTCATGGCTGAGGGAGATGGTGATGCAGAACAATTAAGATCATTGTTCCCAAGGACTAGTGGGGAAATCAGAGTTTTGCTTTCCTGATCCCATATGTAGTTGAGATCCTCGATGAGCTGAGTTGGGGCTAAATTATTATGTTCGCCATGATGCAGAAAGCTGCAGAACATCAAGATTGTGTAGCATGATTTATCTGTGATCTCCGTCTCATTGGGAATCACCAGGGGATGGGCTATATTCACTCCCTCACTACGCCGTCTACTTCCATCGTAAGAAATTTACCTCTAATTCATATTTCGATATTTCTTCCACAAAAAGGTTCTAATTGTACTCCATGTCTAAATTATTTCTAAATAAAGCGGTAGCCGGCTGCCGACTATATCCTCAATAATTCTACTCCAGAATAATCTTCTGAATAGGTTCCTCGGTCATCGTCACATCTTCCATGAGTCCATGTACGTACGCTTCGCCTACCAGCCCCCAGTTAGAGCTTTTATTTCCACCCTTTCTCAACACCATTGGTACCTTGGCCCCAGCGACTTTCCAAATTTCGTCACCAACTTCCAGTGCCTGGGCCGCGATTCCAAGATAGCCCTTTTCAGTTCGGAAAAGTCTCCTCCCAGAATAAGCCACCCGAAATGCTTCATAGAATTGAGCATAGGCCTTGTCTAGCAATTGTTTTTCAGGAAGCTCATCATCCTGAGCGGCAACCTCAATAAGGCGCTCTAACGCATCCCACGTGGGAACAAATCCTTTATTATGCCTATGCTGCGAAAGAGTAATAATGAGGTCTTTAGTTTCTTTATACAAACTCTCAAGATAAGGCAAGTCGGAATCTTGTTCCTCAAGTGCGTAGTCGTACGCATGGCGAAGTTCCGAGACTCGTACAGCGACGAAATATTGAAATGCAGTTCGCGCCTCGTTCGTCGCGGGGAGCTTCCGAAATGTGTCCCGGATGAGCGTCCGCCAGAATGCTTCAAAGTACGACTCTACCTTTTCGTCGGGATACTTCTGATCGGGGCACCTGTCTAGGAGTTTGAGAACGTCTGTGAATCTGAACTTGTCGCCCATGATCTCGGCTTGGGTTACGCTGCAACCGCAGATAGTGTCGAGTCGCTGGCCGGAAATTGTGAGGAAATTGCGCTCTGCTGGTGGTGGAAGTGGTGGGGTGGAGAATGGCAGATTTTTGCTTGTATCCCATCGTTCTGCACCTGGTTGTGGTCGAGGATTTCCGTTTAATGGATATGGATACAACGCGGAGCCGAAGTCTGGTACCCAAGAAGGGAGTTTTCCTTGAGCTCGAATCGAATTTGCTTTTACCAGCGAGCGATCCTCCACCAGGGAGAGGATATTCAAATCTCCCGTTTCCGCAATGATTTCCCACGCCGCTCTCGTGTATACCTCCTCGACACTCACATCCGGGCCATATTTGGGCATCATATCCTCCGGGATCACCTTTCCACTCTCCCGCCAGATTCCATACACTCCATAAAGTCTATCCTTCGCATTGGTAGCATCGAAGAACCGCGCATAATACATCAGCTTCTCCAACCCCAACTGCCTACTCCTTTCTTCCTTTCCCAATTTCATCGTCTCTCTCATCGACTGAAACACAGACTGGTTATTCATCGTATTATTCACATACACCGTCCCGCTCTCCTCCTCCTTCCCCCCCTCCTCCTCCTCCTCCTCCTCCTCCGACTCCACCAAAACCTTCATCAACGTCGTCCCCAACCCCGTCTCCTTCAAAAACGCCGCACACGCAACCACATCCTCCCACCTCACCAAATCCCCTCCACACACCACCGTAATCACCGGCGGCAGAAACGCCTCCTGGACCACCCAAATCCGGCGAAACCACGTCCGCTGCAAAAACGCTGCATACTCCAACCACTTCCAGTTCTCGATCTCCGGAATCCCAAGCTTGGCGTACACGTCCCAGTCCTCTACATCGCTGATTTGTACGCCGGCGTACCGTGATGGAGGGATCGAGGCGATGATGCTCATCACTTCGATCGCGTACGGGGAATGAAAGTCGGCTTTTCCGAGCCAGATTATGACATCCGTACACGACGAATATATATCCCCCATAATGGAGACCTGGACCTCCCGCTCGCGGGTATCGGTTTGGTTGATGCAGATGCCGTCGATCCAGAGGAGCTGCTCGCGCTTGAAAGCATTTTTACTGAATTCGAGAAGCGCGTCCCGGAGATTGTCGGTTATGATCAAAGGATGCGAGTTGCAGATGATGGGGTGTTTAGGCAGACCGTCGGTTTTTTGAGTCAGTTCTTCAGGCGTGTCGAGGCCGTGGTAGAGGGGGTCGTTCCAGGTGTAGGAGAGGCAGGAATACGGCGGGAGGGAGGAGAGGGGATAGGTGGTTAGGGTGCAGCGTATGGGTTCTTCGAGGGGTGCGGAGTCGAGGTGGAGGAGGCGGATGGTTTGGTTGTTGAGGGATTGGGGGTAGATTTTTGCGTGGGAGGTTGCCATTGTGGTAGGGTCAGGGTTTGCGACCTTCTTGTTCTCATATGTATCTCCTATTATACGGGCTAACTCGTTATAACCTGTTCAAAATGTGGCATCTCACGCAGATATATATGCAGAAAACCGGAGATTTTGGGGGCGAAAACCGTTTCAGGTCTGACAGCAATGTACAAGTATGCATGCAACCACACCAACTGGCGCCAAAAAGCCCCCTGCTCGCCCCACTACATTGGGCTTTTTTGTACTTCCCGCGGAATGGGTTTCTGGGTCATCGGATATTTAACATTAATCGTCCTATTCAGCCCATCTAATTATGGCTACATGATATCTTGGCATAAAATTACACATTTTCCCTTTTCCATCCGTTTCCCTTCCCGTGCAAACGTTCCCAAATATTCCCTTTTCCTTTGCTCGTAAATGCAATGCCATGCCATGTAAAAATGCAGTAGACTATATAAAATACGAAAGAACAAAATAAAATCTCAAGTCATCTCATCTAATTAAGCATAAGATAAACGCCCCCTCACTAAGCAGCCACTCTACTTCGCCGTACAGTCAGCACAAGGATTAGGATTAATCTCCTTAATCGTCTGCTTCGCACTACACGAATTGGCACTCCCCTTAGGCGGGCAAAACAACGTCTGCAAATCTTGAGTCCCCACTTTCCCTACCTTCGTTTTCACCCCCGAGCACTTCGTCTTGCTACCGATGCACGCTCGGCCTAGCGCCGGACATTCATTCAAGCATTGTTTGACCTTGGCGCCGCCGACGCATGATGCAGCTGAGACGCAGACTTGTCCGCTGCGGCAGTCGGTCTTGGTCTTGCATTTTTTGACTTTGCTGGACACGGGCGCGTTGCGGGAAGCGGAGTCGCCTTGGGCGGGGAGCCCGGCGTCGAGTTGTTGGAGGATGGTGTTGGCGATGGTGGAGGAGGTGAGGGAGTTGAGATAGGTGGTTAGGTTGGCGGTGTTGGCGGGGATGGTGGAGGGTGGTGCGGCGAATGAGGTGGTGTTTTTGCCGGTGGAGGAATATCCCGTGGAGTCTTTCACGCAGAGGCTGGGAGTTTTCCAGATAGCGTCTGCGGCGTATTGCCAGAGGTTGGTGTAATTATAAACAGTGTCGGGCGTGTAATAGATACGGCAATCGGCAGCTTCGTAAGCGAATTGTAGAGGTACTGTCTCGCCTTTGCGGATTTGATCGCGGAGATTAATGTCGGCGAAGTAAACAAACACATCCATCGCTTCGGTACGATTTGGAAGGAAGTGCGCATCTGGTGAGCTTTGATTTTGGAGAAGTTGTTGTGCGAAGTCGATGTTTGCATCGAGAGTATCGGTGGAGTAATCGAGTGCACCGCGAGATCCCGCAGGAGCTTGCATTGGGCCAGTGGATGGTGTTCCACCTACGGCGACAACTTTAACACCGACTTCGTGGCGCATCATTTCTATTAGAAGTGCACAGGATGAGTGGCAGATACCGTCAGAAAGCTGTACAATCAATTAGTAGTGTGTCAACCACTTTGAACATTTCAAGTGTTACTCACGATGATTATGTCTTCCGCCGCAAAGGCTGGGGCAGCATTATCAGGGGCTGGATTTGCTGCATAACCAAAGACTGCAAATGGAGTATCCGTGCTCTCTAGACCTACGCCCGATGCGTCAAAAATAGGGTTGGAGAGATCGTAGCGTTGCTATCAATATTTATTAATAAACAGATCACGGATAACAGAAAGGCGAAGGGTAACTTACGATATTGGTAAAGCTGTCGCCATCATATTGATTAGGTCCAAAGAATTCCGGCCAGCTCGTAAAGTTTCGACCCGTCGCCGCATTCAGACGATCCGTGATGACCCATTCATCAGAAGAGAGCTCATACTTTGTCTCGTCATCTTCGGATAATCCATCCCAGAACTGGGTTATAGTATTACCCATCACATCCGCAGCATGATGAGCACGCATTCTCGAGCCGGCGAAGGGGTCGATGTTTGGGAAGAATTGCTTGAAGGTGTCGATTGCAAGCAGAGATTGACCTCCATAATTTTGCTGAAGATCTATCACCACTTTTTGCAGACCTGCTGCTTTCGTCCGCGTAATAAAGTCACTGATCGCTGTCTGGAAGGTGACAACCGCATCGCCCTCGACGTCGAAGCTTGGAATACTAAGCACCGCGATGGATGTAGAATTCAAGAAGTATCCTGATCACTGGTTAGAACACTGATCTAAACTTGGGCTGACAAAACAAATAGGTTAGAAAAGGCACAAAAGCTCACCAGAAACGACACCATCGCCGAAGGTCCCCAAATTTTCCTGAGCAACATCAGGTACAGTAGGGTAAGCAGAGTTATCCCAACCGGCTATCGTCGAATTGTCTGTCGATGAATCATCAGTAGAATCATCAGTAGAATCATCAGTAGAATCATCCGTGGACGAGTCATCTGTTGAATCATCTTCATCATCAGGGTTGAATGAGGCTGGATAAAACCCTAGGACAAAGTAGTTGTAGAAATCGCCTCCAGTCTGTAAGGGACCTGTTGGACCGGGACTATTGTAAATAGCAAGATATTTCTCAGTAAAAGAGGTTCCGTTTTCGAGCGTAAATGTGATGTTGTCTCCAGGATAAAACGTCGCTCCACCACTGAATACGTTGAAGAACCCCTGAATATCTTGCGCAGCGCTAAGAGCCAGCTGGTTCCAGTCCGAATTAGCCTCCAGAGTTCCTTGCGAGTTCAAAGCCGCAAATCCTGAGAGATAGGTTGTGGCATCTATGCCATTGATGGTAGCTATAGCGGATGGTTGAAAGGTTGTAAAGTAGTCACTGTCAAAAAGATCATCCGCCAAGAATACTTTGGGGACTTCTTGGCCATCAACTGAGAGTGACACAATGTCTCGTGGACTGGCAAAGCTGAATGCGGAGAGGATACCCGCGAGAAGGTCGACATGTCCGTCATGCGCTTCGTAAATTAGTGTTTGGAGTGCAGCCTCGAATTCGTATTGATTCGCAAATCGTCCTTCGTTGATGGCGGTTTGAAGTTGATTCAGGCCACCGATGAGATCTACAGCGGGTTGCTGATAAGAAGGAGGGGGGTTTTTGAGATATGTTAATGTAGATTGAAATTTGAAGGTATCATTGTAGTAACTGAGGAAACGACTGGCAACAGCTTGGTTGAAGGGAACGCTTGTAAGGCACTCGAACGCTAAACTTGCGTCGAAAACGTATGTATCTATATGCCCATTAGCTCCAGGTCTTTGGTTTCATGTCATTGTATAGACTCACCTGGATCATTCACAATTTCTCCACAGGCTGTTGATGTGGAATCCCGAGCGCTCAGTGTGGCAGACGGTAGAGGCGTAGGGCTTGCTGCAACCTCGCGTCCCGCAGTAATTGAGAGCAGCAACAGCTGAAATAAACTAGAAACACGCATTTTGTATTAAGTAAACGGTATTAAAGAATGAATGGCAGCCACCACTTGGCTTTTAGAAATCCAAAATATTGTAGGACACCGCGCCGACTTCATAGATGATATAGTCAAGAGTGGGTGGTCGATCCACCAGGGTTTGGTGCGGCTGAAATCTCATGAGGCAAAAGTACGCTACACAGCCTACGCTAGATGGTAAAAGGCAGGTTTGTCATACGCGTGCATAGCTTTATTTAAGTCTAATGAGACTTGGGCAGGGTCAGCACGATATGTCAATTCTGATTGGCATTGATCCACAGGGAGTCCATGTGCTGGGTGAGATTTTGGGGGCCGAAGCGATCATCTTTTACGAACAACTGGAAATATGAATAAGCTTATCCACTCTTGAGGCGGTATAAATAACGCGACAGCAGACTTTTCGAGTCAGCCTCGACGGAATAGGAAAACAGTTAGACCTATATCAAGGTGCGACGGAAGGATGATATTGCAGGGCTTGAGACGAACGAAATGAAGACCATGCGCCACGACCATACACCGGTAGCAAAATTATACGGTTTCAACATAATACACTTCGCATTTCGACAGTAAAGCAAATAAGCATTCCTCTTTCCATCTTGGTAGACTTGGAATTTCCCATCGACTCGACTTCGGCGACGTTGGCTAGGGAAATACCGTCGAGAGTATGCAGGGTCGCGAAAAAGAGTGAGAGTGTCTTGGAGGATACACGGCACGATGAGGCCCCATGCATTTGTGTTCATCGGACAGCAAACCGGTCCCGAGCCCAAACCAGCAATAGCGTCTGGTTGCGCTGTCCGCCCACAGATATGTCTTGATTGGATTACGGCTGGTTCGTCCAGCCATGGCCTCTCCCCACACACAAGATCGCACATGAATGCTTTCAAACTATCAAGAATACCCGAAACGGTTCAACGACAATTCATCGTCGGGGTTAGCATCAAATCCCGCTATTGCTTTCGCTTCGAGGACGCTGTCGTCGTGTTTCGCACAAGTTTGAGCTTTGCTTGCGTGGATAACTTTGTGCAACATTGCATCTGGTGGTTTCTGATGTCCAAACAGTGCCAGAATTCCCGTGCTATACGTGAAAAAGTACTGCTGAAACTGTGAAGTATACAGGATTTCTTGAGTGGTGGTCTATAGAAGCTTTTGAGGTCCACTTGCTAGATGGCGGAGAAGTTAAGGTTAATCGTTCGCCGGCGATTTCCTCGATTCGCTGACTCAGCGGGTAAGATTACATGTTGATTTCAGTGCCTCTGCTCGCTTCTCCAACGCAGAAATAACATGCGATGAGAATGCCCAACATGCGAAATATTGAACGATCATATTCAACTTTGGTGCAGTCACTTGCAACAAATTGTCTATATGCCCAGAACTGTAGAACAAATTGATATCACATTGTTCCTCAAGAGCCCAATTTCGACCATTACGTTGCTCTCTTCGATCTACCTTCTTCATCCGGCATAATGTTATCCTGTTGTAGGCATCAGCCTTAAATTTACATCATCTTTGGATTCGGATACCAATCACCCTCAGTTGTTCATATTTGACGCGTAGCAGATGAGGGGAAGCGTCGCTCATTGGACAGATCCTGCTTATGATATGCAGCCAAGGGGTGTTGATGACCAAGAACCCAAGATCGTTATCTTTTGCTAACGTTTTTGCGGCTCGACACGACGACGACGACGTCGTATATGAATTGACTCGTATGCTTTTGATGTACTTTCTGCGGGAATTGTATCTTTGCTGAGCTGTTCTCACCACGAATACGCACCCAGCAACCTATCAACTCTACCCGTGAGCTGGCCATGACGCGGCCGGAAAATTCAACCATGGACAGATACGATTCAGACAATGATTCATTTAGTGATGCTCATAGTCCGACTGATGGCTACTTCAATTCAAGTCAGCCCCCTCTAAACATGCCTCCAGACAATCAACCGCCTCCAGCCTACGTCGCATCTACGGAAGCTTCTCCAATTTTATCGAAACCTCAACAATCTACTCTTGAGTACAACACATTTTTGCAAAATCGTATCGAGCAAGAGCATAGAGTGCCATCACAGAGTATGGGCAGACCAGTCGACCCACCAAATACCGACGATAGGAATACGCTTTGGCGAACTCAGAGACTGAGACAATCTTCCCATTCGCGGATAATCATCAAGGCTTTACTTGCCGTGGCTCTTATGCTCGCAATTCTCACTTCCCTGACGAGTATGTTTCACCAGAGAAGAACTGTGAGTACTGGTTTTGTGTATTTGATTATATCCCGTCAGTCGGAGTTGTGGTGACTCATTGGCTATCTGATAATTCTGGAGAATTCGTTACAATTCCGCTTTCGTGATTGTTTTCGTGCAACTTTTTGTTGGAATATCAGAGAGTGTTCAACGGATTAATGTTCCCCTTGGTGGACGAAGTTACTTCCAGGCTAATCATGATCACAGCATCCTGGACACAGAGATGGAAGTCCTCCAGGGCAAAGCCCAATCCAAGATGGCAATCCTTACTGCCCATTCGTTGCGAGAAAGGAGCAATCCGTCTATGAAATCACCGCCCCTACCGGATTAGTCGTCATTCAAGACTTCTACAACGATGATAGGTCCCATTACATGCAACATGTGAAAACCTCGGGAATTGTCCACATCCAAAAACTTGCCAAGAATTCAGAGCGTGGAGACAAACCACATTTCACCGTTGATGTTAGAGTCAGTGATCCAAAATTGGAGGTCCTTAAATCATGGGATGTAGAAAAGGGTACATTGCGTGTGAGCACACCATTGCACGAGAATCTGGATTCGGGTCGTCCAGCTTGCATTGCTCTCGAGATCACTGCCTGGTTACCGGAAGGTACAGAACTATCACAATTCGTTCTTGACTTGGTCACCTTGTCAATCATGTCAGACGAAGATATAGACATCAAGGTCTCCTCGGGCACGCTACTGAAAACTGTTTCCGGCCATGTTAAGTTCGCTCCGGATTCAGCTTCATCTGCCGATTTTCCAATAATGTACGAAAGTGACATTCCAGTACGAAATAAGGCTCGGTTCAACTCTCGTCACATTACAGTCGAAACAGCTTCTGGTAGAATTGAGGGCACATACCCTATCTACGATCTTCTGAAATTATCTTCCGTCTCTGGAGCCATCAGCGTCGATATCTATCCCGAGGCCGTACTCGATTCGGCACCTGCACCTGCTACCCTAGACATCAATACATCATCCGGTAGGATTGAAGTAGGATCACCCATCAGAGATCCCAGTGCTACCTACCCTCGCGAGTACGTCACACGAGTTAAATCCACGTCAGGAGCTATACAGGGTGACTTCTTCGTTGGGCCTGTCGGGACTTTCCACACAACATCGGGCCGCATACAGCTCTTTATCAAACCAGTTATGCCGGCCACGATGGATGATGATGATAACAGGCAGAATGTGTTTAGAACGGAATCTATAAGCGGGGCGACGCAGGTCACATTATTGGAGCCTGCCTTCATCCTCCCATCGATGGCTGTCCAAGGCCTCAGCGAACTAACCGCCGATAGTGACATCGAGCTCTACAAAAGCAAACTACGAACGTTCTTCTCGTCCCACCAAAGCACATCCGGTAGACTGGAAATTCATTACCCACCACAATGGATTGGGCACATAGCAGCAACCACATTATCGGGAAGAATCGAGGTTTCAGGCGAAGGAGTGGAGGTCATCAAGCGGGACAATGGATGGGTCCACAAGAAGCTGGAAGCTAGAAAAGGTGTGGAGAGGGATGAGGACGGAGGTCGTGTTACTATGGAGACAGTCAACTCTGCGATTGTTTTTGATATCACTCGTTGAATGATGGGATCTTAGATCCTGGATCTTGTGGCTAAGGTGAAAAGTGGATTGACGTATCTGGAACATATTTGGTTGAGGATAATATTGAGGTTGGGTTACGTTTTTTTGGGGTAGAATTTATCTTGGGGGATACGTGAACATGGGAATAAAATATCGATTTTTTTTCCACGTAAATGTGGAAGCTCTAGAGAATTTGAATGTCTTGCCGGATATCATTGACCCTTTGAATCTCCCAAAGAATAATTTTCAATTGACTATGCCGGGGCGCAAAACTCCCAGAGAAATTAAAATCACAAGGTAAGTACGTCTTTTTCTGCCTCCAAGCTTGAAACCAATCTCTAGCAGCCCTAAAATAAGGTACCAAGAAGAAATTTCCACATAGTAACTACTCCAGCAATGATCCCAAAGAAAGCCACGTCCCCCATTTAGCATCCCCCCCCCCCAGCGCCAGCCATCGACGCAGAAGCAGAATCCACTCCACGTGTCGGCACCTACCCGCCCGATCCTATTCGCCACCGGAGCGCTGGGATTTGGATTTTTAAGCTCTGGTCTGGTTCTAGATCTCCTAACAAGGTTACGCCCAACAACGTAATAATCTAACGGTCAAATTATCCAACAACATCAGGTACCATACACACGTTCACTACTTAACGGTCAATGAACATGGACCCTTTGTTGGGTTTTCTTGTATATAGCGGTGTGATGGGTGTTCGATTTCGTGATTTTGTGGATTCGATTCGTGTCCAAGTTTCGGTGTCCAGTCCAGCAAGCGCCGGCTCCGCGTTATCCGTTTACATTTACGGTTTTCTTTAAGTTAGTTAATGTTTAAAGAGTTCTTTGGCTGGCGCTATAAGTTATAGATTTTGCTTTCTTTTTCTATTTCATTTCATCCAATTTCTTACCCCAAGTCATCAAAATGACTCCTCCAACCCCCCCCTCCGCAGAATCTGACGCGGCCATCATCCCAGGTATCAAGACAACCATCTCCGCCTGGTCCCCTCCCACCCCCTCCCACCCCGTCCACTCTCCCGCCTGGCACCCCTCCTTCACCACCGGCATCATCCCCGTCATGTGCTGGTCCCACAACAACGAGCACCAACCCGTCCCCCTCCTCGGCGCTCTCGCCGCCGGCTGCATCGCCATCGAGCCCGACTGCCGACTCCACGACGGCTTGCTATACACCGCCCACGACGCCAATGAGATCCGCCCGCTCTGGACTCTGTCTAACATCTACCTTGACCCGCTGTTCGAGATCCTTACGCAGCAAAACGCAGCCCGGGGGAATCCAACTCCGAAAATTGGCGTCTATGATGAGAAACCTGAGCAATCTCTTCATTTGACTATCGATTTCAAATCCGTGCCTTGCGGTCATGATGGAATTCCTCTTCTTCTGGACCTGCTAGAACCTTTCCGCCAAGCCGGCTTCCTCACCTACTACGACCAGCTCACCGAGAAAATGCATCCTGGCCCCTTAACCATCGTCGGAACCGGCGACGCGGATTTCTCCCTCACCACTAACCCCCCAAACGGCCGCATCGAGATCTTCAAAGACGCGCGATTCTTCAACTTCCTCCCGGAGCAGAACCCCACGAATTCCCTGTACTGTTCAGCCAAGCTCTTGAAATCGGTAGGTTGGTTTACTGTAAAGGGCGGCTTAAGCAAAAGGCAGATTGCGACGGTGAGGAGGGAGTGTAAGGCGGTTAGGGACCGAGGTCTGATTCCTAGGTATTGGGGTACGCCGGATGATGAGGGGTGGTGGAGGTTGTTAGTTGAGAGTGGGGTATTTTGTTTGAATGCGGATGATTTGGAGAGGGGGGCGAGGTGGTTGAGAGGGTGTATTGTTGATGGGATTGGGATTGGGGCGAGGTATAAGGAGGGGGAGGAGTATGATGAGGTGGAGGAAAGTAGGGGATGTGAAGTATTGTGAATAGGGAGTGGGTGATGGTTATATAGAACTGCTTTTTTGGAATTAGTTGGTCTCAACTTTGGTTGTAGGTTTTAGAGGGAAAGGCTTGGATAAAAAGAGGGCTTGGGTATAAAATTGATCTTCGGCGTTGGATATTAAGATATAGAAAAGGATAAATGTAGACTTCATAATGCATATACTAGAAGAAACTAAAAAGATATACTTTCCAGCGTATCCAAAACACCTCAGTACTGCCCCAAGCACTTCGAAGTTTTATCAAATAGATGCTGAAATGTGTTGCAAATCCCTTCAAACGGAAAGAACGACGTCTGATGTACAACACGAGTCTACCTCACATGAGAAATCATACACGTGATGGTTATTGGTCGAGAGCTCATCACTTAGAACTAACGGAGGTGAGGCGTCGTTTTATATTTTCATCGTCTCTTCCTTTTTAATAGAGCGAATAATGATCGGAATTCGTGAAGGACTCATAATTTCGGTCCACTGATGCATACAACTTCAAAAAATGATAGCGTTTGCCTCGAAGATGCAGTCAGCACCAGAATTATTGAGTTGTAGTAAAAGAGGTCTATATTAAATCTCACAGACCATACAAGCCGAGTCACGACGGCATGGCAGTCTCCCGGATTGTGTACACTTGTTGATTGTGCACACTTGTACACGATTGAAGTGGTCATGATAATTCGCCACGACGTTGCTTCGTAAGCTCATGTCGTGTTTGATTCCGAAGCATTCTTACCCGCCACGTCGCCACGTTCACATGGAGCGGTGTTTCATTTCACATTGCATGGAGGTTCGATTGGCTGGAAAATCTGCTGAGCGTTGATTTAACATCTAAGATACATCATAGCTAGCAAGATAATATTCCTCCAAACTCATCGACAGACTGGTTAGAGTCGCTTATTTCTCGTTGTCGAAGATGTAGGTCAAGTGGCAGCGTCCACAGTATTGACGGTCGTGCATGGCAGCCATGAAAACACCGGCACCGCACTAAAACATTGTTAGTATAAAAGTCGTGATTCAGATAAAAAGGAAATACTCACGTCTGGAGTTGGGCACTCTCTGCGGAGACGCTCGATCTTTCCATCACCATCGACCTTGTAGTACTTCAATACAGCGAGCTTGGTCTTCTTGCGCTTGTGCTTGATCTTCTTTGGGGTGGTGTAGACCTTCTTCTTGCGCTTCTTTCCTCCACCACGTAGACGAAGGACCAAGTGAAGAGTGGACTCCTTTTGGATGTTGTAGTCGGAAAGGGTGCGTCCATCTTCGAGTTGCTTGCCGGCGAAGATCAGACGTTGTTGATCAGGTGGGATTCCCTCCTTGTCCTGGATCTTGGACTTGACATTGTCGATGGTATCAGAGGATTCAACCTCGAGGGTGATGGTTTTACCCGTGAGGGTCTTGACGAAGATCTGCATGACTGCCTGCAAAGACGTTAGAATAAATGCAAATACGAGTGCAGCTTGATTGTAGACTGCATTATTAGTAGGGATAACGCACCTGGACAACCTTCGAGATTGTCTTCCTAAGCTGGTCTTGTTCTTGATTTCGATAAGAAGTTCGAATGATCTCGGCAAGTATTGAAGAAATTCCAAAGTGCGCTAAAACTTTTGGCCCGCGCTAAGGGTTCTCGCTTACGCAGCACACAACTTCAATATTCCAGATCTCTCTCCGGCGAACACCCATTCAACGAACGAACGACAATCGACAAAAACCACCGATTTGAATCACTCGTCAATTCAGTAAGTTATATCTGATGTGCCACGTTGATTTTTTGCAGAGTTAACGTTTCCTCCAGAATCAGCAAAAATGGTCAAGAAGCGCGCGTCCAAGTACGATACCCTCTCCCCAACCGACGACTGCGATTTATTTCGGGAATCTCGTTGGAAAGCATGCACAAATGAGCTTGGAGGCTGATTGAAATTTAGTGGACGTAACAAGAAGGGACGCGGTCACGTCAAGCCCATCAGATGCTCCAACTGCTCCCGATGCACACCCAAGGACAAGGCGATAAAGAGATTCACCATCCGCAACATGGTTGAGTCCGCTGCTATCCGTACGTAATATACCTTTTCGTCCTCCAGAATCGCGCTCTCTCGGGAACCGCTGGCAGATGACAACATCGATATTGGGACGGTTGCGCTGACATGAATATATCACAGGTGATATCTCTGAAGCATCAGTATTCGCTGAATACGCAGTTCCCAAGATGTACCTCAAGCTACAATACTGCGTCTCTTGTGCCATTCACGGCAAGATTGTCCGGTATGTAAAAAGCTTTGAGATGAACCTTGGTCGAACTACAAGTAAGTTTGGCCTTTCGAGAACACTTTGGCTGATTCTCTCTTTTGCAGAGTTCGTTCCCGTGAAGGAAGACGTAACCGTGCACCACCCCCACGTGTTAGGTACAACAAGGACGGAAAGAAGGTCAACCCAAACCAAGCTGCTGCTAAGACTACTACTGCTTAGAGAGTTATGGTTGGTTGGGAATGCGGAGTTATTGACTGGTATTTGGGATGTGTTTCGTCTTAGCCAGCTTTCAATGCAAGAGCATTGCTTAGACAAATATGACCGCATTGACTTAATGGATGTTCTTGATTCTACGGAGCAGTTGATGTGTTTTTTACTTGCTGCCGTTGAATGCCCTGTCTTAGAGAGTTCTCATAGTTGCTTTGTCCAACATGCATTCATTTGCCTGCCTGCCCGAAGTTCTTGAGGCGCGTCTCGTTTGAAATTGCTGAGGACCGTAGCGCTCCTATCTAGAACTATGTCCACATTCAAAATGCCTTACCTCATGCTAAATCCTCTCACCTTTTCAGCATCTCACAGAAAGCTCCTGACTTGCCAAGTTAATACAGAACTCCCACCTAACCATAAGAGACATACCAAATAAGTTGACATAACTACAAACCAAGCACATACGACCATACATCATGGGGATTTGGACAATCTCTCTGCCTTACCTAGAACAGTTTCCGAAATCTAGTACAATGACACTCACGTGCCGACTGAGCGTCGAACAGGGGATCCTTCTAACCGAAAACATCTGCGGCTGAGGGATAGCGATCTATATCGATATGCTCAACTGCTGTAATTGCTTTGTCGCAAACCCACTCTGCTGCGATGGCATCCACGATATCTTTTGGTGATGCCAACTCCGGCTTCCAAGCCGGCACAATTAACGGTCCAGTCGATATTGGGTTTCATCACCATATCCCTCCTGGTGAGTTGCAAAGGGTCTAAGCCTTACCTTACCAGCGCTAATGAAGACCCCACCTCAACCTTAGAGCGAGTAGAAACTCCACCGAACCCGTCGATCGTCATACCTTTCAATCGTGATAGAGACTTTGTCGAGCGAGAAATATTACTTGACGAGATCCACCAGAAATGTGCAGTCTCAGGATCTCGGACTGCTCTGGTTGGCCTTGGCGGCGTCGGGTAAGTATGAAATACTCTTGCTTTACGGATGGCTAAGTGCTACGAAGCAAGTCGCAACTTGCTATTGAATATGCGTACCGAACACGAGACCAATCGCCGGAAACATGGGTTTTCTGGGTCCATACAAGTAATGCCTCCCGGTTTGAACAGAGCTTTCGAGAGATTGCGAACTACGTCAAGATCCCCAGGAGGCAGGATTTACAAGTCAACATATTCCAGCTTGTGCACGACTGGCTTCGCAACGAGAGGAAGGGAAAGTGGGTTCTTATACTTGATAATGTGGATGATGCTGGCTTCCTTATTCAGGCTGAAAGTGTCAGTGATACTGGGCAGACGAACAGTATGGGCAGAGGAAAACCACTTGTAGCCTATCTTCCACAGTGCCCCAATGGATCGATTCTCATAACTTCACGAAGCAAAAGCGCTACACTGAAGCTGGTTGAACAGCGCGACATTATTACAGTTGAACCAATGGGCGAGGTAGATGCGCTGGGGCTCTTGGAAAAAAAGTTGGGAGCGTGTAACGAAAGCAATGATGCTATCGAGCTTGTCACAGCACTGGAGTTTATGCCGCTTGCCATTGCTCAAGCAGCTGCATATATATGCCAAAGAGCACCGCGCTATTCTGTACAGGATTATCTTCGGGATTTTCAGAAGAGCGATCGCAAGAGAATAAGTCTCCTTAACTTCGAAGGCGAACGGCTTCGTCGAGATTGGGAAGCAAAGAACTCGATTATTATTACATGGCAAATATCATTCGACCATATCCGCAAGATAAGACCCTCAGCTGCTGACTTGTTGTCACTTATGAGCTTTTTCGACCGGCAAGGAATCCCTGAGGCTCTGCTTCAGAGTCGAGAGGGGCAGGAAAACTCACAGGAAGACGAGGAGGAGACCAACGATGATAATGCTGATCTCACCAATTTAACCGATAACGACGAAGATAGTAGTACACAGTCTACTATAGATGATAGATTCGAAAAGGACATCTTAGCTCTACGAGACTATTCATTTATTTCCATCGCTGCGGATAGAGCAACCTTTGCAATGCATAGACTAGTACAGCTGGCAACGCGAAAATGGCTCGAAGCTCACAAGCAGCAAGAGAGATGGAAAAAGCAATTTATCAAGAATCTTGACGCAGAGCTTCCAACGGGAGAATACGAGAACTGGGCCAAGTGCCAGACGCTTTTCCCACATGCACAATCAGCACTAGCTCAACAGCCGGAAGATCAGGACACATTAATAGACTGGGCTTCGATACTTTACAAGGCGGCATGGTACGCTGGGAAAGTGGGGAAAGGTGCAGAGGCGGAAGAGATGTCGCTTGGGGCGATGAACATCAGAAAAAAAATTCTCGGTGAAGAGCATATTGATACGATAGCTAGCAAAACAATAGCTGGCTTAGTATACAGGTTTAGGGGGCAGTGGGATGCGGCTGAACAGCTAGCAGTAGAAGTAATGGAAACGACCAAGAAGAAACTCGGAGCAGATGATCGAAATACACTTAATAGCATGTATAATCTCGTATTGATATATGTTGATCAAGGGAGGTGGGATATAGCTGAAGAGCTATGTATGCAAGCGATAGAGACGAAGAAGAAGATACTCGGAGCAAACCATCCGGATACAATACTCAGTATAGGTACTCTCGCGTCGATATACCAAAACCAAGGGCGGTGGGATACAGCTGAAGAGCTACAGGTGCAAGTGATGGAGATACACAAGAAGAAACTCGGAGCTGACCATCCAGATGCACTTATCAGTATAAACAACCTAGCATTGACATGGAAAAAAACCGGCAGAACAATCCAAGCTATAAGACTTATGGAGGAATGTATAGAATCACGGAAACGTGTCTTGAGATTTGATCATCCATATACCTTGTCATCCTGCTCAGCATTAGCTGAATGGAAGGCCGAGTTAGAGGATGCTTCTGTTGTCGATCTGGAGTACTGTAGCTAAGATGAATATGTTATTTAGCCTAACTGACCTAGGTGTAGGGCCGAGAGAGATCTCCAGCAAGTCGAGCAACCACCCTCGAAAAGAGCTCGATTGTCAGGTCCAAAGCCTGGAGACATCGAAGTACAGTTCCAGAAGTGACCCTTGCCCTTAGCATACTGCTAACAAGGCTCTGTATTCACTGGATCGTCAGCTTACATAGCATATGCGTTGAGATAATAGGCGCTCTTCTCTATTAGCACTTTATGTCCAAAAGGGTTGCTTCAACCATGATTCGATGGTGACGATGACAACGATGATGACGGTGATGGCGAGGGTGAAGAGATGGAGATGGAGATGAGGAGCAGGCAGGGTTCTCCGACTCGGAGAAGAAAGAGGCTTACGGATGTTTGGTGAGATGACAGATGAAATTCTTTATGAACTGGGACTGAATTCTAGCTGTGACAATTCGACTCGAATCGTACCCGCCAACCTAGCGATAGCCTGAGAATTGGAGCACTAACGACCGAGGCGGCCGTTACGGGCGTTATGGGCTGTAGACCTATGAAAGAGACCTGCAAGCAGGAGCACACGTGACTAGCACGTGGCATATTCTATGTATTTAAGCCCTTACGGCCATTTGAATCGTCTTCTTTCTTTAGTTATAACTTCTAAGGATTTTATTAATTTTATTTTACTCTGTTCGTCACAATATCTCAAAATACTTATACACAGATCTATATTCTCTTATGACAATTTATTCCTATATAATATTATATTAAGCAGAGGCTATCACATACGACCATAGATCAAGGAGAATTGGGCATCCCGTCCGCTCTGCCATACACAAGCCTTGAATCGGTGGATTAGTAGTTGGGTGGGTGACCACCAGCGAATCCCCACTGTTGTATGTTCATTTTGACGTTTTTTTGGCCCATGTTTTGTTGACTGATTGGGTATGGGTTGGCGACGACGTATGTGGGTGTGATGCATGATGATTTCGTGCTCGTTCGACAACGAGTGGGGTACGGGGCAAGTGATTTGGGATAAGAAAAATCCGGTCGAAGAAAATGAGAATGATATGAAAAGGTCGAGAGCTGTGCTGCTAAGGGCTGTTTGTATTTTGGAGAGGGGAATGCTGTAAGAGAAGCAAAAGATATCACGGTTGAGTTAACGCGTCGAAGCCATACGTCTCGGCATCAAATTTTTAACTCATGATTCGTGAACGCTACGTGAATATTCCTAGCATGAGATAAAGATGACTGCATCCCCTCAGCATCCCTTTCTCTTTCCGCCGCCCCCTCTCCTCAGACACCTAATCACTAGCCTCGACCCGTCTCTGCATAATCTGCCTCGCATGCGTATTGCCCAATAAATCCAAGCCCAACGTACGCAATACAGCCTCACAATCCTCTCTACTAGCATAAATCTTCTCAGCCACCTCCAACAAAGACATCTCCCCCTCCTCTGCCTTCACAGGCAGGTTTAACAAGCGTATGCCCTGTGCAAGCCGCACCATGGTGAAGGATGATTCTGTGCCCATGTCGAAATACATGCCGAATACATTTTGTATGCCTCTGAGGTCCTGTGCAAAACGAGCTGCGCCTAGGGTGGTGAAGTCTTGTTTCAAGAGAACTTCGCCCCAGAGGAGATCCTCGAGAGTGGAGATTGCTTGGCGCCAGATGCGCATGAATGATGTGTAGGAGATGGTTTTGTAGAGATAGGCTAGGTCTTCTTGTAGAGTCTGTGACTGCGTTAGTTCGGTGTGCATGTAAGGTCAGTGGAATCTTACTTGGAGTGGTTGATCAAGCTCGGGAGAAATGGTAATATTGGAGGAAAATGCCACTACAGTACGGTTAGTTGCGGACACTGTCAAATTTTGGGCAATGCGTACTAGAAAGAGGCTCATCTCCAACAGTGGCCCATTGTGCCTTGGTAAGATAAGGCTTGAGAGCTGGAGGCAATGAATACTTGATTGCTTGCTGCAGAAGATTTTCTGCTCTGTCTCTGATTTCTTTGAAGCTCTTAATGCTTGTGTCGAACATAGATCCCTCGCCTGTTCCCAGTTTCAAAGAAGTAGACATTTTGACTGTTGAAAGGGTTACTGGTCCAGCAATACCGCTCTCTGGATGCGTAACTTTTGCTCTCGCGTCAAGTTCGTCGTAGAGTTCGACGAAAAACTAATCCCACGTCAGTAAAAGCTTTATAACATTTTGTATGGATCCTCACATCTTCGTTGGTCATCTCTCGTAGCGTAGTAACAATATGATCTGCGCTGCAAAAGACTTTAGACAGGCTAACTATTCCTGCCATACCTTCGACAGACATTCGCTCCTCCCTGGTATACGTCTGAAATGTGCCGATGACTGTTGAGGTTAAGGACATATAAGCCTCCAACGCATCATCTAGGCGTAGCAGATATCTATCGATGATACTGATCTGCCCGTTAAGAAAGAAGCGCAATTTGTGAGAGAAGCGTCTCACTCCTTGGTATAACGTGGTGACGCTTTTCAAGAGATCAGTTATCTTCGTAGCTCCGAAAGTAGCCTTCGTCTTCCTGTCCTCATTGCTATCATAGTCAATAAGACCACTATCGGGTGCTTGGATGATCTCCTCATAGCGCTGTGCAACCAATGATTGCTCTACATCCAGCCATCGATTGAACCACACGTCTAAGATATCCCAAGTCAAGCCCTTCCATCCAACCTCGGCATTGCCTCCATCATACAAGAACTTGGTCCTGACGTTTTCATCCCAAAGTATCAATTCATTAATGAATTTACTCACAGACAAAGGCTCGTTGCTGATCTCTGAAAGTATTGCGTTTGTCTTCTCCCTTATGATTGGTAGTAGGGCAGTAATGAACGCAGATACAGGATCAACGTAGAGCGAATTTCCAGCAAGAGGGTTGCCAATGAAGTGAGCTGCAAGAACAGGGCCAACGTTATCCCGAAGATAGTTCTCGTATTCCGTAACAGTTGAAATGAACCATGGAAGGAATAAGTCTCCAAGCTAATATTGTTAACTTCAAATATTTTGCTGATGGTGTACAGACTTACGTGACTAGCCGCAGCTGTTGATCTTTCCCCCATGAAATGATACCGGAAACCCATCTCCAAAGGTTCCACCATAACAGAGAAAGGCAGAAGAATGAGGGGACCCTGAGCATCCTTAATTTCTGGGGCTTGGAGTTCCAGAAGTCTTGTAAAACAGTCGCTCCATTCACGGGTTGGTTCAATTTCCGTATTTGGCCATTGCAGTTTTGCAAGTATGTCCTTGAATTCCTTGGTTAAAATTTGAACCATCTGCGCCCATAACTGAGTAGATGTTTGCTCTACATAGGAAACGAGGTGAACAGCAGCGCCTTCCGCAGGCTCTTGAGCGGCACGTAATGCTATGGCAAGCTGGCGTAGACGGACATATGGTTCCAAGGCAGCCTTGGGATCATGAGGCAGATGTGACCGAGCATCTTTCGTCATTCTATCGACTTCTTTCAAGAGTTCTACATATGCCTGTGCCAATTCCACTTGTCGGAGTTTCTCCATGGGTCCCTTCAACCGCCGCATAGCTTCCTCAGGTGTGTTTGAAGACGTAACTATTGTCAGCCTTTCCCGTAAGCTGTCCTGCTGCTTCTCGAATTCTTCGGTCTGCCTAGCTAGCGACGAATTATGGTCTGCGGAAGCCTTTTTGGCCTCCGCGAGCTTGTTCCGGGCATCTTCTAGCTATAAGAAGTCAGTGGGATCTACCAGAAATGGCATGCAGAGCTTACCTGTTCTTCTAGTTGCTGCTTCTGGACCTCTACATTCTCCAACAATGTCGAAAGATTACTTAAGTCAGCTCGAGCCTGAACTTTGTCGTTGAGGTAGTCTTCAAGTCTAATGTCCCGCTCGCCAATTGGTATGTCAGTTCGCGGGTCTAACAGAACAGCCACTGGACTTCCTGGAGGTTTTTCATTCCCCGACATTATGAATTAGAATGGTTTCCTCTCGGTCTCTAGAAGTGGCGCATTATTTCCTAGGCTTCTGGTTGCTTGGGTGCTACGACAAAGCGCTGCGTTGATAAAGCTGGCCTAACCATTGCTGAAATTTAGCGATATCGCGTTGTCAGAACGCGACTTCCTTCCCTGCAACTTCAACGACGTCACTGAAGCACCCCTCTATCCTGACACGAAATATTCTGCGCAATTGGGACTGAACAATATTATGCCTTTTGGATGGATTTTTCTACTAATTGATTAGGCTGGTTGCAGATAATCGTCGTGGATTGATTGGGAGAACAACTTAGATGTATTTCGACTTCGCGATCAACGGAATCAACCATGGGGACGCCTACGAAGCGGAGGAAGCTCAATCATGACACGAAACCACCAGTTGCTCGGAATCTTGATTTCTTCTTCGGCAAGCAGAAACAAGAAAAACAAGAGACTACACCTCAATCAGCAGCTAGCCCGTCGCGAAGCGCCCACGACAATGAGGAAGCTACAAATCTTACAGATGAGGAGCTAGCAAGGAAACTGCAGGCCGAATGGGACCAAGAAGCAAACGCGAACGATGGCACAAATGGAGAAGGTAGTTCTAGGCAGCATTCTGCAGATAGTAATGGCGGACAACCAGGACCTGCGAGCTTCCCATTACGAACAGTCGATATAGACGAGACAAAAGTCGATATCAATGGCGCCGGGAACCTGGAAGGAACGCAGCAGTTAGAGAAAGCAACCGTTGAACATGCGGTCAAGTCAAGCGCAAAGAAGAATCTACTCTCGTTACAGTCAGCTGGGATGGCGGAAGATACAGTCACGTCCACTATACCATTCGACGAAAGCCCATTGACATTCGAACCATCCAAATACATAGAGGACCTCAAGGGTCAATGGGCAGCTGAAGGGGGCGATGCCTCCTATGCTTTACTTACAAGATGTTTCATTCTTGTTAATAGCACCCAGAGTCGCATCAAAATAGTAGATACGCTTGTCAACTTGCTACGGACTATCATTGAGGGTGATCCAAGTTCTTTATTACCAACTGTATGTCTAAACTCTTCTCATAAGTTCGGCCACGAGGATTTCGCTACCAATAAGCAAATCCTAAATATTAGAGTTCTCAATCTTGCATTGATAATGCCCATTCGCGTTTGTGTGTTGTGATATGTCTTGGACATTCAAAATATCCGTTCGCTGTGACGGAGAGTCGAAGGTCGGATGTGCAAATCGTCGTTTGAGTAGTCGAATCTCATCGCAAGAGCAAACGTTCATAGCTTCAGATTTTGGGGTCTATACATGAATCGTTGCAACGTCCAGTGGCGTCATTCAGAAATGTTCTCCTTTCCACACTCCCAGTCTATTTGGTATTTGATTATTCTACGTCTAATGCCCTCTCTTATATTTCTTCTAGGTATGGCTTGCCACTAATGCCATTTCACCACCATACATCTCCCTGGAACTTGGACTTGGAGGGTCCGCTATTTCAAAAGCGCTTAAGAACGTCTGTGGCCTAGACAGCAGGTCACTGAAGACATTGTATGATAAGCACGGTGATGCTGGAGATGTCGCTTTCGAAGCGAAGAAGAGACAGAGCTTTACTCTACGGAAGCCGAAGCCGTTGACTATCAAAGGAGTTTATCAATCACTCGTCAAGATAGCCAAGACGCAAGGCACTGGAAGCGGGGAAATCAAACAACGAGTTGTGGATCGGTTATTGCAGGATGCTAGGGGCGCGGAAGAATCTCGATATATCGTTAGGACTCTCTGCCAGCATGTAAGATCACTCTCCCTGCTCCAATCTCCAGTATACTGACACATCCCAGCTTCGAATTGGTGCGGTGAAAACCACGATGTTGATCGCGCTATCCAGAGCATTCTTGTTGTCTCGGCCACCAGGGGCAGGCTTTCCCATAAGGTCCACCGCGGAGCTGGCCACATACAAAAGGGAAGTATTGGCCGAGGTATGGTCCAAGGCAGAGGAAATTGTGAAAGCATGTTTTGCGAAACGACCCAACTACAATGATTTAGTCCCTGTTCTTCTCGAGATAGGCGTTTGTGATGAACTCCCCATCAGGTGTGGACTTGCTCTGCATATACCCTTGCGACCTATGTTAGGAAGCATCACTCGCGATTTGGCAGAAATGCTCACGAAGCTTCAAGGTCGAGATTTCAGCTGCGAGTACAAGTACGATGGACAACGGGCCCAAGTCCATTGTGACGAACAAGGAAAGGTCTCAATATTTTCCAGACATTTAGAGCTGATGACCGACAAATATCCGGATCTTGTAGCCTTGGTTCCAAAAATTCGTGGAGAAGGGGTCAGTAGTTTTATTATGGAGGGCGAAGTAGTATCAGTTGATCGAGAAACAGGCGATCTTAAGACCTTTCAATCATTGGCGAATAGAGCAAGGAAGGATGTTGCGATCGGAAGTGTTACGATTGATGTCTGCCTCTTCTCATTCGATTTGATGTATTTGAATGGCGAGTCACTTTTGGATAGACCCTTTCGTGAGCGCCGGGAGCTTCTCAGAGGTCTGTTCATCGAGGTTCCAAATCATTTCACGTGGGTAAAGAGTATTGATGCTACCTCCCAAGACTCAGAGACTGTTCTGGAGTTCTTCAAAAGTGCGATAGACTGCAAATGCGAGGGTATCATGGTGAAAATCCTAGATAACCTACCGAA
Source organism: Rutstroemia sp. NJR-2017a BBW (assembly GCA_002946425.1). Taxonomy (NCBI): domain Eukaryota; kingdom Fungi; phylum Ascomycota; class Leotiomycetes; order Helotiales; family Rutstroemiaceae; genus Rutstroemia; species Rutstroemia sp. NJR-2017a BBW. The sequence continues at coordinate 202,579 of NJPT01000052.1, forward strand.
TCCAACACTGCCCGAGCCTGAAGAGACTACAGAGCCCGTCGAAAACCCCTTGCTCCTGACACCAAAAAAGTCGAAAGGAAAGAAGAAGTCTACCGAGAAAGAACCCGAGAAGAAAACCCGGCGGAAAGCTCTTTTGGCTACTTATGAACCTGATAAGAGGCTAGACTCCTGGCTCAAAGTGAAGAAAGATTATAGCAGTTCCTTTGAAACGCTAGATCTCATACCCATTGCTGCGTGGCACGGACAGGGTCGGAAAGCTCAATTCTGGTCGCCTATTCTGCTAGCTGTACGGAATGAGGACACCGGTACTCTAGAGGCTGTCTGTAAATGCATTTCCGGATTTACAGATGCATTCTACAAAGCGAACAAGGAGTTCTATGCGGAGGGTGGTGAGCATGTACTTGCTGAGAAACCAAGCTACGTTGATTACAGAGGTGGGTATCCGGACGTTTGGTTCGAGCCGCAGGAGGTATGGGAGATGGCGTATGCGGATGTGACGATCAGTCCGGTGTATAGGGCTGCTATTGGGTTGGTTAATGAGGATAAGGGGCTGAGTTTGAGGTTTCCTAGATTTCTGAAGAAGAGAGAGGATAAGTCGATAGATGAAGCAAGTACAGGGGAATTTTTGGCGGGGTTGTTCAGGAAGCAAGAGGAGAGGGCAGAAGCTGGACAGGCTGACTCGAAAGATGTAGATATAGAGGAAGATGGGCATGATTGAGATATAGAAGTATCAGCTACTCAGACAGCCTTCAAGCAGGCATTTAATATTGTGCGAAGAGTCTGTTGAATCGGCAAGTAGAGGTTGACACCTGTGCTGAAAGGATAGCTCAACTTAATTGGAAAAGGTACATATGTTTTCTCCCAGCGTCACAGCGGAACAATTAACCTTCCCATCGCACTTTAGGAAGTTCATGGTGCATCCATCTTCATTTCTTGTCATTGCTTTTTTGGCAACTGTTTGCAGAAAATAGGGTCCATAAGTTGATTTGCCACAGCGTTGCCGCGTCAACAGAGTTGACGACCCCCCAAAAAACAGACGATAAGTTGGTGCCATCAATGTTTGCGACTGCGCTTTAGCAATTTTTACAACAATTTTATATAGTAAAGTATCCAATATGGCCAGGTTAGTGAAGGATATTATCGATGATGAGTTTCCGGATATGGACGAGTTACTTCGAGGAACCAAATCAAAAACGACCAGCGGGACGACATCAAAATCACAAAATACGACGAGCGGTACGACAAGAAAGGGCACTTCAAACAAGAATGCGACGATTAGCGCCAAGACCGAAAAGTCTACCATTGTTACTGAGGTTAAGGAGCTGGAAAGGAATGAATCAAGTGACACTGAGAATGCGAAACCCAAACCTAGAAAACGTGTCCTAAAGCAACCTGTGGACAATCCATTGTTGAAACCATTGGGAGCAAGTAAAATCTCATTGTCTATCGGCTCCAAGAAGCTTCTGGACTATAAGTCGCGCGCCCAAAAGGCCACAGCAGCCGAAGTGGCAGCTCCGCGGATTGAGCGGAAGCCAGTAGAGAGAAATGTACCGAGCCGGAAGATGGTTCCTAAGGAATCGAGGGAATCTCAGTCCGACGAGGAAATTGAGGAAAATGAGTCTGATGATTCCAAGCCTCCCAGACGAAAGGTTCCAACTGCAAAACCACGTTCAAAGGCGCCTACACGGAGGCCAGCTACTCCAAGTTCAGAGGAGGAGACGGAAGAGGACGAATCAGATGATATGTCAGATTTTATTGTCGATGACGACGAGGAAGACGATGACAACGACGAAGATTCCGATATTTTCACACCACCTCCTAAAGCAACACCACCAAGATCGACCCGAAAACTTGTCAGAGGGCGTAGGCCAAGGGTAGAGTCTAGTGACTCTGAAGAAGATACACTTCGAGATCTTCTTGAGAAAACAACAATCAAGGACGATACATTGCCTGATCTCAAACCACCTAAAAAGGACGATATACGTCCAGGGACATCTTCGAGTATCGAAGACCAGGGCGCGATCTTGCAGTTGTAGGTTTTCTTCTTCTCATAAACCTAAGCTCGTTATGCTAATAATTACAAGTGTCCCGTCACCTAGAAAGGTCTCCAAGGAAGTACGAGTTAAAACTCCACCACGCAGTCCCGAGCTAAAACCCCGAGGATTGGCTTCACCAAAGAAGCTTCCTCGAATACCATCTACACCCCATCGACCAAGCATGGATATTTTCTGGTCTCAAGACGCAGTAAACGACTGGAACGACCAATACTCCCCCATAAAAGCCCTCCAACCCATCCCCAAAGCCAAACTCCCCGCACCATCAACTTCAGGCGGTGGACTCTTCTCCCCCAAGAAACCCAGCCCCGTCAAAACCGACCGCATAACCAAAGACGCCAAAAAGGCCTTCTCAAGCATAAAACACGACCTAGCCACCAATTTCCTCCTCGAACTCGACACCAAAATCACCTCCGGCCAAATCGCGCAACTCTCCGCCTCCACCGGCGGCGTGCAGATAATCTGGTCCAACAAACTGAACACCACCGCCGGACGCGCCAACTGGAAACGGGAAACGATCAAAAACCCCACCGGGCCTCCCATCCACCGACACTACGCCTCTATCGAGCTCGCAGAAAAAGTCATCGACGACTCCCACCGCCTGCTGAACGTTCTCGCGCACGAGTTCTGCCACCTCGCAAACTTCATGGTCAGCAACATCAAGACGAATCCGCACGGCAAAGAGTTCAAAGCGTGGGCAGCGAAATGCTCGGCTGAGTTTGGGGCGCGCGGGATCGAGGTTACCACGAAACATAGTTATGAGATTGATTACAAGTATGTGTGGGAGTGTGTGGAGGAGGGGTGTGGCGCGCAGTTTAAGAGGCATTCGAAGAGTATTGATGTGGTGAGACATAGATGCGGGACGTGTAAGGGGAAACTGGCGCAGATAAAACCGGTGCCGAGGGGGGCGGGGGCTGCGGGGAAGGAGAGTGAGTATCAGGTGTTTTTTAGGGAGAATATGAAGAAGATAAAAGAGGAGAATCCGGGGACTCCGCAGAAGGAGGTTATGGCGCTGGTGGGGAAGAGGTATCAGGAGTTTAAGGCGAGGAAGGCGGAGATGGAGGGTCGGGAGAAGAAGGATGTTGAACGGAAGGAAACTGTGCCGGATGAAAGGGATGGGGATAGGGTTATGGAGGCCGTTTCGAGGAAATTGGATTTCTTGGATTTGACGAGTCCTTGAAAAGATGACATCGAGATTCATTTGGTGGTGGTATATTGAGATTGTTAATAACTACCTAAACTATCTAGATTCATCATTCATGATGCAAAATGGATTCGTAACGAACGCTTGTACCTTGAGTCTCTACCGCCTGTATGTCATTGCAACCCAAAGGGAAAGCCGCAGCCGCCCAAAAACCACGGTCCATCAAGACTCTATTCCTAGCGCGACCCATAGGCTATAGAATCCGAAATCATTCCCCTAATATCTCCGATATCCTATACCATAGCATGAACCCATCAAATACACCATCCGTGCACCCAATCCACCTCACTCCTCTCTAATCCATTGCTTTCCACTCACTCATCTAAACCTCATCAAAAAGACCCCAATCCTTAATCTTGAAAGTCTCCCAAACCCTCGCCGCATGCTCCACCGCATTCTCAATCAACTTCCCCTGTTTCCCCAACTGCAAATCAACATCATCCTCCGTATACTCACCCTTGATATGCGGCACGTTAATCGTGACCAGGATATCAGTGTGCTCTTTCTCCAACCGAATCAAGTTCAGCACTATAGCTGTGAAGTCTGGTGCCGAGTCGCGGGAGTTTGGGTCCCGGGGCGGTGTTTGTGTCGCGATGAGCGTGTAGGCTGGTGTGCCTTCTCTGTGGGAGGGGTTAGTTTGGCACGTGATGGGACGGGGAAGGATGAAAGGAAGGAAAGAGGGAGTATTTACGGAAGTTTCGAAAACTTGGTGTCGGTGATCGACCATACTTTCACAGTGTCCAAGTCTGAATCAACGATGTCCTCGAGATGAGTAGTCATAGCCGCGCCATCGGTTGCAGCGCCTGAGCCGGATGTACCTACTCGCTCGGTGATGTCGAAAATGATACTAGTGAAGCCATCTTTATCCAAGTAAACTTCTTGGTGGTCGGGAACTTGTCGGATGGTGCTGGCGGTGATGTTAGTAAAGTAACATGAATAATCAATATCAATATGTGAGTATATTGTCGCTGGGAATGGATGCCTTGGCCGAGAGCTGAAAGAGGGAAGTGGGGTGAGTTTGGAGAGGTTTGCGCGTGAACTTACCTGACGTCGGCGAATGCTGAAGGGAGGTCGACGATGATGGCGCCGCCAAATAGAGGGGTTGATACGTATGTTGTCATGGTGAGTAAGGTTGATTTTTAGATGTTGTGGATGGTCTGAGTCGTGATTTGCGTTGGCGCTGGTGAAATGTTGGTTGGTAGGGCTGCAGCTGACCACGCAATCAGACGTCACTATTGGGCTAGTATTTGAAGGGTTCTCGAGGGAGATATCGTTGACGAAATCGATGCGGTTGTAGTTTGAATGTTCTTGATTCCGTTTTCTTAGATGTAGTTCATAGAATAAATATAAAATAGGAGGGGTTCTTGTTGTTTGGTGTTAGGCGTAAAATGCTGTTGCTGAAACTTAGGATCACTTATCGGCTATAATTGCCGGGTTACTCGACAACAATAGGTGGGCTCGAGGTGGGGTAGGTATAAACGATGCCTATAAGTTACTCGAGTACAGCTCTGTTCGACAAAAATAGCCGCACAAAATAGGTGAAAGCCGTCGAGAGGATGCAATTCTCTACTATGATTTCTTATGCGCCTGATTCTCTAACTGCCACTATATTTGCAAAGTAACTGTTGGTATTGCTCGATGCGGTACGATGTTAGAAAAGTCATTAATTTTATGAATTTTTTAATCGTGCTTCACGAGCTCGATCTATTCGAGCCTTCAGACAGCAGGATGTAACGAGCGGCATTTTCAATGAATTCCTGAAGACTACTGATACCTTCGACAGAGAGCTCGAGTTCACTGGTTAGATTTTTGCGTTCCAGACACGTTGGCAAAGCACGAGTCTTTACATGCTACAATTCATGGCTGGGAGGGCTCCGCAGGGAGAGCCATCCGGCAGCAGAGTCTCTCATTCAAGTCAGTCACCAGAGGATGCACTCACTACCCGACCAACTTTTAATTGTTTAAGTGATATTTGAACATTATGAACTAATATATACCTGATTGTCTAAATGAAATTCGGACATTGAGGATATCGAGGTTCGAAGTTGGTCGGATAGTGAGTACACCTCCTGGTGAGTGCTTCGAGTTTTTCTGTGAGAATAGGAGGTGCCAATCAAAAGAGCTCGAGCATGCTATGCGAATGGCCTACAACTCAGCAAGGCTTGTGTCCTAACGGAGAAGCTACAACTTTGCCTACCCTTTCTATCGATGTGGAATTGAGAGATGGATCTCGAGCTTCTCTTCTGCATATCACCAAGGAAGACGAAGTTGTGACTTGAATGACCTTGAGTTAATGCTAGAGAAATAGCAGAAGATATACAACTGATCGCTCTACCCTGACTAACAGCATGGTAGGAATGCTTCTATCAGAACTTCCTGAATAGATTCAATCTATCTACCACCAGGGATGCACTCACTACCCGACCAACTTTTGATTGCTCAAGTGATATTTGAACATTATGAACTAATATATATCTAATTATCTAAATGAAACTTGGATATTGAGAATATCGAAGTTAGAAGTTGGTCCGACAGTGAGTACACCCCCTCGTGTACTTTAGTGAGATCAGAGAAGCGCAAGCAGACGAAGCGAGTCGTCTGGTTCGTTGTTACAGCAAACGTAGACTTTGCATCGCTGCGAATGATGCTTCCTCGGACCAAGAAGGATTCTTGCACTTACAGATATGCCAACAAGACCATTTAAGAGAAGGAATACATACCAACATATGGAAGCGAAACAATCGAGAGGGTTTATCTGCGATGATCAATTTATGTATTTTTGTAGCTAGATGAATAACTTTAAAGACAACTTGTGAACGTCCGGAGTTAACGGCATCTTGCACCGTAGAACCTCAGTCTCCATATATCCTGGAAACAAACTCGCTTGCCTTTCCGAATCCAGAGACCAAACAAAAAAGAACCAAAAAACTGAAAGCACCACAACATCACCAATTCTGATCCCAAAAATTTAAAAGAAAAATCAAAACTTATATGTTTCTGATTGATCAGAAGGTGGGTTGCAAAGATTGGATGAATGGAGTATAATGGGCATGAGCCACGGTCATCTCTGGTAAAAGGCAAGAAATGAATTCTGAGCTAGCTTGTCCCACTCCAGCTGAAAAAATGTTTATTTGAAAATATATACCATTAAAGTATAAACTGCGCGCAAACTGAAAGCTCTGACCACATATGCAGGGATTGAGCTCCAGTATGACCGACCCATATTGAACCCCGCGTTGCGATATTCCAAACTGATTCCGGAGCTTGTGAAGATTGAATTGAACTTACTTTACTTGAACTACAGAAAGACAATCCTCAAGAGAAGATCAATATGTCTGCGTGTATTTTCTGCAAGATCATCAAGGGTGCGTAAGGATTGCATAGACTATACTTCCTATACGTCCCTTGTCATCTTCTGCTCTCACCCTCCCCCCTCCTTCGTGTAACATCCCATAGCTAACACAGCCAAACAGGAGATATCCCCTCCTTCAAACTCTACGAGTCCGAAAAAGTCCTCGCTTTCCTCGATATCAATCCGCTTTCTCGAGGTCATGCTGTATGTTCTGTCTGCTCCTAGCATTCCTCGCTCCAATCCTACTTCCACTTTTCCCTTTCGCTCATTCGACTCCGGAGTTTCGTCCTTGAGCGCATTACCTACTGCCTCTCTGTTTTACTTGGACTACACTTGAGTTAAGTACATGGGCTGGGCTAACTCACAACCTATATAGCTCGTGATACCGAAATTCCACGGCGAGAAGTTGGTGGATATTCCGGATGATCAATTGACGGAGATCTTGGTATGAAAGTCTTTCTTCATCTTCCTTCTTCCTCTCTTCCGGGAACTCCAGCTAACATATATCAATTTGAAATAGCCGGTAGTAAAGAAACTCGTTACAGCAAGCGGCGCTACGAATTACAATATCCTGCAGAACAACGGACGGCTGGCGCATCAGGAGGTTGATCATGTATGTTATTTTGTGTCCCATGCGGATGGATATGCCCTATTCCACTCTGTTTGGAGTGTTGTAATTTTTCTTTTCAGGTGCTGACTGGTTTAATTTAGGTTCATTTCCATATGGTATTTATGACTTCTCTTGTTTACTCCTCCTTCGCAAAGACTCTTTCAACTTCTCCACATCGCATTATGGATTGCTCGTCCTCTGCCTCTTCCTTGTATCTTATATGGCTTTTTCGCTGTTGCTGAAGTTTTTGCACTATTCTTCTTCTCACAATCACATTCATACCCCCCCCCCCTCCTCCTCCCAATCTCTCTTCCACCCCCTATCTTACTATCTCCCCCCTCATCTCTCACTCTCCCCCCCATCTATCCTCCAACCCCTCTCTCACTATCCCTAACCCCGCGAACCCCTCCCCTCACTAACACCCTCTAGATCCCCAAACCGTCCACAGAAGAAGGTCTTGGCATCGGCTGGCCGCAACAAAAGACTGACATGGATAAACTGAAAGAGCTATTCGCCGAGATCAAGTCCAAGATGTGATTTTTTTCCCACGGCAGCGATGGACAATGGGATACGCAGATGTGGTGTTATGGTTGCGAATCAGACTCATTTGCACCACGTGAAGCTTATGGAGACTGCAATCTAAGATAGCAAACGCTCATCAAGGCGGAATGAAGTGTATAGAAAGAGACGAATACCAAAACAAATTCCAGATTCAACATGAGTTAATCGGCTATACATATGTATACACTTCCACTTTCATTCTCATGCTCATCCCCAAGCCCAGCCAACCTCATCTGAAAGAAAATCCAAGAACATATCAGCAAAGCTACACTCCAAACCCAAGGAACTTCCCCCTCTCTCCATACCAAACTCCAAGTCCCAGTAAACACGATATCGTTCCTGCAAATGCGGCCTACATTACCCCCACACGTACATTGGATACCTTCCCTTCCCCCAACTATGTAAACTTCATCAGCGTAGCTATATATATGTAGCTTATTCTAAACAGCTGACTTACCACTTGCTCCCTCCGAAACATCATCTCAAATACCCAATACTCAACTGATCTGAATGCCGGTTGCTTGATCAATCAAGGGAACTGGAACTTCTCATCTCGTGTTGTGAGTTGTGAATGGAAAACCGAGCACGCAAACTTCTATATATTCATTATATGTCTCTTTATGTTATCACCGCGTTGCCAAACACCACTTCATCACATCCATACCTCCATACTCGCAAAATATACATAAACTGCATTGTGCCCTGCCATACTGATTACCAAAAACGCGTTGCAATAGATATGCCGAGGTGAAGCTGCTATTATGTCCCTATATACAAAGACCATATTCATACAATACACCACATACCCCCGCCCGATCCCATTCTTATCATTCCGTTCTAGCTTATCCCTATCTCTTCCCGTTTCATTTTCTTAGAAAAATCTCGCAGACAAAATCTCCTGTCTTGCATCTATATGATATGACATAGCCAGGGAGCTTAAAACCATGCATCCCATCCCACCACTCCACCAGCCACTCAGTCCACATCATCCGCACTCGTCGCCGCCACTTTCTTCTCCTCCGGATAAAAATCCACCACCCCTCCCTTCTTAATAACCCCAATCCGATCAAACAGCGTCCTAGCCCTCACATACGGATCCAACCTCCAATAATCCTCTCTCAGTTTCCCCGCCAATTCCGTCCTCTTTGCCTTCGTATCCTTTCCCTCAATCCACTCCAACGTAGCTTTTTCCCACTCCTCAACCAGCGTCTCTCTCTCAGCCTGGAGTTTCTCTTTCGTAGCTACATCTTTCATGGTATCGTTCTCGCCAGGCACGGGCTCGACGTAGCTGTAGGACCAGTCTTCGTCGCCGCCGAGCTCTTTGAGGATGTGTGAGCGCGGGACGAATTCCGACATTTCGTCGACGTTGTTGGTGAAGTGTACTTTGCTGGCGACGACGGGGTCGAGCCAGCCGCGGATGATTTTCCAGATGCCTGTGGGGGTTGGTTAGGGGGCTGTGGCGGGTAAGGGAAGCGGCAGAGGGGAGGGGGAAGAGGAGGGATGGATAGAGGATGCTATAGGACTCACCTTGGAAAACCCAAGGAGCTCTATGAACCAAAACGACACCGAGACTCTCCGGATAGTTAGCTTCAAAACACTTGATCATGAATTTCACAGGCGCATAATCCATATTAGCAAGAGAGAAACCGGTCAAATCGAACACAATACACTAGACGGTGTGTTAGCAGTGAAGGTTCTATCCCACGAAGTGCTTACAGCTGTGTCTACAGGTGGCTCCAAGAACATCCGGGCTGATTCTATAATGAATACTGTGTATCTCTCTAAACTCTCTTCTGATTGTTCGCCTTGTTTGTGGAGTCGGGCTCGTACGAAGCACATGGGTCGGCCGGCTCTGGGGAGAGGAGTTAGTGTTAGCTTTTGCGCTGTATGGGAAGTTAACAAAAACATACTTATCATGTCCGTGTAAAAAGCTCTTTCCGGAACGCATCTGCGCGAGGAACCCCTCCGCCAGCTTCTTCTTACTCGCATCCGTGCTCTTCTCGTCCTCAAGCGCGGCTAGTTCGCCGTTCTTCATGATATCGTCGTCAACATGCATATCCAGAGCGCGCCATCTCATCGTCGAGATCATCATCACCAGCGCCTTATCCACATCCCATTTTCTCGCTCGCAAGAACCGCAGGAGAAGCGCATCCGGATGGTCATACTTCACCATACTCCAGAACGCCTTGCGGATAGCCTCTGGCGACAGACTTGCTAGTGCATCGTGGAATTCTTTCGTTTGCCCGTATTTGTCGTCGCCGTCGGCGGAGATGTGCGAGATGGAATTGGAATCGGACGATTTGACAGATGCCGCATCGTCGTGTTTGTGCTTGCTGCGCAGTATGGAAAAGCCTCGCTTCTTCTTGGTTTTACTGTCTGGGGTGGCACTTCCATTGGGGGTTTCGGCTTCGCCGTTGCTGGTTCCTTCTCGGTCGATTATGCCAAAGACTTTGAGAGTTGTGACCCAGAACTCCTTCAACTTTTCCTCCTCTTGCGGCGTGAGATTGCCTGGCCTGCCAGGAAGTGTTTCTCCAGTCATCTTGTAGTAATCCAAATATATTTGCTCGAGATTGGCGGGTAGATGTTCGGCTGCGGGCTCTGGGGTGGAGTCTTCTTTGGGCGAACTCTTATTTGACGATGTGTAGAGGAATGCGCCGCTTAGGAAGGCAAGGAGTAGAACAGTTGTCCAGTTTCCTAAACTGCTTTGCTTGGGCGTACGGAGAGTTGTTTCACGAGAGAGTAGGTAAGCGTTGTGCGTTTTCAAGTGCTCTTGTGACAAGGAGGTCGAGCTGCGAGCGCAGGTGCTGTTTATAGGGTTGGACCGTTTCACAGCCGAGTCAAGAGCAATGCCGGTGCGCTTTTCTGAATCATACAATCCCTCGGAGCGGGATGTACGTGAATGACCCACTGAGTACTTGCGATGGTAAGGCGCAAATGGCTGTCTTGTTGAGAGCCGCCCAACGGAAGTCCCGCGTTTACCGTTGTGATATCGTAAGCTGTGTGATGTATAAATACGCTGACGACCAGGGTTGTTAACTATACTTCCTATTGACTTGTTCATGGAAAGGGATTGGGGTTTGATGTTGGCATCTCAGTGCAATATCAAGTCGGCGAAGGGTTGAGCAGAGGGTTGTAACTGGATTTGCAAAATACCTATGTTTGGTGGGTAGGACGTATGCAGTCCAGAAATGCTTACTTAACGATGATGCGTGTTATCAGATCCGTCCGACTACAACTGCCAGACTTTCCTCCTTACTCGTATAGATTATATAGATTGTACAAGTATGTATTACTTTGGCACTATAGCAAATAGACAGTATTCTTGTCTTGAAATCTATCGAAGCAATTATCGAAATCTCTACCTACCAAGAAGTGATATCCGAAGCAGCCGTGAAGATCTCCAGTTTTCTCATTTCGTTTCCATGGCCATGAAAATCCCAATAATCTCGCGTGCCGCCCGCACCCAAATGTAACTTACCAAAGCGCCGGCTGCACTACGCACAGGCATTTGCATAACTTTCGTGGCTGTGCTGCAGGTGTTCGTCAGCGGGGTTGATTTTTGCTTTCCCGTCCGCAAGCATTGGGCACTTTTACCTTACCGGCACATACCAGGGTCGACTTACCGCTCACTGCAATCCAAATCCCGAGAGTGTGGGTTATGTTGTGCTGGACGATAAAGCATAGTTGTGTTACGGTTACCTTGTAGGGTTTGTTTGTTTCGCGTCAAAATTGGCACGAAACGCAATAGCGAAGATTGTGCAGGTCTCCAAGTAACAGCAAGGAATTAGGATTCCGCATCTACCCCAGATCTATCGATCCCCAGTATCGAAATCCAAGACAGAATCATGGCCTCTACTACTCCCCAGGCCAGCGGCAGCAGCGCAAAAAGATCCACCTCTGCCCCTCGTCGACCCCTCTCGCGACCAACAACACCGCTTCGCCCCTCGTCAAGATCTTCTCTCCACGATTCTGCGAAGAAGGCTTCCGGGGGTCTGTCCAGTGCGCCTCTGGAAGCCTTCGAGCCCGCGTTTGCAGAGTTGTCGGATTCAATGGCCGACTTGGAAGCTAATTTCATGCACTTGCAATTGATGCATGAGAGTCTGGCGCGGTTTAGTGAGAACTTTGCTAGTTTTCTTTACGGGTTGAATATGAATGCGTTCTGTGTGGATTTCCCAGAGGTAGGGTTAGCACGAGGCATATTGGAGCTGCGCATTGTCTAAATTTGTCTATAGGCGCCTATTCCAGATTCGTTCCGCAGAGCCCAAGAACAAGAGGAGCAATTAGGTCAGTATTATATGGTCTAGGCCCAAATTGTGCACTAATCATTTTATCACAGGCAAATCAACGAGTTCAGAGCGATTTCGAGGCGAAATTGATGGGGAAACAACGTTCCTGTAGGTGTTGCATTGTCGCAGCTATTTTCCGTATCTAATTGACCATATAGGACAACTGATACCTCTTTTGTCGACAACCCTCCTACTTCCTCGAAAGCTTCAAGATTCTCCACCCCGGCACCATCACGTATCGCAAGCGCTTCCAACCGAGGTGGCTCTTCTGCTGGTTCCTCTGGGAGAGGTGGTACACGAGGTGGTCGTGGCGGAAGAGGTAGCGGGCTTGCCAGAGCGCGAGGTCGTGGAGTAAGATGATCGAACCACTTAATGCACCTTGCATTTTATTCGCATTTAATTCCCAATTATGATACCCCGCCATCTTTTTATGGTTGACCGACCCAATGCTTTTTCTCAATGCCTGTGATCTATCCCTGCGAAAACGCCCAGACTTCCCGTTCAAGTTTCCTCGTCATCGAGAAGTCCTGAATTCTCCATTTCTACTTCCACATCTTGCGCCGTGGGTCTGTTGCCGTTGTCCGTTCGAAGTCCAACTGCCGCTTCAGCTTCCTTTTGTGTATATGGTTCGTCCTTCAACGCCTTGACTCTGTAAATATTGTGTTAGTAAAAGAGAAGTAAGTCGGATAAACGATTTTGTTATACCTTCTCTTGTGCGGCTTGCCCTTAAGGTGGGCTACCAAGCTATTTTCCGACTCATACCATTTCGCACACTCAACACAATAATATTTTCCAAGACCTGGGAGATCCTCCGCCGCTTTTGACTGTTTGTACTGTGCTAGATGTTTTGGTGAACGAAGATCCGCAGTGATTTGATCGAGGTCTCTGTAAGATATGTTAGACTGAGGACCAATGGAAATAGCCAGAATAGTACTTGCCTAAGACGTCTCCTCGTCTTCGTTCTGGTTGATTTCTGAGGAATACCCATTGCGCCGGTATATGATTGAGAATTGGGTTACGTTGTAGAGACCAAAGTGACAAATTTTGCCTGGACCCTTGACAAATTGCTGTCGTTATCGTTAGGACTTCGGAAGTTCACAAGAAAATTTTAGATAGTCGGGAATATTGATAGCCGCACTGACGCCCAATCAGTAGGCACTTGATGGTAAAGCGGACATCTGGAGTCGATATTATGTAAGCACGGCTGAACGGAACAAGGGCAGCCGGGGCAGCCGTGGCAGCCTCATTCACTCAGGCCGATACCAACAGCGTGAAGAGAACGTAAATATAAACATGCAGACTTGAAGATAATCTTTCGGACTGCATCTGAGACAATGAGATAATTTGAAACTCTTAGAATACAGTAGGGCTAGGGCAAGATGTCTTTTGCTCTCGGCCATCTGGAAGGCACGGATGTAGCAGTTCATGTGAAAAGCCGGATGCGAACATCGGATCCGGTTCTCGCAAATTTTGCTCTCTAGAAACGCGTGAATGCGGAAATGCATCCCACTTTAGTGCGAAATCCGAACCATGGAGGGGTCTAACGAGGTCTCCAGACCATACGAAAATTGAAAATAAAGCGCATACGACAAGCTCTTTGCCTCAAAATAGAGCTGTAGATATTTGCAGGTACTCGTATTTGTATGATAAATTCACGTAATTTCTCGTCGTGTCACAGTGAATAACGTATAGCAAAGAAATAAATTTCTCCCTGAATTCGAGGTCATTGTATCCTTTTACCATCGACACGGTGCTCCCTCAGGAAACCTCACGCTCAGCTCCCGCTGTCCCACGAAAATAAAGCCGACGTCACAAATTTTAGAACCATTCACAGGTTGGAATTACTCATTACATTCACTTTGATTGGCTGTCCGGCCTAACCTATTCCCTTTGCCCCATTGTAATCGGCTCGACTCCTCCAGAGATAAGCGCAATTCGCAGCATTTTTGAAGCTCGGTAACTACCTGGCCTTCCTCTAGTTTCCTGTTTTTACCCCCAATCCCCACCAAAGTTGTTTAAAATATAACAACAACTTCTCCTCTCCCTTCTTTTTTGATCAACATCCATCACAATGTTGGCATCAAGACAGGTTCTTGCCGCCGCTCAGCGGCGAGCAATGGCCGGCATGGGCATTCGAAGAATGGCTACTGTCGGCGATTCCCCGCTCGACAGGCAGGTGAAGCAAAACATCCACGAAAAGGGCAACTTCATCAACTACAAGAAGATGTCCGAGAACCTCTCGATTGTTCGCAGCAGACTCAACAGACCTCTCACCTTCGCCGAGAAGATCCTCTATTCCCATTTGGATGATCCCCACGGACAAGAAATCGAACGTGGTGTCTCATACCTCAAGCTCCGTCCCGACCGTGTTGCTTGTCAAGATGCAACCGCTCAAATGGCTATCTTACAATTCATGTCCGCAGGCATGCCTTCAGTCGCGAACCCAACCACTGTTCACTGTGATCATTTGATTGAGGCACAGGTTGGAGGTGATAAGGATCTTCCCCGAGCTGTCGAAATCAACAAGGAGGTTTACGATTTCTTGGCTACATCTTGCGCAAAATACAACATTGGTTTCTGGAAGCCTGGATCTGGTATCATTCATCAAATTCTCCTCGAGAACTATGCCTTCCCAGGTGGTTTGTTGATTGGTACTGATTCGCATACACCAAACGCTGGTGGTCTCGGAATGTGTGCTATCGGTGTTGGTGGAGCTGATGCTGTCGATGTTATGGCCAACCTTCCTTGGGAGTTGAAGGCACCAAAGGTTATTGGTGTTAAGCTTACTGGTCAACTTTCGGGATGGACCGCTCCAAAAGGTAAATCTGAATGTCCCAAAGCTAGTGGTACATTATGAATGTCCAAAAGCTAGTACATTATGAATGTCCCAAAGCTAGTGGTACATTGATGGTGGCCTATTTACTAACTCTCGCTCAGACATTATCCTTAAGGTTGCCGGAATTTTGACTGTTAAGGGGGGTACTGGTGCCATCGTGGAGTACCATGGACCTGGAACTGAGACAATCTCTGCAACAGGCATGGCAACAATCTGCAACATGGTTGGGCCCTATTCCACGTCAATCTCGTTTTTTTGTACTGACAAATTCATATAGGGAGCTGAAATCGGTGCCACAACATCTCTCTTCCCCTTCAACGACCGCATGTACGACTACCTGGCTGCTACCAAGCGTTCTGATATTGGAGACTTCTCTCGTGTCTACGCCAAGGAGCTCAGAGAAGATGAAGGTGCGGAATACGACCAATTGATCGAAATCAACTTGTCTGAGTTAGAACCACACATCAACGGACCCTTCACCCCAGATCTTGCCACACCCATCTCCAAGTTCAGTGAGGCTGTCAAGGCCAATGGCTGGCCTGAGGAGTTGAAGGTTGGTTTGATCGGTTCTTGCACCAACTCTTCTTATGAGGATATGTCTCGTGCTGCTTCTATCGCTGAGGACGCTATGGCACACGGTATCAAGTCAAAGGCTCTGTTCACTGTCACCCCAGGTTCCGAACAAATCAGAGCTACCATTGAACGTGATGGACAATTGAAGACCTTCGAGGAATTCGGAGGAATGGTTCTTGCAAACGCTTGTGGTATGTAACATCCTCTCTTCACATTCGATGTCAGTTCTTTGCAGGAAAACCATATGTGCGCATTTGAGGCAGCCTTTGTCACCAAGGAGTCTTGGACCAAAATCCGATTTTGATTGTACAATCGAACTTTGAACAATCAAGGAGTTGTTGGTACCGATGTACCATCAACCTTTGGACAATCAGCTTTCCAATTGGGCCACCTGCGATGAGTAGCATCGATTAATATTTTACGTTGCTTATTACCCGCTTATTGTACAATGATTGCTAACTTCTCGCTTCAACTTTTAGGTCGTATGTAGCCAATCAATTTCTACTATTCGCTTACAATCCCTCCCCTTTCCCCCCCCTCCCTTTATCCTGTTCATCACGGCATACTAACTGTTTTTAAAAGCTTGTATCGGCCAATGGGACCGTAAAGATACGAAGAAGGGCGAAAAGAACTCCATCCTGTCATCGTACAACCGTAACTTCACCGGACGCAACGATGCTAACCCTGCTACTCACTCATTTGTCACCTCACCCGATTTGGTTGTTGCGTTGAGTATCGCTGGTACTCTCCACTTCAACCCTCTTACCGACAAGTTGAAGGACAAGGATGGAAAGGAATTCATGTTGAAGCCCCCAACTGGAGATGGATTGCCATCAAGAGGATATGACCCTGGACAAGACACTTATCAGCCACCACCTGCTGACCGTGCCTCCGTCAACGTTGCTGTCTCACCAACCAGTGATCGTCTGCAACTTCTTGAACCTTTCCAGCCATGGGATGGAAAGGATGCTTTGGACCTACCTATCTTGATCAAGGCACAAGGAAAGACTACCACTGATCACATCTCTATGGCCGGTCCATGGTTGAAGTACCGTGGTCACTTGGACAACATCTCCAACAACATGTTGATTGGTGCTATCAACTCTGCTAATGGTGAGGCCAACAAGGTCAAGAACTTCACCACTAATGAGTGGGATGCTGTTCCTGCAACCGCTAGAGACTACAAGAAGAAGGGTATCAAGTGGGGTAAGTCATTATTCTCTTCAAACATCTGATAATTGCTGACATCTGGGACAAGTTGTTATTGGAGACTGGAACTACGGTGAAGGATCTTCTAGAGAACACGCTGCTCTTGAACCCAGACATCTCGGAGGACTTGCTATCATCACCAGATCGTTTGCTCGTATTCACGAAACCAACTTGAAGAAGCAAGGCATGCTTCCTCTCACTTTCATCAACCCAGAGGACTATGAAAAGATTCAACCAGACGACAAGGTAAGAATTACTATGCTACCTTCTTTATTCAATCACTAACCTATTGCTACAAGGTCGATGTCATGTGTACCGAACTCGAAGTTGGAAAACCAATCACGCTCAAGGTTCACCCCAAGAACGGTGAAGCCTACGACATCAAGCTTGCACACACCTTCAACGCTCCTCAGATAGATTGGTTCAAAGCGGGAAGTGCCCTCAATAAAATGGCAAAAGAACATTCCAAGTGAAAGGAGTTCGTGGGTGCGGATGAAAGGTGTTGAGAGGATGGTTCGGCCTACTACTGTATTTTGTTCCTGATGACGGTGGGCCTTTTTAGTTAATGCTTTTGCCGTTTACAGTCGTACATTAAGCGCGTTTTCTTTATGTCAAAACTGTATGAATTCCCCTAGAATATGAAGTTGAGAACGATGATATTAACTGAACTTTTTCTGTGCATGTGACCAATTACCTACCTTGACAGCATCTTGATTATACCATGTCCCTTACCTACATGATTTGTCTACTTCCTCCTGAGATACCATCAATGCTCAGTATTAATATCAGTTATGGACAATGAACAATCACTTCTCCCCTTCGGAGGAGAAGAGATGTATACGAGGAAAAGTATTAGGAGTCTGCTTTCTTAATATCCAAAATTACTATGAAGATCCAAACCACCGTGAGTATCTAAGACACTCTGAGTATTCAAATCCTCTTGGAAGATGCAAAAAGTATTTGAAATTCTTGATCCTGTTGAACATTGAAATCATTTGAGAATTTCTAGAAAATGTTGCCCATCAGCCTTATTTTTCTTGGCTAAAGTGATGACAGCCTTGCAGTAGCGAAAAAAAGTGCCGGACATAGAGCCTAGGGATTCTGTCTTCCCAACAATCAACACCTTGCGCATCTTCCACGAAATCCAGCGATGCTGCAGACAACGGCTCAGAAGTTACATTAGTGCGCACGAATATTACATGCCTGGGCTTCTATCATCAAGAACCTGAATCCTTAAACCATCGAAGCCTTCCATCGTCGACGATGCCTGTGATCACACTTCCTCAATTCGGCGCAACCCGACTGCGATCCTACATACTCCGTCTGCCACTATTCACAAGATGCATCATTGGTATAATGATCCTGCTCTGGATTGTTAGCATACAGAAGGTTTGGGATGTGCAGAAATGGGGAGCTTTGTATCCGGATGAGATTGGGCTGAGCTCAAGTAAAGAACCCATCTCCAACTGATACATTTTGGATTCTGAGGCTAATGTTATGATTCTTGCTGTAGTGTATCGCACAAATACGTTCCCATTGATTCATGCGGGCTTCATTCATATGATAATGAACGTCATTGCGGTGACGCCATTGATCGAGAGATTCGAGGCGGAACATGGGACTTTGACTTCCCTGGCTTTGTTCATGGGCCGTAAGTTCCAGAGCTATCATGGAGATGCGAGGGGCTTTTGCTAATGGTTTTCATAGCTCTCTCGACAATTCCAGCATTAATGTATACATTGATCGAACGGGGCATTTTCCATTTGAACACAGGGGTTCTGGGGGCTAGGTACGGAAGCTATGTTCCGGGAAGCATTTCAGCAGCCATGCTAATAGAGAATACAGCATTTGGGTGTTCACATTGTTGGCCGTGGAAGCCGTAAAGACATACAAGACAAACCCCAATTTCACCGTCGGCACGGTGCAAATCCCTACGTGGACGAGCCCACTGATTCTCGTCCTCTTCATCTCATTCCTCGTCCCCAACACAAGTTTCCTCGGCCATGTCTGCGGTCTAGCTTTCGGTTACGGATGTAAGTATCCTTCTACTTTCAAGCTTAAGTATATAGCTAATATTCATAGGGGGATTGGGCTACCTCAAATTCCTTGCACCGCCGGAGAAGATCCTCAGATGGATTGAAGGAAAGATGAATCTCCTAGGCAGATTGCCACATTACGTATCGGTTGATCAAAAGACCTATGGACGCTATGGAGTCCTGCCTACAAGCAACAATCCGATCATTCCCGCAGACACGAATATTGCGCTCGGATTTGCACCCAGTGCACAGAGATTGGGACCTTGAGAATTGTAATTTAGTTTCAGTTTGGCATAGAATGTAATTGACCTGTTAGGCATTGAATTGTATAGTGGGTGCTGCTTCAAACTACTAACAGCAGAACAGCAGACCGTTATTGGCAACTTCAAGGACCACAGTGCACCTATTCAAGCACTACATTTGCTAGACGACCACAATTTTATAACGACCTCCAAAGACAGTATACTTCGGCACTCGGATCTTAGTACAAGTCGCTGTATCCGTGTCTTTACAGGCTGTGAGAAAAGTAGCTAGGTCTGACGGTATCACCAAAACTAACGTGGCTCTTAAAGATATATTTCCTGATCTGAAGTTTTCAAAATAAAGAAGTCTATACAGTAGATATATGATTAGTGTACGAGAAGAATTAACTCAAAACTTAATTGATGTTCTTCTAGATATATAAAAGTAAAGTAAAGTTGAATGAAATTTGTCGCGTCGACTCCTGATCTCGTGTCAAATCCGCCTCGCCTCGCACCTCCAAATTTCCACGAGGCTGAAATGACAACTTGAGCCTTGGGACTCCAATGCTTCAACTCACGCTCTTCGACGGATGATATAGCTACCATGGCTTTACTATGTAAATCAATCCCGATTCCTGAATTATCACATACCTAACGAGTACTTAGCCCAGGGAACCCTCCTGCGCCATGCGCCAATCCGCAAACTACCACCTTTCCTCTCGTTCCTGTGCATAGTAATAGGCGTCGCCTGGTTACTTCTCCTCCCACTAGACGACTACTCCCGCAAAACCTACGTCTCAGAGAACGCTCTACTACCAGGTCAAGTTCATACCTATTTCGCCGGAAGCGATCAGAATGTATTTCGGGGGTATAAACGCGAAGTGGATATGCTGGGCAACAGCAGCAATGTTGAGTATGTGCGCTGGATCTTGCTATGAGAAAGTCGGAGGCTGATTCTTGATTATAGAGTGAATGATAAACTTGAGGGGTTCTTCAAAGCATCGGGTTTGAAAGTTGCGAGGCAGAATTATGAATATAGATCCGCTGGGGAGGTGTACAAGGGACAGAATGTCTATGCGATTTTGCATGCGCCGAGGGGGGATGCTACGGAGGCGATTGTGTTGGTGGGGGCTTGGAGGAATATGGAAGGGGTTTTGAATCGTAGTGGTGTTGCGCTGGTTCTTACACTGGCGAGGTACTTTCATCGTGGGTTACAGCTTCTTCGTCATTTGGTGTATACAACTTGACTAACATTTATACAGGATGGTCACTCTGGTCCAAGGATATTATCTTCCTAGTAACCGCCGACAGCAAAGCCGGCCCTCAAGCATGGGTCGATGCATACCACGACACCCACGAATCCCCCGCCGTGGACTCATTACCCGTCAAAAGCGGCGCCCTCCAAGGCGCCGTCGTCATTGACTATCCCTTCGACCACCGCTTCGAATCTCTGCACATCGTATACGACGGCATCAACGGGCAACTCCCCAACCTCGACCTCTTCAACACCGTCGTCTCCATCG
Source organism: Rutstroemia sp. NJR-2017a BBW (assembly GCA_002946425.1). Classification (NCBI taxonomy): domain Eukaryota; kingdom Fungi; phylum Ascomycota; class Leotiomycetes; order Helotiales; family Rutstroemiaceae; genus Rutstroemia; species Rutstroemia sp. NJR-2017a BBW. The sequence goes on from NJPT01000052.1 coordinate 223,065, forward strand.
CCAGCGGCCAAATGGGCATTGGCGTCTCCCTGCAGCGCATGTGGCAGCACAGCGACAGCTACCAGGACCGGCTGAAAACCATGCTTCGCGGGATGATCAACCAAGGCCTGGGCCATGCATCCGGTCCTCATAGTAGTTTTATCCCGTACCATGTGGACGCCATCACGCTTCAGCCGTTCGGAAATGGCTGGCAGGATGAGATGGCCATGGGAAGAGTCATCGAAAGTACGTTTCGGAGCTTGAATAACTTGCTGGAACATCTGCATCAGAGTTTCTTCTTCTATTTACTCATGCAAGCGAATCGCTTCGTGAGTATTGGCACTTATCTCCCTAGTGCGATGCTGGTTGCTACGAATTTTACGATCATGGCGATTTTTCTCTGGATTAAAAGTGGGTGGCCGACGGCGGAGGAAGAAGCTAAGGGGAAGGTACTTAGTACTGAGGGCGGCGAGGAGAAGGAGAAGGAACCGTTATTGTTGGTAGAGAATAATGGTGCTAAAGCACTTGTTCCGCTCAAAGATCTGGAGGTTCGAGAACGGAAATTGTTTTTGCCGTTGGCTATTGTGGCTGGATGCCATTTCCTGGGTCTTCTCCCGCTTTATATCTTCAACCATACCTCTCAAGCTGTAAGCATCTCCCCTTCTCCCTAACCCTTCCTTCCCTTCCCACCCCCAAATCTCCTCCGCCCAAACCACAAACCACAAACCCCAACTAACATCCCCCCCAGCTCCTCCTCCCCACCTTCCTCCTCTTCACCACCCTCCAACTCCTCCTCCCCTTCCTCCTCTCCTCCCTCCTGCACTCCCACCACCCCCCCTCCCTCCCCCAACTCCACCTCACGCAATCCGTCTCCCTCCTCCTCCTCGGCATGTACCTCTCCACGCTCGCCACCCTGAACTTCTCCCTCTCGCTGCTGATCGGACTTTTCTCCGTGCCCCTAACCTATATCCGCCCGCTGGGCCATCGTCCCTATATCTCTGCGTTCCTGAGTCTGCTTCTGCAGACCGTGGCGCCGAGTACGGTGCTGTTGGCTGGGGCACACTGGTGGGGTGTGGGTGTGGGTGAGGTGTTGAAGGAGGCGGCGTTTGGGTGGGATGTTTGGGGGATGAGTACGCAGGTTGTGGTTTGGTGTGTTTGGTGGCCGGCGTGGGTGGTGGGGGGTGTGCTGATTTTGGGGAGGCCGGGGGTGGAGGGGGAGAAGCGGTAGATTGAAATCGGGAAGGGGGTTTAGAGGTGGGTGGAGGGATGTAGAGACAGTTGCGGTGGCTTAGGAACTTTTGGAATTTAGCGAGGGAGCCTAGAAGTGCGTACTTGTTACAGCATACCCGTTTACATGCATATAGAGCGACTAGGAAGCTCAGCAAATGTGTGGCCTGTTTGGTGGGTGGCCCGTTTAGTGGCGATGCACGTTAGATGTTGATACCAAAATGAAGTAGATGTGGCGCATTTCACGCCTTGCTGACGGACAATTGGCAGAAAATTATAGATGCAGTCATTCATATCATTTCATTGTCCATCATTGATCGCAAACGCGACGTCTCTGTTCCACTCATTTCATCTCTATCCTAGCATGCGTTGTGTTGCAATGCCAGGACTCAAAGGTTTCTATTTTACAATCCGAAGTGATGCGAATTCCCTAAGACGCCTTTCTGTGCTGTGATTTTCTTCCTTTCATCTAATCATCCGCCTGATCGTGAATCATGCAGCCCAAACATCTTGGCCCTTCGACTCGATCCAGTTACCTAGCGAGTTAACGCTCGAGTCCCATTCTTGTAATCGTGTGCGCATGTTGTCAATCTGTGTCATATCCAACACTTTAGGTTGTACCCAGTTGATCCGCGCAATCTCGTCTACCTGATCGATTGTTCCTCGCAATAAACCTAAGCTCAATGCCTTCATAATCAGATGTTCAATCTCGTCGGGTCGGACTTTGGTTTCTTCCGAAATGGTGCGGAAGGTCATGGTGCGGTCGTGAGGTGGTCGGCGGAAAACGGTTTCGGTGAGAGCGGCAAGGTAGATCTTTTGTTTGAGACCGTCACGGTGTTGGGATAACAGTGGGTTGGAGTCGATGTGGCCGGCGAGAACATCATACGCTCCCAGGTCGCCGCGGTTAAAGGCGAAGAGAAGATCTCGGAGCCACGCATCGTCTTTTACGAGGGAATCGAGGATGGGGTGGAGAAGAAGTTCACCGAAGTTATAGATGGTGTCGGAGACGAGGGCAGCGATACTGAGGTCGTAGGCACGGCTTCTGCGCTCGGAGGGGGTGAGGTCTTTGAGATCGATACAGGCGAGGTATAGTAAAGCGTTTTTGTAATATGAGGCGAACTCCAGTTTAGACTAATGATATCAATAGCTGCTTCAGTTGTGGTTCTTGACAAACAAACCTGGTAGTATTCTGCGTTGACTCTGTAGAAAGCCGCATGCACAATTGTTTCCACCGAATCAAATCTATCCAGTATCTTCTCCGACTTGTCTAGATCTTTCCTCGCTCCATCCAAATCTTGTAGTTCTAGCTTGACTGTGGCGACAGCTACGGTTGCATAGACGTAAGCATCTTGGGAGTTGGGGTTGTTGACTTTGGTTGCGACTGCTTCCAAGAATGACAAGCGCTCATTGCTATCTGTTGCTTGTTAGTTGGATCCCAAGAATATGCAGTTTGCTATGCCCTACCTCCGCATTGTGAGGCAGCACTCAAAGCAAGAGTCACAAGCTTGAGCTGGTTGATCTTGTCGGCGAATGTAAGGATGAAGGTCTTGTAGAAAGGTAATCGTTGGGAGGCGCTTTCTTTGTGATTAAAGAACTCAATAAGAGTATCTGTCAGCTGATGCCACAGCTTCCTCTCCCAGAGATCTTCGAACGATATGAAGAGATGTTGAAGGTCCGCCGGCGCAGCATCGCGTTGCTCGGCGAGGAAATCGGGAATTGTGTCGACATTCATGATGAATCTGTGGTTGTGTGAATCGCCGGCTTCTAATTCTCTTATGGTTGACTGTATCTGTACCTCAGAAGTAGGGTTGGAATTATGGTATTGTCTTCGGAGTATTATTATCTTTGGAGAAAAGGTATGGATTTCAAGCCACTTTGGTTGGACTTTTGATATGCTCAAGACGAGGCAGCGAGAGCTTCGCAAGGTACCGCTAAACCTAAGATGGACTAGCACTGCCCGCGGCTCGTCTCCGCAAGCTCAATCTACAACTTCAATATCAAGTGGCATAAAGTAGTTGCGTCAAAGCCCGCATCTGCGTCTGCGTTTCAATTGATTTGTTCCCAGTCGCGAAGATGCAAAAATCCTGCAGTCCCTCGACTTTAAACAGTCTTCGGACTGCCATGCGAGCGAATCGAAGCTTTGGAAATATGCCATTCAGCAGGAGGATATCGGACATCACCATCACCAGAACGGGAAAGCCTATCATCCGCACCCAAGGTGGCAGGTGAGCTTATGCCTGGAGAAACATGTCAATTGAATTAGGGCTAATATTCATGTGCTATAGGTCTGCTCTCGGAGGTAAATAATGTCAGGATTGCTGTCGACAATTGCTTAATATGACGATCTAGGACACACTGTGACGGTTTTTGGCGCAACTGGATTCCTCGGACGTTATATCGTGAACAGACTTGGTACGGAGACTTTCTGCTAGTACTGTGTTTTACTGGGCTGACGGGACGTATGGAATAGCAAGGCAAGGATGCACGGTTATCGTTCCCTACAGAGAAGAAATGGCCAAACGACATTTGAAGGTTACAGGTGATCTCGGAAGAGTTATATTCATGGTATTTGGGTTTGGCGGTATACTCGAAGAATAAGGGGCTAATTCTAGTATAGGAATACGATCTCAGAAATACAGAATCTCTAGAGGAAAGCGTAAGACATTCAGACGTTGTCTACAATCTTATCGGGCGCATGTATCCTACAAAGTATGCTTTTGAACATACCCCAGGAGAAACAGAGTACTCATGGATGTTAGGAACTTCGATCTCGAGGATGTCCATGTTGAGGGAGTTGAGAGAATAGCTGAAGCCGTTGCTAAATATGACGTTGACCGATTCATTCACGTCTCCTCTTACAACGCGGATCCGAAATCACCCTCAGAATTCTTCAGAACAAAGGTAAATAATCAGATCAGACAAGTCTTGTTTTCATCTGCTAACTTTGCCCCAGGCTAGAGGTGAACAAGTTGCACGCAACATCTTCCCAGAGACCACGATTGTTAGACCTGCACCTATGTTCGGTTTTGAGGACCGCTTGCTTCATAAGCTTGCTGGAGTAACAAACGTCTTCACGTCCAATCACATGCAAGAACGTTACTGGCCAGTTCATGTATGATCTAGCTCCCTTGTGATTCTCTCGTATCGCTAAACTGTAGTTTTAGGTAATCGATGTTGGACAAGCTCTCGAGATCATGCTCCAAGATGACACCACAGCGCAACAGACATACGAGCTTTACGGACCAAAGAACTACTCTACAGCGGAGATTGCTGCATTGGTCGACAAAGAAACCATCAAGCACCGCCGACACATCAACTTACCCAAAGCAATCCTCAAACCAGCAGCCAACATTCTCAACAAAGCACTATGGTGGCCAGTACTATCTGCTGATGAGGTTGAGCGAGAATTCATCGACCAGAAGATTGACCGCACAGCAAAGACCTTCAAAGACCTTGGAATTGAGCCAGCTGAAATTAGCAGCCTTACTTTCCACTACTTGGTATGTACACACTTATCGTTCGGTTCATTGACGCGATCTAACCTGCAGTGCAGCAAGGGTACAGAAGTTCCGCATTCTACGATTTGCCCCCAGCGACGGAGCGTGAGAAGAGAGAGGAGAAGAAGTATTTGCATGTCATTGATGACCAATAGAGGTATGGTTTGGATCATGAGATGTATTCTTAGTAGAAATGAGAATTGTACATACGTCGAAAATCATTTTGAAACCTGGATCTGCGTAGCTGTAACGGAGTAGATAGGCTTGCAAACTATCCCAATGTTTGGGATGCGTAGAATAGAGCTTAACCTCGAGGTAGATATTTTAAGGGTCTGAAGTCATGCGAATCTTTTGGCCTCCTCGGCTAAAATTACCCCCGAATATCACAAACATCAATTTTTTCAAAGACTCAACATCGTCGTGTAACAATTGCCCGCCATGGATAATATTGAAGATGATGATATGCCGTAGGTTTCGAGTCCCATAACGTCGATTGATCACTAATATTAATGATTTAGTGTTCTCTCAGGCTCGGCTCTGGATGCCCTTAAAGAGTTTTATGCGGATCGTGATGCTCAGCTGCAGAAATTCGAGGAATTGAGACAGAAAGCGGAGGAGCAAGCCGATGCACCTTTGACTATGGAAGCTTTTGCTGAAGATGTAAGCTGCATGTTGTGCTCAAGGCTCTTTAAGAATTCTACGTGCGCATTCTTAATCCAAGATTCCTGCGCACGTGAACTTCCTGCGGTCTTTAAAACCTCAAAATGTAGATTTTGCTAATTCGATGGCCTCGCACAGTGGAACGAATCACAATTTTGGGTCAGCAAACCTCATTTATTTATGCCCACAGCCGTCACCTAGAGTTACCTGCTCAACACGTGGTCTAGTATTCGAACGAGACAGCAACACTTCTTGCGCAAGAACTGCTTCGTGATGCTGATGCCGAGACGGCCATAGCTGTAGTCTCAGCTCCAAGTGTGTTTATACAGGTTAAAAATCTTCTCGTAAGCCTTCTTCATCTCGCCGACGTGCTGTATGCTCAAGAATACTAATCGCCTACGACTAGAGAACGATTGAGGCGGAAAAAAGGCCGAAAGTCCATCTGTTAGAGTTCGATAGACGATTTGATGTGTTCCCGGAATTCACTTTCTACGATTACCACGATCCTTTGAAGCTTCCGCGTAAGTTGATGTTAATGAGCTTCAAAGGGGACGCTCGGCGCTGATAGTTTGCAGCGCACATGAAGGGGACGGTAGATCGTGTAGTTTGTGACCCACCATTTCTGAATGAGGAGTGCCAGACGAGAGGTAAGAGTGCTATCTAGTTTGCGGGATAACTGTATCATTGAATTTTGACTAACTTCTCTAGCTGCTCTTACGGTAAGATGGCTTTTCAAATCTTGGGGCCAGGTGAAATCAGATGAGAATGGGATGCCAGACTCGAGGCTCATTGTCTGCACGGGAGAGAGGGTTGGGGATATTGTGAATAGGGTTTATCGTCCGTAAGTCGTTCCCATTTACCGTTCACTCAAAGCGCAGAGGACTCGGATATTGATTTGGACATTCAGTCAAGGCATCGCAACAACTACCTACCTCCCAGTCCACTCCAAGGGTTTGAGCAACGAATTCTACTGCTATGCTAATTATGAGTGCGAACACTGGAAATGGAGAAAACCAGAGGAAAGTAGCTAGTGGTTTGCATGAAGTATTGGGTTATCCATCCATATAGAGACAATAAGTGAAAGGATCTTGCCAGACCCAATGAAACACACAGAAACCAAATTCAAAGAGCGGCTCGAGCCTTGATCCTCCATCGATCGCCTTTTTGGACAATCTTCCCCTCACTCTCTAGCTTGTGCAGAATCTGTATTATGCCACCATTTGCGGGTATATGAAGGCTCTCTGGCACATCTGCATATATGACCTTCACTATCTCCATGGATGTCCAGTCGTCAGCCTTTTCGTCGTTAGATACTGCAACCCCTGGTTTTGCCTTCGCAGACTTCAACACTTGGACTACCTGCAATTCTCTCTCCTTGCGGTGCTTGATATACTCTTCGATCTTCACGGGCCCATTCTCAATGACTGCACCATGGCCAGGATATGCTTTTCCACGGAAAAGACCTTTCATTTTGTCGAGACTGCTCAGATACGTTGCTAGATCTTCAAACACCGCTGTGCCATGACCAAGCACATTATCCCCGGTAAACATGGCATCCTCTTCTTCGAGGATCAACGCCATATGGTCTTTCGTATGGCCTGGGGAGTGGATGGCACGCAGAGTTGCTCCATCAGTCTTAAACTTTTGCCCATCTGTGATGTCCAGTTGTCCGTTATCTGGGGTATTTTTATAGATGCTGGTTTCTGGTGAATGCTCCAGCAACTGCTTGATCCCCCCAACATGATCATGATGCCTGAATACATGATGAGTGCAATCGCGAGCTGTGTAATCGTGGACTAACTCACCAATGCGTTATGATGCAGGAACTGATCGTAGCTTTCTCCTTTTGCAACGTCTCCTTCAATATCTGTATCCAAGATTCTCTACCTTCCCCAGTATCAATCAGCAAACGCTTATCTCCTTTCCCAACAATGTAAGTATTTGTCCCTATCACTGGTTAGGTACTACCTCTAAAACTCTCCAATAGTGTAGATTAAACCTTGCAATGTAAACTGTTCATTATCAGTTAACGACCCTCGAGAGGAGATGGCTGCCTAGCTAGCGTACCTTCCCCGGATTTCCTCCCAAGATCCGGATTACGTTCGGACTAAGTCGCTCCACTTCCGGCAAAGGCACTAGCTGGGTCGCCATTCTTCTAATCTGTATTCTAGGGAATTTCATGTATATGTGATTGTGTCATGAATAGAAGAGCTTTCCTCGTTGACTTTAAAGAGGCCGGTAAGCCGAGGCTCAGCTTGCCCAATAACTTTCTTTCATCCCATCGGCCGATTTGAGAGGGAACACGAGAAGAAAAGTTTCATATTTTCAGCGGGTGAGATTTATAAAAATGTGGCATCAACATTGCCGTTCTGATTGATTACAGTCAAACATTAATTCAGAAAGCATTGCGAGCTCTCATAAATTCCGAGCTCAAGCCCTCACAACATAAGGTTAAACAGGTCTCACATCTCACAGAAGCTTCCTGCAAACTGCACGCAAAACGGGCTCGAGACGGGATAATAGGGGAGAAGCACTAACTAGCCTCATATTCTGCCGCCTTACCGCCCGCGAATTTCCGCAAGGCTCTGGTGCTTCAGTAGGTTTAGCCACCCGAATATGAGCACCAAAGCTTGAGAGGCATCGCCGATATTCAATAAATTCCATCAACGAATTACTTTCTGTCTATTTGTCACAATTGCGGGAGATCTGCGAGTCTTCAAAATGTCGACATCTAGACCAGTAACTCCAGCTTCCCCTAAAATTGCAAAGATCAAATCACCGCAGCCGGGCGTTCCTAAATATGGTTGTCGTATGTTCCCCATGCTCCTCTTGGCCGATTTCTCAGCCTTCCCAATCAATTACTTACAATTTGTCCATCAGATCATATCCAAGTCTTCCTGACCTCTGGGAATAATGACCGTATGGTTAATACAATCACTTATTATAAGAATTGTCTCAGAGTGGTCCTGGATAATACTCCAATTGTCCCGCAGACTTCGAAGACACCGAGAGGGCAGCCCCTCACATCTCTTACGCCAAATTATCTATGTCTGCAATGCACAACGACGACTACGGCGCAAGATCGCATAAAACATGGTCAAGAGACCTTGCATAGATTTTGTAGGGCTCTGCCGGCGATATGCTCACCGTACTTCTGCTGACTGACGCGCCGCTAGATGTTGAATCGAGGACGGGTGCGCTGTTCTGTCAGATGTGCAATGACTTTGTTTGGGATCCTACATTAGAGGAATTGAGGGTACGGAAGATTGGGACTGGGTCGTTCTCGAGTAAGTGACTCTTGTTTTTCTGTTCGTGCAATGCTCTTGCCACCATTAGATTGCTAGAGGCACTTTCGCGCAGTCCATTGAAGCTTCACGACACACATGTTGCTCGACCTCGAGTCCGTTTTTTGCTATCTTGTCTACTACTATAATTCATCTAAACTAATCCGAACCATTACTAGGTCGAAAACGCAAACACGATGACATGTTTACAGACACAGTCAAAGAAGACCCGAGGTTCATCTCTTTAAATACAATGGAAGCGCCATGTCGGGCGAGTGGAGTTCGAGGCATCTACAACATGGGGGCGACTTGCTATATGAATGTCATTCTTCAATGCTTCGTACACAACCCTCTGTTACGGAACTTCTACCTTGGAGATGGACACCAGAGCGATAAGTGCCAACAGAAGAATTGTATGAGCTGCGCTATGGACGATATGTTCCAGGAATTCTATTCGAATGAGACCACGACAGGATACTCTGCTTCAAATATTCTTGCTAGTTTCTGGCTTTCGAAAAGAAAGGCATATGAAGAGTTAGCGAGCAATAAGGAACAGGACGCCCATGAATTCTTTCAATTCCTCACGGAAGAGTTACACGAAATCAACGGCGGAGGAAGACTCAGTGATCAAGAAGAAAGCCCAAATCCCAAGCGCTCGAAACAGGACCAAGGTTGCAAATGCATTGTTCATCAGACGTTTTACGGCAAACTTCAAAGCACCATCACATGCCAAAATTGCGGAGACATCAACACATCTGTGGAATCGTTCTTAGACCTAAGTTTAGGTCTTGATGTTATTCAAAAGAAGAGCAAGCTGAAGGACAAGAATGCAACAATAAGTTTGCAACGTTGTTTGGACGAGGAATACATCCGAGCTGAACGTTGTGAGTATACTTGCAATCAATGCGATACTCAAGAAGCGAAGAAACAGCTTAGTATTAAAAGTCTGCCTAATGTCCTATGCATTCAACTCAAGGTATGGTTATCCCCATTAGCCTTTGCCGGTCGACTCAGCTAATTAGCTCATCAGCGCTTCAAACAAGAAATGAAGGGCCCAGCCTCAAAAATCGACACCAAAGTGACCTTCCCCCTCCAACTGCACATGTTACCTTACACAAATCGAGCGCGTAGCACAGATACCAAGAACAATTTTGAGCTGGCGCGTTCATGTACTTATGACTTACAAAGCGTTGTTGTCCATGTTGGGAATTTAGAGACTGGTAAGTTTTTCTCTTGCTGCTACATTTAGAACAATTTACTGATTATATGTGTGAAGGCCATTATGTATCGTACTCGCGTGTCGGAAACCAGTGGTTCAAGTTTAATGATCACAATGTTACACTGGCGTCGAAGAGTCAGGTGTTGAATGAACAGGCCTTTTTGCTGTTTTATGTTATTCAGTCGTTAGCATGACAGACGCCTGCAGGTTGGAAGGGTCTCGTCTCACTGGGTTACATGATTCGAGATAGTGGACATAATAAGTCAATTCAAAGGAGTACATATACCGGGACAGGGAATTGGGAAATAGCTTTCGGACGGGCCGGGGAAATCATGGCGTAGATATCCATATGCATACATGGCTTGGGGTTAGGTCTTTTCAGGTTTTGTTTCTAATTGGGTTCTATCTAATTCATATGGTCTGGATGGTAGGGTATTCATACGTATATGAGAAGGGATGGAAGGCGCTTTTTGTTTTTAAGATAGGATGGCGAGAGGGGAGAGGCTACAGAGGAAGGTGGCTGGTGGAAGGTGGCATTGATGAATTAAATCAGTGGAATAGATGGTAGTCGAATCAATGGATGGAAATGTAGTCTGATTATACCGTTTAAAGATTTGAGTGAGAGCAGAACATGTGCACATTCTTCCTTCTTTCTTTCCCCGTCTACTCTTCTTCGGAGCTTGCTAAGAATTGGCAGCACCGAGAAAATTATGGAGAGTATTCCCACACGTCTAAATGTACAAATACAGCTGGGTGTCCTATCGCTAAGAAGTTTCTAGACATGCAGCCACCCTTCAACTGCCCTTACGCACGCTGGAACTTCTTCTTTCACGACTTGCTTCAATCATCATTGGTATCATCATCACCATCTCTTCCCCCCACACATGCTTGATGATCAACAATGATCTGCTTTCGAACAACAAGTGTCTTCAGCACCTCCTCCTCTTCATATTCAGTCACTCCCTCTACTCGCGCCTCGGAACACAGCTGCCCACATGCTTTTGGATTTCCCTTATGAACAGGTATTCTACGCGGACACAGATATGTGCGATTGGTATGCCATCTCCAGGAATAATCTCCCACTTCATCTGAACCTCTCACATCAGAGAAATGCTTCCCTTCCAATTCATCCACCCAGCAACGAGTTGTTACCGCTTGCAGGTATTTTTTCTCGCTCAGCCAATTCTTCAGTCGCGGGAGCTGAAAGTACTCTGCCTCTTCCAAAAGCAAGCCATACAATGCGTGGTTATGGCCCGTGGCGTTATCGTAGAAGATGGGGAGAATGCCGCGGCGCAAGTAACGCAGGATGTGGGCGAAAAGCTCGGGATCGGCGTCGATGAAATATGATCCGTCTTTTTGCTTACCGTACAAAGCGTTAGAGAGCAATAATGCGAAGAAGGGGCTTTGCTTCATCAGTGATTCACGGGTGGTGGTGAAGCGCTTTTCGCCTACTTCGAGGACGATTCTGGTTGCTGGAGGGGGGAGTGATGTAGAGGACTGGGGACCTACCATTTTGTATGTGTTTGATTGTTGGAATATTGCTTTGAACTTGAAGATTTTGGGATTGCGATGCTTTCGATGGAGAATAAGAAAGTAAAGAAATATTCCCACTCAAAGTTGAGGTGAACGACCTACTTATACCAACAAGCAAATCATACATCACATTAGACGAGAGAATCAATACGTCGCGTTTGCTCGGCTATGTGCAAACGGGAGGGGGGATGAAGCAAACGGGGTCTGGAAAATGGGCTGGTATGCAAACGGAAAGAACCTCAGTTTGGGGGGTTTTATTCACTGATTTCTACTCGGTGAGGGAAGATTGATGATGAGGCTGGATTTTGGTCTAATGTATGCTGATATTGAGTTCTCGTTTGCCTCACCCTTCTCACTCACTATTGTCATTTTCCACACCTTGTGGTTGCTCTTCTGATTCCATCTGATGCCACCATCGTTTGTCTGCTTCCCGTTTCTGAACCACTTGCCACCTCATTCACTATCTGAGATTCTCCCTCAACGACTCCAGCTCTACACCTCCTCCAGAATCACGCCCACCCATCAACCTTTCACAAATTTCTTCACATTACATCAGTCCCTTCCACCAAGCATTCTACCATGACTTTCCATTTTGCACCTAGCTCTCTAGTCGCTCCATCTACACCCCGTGCATTCTCCAACTCAACTACTTTACCCCCTTTTTCATTCTATCCTGCGTCTCTCACGAATATACCTATCTGTTCCAAATCCCATCATCTATCAACTCCCCTCTCTCCTAACGCTTCTCCTTCTATCTCCAATATTTCTCTCCCCCTCCCTAACCATCACCTCATTCTATCCATATATGCCTCCTTTACTCCCAAGCAACCACCCTCTTTTTCGTACTTTCCTACGCAACAACTTTCAACTCTTCACCTGCATTCTCAACTTATCTTCACCTCACGAACCAACCAGCACCATTACAAAAGAAGTCTCGTTGTTGATCTATACATCGAACATCAGGAGCTCGTTGCGATACAGTGAAGTCAAACTCCAAATATGTACTGGACATTGTATCTTGGAATTCGATGTACGATTTAATAGAAACGGAACAACAGTACATGCTGCTTCCGGGAAATCGTTGAATTTTCCATCAGTTTCAACAGTCTGATTGTCATTATCTCACTTCATGCACCAATGGGCTCACCTGATTGTCTTTCCTGTCCTGCTGTCTTTTCATTTCCTGTGTTTTCCCTCTCCGCGGCCGATTGAACCACGAACCACCAACCCTAAATCCTCAACCCAGGCGCCTTCCCCCTCGAACCTTTCTCGTCATCAACCTCTTCCAATCTCCCACTCTAACCAAAACAACACCATATCGTCCCTAAAGCCCCTCGCTCTCCCCCTAGAAACCATCCTTCTCAACTTCTCTTCCCCTAAACACCCACCGCTGCCCCACCGGATCAAAATCCAAACCCAGTATAATCATCATCTCGCTCCACAGCAGCAAATCCCCCATTCCATCCAATCCTCCCTTCTCTCTACTAGGAATTCTGTGTTTGTAGATATTTCCATTCGAAGGTAGGAAACTACCAGCTGCTAGTGTGTATGCATATAACATACCGGAGGTTCGCGGAGACTTCAGGATGACAGAAGAACGAAAAACATGTAGAGGAAGAGGAGGAAAGAAAGATTCTTCACTTCCGGTTGGGATAATTGAACTTCAGATATCATCCAGCTGGATTCAGAAAATGAAAAATACGACCTCCTCTACCCCTTCAATTCCTCCCAGTGTGCTGACACAGGACATAGATCTTCACTCCACAGAAGCAGGATAATTGAAGATAAGTTCGTTGATTGATAGATACGCCGTCCCATCTCGGAATAGAGGTGACCTGGGTGAGGGGGTTGAGATGAAATCTTAATAAGTAGAGCTGCTGCGTATGGTGAGGTATGTGGAGAGCGGGAAGTGAGTGTCAAAACATCTCCATCATATTCTTCTCATCTCTCTTTTCCTCTGCATTGGACCTTTGGTTTTTCTTCGATTTCCCTTTGATCGCCACGACATGACACCCCTTAAATCCCCGCTTCACTGTCATCGCCCTCAATCTCCGCGCTGGTGGTGACGATTGGTGGGTAGTGAGTGCTGGCGGTTTCTATTATACTCCATTTCAGCCAGCCAGTCAGTTAGCCAGTCAGTTAGTCAGTCAGACAGCGTCTGTTTGCCATCCATTCGTCTTCTTTTTATCTTCCATTCTCTTAACCCACGATAGACGGGAGAGGTAAGTAGATAACGTCAGAACTCACTCACTCACTCATTCAACCAACCTATCACAGCATCCCGAAAAAAAAAAAACAAACGAAAAAGAATCGAAACAGCAGAGAAAAAGAGACTCACGGCCCATCACTAGCACCACCACAGAATCTCATCTGCCGCGATCCATCGTAGGGAAATAGTCTTGGAATTTGTACCCGTTATGCAGGCTGAATCTTTCAGCTAGTATGTGGGATACTTCGGCTGCTGGGTAATAACTTCTGGTTTGACGATAGGTGGGTAGATGGATGAGCGGGTTGATTTTAGGCTGTGGGAGGTAGGAGATGAGGATCCGATCAAGTGCTGGGGAGGTGAAGAATAGGGATATGAGAGGAAGAGAGAGATACACAGACTCCACATCGCAAACGCAGGACCAACATGAGCGCACCAAGAGGAATGATAACCGGGAATACACACACCTAGGTCCATAGCTCAATGTATGATCCTTAACTGAACAATATGATTGACATGACATGGTGACTAAACCCAGACGCCAGACAGGTCAATCCTAACGTATCTGTAACACAAAACCCAATCTGCGAATCTCACTGTGGGGCTAGGAATCTTCCATTCCGCGAAATGGCGTGATGTTCTTGCACATTCTTCCTTACTCGCATGCATTGAACGAAAAATCTCATCTGAGATAAACTGTGATGCAGTGAGAATTGTGGTTTTATTGTATAGCTATCTGCTTGGCACAGACCCGGAACGAGGGGAGATGATAAATGAATGAAACGGATGAGTGTTTTGTTCTCTCTGCCCCCCATATATGAGCCGTATTTGAGATCAAGTGTCTATCTAGCGTCCACCGTGCACAAATAGAGAAAGAAAGGTTCACTTACAGCTTACCTTCCTCGTGTCTCGGTCTACATCTCCCATGACCATCTATCTTCTCAACCCTCTCCCCCTCCTATATTATCAGCGACATTTCCCTTCCTAGATGAAACCCCGTTCACAGCACATCTTCCTTCCGCCCCTAAGCACGAAAGAAGTACTGTACCTGATCGAACTTTAAAGAGCGGACCTCAGCTCCAGTGATCAATCTCTACCGGAATAGGCGTTAACTTTATACTTTCTTTCCGTAATAGGCAGCATATTCAGCAGGACTACGCTGATGTGATCGTTGGTTGCTGGAAGGTGGTTTTGTTTCAGGATTGCGTGAGGCAGAAACAACGAAAACTAGCAGGAAAAGCATATCCGTCTATATCCCTCGTATTCAAAAAAGCAAAGAACAAACGAACGTAATGCGATGACTAGAACTATGCAACAGTCTGAAAATTGAAAAGGTGAAGGAAAGTAGCAAGTTCGCAACCATGCAAATTCGGCCAGACAAGCATGAAAAACTCAAAAGTGAGGTGAGGCACCTACATTGTAATCTTGTATTTACTCCATCCTGCTGCTAGAATATTTGCGAGAGATTCATTCAGCCCACCTCCTTTATCCAACCTACCTGCACAATCTCCCACCCGCAGTTCAACTCATCTCCGCTGCCACCAGCACCGGTAAGACGCAGTATGTACACCACTCATTCCATCCATCTCATCCCTCGTCTTCCTCCCCACCCACTCGTCCACACATAACAAAACAAGGAGAAGAACTCAACTTACACGCCCCCTCCTCGCCTCATCTCCCTGCCCCAGCAACTACAAAACCACCCAAAATCCTCTCAGTTAACATAAACTCAACCCTCCCAATCCATCCATTCTCCACCCACAAACCCTTCGATCAAAGTGCAGGTAATAGAAAGCGAAATACACCTTGTAACTTATCAGCACCTCAAATCAACTAACTCAAGGTAACAAACACAAATACCCAAGCCCTCACCTCACCCCACCCCACCCATCCCCATGTATCGTATCGTCTCGCCCGACCAAAGGAATCATCATCATCATCATCTCCAGAGCCTCTTACCTCCAAACCGCAAATTAGATCTCCGAATACATACTTTCCGACCCGAGCAGAGCACTCACGACCCCACTTCGCCAGTGATATTTGCGCCGCAGAACTATCTGGCGAACAGCATTTTTTCTACACGTCTTACAGTTCCATAAATCAATCTCCACCCAATCCGTCCATCCTATGCAGCAAAGCAGAGTAAAGTAAATAAAAAGACATACAACTTCTCACCATACGTATAATATTCGCATGCCATGACCTGACATGACAAATACAACAAGTAAGCTCGCAAGCAGGAAAGCCGTTACCGAGCCGTGCAGTCGGTCGGGTTGGTTGGTTGTTTCAGTACTGTATATGCCGTTTTGGTTTCGGCGCCCGCACAATTGAATGTCTTAAATTAGAGTAAGTATAAGTAATCAGCTCCAACACATTATTCCAAATCGGTTGTTGTTTCGGTGTGGAGAGAGAGAGTGTGCTTAGTATGAGAGGAGGAATTATGAGCTGTTGGTTGTTGTGACTCGAATACAACAAGTCAAATATATAATCTTACCTTGGGAAACGTACAGTACAGTGTGTTTGTGAATGTTTTGTAAATGTACAAACACAAGCGGTGTGAATCACATTATATCGCAGTTCATACGCTATATCGCGGATATCGAAGCAAGAACATAGAGGGGTAAGGGTACATGTATGTCTCATAAAATACAACCCCTCCCCTCACCCTTTCGCCAACCAGGCACAATCCATCCGTTAACCTTACAAGATCTGTACTCACAATCTCCTGACTGGCAGATGATCCGATCCCCTCCCTCAAAACCTCTTCCCATCATCTGATGCCTCTCAGCTGTTCTCTGAAGAGTCTAGAAGCGACAAGTAACATGGGCATGGTATTTTAGTAAGGTAGCCGAGGGTGGTGTTTAGGTATATGTAAACGGATATAAGATTCCTTCCCCCTCTAATGCCGGATCCAATCAGCACGACTCCGGAGGTCGATACGACGATGTTGTGTGGAGGGGTTGTGTGATTGGCCGCAGTGGTGTAAACCTGGCAAGCGAGAACGCCCTGGCGTCCTGTGAATTGCGTCAGTTTGGGTTTAGTGGGTGTGCATGGGGTGGGCTCTGTCATTGTGCTTTGCTTGGGAGATTGGTAAGACATTTCGACGGATGACAGGACGACGAGGACTGCTCGAGGCTATTGTGTTAGTACTGGGAAAGCCAGGAGCTCATGAAGATTAGAGTTAGCTGTGACGGGTAATATCCGTGATGTACTTGTATTGTAGTAGGATATTTCCTATGAGATCAGATGGACATCAGATGACGATAGAATCCAGTAGGTAACAGCAGAGTAGACTGTCGCATAAGACATTAGTAACGCTTGAATATACCAGCACCACGCAACCATTCGGTTTCCGGTCTCCGTTGTTTCCGATCATTCGTAATCCGCTGCAAAACACCAAAGAGGAAAGTATTATAAGTGATAAGTCCAGATGACATGACATGGCTCGCATGGTAAGGTAAGAAAAAGTCGTGCCACTTGGAACATGCATCCTCATCTACCAGATCATGATCTCGATTTCATAGTATGCGATGTGATGTCAAGCCTCCTCATGGAAAATTTCTGCTGCATTATGCGATGTAGGCACACTTCGGAACGGAAATCGGAGAACAGAGGTATGGGATTTTGGGAACGTCGACCGGAAATATCGGATGTCGTTGGAACTGATGACTAGAAAACAAAATACGTGGTTGGATGATCGTCACTAGAGCTGCACGGGCAGCAAGCGTCTGGACAAGGCAAACAGGGATAAAAGATGGGGCGGGAGGGAGGTGATTGGTGGGTACGATTGAGTTGTGGAGGTCGGTGCAGCCTTGCTAAGTTGCTGTTTTAACGACATGTCTATTCTATTGTTGGAGGGGGAGCTGGGAGAGTATACGATGTATTAATAATTCAGTTCGGTGCTCTTGGGGAGAGCCACATAAGATGTGACATGATATGGCTAACAGGCAGCAGGATCCTTGGTACTTGGCTAACGATGGGGAAATGCGATACTTTTGGTGAAACCGGCGAAGAGGAGGATTCTTGTAACTTATGTCTAGACTCTGATGATGGAATGTTGTCGCGCGGCTGTTTTTCTCTGAGCGTGTATTGGATAATATGTGGACACCTAGAGTGGGTAACTTATACGGCTTGGCTGCCCTCTTTATATCCATGGGCGGAAAGGTAAAAGAGCAAAGCGGTACGGACCAGGTATGTTGGATGTTGGGTCATAAAATGGTTGCAGGACTCCATGTCAGAGAATACTTGTAATAAGTGGGAGCTACATAGTTTAGTAGCTCCATTGCGGCGCTCCGTTTCTGACATAA
The DNA here is from genome assembly GCA_002946425.1 of Rutstroemia sp. NJR-2017a BBW. Lineage (NCBI taxonomy): Eukaryota > Fungi > Ascomycota > Leotiomycetes > Helotiales > Rutstroemiaceae > Rutstroemia > Rutstroemia sp. NJR-2017a BBW. The sequence goes on from NJPT01000052.1 coordinate 240,977, forward strand.
AGAAAAGTAAGGTACATCTGTACTGTAAGTATCATCATAATTCAGAAGTGAAATATGAGGTAGATATTCAGGGACTTGATAATTACGACGCTGAGGGACTGAAAATGACGATGTTCAACGCAATAGAAATTAAGAGTTGACCCAGCAAAAAAGATATACTTGTAAGGATAAAAATGCCGCCGCTTGCGGTAGTTGGTAGATTAACTGGTAGTAGCTCAAGCTAGCAAGGTCGTAAAGTGGTTCGGGAACGGATGACTCAGCGGTCGAGTCATCTACCGCCCGTTCTTCCACTGTTTTCCACCCAGAAAAATAATGCTCAAGCTCAAGCTCAAGCTCAAGCTCAAGCTCAAGCTCAAGCTCAAGCTCCCACCGCAAAATTGTCCGAGGGGAATTTACTAAAGTACACGAAATTTATATTGCCCCATTAGTCTACAACCACGATGTATCAGGCCATTCGCATCGTTATACATTTGCTGCGCTTACTACTTTTCGACTGTTCAAGAAAGGGCGCGCGCCATGTCGGCAAGTGGTAAGGTAATGCTACCGTGCTACCGTGGATGTCGCGGTCCTTTCTAGGCACTCCAAGTCCTTCTACCGCTGTCTATTCCTTCTATGCCAACTACACTCCGTGTGTGCTGTGCTTTCGGAATTTACGGAATTCGTCACATTCACGGCAAGTATTTATTAATATTGTCTCACCCTCCCCTCCAAGGTAGAACAAAGCTATCCCCATTGTCTTTGACCCCCCTCTTAATAGATATAGAGTAATCCGGAACAGCTTCGAATTCTCTTTCTTTTGTTTTGCAATTTTCGTTTTCATCATCGAGAAACAAGCAATACATCATACTCATATCTAGCTCGCAAACGATTTAATTTACCTCACCAGCTCTTACTCTCTCTCTCTTTGAACCCTCACCATATAAAATAGGCTGCCAAGACTGCCGACTGTGAGCCTGATCACTGTGCGCTCAGAACCTTTCATTTCTTGTCCCCGGAAGTACAACATAACCAGCAATATACATGCCGTCCTATCTGCGGCATCTTAACTCACTAACCAGTGTTGCACTGCTGGGACTTGCGTCTTTGGCAGTCGCACATGGAGACGATGAACCAGATATGAATATGGATATGACCGCGGGGTCGAACTCTACCGTTCCCGTATTCGACGGAGAGGATATGAATAACTACTTCAGATACACCCAACATGGCGGGCTTATGGCAACTCATATTGCACTCATGACGATCGCATGGGTGTTTATTCTACCAATATGTGAGTGCGGGGCAGCATGTCTAGCTCCGAACATTTCTAATCCATCTTCTAGGCGTTATGTTCTCTATATCCCGATCACGGTTTACCCTCCTTACGCAATTCGCATTCTTAGCCATAAATGCCGCCGGAGTCCTCTGCAGTACCATCTACAACGCCAGCACACCAGATCTGTACCCGAATAATGCGCATCATAAGATCGGATGGCTTTTAACATGGATATGCTGCGCACAAGTGGTCATTGGGGTCATCAGTGCGTATGCGGGGCACAGAGATAATAAACAGAAGGATTCTGGATATACGCCGGTGTCGAGAGAAGCCATGGCAGAACATACTCGCAGACTTCAGCAAAACGACAGTCGACTATCGAATGATAGTGGTCAAGGGACTGAACCAAATACTGAATCGTTGAGAAGCGGATCCATTTCGGTAGATGGGGATGAGGATATTGCACTGGATGAGCCAGAAAAGGATGACTCTGAGGTGGAGAAGATCGCCTTGATGAAAGGTACAAAGATTGATAAATATCTGGCGAGAAGACTTCCAGGATTAATCTCAGCGCGTATTTTGCGAGTATTTGAATTCGCATATAACGTCGTGGACCGTCTAATTCTCCTTTTGGGCTTCGTCGCACTCACCACCGGAATCATCACCTACGGCGGTCTATTCGTAAGTATTACCCATAAGCACCATCCCACCACCTTACTAACCCCCATCCAGAAAGGCGACCGAGTTTTCAGCGGTCTCGCCCACTTCATCAAAGGGTCCGTATTCTTCTGGTACGGCATTCTAACACTCGGTCGTTGGGCCGGCTGTTTTGCCGAGCTCGGATGGTCGTGGAACATCAAGCCAACCGAAAGCCGGCGCTTCTCACCCAGCGCCGAATTTGTAGAAAGTTTTCTCATTTTCTTCTACGGGGCTACGAATGTGTTTTTGGAACATTTGGCGGCTTGGGGTAGTGAGTGGAGTGCGCAGGATTTGGAACATCTTTCGATTACGTTTATGTTTATTGGTGGTGGTTTGGTGAGTTTTTCTACCTGCAATGAAATCTTAACACCAAAAAAATAAGAAAAATCTGCTAACAAATAACGCAGTGCGGAATGTTCATCGAATCCACGCAAATCCGCACCCTCCTCAACACGGGAGTTCAAAATTCCTCTCCCGAAACCACCTTCCACCCCGAAGCCAAAGAGCCGAAAACGTACCGTTTCTCATTGAATCCCATCCCAGCACTGGTTATTATGCTCCTAGGCATGATGATGAGCTCTCATCATCAGCATTCGATGGTTTCGACGATGATTCATAAGCAGTGGGGGAGTTTACTTGTTGGAGCGGCGTTTGCAAGGGCGGCGACGTATGTGCTGGTTTATTTGGCGCCGCCGACGTCGATTTTACCGGGAAGACCCCCGACGGAATTGGTTACGGCGTTTGCGCTTATGGCGGGGGGAGAGGTTTTTATGGCTAGTGTGGGTTGGCCCCTTTCTTTTTCACTTCTTGCGTTTCCCTTTTACGGCCTGCTTCTTTTGTGGATGTGATGGGGATGATGAGGCTAATGAGAAAATAGGCTGTAGATGTGGTGAGATCGATTGAAGTTAATGGGCTGGATGCGATGTTTGTGTTTACGGTTTCGATGGGGTTGATTACGTTTTTGATGGCGTGGGTTATTTTGGCGATTGCGATTAAGGGGTGGGCGGTTAGGAGGGAGAGGAGGTGGGGGAAGGGATTTGTGGGGGGTGTGTAGGTGGTTGTGGGGATGGGTTTAATGATCAGGATCGGGATGACGAGATATGATATGATACTGTATGATGGGTTTGGTTGGGTTTGGTTGGGGGTTCATGGAGATGAAATGACCTAATGAATGAGGTGGGCATGCATGATGAATGGAATGGGATGAAAGAGAAGGGAGTTTTACACTGGCGTTATGATACCATGGATTGCTGTTTTCTCGTTCGTTCGTTCGTTATACCTATACCTATTGATACCTATTGATAAGAGCATGTTGTTTTGAGAGTGCGATGGAAGGGAGTGAAGTGAAGTGGAGGGGAGGGGAGGGGAGGGGAAGGAGTGGGAGGTCTAATTATTTGAGAGATTGAGAGATTGATACCATAGCGTTTGTTTGTCTGTTTTTGTGTAGCATGATTGTAGTGAATGGCACCGGGAGATGGATAGATGAGGGAATGAAGGCTCCGAGGAATATTAATCAAGACTTAACTTATACTAAGATTAAGATTTCTATGAATCCCGAGTCGTGTGCTGTGCTGTGCTATATTTATTGCATTAAATGAGAGGAGAAGATTAGACGAGGAGGTGAAGATGAGGAATTAATAAGACTGATACTGAGATTGAAAGTCGCTTTTTTTGTGCAGCTTGACTTATACATGTGTTTGTGTGTATGTGCATATATGCCTTTAATATTCTGCACAGAAATCTTCCATTCCACGGATCATACTCGGGGGCGATTGATATCCGATGGGATATAGTAGGTTGCTAAGTTATTTCGTCCAGTTCGCTGTCTACGATATCTAGAGGGAGGTGGTGCGGGAGGGGTTGAGTTGAGTGGATTTTGGTAGTTATGTGCGGAATTGTATCTTTTGGGATTCTCCTCATCATCAAACTCCTCCTTATCCTCACCTTCATCCTTATTCTCAACCCCAAGCGCCCGACTGTTCATTTTCGCATTATAATTTCTATCATAATGTTCTTCCAGTCATCGCGTTATTAGGTTAATATTTAACATAACTCATTCCCCGCCATCAACCACAACGTTAATAACCAGTCAGCTTGCCAGAGTGGTTAATGGGTAAGACTTGAATGAATTAATTCGGTTATCTTATGGCTTCGGCCTCGTAGGTTCAAATCCTGCAGCTGACGGTTTATATTTTTGAGAATTTTGGGAAATTTTTATGATGTGACGGGAAAGAAAAGTTTTGGTGCGAGTGATTTTGGGTTGTGGAGAGCGGAGATTTTGTGGGCAGGGAGATTGGTGGGGGGCTAGGCTAGTTTTTGGTGGGCGCGAGTGGTTTGTATTGTTAAGCGAGAGAATACAGCGAAGAAGCGGGAGTGATCAAGAGGTAAGTTATGAGTAGAACTTAAGTTACAAATCAGCGAATAACAAGCAAGTGAGTATAATCTCTATATAGTCATCTCTATTTCCTCTCTTCCCCTATCTATCTACCTAATCCATCCATTCATCCATCCACCCACCGACCCCTCAAATAAACAACCCCTCCTCAACCGGCGCTCCCAGTATCTGATCGCTCTGAATCTCTTTTAATAACTCTTTCTTACTTTTCCTCCCTTCATCATCCTGATCATCATCATCCTCCCCCGTAAACCACCTATCCAATCCTAAATCTAAATAACCCCGTTCAGGAGCCCACTTTTCAGGGGAAACGAAGAGAGAACGTCCGTTCATGGTGCGGTCGGAGAGGATGCGGAGGAGACATGCGGAGGCGGAGTGCGGGGTGGCGAGTTGGACGCCGCGGGATTGGACGTGCGCGAAGGCGGTTGGGGGGAGGATCGAGGTGGGGATGTACCTGGAGGGGAGGGTTAGTGGGAGGGAGGGGTAGTTAGGTTGAGGGTTGGAGGGGAGGGGGAGGAATGGGGAATGAAATGTGAAAATGATTATAGATTTAACGAGGATAGCTTGAGTGAGTGAGAAGTCTTGTTTGTAAAAACGTCGAGCAAGGTGAGCGACATAGGAAGAGAAATCACTACAGATCGAATGGACAAGAAAAAGAGGGAAATATCGTGCAAGCAACAGTGCCAAAACTTCCGTTGTGCAGTACCACACTCGGCCACTAAACCTCGTACACCTCGCCGCCTCTAGATTAGAGGAGATGTGAAATAACAAACAAACTCCAACTCCCAGCCGCATACTTACACGGCGAACTGTAAAAGCAACCGCATTCTCGTCCAAACACCAAACACCAAACACCAAAACCCCCTCCCAACAACCCCAAACAAAACACCACTCACCAAGGACTAATAACATTCACTCTCCCCCCATAATAGTACGCAGTCCGTCTCAAACTATGCATAATCCCCCTAACCCCCCACTTCGTACTCTGGTACTCCGGTCCCCTAGGACAGTCCAGAAACGCGGCCCCGGATCCGATTAGTACCAGACATGTGTCTTCTTGGGTGGGGGAGGGTTCTTGTCCGTTTTGGGTGATGAAGTAGTGCAGGGCGAGTTTGCTGGTGTAGAGCGCGCCTTTGAGGTTGATGTCGATCGTGAGGAGGGAGGGTTTGGAGGGGGGGAGGGAGGGTCCTAAGGGAAAGGAGAGGGGGGTTTAGTGATGGGGAGGAGAAGAGGGACTTAGTGATGGATATGGGGGGATGAATAGGAGGAGAGGAAGGGAAGATAGTGTAAATACCAGAGAAATCAAAAACTTCATCTTTAGGACAAACCCCCGCGTTTGCGATTACATAGTCGATTTTTCCGGTGAAAGAGGCGGCTTCTCGAAATAATTCGACTTGATCTTCCCAGTTCGAGACATCGCATTTGACGAATTTCGTGCTAGGAGGTATAGATTAGCTTTGGTCTAGATATTCCTCCTAAATTGAGTGGGAATGATATGACATGATTTTGGACTCACTTTTGAAGTTCAGATGCTAGTTTCGATCCAGCCTCGACGTCCATATCACCAATACAGACGTTGAGTCTAATATTTAGTTAGTGAGAAAGATTGTGAGTGAATGTAAAGAGAAGAACAAGATTCATACCCCGCTGCAACAAGTCCTCTGGTGTACGCTTCACCGATTCCATTGGCGCCTGCAGTGATCTTTATTAGACAAACGATCTCATCAGGTATAGAGAAGTGAGACGAGACTTACCACCTGTAACAATTGCAGTTTTTCCTTTCAGATGATCGGAGCTGATCTCCTTCTCCAAATCCTTGGGTCCGGAGTATTTGTATCCTTCCATTCTGATGGCTTGAGAATATCTGTTTGACTAACTTGCCTTGGATTTATTTCCGAGCTGAAAGAGAAGTGGTGGATGATGTTATGTGAAGGAAATGGGTCAATTCACGATTCATCGTCTTTTATATATGTTGTCGTTACGTTCATCAAGGTTCTTCAAATGACATACGTCTCGCCGATACGGCTTTAAGAATTCCCCGATTCGGGTTTACGGTCAGGCTACTGGGATGGATGGTGCTACTGTAAGATTAGATTGGGGTTGAGAATGCGGGGTAATAGCCCTCAAGCCACGCCTAATCTATTTATATACATGACCACCCGGTTTGCCCCTTTCGAGCCGAGTGAATGACTCCATTTAAATCCTAATTGTCTTTGAGCTTCAGATCCATATATATGTACAACGCAAGTTAATTTCTGAGCGGCAAAGCCATGTTCTAATCGGTTGATTGAGAGCGCCAAAAAGAGTTCTGCAGCAACACGGCCAAGTCTCCATGTTCCATGTTTGCGGCAATCGTGGACACCTCCTGTGAGGACAACGGCTGGTGAATCTAGTCGAGCTGGACTAGAACCATCCCAAGTTAGAGATTTATTGATACATGTCCGAGCACATGAATGAATCATCTCGGAATCTCACAAACCATGACTATATCGACATATCTGAGATACAAAGCCAGATGGGGCAAGCTACAGTGCTATCGTCAAAAGCAGCTGAGGGTTTGCAATCTTGGCTTCGTGAGGTTTCATTCGTGCAGTACCCGCTGCAGCTCGATCTGGAAACCATTATTGGCCAACTCAGCTCCCCGAAGCAGGCACACTTCGAAGGAGATGATCTCTTCGATTACGGACTAGTAGCTCAGATTAAGGACACCTATTATAGAATTCGTTACAAACAAATGCTTCAGAATCTTCATTCCACCATCGAGTCAATGCAATCGGGCATAGAGACACAGATATTCGCTTTTTATGGGGTCAAAACAAGCGTGGAATCTTTAGCTACACTTGTTGCTGCACAGATCACCGTATTGGACATCATCCTAAAACGACACGAAGAAAAGACTTACTTTGGTCGGAGATACTGGCTTTGGGAGCCACCAATACTAGGGATCCTAAATCAGCAGAAGCAGATGATGCAAGAGACCTGTGATTTGCTTCGATACGTCGGAGTGGTACTGGATGATGCAAGCTCCCTCCACTCTGTGAGAGACGAACTCGCTGCAGCTTCCAGTACACTAGGAAACGAGCAGATTCCGTTACTGCGGCGTTTGAAGGAGACCCAGGTACACCTACTAGACATACACTCGTGGAGGAAAGGTGAAGTTCATCGCACGATGTTGGCGCTTCGACAAATACCCAAGCAGATGGAAATGCTTGTCAAAGATCCATACAGTAGCGGTCAACTTGAATTAGAGATTGGCCAATGACAGTCGCTGTACGGCGAGAGGACCGTAAGCATGGAGGTTGTGTCATCGGTAAACCTTTCGGATTTTTCGGAGACTAGCATTTTTCTGTCTTTATCAAGGTGTGCTCGGGTGTGTTATTGATTCATTCTTCATGAGGAGAGACCACCTTACTTTTGTTGCCTTCCCGACTTAGAAGAACATCTCGTTGTTTTCGATAGGGAGGGTTGAGGGCCATTTCTCCGGTGCAGAAACAATAGGCTGGCAACAATGTCGAACGATAACTGGATAATGTGTTAGATTAGCTAGGACATCAGTTTGACAATAGTATCTGCTACAATGTATTATCCCAAGTCGACCTATCTTTCCTCCTCTGAAGAGGCCATGCAGACACAGCGGTGTTGTAGGTTCATTCGGCCAGTTAATGTGCATTCGTAGAATGCAAGATCAACAAATATTGCGTGTAACATACCAAAACTCATACCCTGATTGGTGTCGTAGAAAAGTACTTCATGGACTGATGTGTATCTCGATGACTCCTTTTCGCAAACTTGCCTCCACGACACCATCAGAAATTAGTGGCCAACTTGCACACCTCCATATGCAGGTCGGAGTCAAGCCTCGTTGGCACGCCACCTTGTGGTAGATCAACGATATAAGATATGTCGGAGCCTCTAAGATATTCCGAAAGAGTTGTTGTCAGGTAGAAGTACTGCAGAACGATACCAAATGTTGGTAGACTGGGACATCGACACTTGTTTACTCCCCAGAGACTTCGAATTGCCCTTTGATTGATGGCTCGGATAAAGATATCATAGGCGCTACTCTCATACTTTGTACTTACCTCTTCTCATGAACCGGATTGTTTTTTTCGAGGTTCCTTGTGTACCTCTTTTTTTCGTGATCTTTTCCCTGCCTTTTTGGGAAAGAACAGGCCACTCATGCTACAAATTTTCAATTCGACAAGCCACACCGCCATGCTTGGTAAGAACTAACCATATACTTTCGTATCTGTCTCACCACATTTCTATCACCGTCTTTGAGTTGTCACTCCAACTCTCAACCGCCGTGAATATCCTCACGTGGAACTTGTTGTGTCTTCGACCTCCTACCAAGAAGCACCAACTGCAACATCGAATGCAAATTAAAGCATACTATAGTAGGTCTCCACCAATTGTGGCTCTAACGGTTCGGGACCGAGAGTTAGCGTACCCCTCTCGCAATCTTCTTTTCCATGATTCCTGACTCTTGCATCCACCATCCCCGCATCTCCGCACGCAGCCGAGACCATCTATTTTCTGGGAGAGCATTGATGTTGCAGTTACATTGTGGAAAAGAGATGTGAATACCAGATGGTTCACTCTTGCTCAAGACGGGCTCGCGCTCTCAGGCAAGTCCTACACGCAGCAAGCCTCAACATACTTTGTTCTTGCGTAGTAGCTCTTACTATGTATACCACAAAGCGACCGGCGGTGCTCGGATAAAGCATCCATTTCGTGCTGGAAATCGTACCAGCGGTATCAAGATAAGTTGTGTTTTGAAACATTTACATCTTGCCCTAGTTCGTCTTCTTCGTTGATACCCTGATCCATCCCCTGTACGTGCTGGCAAACGCTGATATTCCAAGGTTATGGTGATTCGGCACCGATCACAACTACTTTCCCCCCCTAGCCCGGGACTTTTCGGCATTGTAATGATGTATAGGAGATGATATCGAAATTGGAAACGCATGGATATTTTCGGATGAACTTCTTATGGACGATCGTCCTGCCCAATTAGGCGCGTTCGCCTGTTTCCCGTTGATTGGAGCTTAAACAAGAAGTTTCTCAATTTCAAGCCCCACGCGGGGTGTGGCACCCTGTCAATTCGCGGAGCATACGCGGTCGTTTCCTGTGGGACTGCTGTTGTGCTAGGATTACATCTAGTGCGGTCGGTGTTATGCTGCATAAAAGTCAATCTCTATCGGTCAGGTCCTTAGGACCATGCCAAAGGTACTGGCGTTGTGACCCGCATTTCTGTGAGCGCATCATTCCCTTTTATGGAAAGTCAGGTACTGGCAACCCATCTACAACATTACGTTATGCACCTACAATATGTTCTAGCCATTCGTCCACGGTCCAGGTCGATTAGGGGAAAAGGATCATCATGAAGATATAAGACTGACTTGTCCCGCCAAATTTTCGATCACCAGCTTTACATTCATCGCCATCATACATTCAATACCTCCATTGACTTGTTAAGACGTCACGATGAGAAGTAATACTCTATTGCTCGTGAGCGGGGCCACCACCGCTACAGCCGCAAGCCTTGCTAGTGTCTGCACAACCTCTCATATTAGCTCAGCATTATCGGCCATCGCAAACATCAATGGGATCACTCTCAACACAGATTCTGTCTCCGCCAATGCAGTTTACAACGAAACCCATACCGGTGAAACATTCTTTCCCGATGATACGATCAACTATTGCAATGTGACTTTCTCATATACTCACAACGGCTTGAATGATACTGTGCTCCTCGGGTATTACATGCCAGCGCCGTCTGACTACAAGAACCGATTTCTCGCTACTGGTGGGGGTGGATTCGCAATCAACTCTGGTTCGATGTCAGGCCCAGGGGGTGTAATGTATGGCGCTGCTGCTGGGTATACTGATGGTGGATTTGGCGGATTCTCTGTCAATCTGGATGCTGTCAATCTACTTGGAAATGGGACAGTCAACTGGCCAGCCATCTATATGTTTGGCTATCAAGGAATAAAAGAAATGACCATGATCGGCAAGCAATTTACCCAGCAATTCTACGGTACTACCAACGGCACAAAGCTCTACACATACTATCAAGGTTGCTCGGAGGGTGGTCGTGAAGGCTGGTCTCAGGCGCAAAGAGCGGGAGAGGAATATGATGGTATCATTACTGGGGCACCTGCGTTTCGCTATGGTCAGCAACAAGTCAACCATCTCTTCCCAAACGTGGTTGAGCAGACTCTCAATTACTACCCTCCGCCTTGCGAACTCGCAAAGATCGTCAACGAAACCATTGCTGCCTGTGATCCTCTGGATGGAAAGACCGACAACGTTATTTCCAGATCAGACCTCTGTCAATTGCAATTCAACATGAGCTCACTCGTTGGAACACCATATGCGTGCGCTGCCACAACGGGCGGTGGTGGCTTCGGGAAGAGACAAATGCCAGGTGGTTCTGGTGAACCGGCCCAAAACGGCACTATCTCTGAAGAAGGTGTCAGGGTTGCACAAACTATTGTTGACGGGCTTCATGACTCTGAAGGACGTCGTGCTTACATTTCGTACCAAATCGGAGCTGCGTTTGACGATGCTAGTACACAGTACAATGCTGACACTGGCAAATGGGAACTGGTAAGAAATGCAGGATGTTATAAATCTTACGTACAGTGTTAATCATAACTTTTAGGAACTTAACTCATTTGGTGGCGAGTGGGTCGCTCGATTCCTCCAGCTTCTTGAAGTCGATACCCTCTCGACCCTCGATAACGTTACATATGACACCCTTAAGGGGTGGATGATCCAAGGAATGGAGATGTACACTGACTCTCTCCAAACTACTCTAGCCGACCTAACCCCTATTCAATCCAGCGGCGGAAAGATTCTTCACTTCCACGGTGAACAAGATGCCTCTATCCCCACAGGTTCCTCTGTTCACTGGTACGAATCCGTTCGCTCTGTTATGTACTCCAACCAAACCTACAACGAATCTGTTTCCTCCCTCAACGACTGGTACCGCTTTTACATAGTACCTGGAGCCGCTCACTGTGCCGTCAACAGCCTCCAACCTAACGGACCTTTCCCGCAAACCAATCTGGCAGTCATGATTGATTGGGTCGAGAACAATGTAATCCCCACTACATTGAATGCAACAGTTCTGAGTGGAGAATATAAAGGTGCTAATGGGCAACTGTGCGCTTGGCCTTTGCGACCGATGTGGACCAATAACGCCACTATGGATTGTGTTTATGACCAGGAAGGTATCAATACCTTCATGTATGATTTTAATGCTTACAAGTTGCCATTGTACTAAGCTTGGTTGGAGGTTGGGATGGCTATGGTTGGATAAGGAGGAAACACGATTCAGATTTTTTGACGATGTATATAGGAGTTGATGAATGTAACAGTACGACTGCCATACGGCATGATTTACCAATCTCTTCGCTGAAGTGTTTAACCTCCCACGCTTGCTGCTTGCGTAGAATTCCGATCCTTGAATTTTGCCCACTGCTTCTTAAATCCAGCACCGCTCACCCATCGATCTCCATAATACGCCTCTTCAGTCGAGCCCATGGCGATATGTGCCGCCTGCAGAAACAGATGTGCAGGCATAGGAAACCCGGGCTGATCCTCATACTTCCTGGAGACCTGTTCACCGTGGGCCAGCGAACGAATGACCTTAGTCACATGAGAGTCGTCCAGAAACGCATTAACACGCCTGAATAACCCTTCCCAACCACTTTCTGGCCCTTTTGGCCGATAGTGGATTACCTCATTGATGTCAAGATGAGGGCTACCACGAACTGCGTACGAGATAATATCGAAACGGCATTTCATTTCCAGCAGGCGGGTCTTGTCTTCGATACTTATCCAATATTTTTCGAGGAGTGAAGCGAATAATATGGAGCAGTTCACGTTATGGATGAAAAAAAAGTCGAGCTTGTGCTCTTTCGAAGGTAACTGCGCGGCGGCGGTAAAATATGCACAAACGTTGATCATCTCAGCAGTCTTCGCTTCCAACTGGTAAGGTGACACGCGATACTTCGCTGCGATACGCCATAGCGCCTCAGGAGCGTTTGCCAGAGGATTGTCGCTGCCGTCGCTGCTGTTACCCCAGCATGCAGCATTTCGAAGTTTGTCGTTCTGTTCGACCTCCTGGATCAGATCAACTATAAACCGATCAGTCGACGTGATATCGGTGCCGCTCTTTTCATACCGTGCTATAGAGTCGAAGACATGGGTCGTTTCAGGCTGGTGAACAGCTCCTTGAGCTAGTCTCTCGGCAATGATCGCCGGCTGGTTGAATTCGACACCGAAGCCGAAATGAATGAGTGGGCGTAGGAAGCCTATTTTAAATATTGAATCAGCATAATGCCATTCGGCCCAATACTTGCATGGGAATGCTCACTTGCAAACACACGAGCGAGGTGAAGCTCGGCGTTTTGTGTTCGAGAAAATAGCGTGTCGTAAACGACAGGTCCAACACCACGCTTGCCAATCTGTCGTTTAAAGAACGTGAGATAGTTGTGATAGTGTTTCTCTTGAGAGAAACAGCTTCTGAAGAATTCGGGATCGTTCATCTTCTCCACAACTTCTTCGTCAACTGGAAATTACGGTCTTTGCAGCTTTTGCTCCTGGAATTATGCTCGTTCCATTTGGGCGGGCCGTGCGGCAAGGGATGTTTGACTAAGTAAATAATGGGCGATATGGTTGTGGAATCCATGTTTGCTGAAGAAGACATGGTGGTTGTCATGGTTGAGTTGCAGTAGCCGGTTGGCGGTCTCGAATGAATCAGATGGGATGTTGGGGACATGGTATACGCCTGCGTTGCTGGGTGACAGCTCGACGCAGAGCTTAGAGGCCATTTCTGGAATATTGCGGTGAGGATATTCCGAGAAAAGCTCTAATTGTTGAAAAGGAGAAGGAGGAGATACGACTGAAGTGCAAATTTTACGAAAATGCTGGAAGGATATGTATGTGGTTGGTGAAGGCGGTTGAAGGGAAAATCTCTTTTATCAAGGTAGAGAAAGGCCAGAAACATCCATCTTATTGCTAACTTTCTTAAATCTTGGGTCGCTTACACGACTTGCAAAGTATTCAATAGTTGTTGGATCGTGACCTATCAAGAAACTTAGCACATTGTCACGACAGCTCTACCGGAGGTAGATACTCCACTCAGCCCCTTCATTTCACCTGCACAGACCGTTACGGAGACTCCTATTCCTATATTCCGTTGTGATATTCGCCGAAGATAATCCCTCCTCAGCATTGTCATGCAGGAGCTCAAGCCGGCATGGTCGAGGATATATCGGAACAGGCCAAAAATACGAATGTTGATACCAAAACTTTTGCGAAGTTCCTGGAACATTTGGAAATGTGGAAGTTCAGACACTTTCATCGGCATTAGATGCGCCCTGCCGAGCTCAGGAGGGGTGAAGCAAGGTTATGAGGTCATGACGACGAGGGACAAGAACTCGTGCTTTCGCGGGGAGTAATCCAAAAATATGGCGTCCGGATCATCCATCATCATAGCATATATGATACATCTCGAAGCCGCAGTGAAGAAAACCATTCTCCTTTTTTCATCCATTCAATCAATATACAGCTAAATTGCATCAGTGCATCACAACATCAAAATCAACGGAAATAGCTCCACCGCCGCAGCGCAGCACACAGCACAATATGGCCTCGGTTGGAGTAAGCAGGGATGTCGAAGGCAAGAATTCCTGGGCTATCAAGCCATTTTACTGGAGAAAGGTACTCGATCCCAAGGTGTCTCCGAAAAGCTGCCGGTCATCTACACCATGATTTACCAAGTTCTACCTGGATGCTGCATCTCTCTTGCTGGGTCCAGACTCACGTGTTGTTGTGCGATGCCGGAAGATTCTCAGTAAACTCACGCAGATAATATCCTCATTGAAATTAGATGCCAAGATGGGCGAAATGATGGGTTTGAGCCCGGCGTGCAGTCGGATTCTTATCAACAGATTTGTAGGAGAGTGAAGGTATTATTCTAAATGTTTACTCTACTGTATATGTTGCGCTCTAGCCCCAGTATCAGGCTCTAGCTACCTAAACCAAGGCTGACGTATTATCTGTATGCCACACTCAGGATGATTTTATTATGTACACTACAGCGAAAAAGAGACCTGATTTCCCACATCCAGTGTGTTACCTTACCTAGCGTGTTCCAGACGACTTGTCCATTGCTATAGCCTACTGCCAACTGGTCTCATTACTAGTTGATCTAGATATGAAGAAGTTCTTTCACCCAAATCCACGATTTTTAAAGTTATTTAGCATAATCTACCTGAGGAAGTCGATTGAGAAATCACCGAATAGTATACGGCGTGGAGATGAAACACCGTGACCGTGACTTCAGATTCTCTTGAATCAAATTCGGGGCTGTTCATACTGGATTCTAAGTGTGTGAAATAGCTAGAAAAAACTCTGTAAGCCTTGCTGGATTCTATATACTTAGAGAGTGAGTGTGGTTTTCTGAAATGGTATCACTATGTTGGAGCGGAAGGCTACGGGCTTGCTAATCCGGTTCCATGCAGCCCCTATACATTAAGCGAATAGACCTAAGTGCGCGCGGGCCATCGGATATAAGGTCTATATGAAGAGATAAGTCACGTATGCATTATCCTTTTATGAAGTAATGGCTTCCACGGCAGCGGCCTAGTCGGGGAACTGTTGCGGGGAAGTAGAGATTGAGGTCCTTCTCATCTGGTTGGGGGAAAAGTTCCCTGGAATCTCCGTAAGCAGTTGAGCAATATGTTCAGATGACACAGGATAGAAGAAGCATTAATTTAGTGTACAGTTCGGATGAAATCATGAAACATGAACTGCATCGACTCTATCCCATTATTTTCTCTCGCTCTGGTAATAAGCTTATTAGCAACAGCACGTCACGGGTCACGTATGGTATCTCAGCTCCTCTAGTATCGTCGAGAATGTCTTCCACCTAAACCCAAACCATAAAGTATTTCTACTTATGTACGCGGATATTGTAATCTCAATGTTAGCTAAGGATTGTTCACTAGGCCCTCCATTAATACCCAAACCTTTAAAGCGTAGAAGTAGCTCGTGGAGCTTTTGTGACATCCAAAGAAAGTAATCGAGCAATATCTATTGGAGTTTCAGAGTGACGAAGAGACAACGATTTAGTGGAATCACTTACGCTGGTCTGGCCGAATCAAGACTATGGCACCTTCATCTGCATCTATACCAAATTTTTTGTACGCATATCCATGGCCGTGATTATAACTGACATCATCGACATACACTTGGTGAAGATCTGGACTCAAATTAGCAATTCCAAAATTTCAGTGAAAACACAATCAATCTAACTAACCTCTTATACCCCAGCTACCTCTGATCGGTGTGAATAATGATGGGATCTGTGGCCAGTCAATCTCAGCTCTAGATCCACTAATCACTAGGACTGGCTGCGCTTCGCAATTTGAGCCTGGAACGTAAGAAGAGACGTTTAGTGCGCCCGGATTGGATGACAGGTATTGCGCCAGCTAAACATCATATTAGCTGCATTCTTTGACACGATTGGTCGCGGGTAGAGAATTTACTTTTTGCAGTTTCGTTGCCAGTATTGGTTTGCTAATGTCTCCACAGAAAACCACAAGTCTCCACTTACCGTCAGCTTTCAGAGCTTGGTGAAATTGTACTGGTTTGACGTCACAAAACCGTACAACCTGGGCACTGGGACATCTTGCCCCAACCCCTAGACATGTTGCAAGCTCTTGCTCACTTCCTGATGTTTTCGTGATGCAAGACTGAGCATATGTTGCCGTTACACCTGCGGTATACCTTGCCGCTTTAATAAACTGTGAACGAAATTCTTCTTGAGCGCCTGCCTCGTCCCTTTTTGAGAAGAGAGAACTGAAATATCGATCAAAGTCGATTAGATCTTGGGCAGTCTTTTGCCGCTCTAGTACGTACGTCTGGAGTAGGTCTGTAGATGCAAGCCCCGACAAAACCTCTCCTAGCTTCCATCCAAGATTAAAGCCATCCTGAAAGCTTACATTCATACCTTGACCCGCCTTAGGAGAGTGAGTGTGACATGCGTCGCCAGCCAAGAAAACTCGATAATCCTGATGGAAAGAACTGGCCACTCGCTGCCCAATAGTATAGGCCGACCACCATACGGCGTGTTTGATTTCCATCCTGAAAGGAGCAAAGACCTCTCGGACCAGGTCCTGCAGATTTGCGAGCGTTACATCTTTAGCGACGGTACCACGAGGAAGCTCAATGTAGAGACGATTCATTGCACCTCCTTCTCGTGGAATGTTGAGAACGTTACCAGCCGATGTCCGGATAGTGGCTTTTTTCCGAATGTCGGGAAAATCTGTGTCAGGAATCACATCCATGACTCCCCAGACTACATCGCTGCTATCACCTATCATTGTAAATCCCAGAGACCTACGAACGCTACTATGTGCGCCGTCTGAGCCCTAGTAAGACGATTGTTAGCAATGAAAATATCTCATTGACAGAGTTTGACGAACGATGACGTATTTAGCCCTATAATTTTGCTCTTTTCCACCTCTCTGGGCAACCACCCCTACGCAATAAGGATCGCCGGACTTCGGCTCGGAGCAGGCGATTTTCTGCACATCAACACCATATTTGATGATATTGTCCCCTCCGATTTTCTCAATCAAAAGCTGATTAATCCGTGCTTGATTTAGAATCAAATGGGGTTGATGGCTCAGACCATATGGCGTGTCCGCGGCTGTGCCAGTACGTTCCAGCCGAACAGTTGCGCTATTTTCCGCCCAAAAAGCAACTTCATTGACCCAATATCCTTCTTTGAGAAGAATATCAGCGAGATCAAAGCTTTCACAGATCTCGACCATACGGCACTGCACTCCGTCCGCTTGTCCCATCTCCAGCGGACCCGATCTCTTTTCAAGGATCTTAAATTTGACATCGGGATACTGGGACAACCAGACTCCAGCTGCGAGGCCGGCAGAGCCTGATCCGATTATAAGGACGTCGTAACTCGAATCCATTGTCAAGCTTCGAGTCCTGTAAGGAATGGGAATGCAAAGTAAGGGAGCGAGTTTGATCTTCCGGGTCGCAGTAGTATGCTGCAACTTCGTCTCTTCTTTACCTATAAGTTGTCGTCGACATAGAGGCCAATTAAGATGAAGCTACCATCACATGATACACTTTGTGGGGATGGGCGGAAGATCGGCTCGTATCCGGAACGATCGATGCGCTACTGGATGCCGTTCCGATACACCCCCCGCAGGGAGGCGAACAACCGCAGTCAGGGTAATTATGGGGACTGACTAGATATATACCACGAAACTCGGTCTCTTAGGAACAGCGTCACTTTTAAGTTCACAGTTAGGAGTCCTTTTCCGCTTTCGTAGTACAATGGTCACAGAGTTGTGTGTTGTGTTTTACAAAAAACTGTCAGTCCTACTTTACTCATGCCCAGATAGCACAGAATGGAGAAATTTCGGTGTACAACATTCGGCCTTTCGGGGTTTTCAGTTTGAGAGGGGTATGTGATACATACGAGATGCTATAAAAGTCGCATTTACGAGATTATGGCTCGCCAGTCGAAGACCTAAGAATTCCCCCGGGTCCCCGCACTATCCCTATTTTGGGTAACCTACTCCAGATGCCTCTTTCGAAAGCATACTTGAAGTGAGGAAGTGATCAAAATATTCATTATTCATTGACTAACAGCGAGAAGATGGGAGAGCTGGACACAAGTCTACGGTACCATCATTGGCTTCAAGCTGGGACCACTAAATGCGATTGTATTGAACCACCACAAGCATGTGAAGGAGTACGTAGGAAATTCAGCTCAGGGAGACCTGGACTAATTGCAGTAGATTATTTGATAATCGTGGAGCAATCTACTCTAGCCGTCCGGAGAACTACATCGGCGCCGAAGTTTTAGGGCATAGAGATCTCCACATACTCTTCATGCAATATGACAACGCCTGGAGACATCAACGAAAAACTGTGCAAGGACTGTTGAATGTCACTGCGGTTGATACTATGATGCCAATTCAGAATGCAGAGACCCTTCAAACCCTTCACCATCTGCTGACAGAGCCAGAAGGATACTACGATCACTTCCGCAGGTATTCAACGGCGGTTATCCTCGCGTCTGTTTTCGGACAACGGGAAGATCGCTTCGAGTCTCCCAAGATTCAAACATTATACAATGCACAAGATCGCCTCACAAAGCTTCTTGAGCCTGGAGCGACGCCCCCTGTCGATTCTTTCCGGTTTCTTCGCTACCTACCGGAATTTATGTGCAGCTGGAAAAGAGAAGTAAAGGATCTTCGAAAGATTCAGCAGTCCATGTACTCCAGGCTACTTAACGAAACCAAGCAAAAGGTGGAAGACGGGGAAACAGATTGTTTCATGGCGAGACTAATCCGGCAGCGGGAGACAAACAAGTTTGATGATGAGCAACTAGCTTATCTTGGAGGAATATTTGCTCGTGCCTTCCCGTCTAGATACCCTCATACTGTAACTAACCATATGCAGATGGAAGGTGGGTCCGATACGACCGCATCGACACTGCTTACCTTTTTGCTAGCTTTGATTAAGTATCCAAGAGTTTTAAAAGAAGCGCAAAGAGAGGTTGACTTGGTGTGCGGCTCGGATAGGTCCCCGTCAATGGAGGACTTTCGACAAACTTCCTTACATATCAGCATGCATATCTGAAGTAAGAAATGTGTTATACTATCCGCTATAAAGTTCTCACCGTAACCTTCCAGGTCTTAAGATGGCGACCAATAGCACCGGCCGGAGTACCTCATGCAGTCACACAAGACGACACATATGAAGGGTACTTCATCCCCAAAGGAACAATAATCTTTGCCAACGCATGGGCCATACAAAGAGATGAAAATGAATATGAGAAACCAGACGAGTTCCGTCCTGAGCGTTTCCTGGGCAACAAATTCGGTACTCGTTGTGAGGTCGACGAAGAGAAAGATTCCCGAAGGGTGACTTATGCGTTTGGAGCTGGTAGGCGTATATGTCCAGGTCAACATCTCGCACAAAACTCACTTGTCTGTGTAAATCATAACTCCACACAAGGTTTTTGCTACTAATTGTACTCAGATGATAAGCATTGCAAAGTTTGTTTGGGCATTTGACATCGCTGGTGATGGACATGAAGTGGATACCGAAATGGCAACGGCTTTCACCAATGGTTTCGTAACAGCACCTCACAAATTCCCCGCTCAATTCCAGCCTCGATCTTCGAAGCACGCTGCTTTTATTGAAAAGGAATTTGAGTTGGTGGGACCTTTCTTGCAAGGATTCAAGATTTAGGAAAGGAACAATTTGATAGCAAACCGGCGAATCTCATCGCTGGTCAATTTATGTTCAAATCCTGTGATATAAGTAGCAAGTGAGGTTCGGCCGCGACGCCTGCGACGCACAGAAGCTAGGTGCCACACGTGACTATCACATGATATATTTACGTATATAAGCGCTTAAGACTTTTGAGTCATTTGCCTCTCTGACTACAAATACTAAGTATTTCACGGATTGTGATTCATTCTGGTCTTCGCAATATCACCACAATTACTACACCACAATGAACCCCGTTCTCCCCAAGGCTCAAACCGAAGTCACTCAGCACCCTCCGCAGGCATCCACATCCACAGCCACGGATCTGGACGAACCCGCAACTACTGACCTTCACCAGCTACAGAGCTATTTCTTCTCTAAACTCCCTCACGAAATACGCACTCAAATATACGAGGAGGTGATCTATGATTGCGAGAAAAGGAAACATATCGTCATCGAAGCATCTGGAGGCCGGTATGCCCGATGGGTATATAGACCATGCACTACCGAGTCAGAAGGCCATCCTTGCGGCCCTGGGTACTGCCCAATTCATGCACCGAATACAGAAGATCCCAATGAACCTCCTATTCCGAAGAAGGTCTTTATAGCTCTTCTGCTGATATGCAAACGCATGTGCGTACCCGCCATCCCTGATCTTTCATCGTCCTTCCCCTTTCATTACATCATTGCAGTCATCACTCACCCCTGCAAACAACACTCCCTCTGACCCGTCCCCCAACCACTCCTCAGCACCGCGGAAGTTATCCCCACCATCTACTCCGCCCCCACCTTCAAATTGGACGAACCCCGCGGCGCCTTCGAATTCCTCTCCAAAACCCCCAGCACCCACCTCGAGCACATCCGCTCCCTCCACATCACCCACAACTTAGAATCCAGCAACGACATCGAATACAACTGGAACTACACATGGGACTGCATCGCCTCGCTACCACGCCTCCTCTGCATCCGCGTGACGTTCTACGACGGCCACTGGGAGGAGAAGACACACAAATTGTTAGAGCCACTAAAACGTATCCGCAACGTACCACCAGAACGTTTCGAGGTCGCGGTGCCGTGGCCGAGAAAGGGGGCAAAGGAACTTGGTGTGTATACACAGATAGAAGACCATGCCCAATCGCATTTTACCATCGAAAAACTGCCGGTGCAGTTCTCGAAATTGGAAGAGCCGCATTATGGTATGTATGATGATCTGATTTGGCATATAAAGTGGCCTGTGCGGTTGCATCCTATGACTGAATGGGATCCGACGTCTGAGGATGAAGGTGAGCTCGAGGTGGAGTATAATCCATATAGATCATACGCGCTTTACTGATTGTGTAGCGTCACCTTTTTGTTTCATATGCATGCAGATGCAGAGAGTGTGACGGGTGGTTAAGTGTGTACTTAGTAAAATGTTTGGGTCTTGCTGTCTGGTTTGCATGGAGTAAGTGTTAGGATGAGATACAATAAACTATTGGAGCGACTGCAGGAATTGCACCTTCAGGGCCAGTGTAGGACCTAGTATACGATCCTTGAAACGGCAGCTCATATTGAGGACTATATATACATATGTACATAGGAATACCATATCATGTATACATATATAGGTGATATTGGAGCTATACTCAGATACTGATATACTCGATGGAATACAGCATACTTGATAGAATGTAGTCAGAGTTGCCTGATTGAGAAAGGAGCTCCAACTGCCAGCTAATCCTTTGAGATCCCTTTAGCTGGTTCCTTTAGCTGGTTCCTTTAGCTAGATGCATTTCGCTAGTTGCCTCACCAATACTAATACCAGCGCCAGTGCCAGCGCCAAGGAGGCGAGCGAGCGAGGGGTCCTTTCTTTCTCCCCAACTTCACAATAACTTAACTAGGCATTTCAAATTCATCAAGTTAATAATATACTATATCCCGCGCGTTCAACCGACACCAAACATCACCACCAATATAGAATTCAACATCAACCACTACAACAATACATCACCCAGAATCTCTCCCCATCACTATGCTCACCCAGTTCTACACGCGGTGCTGCCCCTAGTGACCAGACGAGCGCTATCGTCGTACATACCTGACGGAACATGCACTTACACTGGTGCACGGCTTTAACCTCCAACCAACCACTCTTTTCTTTTGTTTTGCTCTGCTCTATTCGCTCACCGGGATCTGCTTTCTAGTACACTCAGAGCCTTCGAACCTCTGCGGGCACGCCGCCAAGATCTTCTAGCTTTTCGGCGTAGTCGGGGCAACCCCCCTGCTTGGAATTCGGGCAACCAAGTCAAAATACTGGAAGTACTCATGAGGGCATTCAGAGAAATACTTACTTCCATGTAGTACAGAAGACCGGATCTATCCACCAACCACCTCTAACCCGTAGCTTAACCTAATCGAATGCGCATTTCATCACCTGATGATGATGATATGATGGTGCTTACTTCAACCAAGTCAACCCACGGCGATGGAGAGAGATCACTTTCGTCTAGGTGAACCCCATCCTATCACCACCCGAGGGTATAAGCTAGAGGTAATACTATGTACACACTGCTTCAGGCTGACTTTACATAGAGTATTCCCTTTGCTTCGACACCACTGAGCATAGAGGTTGAGAGGTGCAATACAGTTTGCCGTACCATCCAATCTATACTCTTAACAAACAAACAAACAGCAAGTTTACCCAGCAACCTCCCCCACCAGTCCTTACCAAACCTCAAATCATCACCAAGACAACTGTTGATGCAATCGGCACCTTTCAGGGACCTGAAATGTAATGTAAACATAGTTGGGATGAATCCCGGGCTTGTCCATAATAGTATAATAGCCTTATGCCCACAGTCGAAACCCATCCATTAATCCACAAAGTGCATCCCTATTGAGTACAGCATGGACCAGGATCACAACAACACAGACTCAAACCATCAAGCAAGTCCAGAAAAATAGATCAAAACATGGGTATAGATTCATGAAATTTTGTATAAGTATTCCGCGTGATTAGTGCAGAAGCTATGAATACAGATCATGATGATTGCCATATTGGTACAATGGAAAAGCCTAGAAGCCATCTGAAACAGCCATGTTCTAGGAATTTCATCTCATCTTCCACCTCCCTTCACCCAGCACTACCGCTTCAGCGTTCTTCCAACTGTAAACTACATCTAGTTTACTTGTAGAAGTCGAATTTGTCGGCCTAGGAATAGTTAGCAATGTTTGACTACGGAAGTTGTCCATGGAGGTGTTTTTCATGCTGGGTGTACGTACCTCTTGTGCACCCTTCACCTGACTCGAGTATGCATCTTCAAGATCGGATTGAATGATGTTATACCTATTCTTCCTCACTGCTCTAAGGCCAGCTTCTTGCATAATAGCGGCAATAATAGCACCAGACAAGGGGTCATTCCTGATGATCAAACTGTCAAGATCGACCTCGGGTGACAACGACATTCTTCCTGCAATCGTAGTGAAAATCAAACGTCTCTCTCGGCGATCTCGAAGGTTCGGGAATTCAATCTTTCTGTCCAATCGGCCAGGACGCAGTAGCGCAGGGTCGAGGGTGTCGGCACGATTGGTTGCCATAATGACCTTGACATTTGATGTTTGGTCGAAACCGTCCATTTGGTTCAGAAGTTCAAGAAGAATACGTTGGACTTCTCTGTCGGCACCGGTTTGCGCATCGAAACGCTTGGTTGCAATGGCGTCAATCTCATCAATGAAGATGATAGCGGGAGAGTTCTCACGGGCCATACGGAACACATCACGGACCATACGTGGACCTTCTCCCAAGTATTTTTGTACGAACTCCGAACCAACAACACGGATGAAGTTGGCAGTTGTTGAGTTCGCCACAGCCTTTACGAGCATAGTCTTGCCAGTTCCAGGTGGTCCGTACAGCAAGACACCGCGGGGTGGATCGATACCAATCTGCTTGTAGAGATCGAAATGCGTTAAGGGAAGTTCGACTGCCTCTCGGATTTCTTGCTTCTGCATATCGAGTCCTCCAACATCTGCGTAAGTCACATCCGGCTTTTCGTCTGCTCCCAACATGGCGATGGATGAATCGGCCTCAGGTGGCAAGATATCGACTAAGGAATTTGAGTGTCGGTGGAGGGCAACGGATGATGATGGCTTGAGGAGCTCGCGGTCGAGGGTGGATAGAATTCGGACAACATAGTTCGATCCTGTTGATGATTGTACGATACCGGTGCTAGCAAAGTGATGTTAGGAATATGAAGTGTATTTTGACAAAAGAGGATATACTTTTGATCAATAGCTTCCATAAATTGACCGATCACCAGTGGTACACTCTGAATACGTTTTATCTCCTCCTGAGCTCGCACGAGTTCTCTCTTTAAGCTCCTAATCACACATGTTGATTAATTTCCGATCTGCAGCAAATGGATCTGGAGCGCATACCGTTGTTCATCCTTAATATATTCTTCCTGAAGTTGGATATATCTGTAAACACCAATCAGCCTTTGCCCCCGCCGAAATCTTCAAGTCTTGCGTACTCCAGGTGTCTCTGCAGCTTCTTCAATGTTGAGTATTCATCGTTGCCATCTGTTCCTAACCCTTCCAAAGAATCTATGTTTGGTATCGAGGATGGCATCTGCTTTCGATGAGGCAACACCTGCGTCGCGGAGTTCTCTGTCAGAACGTCACCCATCCTGAGTAATTAGGAATTCGAGTCTGGTTTTGAATTGTGATGAATTTCAGTAACCGGGAGCGGCGAGGTTCGTTGAGAATCGAAATGTGCTGATGAAATGGATTGTTGCTTTATTGCAGTTGTACAGATGATCTGGGCAGTTCTAGGTAATCAGAAGGCGCGCGTGTATAATGTTAGCCTGGAGCTATTAGCTCACCTTCCGTGCTCGAAGCTTCTGAAACCTTATTGCCTGAGGCCTCTTATCACATTTATGCCTGACATACTTAGGCTGCAGCCTTATCTGGCAGCCAGGATCACTGAGGCAGTAGCTAAGCTATACCTATATAGGAATAGGTCCAGGTTGCGTCCCACTTTCCGGTGACTCCACGCATTTGCTCACATGGGGATTATCTTTCACTCCGTGCTTTCATCAACAAGTTCACTTAAACACTTGATTTAGACAATCGTCGTTCATTCAAACAATAAAAGTATTGCCAGGCACGCAGTAACCGGGTACTCTGCAAGATATAAAATCAAATTATTTACCTCCAACTCTCCTTTTCATTATTTCCATCAACTGCGTTAAAATGTCATCTTCCATCACGATCCCAACGAGAAGTGCTAGCAAGGCTGCTGCTACCAGCAGCTCGAGTAGCTCTTCCTACTCAAGCTCTCCTCCAACACCACAACAGTCGCCGTCGTCGGCTTCGTCTTCTCCCAATACTCGATATGGTCACGACCGGAAGAGAAGTTTTCTGAGTGAGTTTCCATATTCTTGTGCTGTTCCGATGTCACTATGCATGAGGGGTGATGTGGATGACCTCACCCTGCCGGACCTCACCAGCGGAGCTTGACAACAAAATAAATCTACCACCTGCTACCATATTGAAAACCCGGTGATGCTGATTACATTATATGACAGGCTCATCTCTCTCCAAGCAAGAACATACTGTGATCAATATTGGTGATCCCGACGGAACCCCAAGACTGGTAAGGCAGCCCCTCCACTCCGAAACGCGGGGCTTATGACAACTTCATATTAACATTATTTCTAGATTACCTGCGTTCGCTCTTCACAAGGCTTCGACTGGAACCCAGGTATGTTATTAGGATACGCCTAGATAATTTACGGCGGCTAACGGTTAAAGAAATATTCCTCCCCTCCTACATCGAATGTGAATTCGAATCACTTGAACGCAAGCGAGATCCCGTCCACGAAATTCGATTGAGCGACGAGGAGATGAAGCAAATGTTCCCTCAATAATTTGACAACTACGCAGCGGATACGGATAAAGGGTTTTGATAGAATGGAGGTTAGGATTCGGATTTGCACATGCAGGCGCTACGGTTTTTGAACATACGATAGCTACGATTTCACATTTCACAACAAAGGAGTATTATATGGGCGGTTTGGATCAGCGACCCGCGAGAGGTTCATTCGGTTCATTCGATTTAGGCATGGAGGTTTTAACAGCGTTAGCTAGGGATTTATTAGGGAGTCATGGTATACATATTTTATTGGTCATGGACGGAGGGGTATTGTTCTATGAATAGGTGTCGCTCTCTTCACTCATACTTTTCAATTTCCATTCTGTTTCTTGACTATCGACTGAATTAAAATTGTGGTGGCGGGGCGGGACACAACTCAGCCTCATTGTGGGTTGGACAACTGGCTGCATGAGGCTCGTTCGGGGCCACCGAATGTTCGTGAAACCCCTCAGTAGTACTGCTTAGCAAGGGTCGTCGTATAACATTTCACGAAGAAATTAGGATCTCGCGCATAGTCAACCCAGCGGATTTGATTGGACTTGTGATATATGCCAAGCAGTACAAACTAGCATGGAAATGTATACTCGCCAAAACGGAAAGGGGGGTTCCAAATTGATAGATGGGAAATTCGCTCTCCTTCGTCCTCCTTCTCCCATGTATCATGCCGTATCCGACTTTTTACTGCCACTGCCCTTCTCCAAGCTGGAATGCTCCCTGCGTCTCGAAAACTGATGGGTCGGCTAGTGATTCCTTCACCAGCTAGTTTCCTGGTAGCGAGTTTATGATGTAAAGCTGTAGCGGTTTACAAATATTACCTCTACTTCTCGACAAATCGTTTTCTGCTTCCCCGCTTCTTTCGATCATTAATTCTTTATGTCTCACCTTGTTTCGTTTTGCCTCTTGAATCAGTAATTGGTGTTACCGTTCTTCACACGTCTCTCCTAATGCCATACATACTCTTTGGTCATCGTCATACTGGGACTTGTATTTACTAGATGTTATGGTTCATCGTCTGCTCAGACAAGTGTATAAGTATTGTACGTGAGGTCAGCTGCCACTGCATCAATTGATCCACAGGCTACGAAACATGTGAAGCAGATCCCTCCCAATGAGAAAACACAGCTACAAGAAGACCTGCCCTGCCTATCAGCCGATCAAACGAAAAAAAATAAAAAATCATACAGTTTCTATGTGGAAGCCGCAAGCGTATCCGTGCACGAACTCGCTCAAAGATAGGTTGTATCGATCTGGAGCACATTTGTTAAGCTCTGCTCCCTATGCGACCTCACAGAAACTGCTGATAAACTCCATGCACTCGTCGGCCTTGTCGAGCTGTTCCAGAAATTACAAGCGAGCTATGGCGCTCTTTTCCGCTATGGAGTGGTGCGTCTAGTATTCGGCAACCAGGAAGTCCTCGGATTACAGGGCGCCGTCGTGGTCATAAACCTTACCAAATGACCCCATCCGCACTACGGGACAGAACTCATACATGCAGTTTCTGCCTACCATCATGGGACTTCACATGGGGTAGTACCGAGGATCCCATGATTTTGGAAACATCTCGATGGCACGGCTGGAATTGCTTGGGGGCCTGGTCAATGCTTCCATTGTTTTCTTCGATGAGCACTATCTCCTCATCAGGTCTTAGAAGGCACGCGTTATTGCTGAAGTCTTGAGAGACAGCATCGGGGTGGAGGTTGACCTTGCCATGGGCTTGATGGTGTGATGTCTTCTTTTTGGGATTTATGTCGGCGCATGTGAATGGTTTTTAGTTTTGCGAGTTGGTGTACTGCTAGAGGCTAGAGCTTACAAGTAGTACATAACATTCATTTAGTTTGTTACTTTGAAGACAAGTTGTAACATTGTTATAATATAGACTTATGAGGGCTCTGGGATCATATGTTGTTCGTCCCGGGGAACCCCTCAATGCCGCATATGTTTATATGCACGTACCTTTGAAAAAAAGTATTGAACGCGTAATGAGGTGCATCAGACGGCCAATAAATTTATGCATATTATCATATTGATGTTTTCGGGGTTGTGCCTGAGACGGGTGACGGGGCGCCGCGCGCTGGCACATGTCACCGAAGCCACAATTACGGCAGTAACCCAAAATGCGCTTCCTCAGCTGCCGAAGACTCCAGCAAAAGCTTGATTCGTTGCCTTATACATGCAAATTAACTGAGACGAAGCTTGCATGTATGAGCCCATACAGATGTAAGTGACTATCGGGATATTTGTGACTCGGAGACTCGGTATTACGAGATGAACATTGATGGTTAGAACCGAGGTCCGGGTTTGCAAGTATGGTCTGGTTTCCCATTCGTTGATCTCAATTCTTTTGGGAAGTCATGTCAGACTGACAACTGTTGGTGACGGGTGGTTGGAGAGCGGCGTAGCAATAGAGCCCCACGTAGGGAAACCAAGGGCATAGAAATCCATCAAAACATCCTGCAAAGAACCAGAAAACTCAATCATTCATCAATAAAGCACTTTTGGTGTTGCCCTAAGCATTGCAAGATATCTCGTCGAAGCCAGATTTAGTTTGCTCACACTTTCTGCTACTATGCCTACCGAAGAATTATTCGCCCAATCACCTCCCTTCCCAGACGACGTTCCTATAGCTGATATTCCCGTGATCTCCTACAAAGGTCTACTGAGCGATTCCTCGACTGAATCCGAGAAGCTCTTCAATGCCTGTCGAGAGCATGGATTCTTCTTGCTGAACTTGCGTGATTCGGAAGAAGGAGAGGCACTTCTCAAGGATGCGGTATCTATGTTCAAGATCAGCAATGCCACTTTCGATCTCGGACAAGACGAGCTCATGAAATACGTGTGCAATCCACCTCGTGATCTAAGAGGGTAAGTAAAGCAGACAAAGCGCCCCCTTGATCTCGCACAGAAAGGCAGAAACTAACCTCGAGTTAAGATACAAACAACCCGGCACGCTGAAAACCGAGAATGGCAAATTTGACGCCATTGAAGTGTACACCCTCAACCAGGACGACGTACTTGGTTTCGAACCAAACCCCCATGATAATCCTCCTCCACTCGTCGAAAACAAAGCTTCCCTCCAGTCATTTTTCCACCACGCCCACTCTAGCATCTGCACCATATTTTCCCACCTCGACAATCACCTTGGACTCCCACCCGGAACTCTAGCCTCCACCTGTCCGCTGAACAAGCACTCAGCCACAGCCCTCCGCATGCTCCTAACCCGTTCTCAGCCCACTATCAACCACCGCATTGCATTCGCCGGCCACACCGACGTCGGCTTAATAACGATGTTATTCAACATAATCGGCGGCCTACAAATCCTCCCCTCGAGTGCAGAAAACAAAAACGAGAATTGGCAGTACATCAAACCGCGGCCTGGATGTGCATTGATCAATTTGGCGGATACGTTGATGGAGCGCACGGGGGGTGTTTTGTGTAGTGCGCTGCATAGAGTGGTTACGCCGCCCGCGGAGCAGGGGGGTTATGGGAGGAGGAGCTTGGCGTATTTGGTGAGGTGTGAGGATGGGGGGAGTATGAGGAGATTGGAGGGGAGTGGGATTCCGGGGTTGGGGGAGGGGGAGGTGGATCAGGGGAGGAGTGTGAAAGAGTGGGCGGAGTGGAGGGTTGGACAGATTATGAATGGGGAGGTGAAGCCGCAGACTATGGGGGGGAAAGCATTTGGTGGTAGGACTGTTCGTAGTGTAGGAGGTTGAGGATATTTGGTTCCTATGTCACGTCACAGTTTCTAGTTTCAGTAGACTGAATCGGAAAGAATGTTTTGGATGCCACATATGTTTAGTACACCGGTGAAGTTCGCATGTGCATTGTCCTTGATACTTGATTTGGTGTATGAGAGGAGAAATGTTCCGTGCTAGGCATGGAGTCAAGACCCTCGATACCACTATATAGCCAAGTATTGAGTACCAACTCGACCCTTTACCTCTGAAACCAAGCTGCAAAAGCGATTATAGCATACGTCGCAAACAGTAATGCTCCTGAAAGCCTGCCAACAAAATTAGTCAACCCTACCTCTACCCCATCACGTAGTAACTCACCAGCCCTTCTACTTCTCCTCGATACTTGCCTGTACTACTACCACCGCTGGGAACAATACCGTAACCTCGAAAGGTTGGAATAGCAAATTCATATCCTCGATTCCGGCACACCAGCTCACCAAGACTAGCAGTGGCATCATAAACAGTATTGTTTGAAGTCCCATTCCGAGGGTGGTCCGCGTAGCTTCCTCAGAATCATAGTGATTGCCCAAGTGCAGAAGTGTGCTATCAACCCCAAGGATTGGCAACATGATGAGACCGATGAACTCCAGACTCAGTCCTGTTTCTTCAGCCGAGCCTTGTATACTATCGGAGATAAACAGGACATGAAGAGCAAGCAGTACTCCCATGACAAGCAACATAGTGATGCTGATCCAGAAATGTAGTTGCGGCCTTCGCTCTTCCTCCTCCTCCTCCTCCTCATATGGATTGAAGATCGTTGGCTCTGGTCCACGTACTTGAGGGGTAGAAGGTCTCGCACGTTCCGCTGACTCCGTTTTAGGTCTGGTGAAGGCCGTCGCTACGAAGCCAGTATATGCTAGGCCAAAGGCTAAACTACTGCCCTTTTCGGCTCGCTCTTTTGCCTCTCTGGCCTCTTTCGCTCTCTTCTCAGTCTCGGCCGCTTGCAAACCCAGAAGGACATAGGTTTTCCATTCCGAATAAAGATACAAACAGTAGAGAGACAAAAGAACGACGCTAACACCTCGGGACTGCTTGTTAATATCCGACGCAGTTGGAGAAGTTGCCATGGTGAGGGTGGTGGGGATTAAAAGGCCTGTAACGGCGATACCCAGATGCTTGCTTAATGAAATAGCGATGGACTTCTTCTGAAAACGACGTCGACGATCATCTGTTACAATTGCAATGCTAGTAATAAGCAAGATCCGGAGAAGCATTCCCCCAAGTAAAGTGCTTTTGAGAACCGCAACCTGACGGCTGTGCAATAGAAATACCGAGGTGAAAGTCTGATTGAGATTTCTGGTCTCCTATTAGCAGCTGCTACATGCCAAGATAGAGCAGTAGAAAGTATTGGAACAAAACTACCCGCAGAGAACGTATTCAATCCACTCCAGCCGTGGATCCCTCACCCACATCTTGAACTCAACTAAGCCCTGACCGAACATATCTGTCAGGGGTAGTACGGCAAAGAAGTTCATCATGAAGTCAATCGCCGCGCTCCTTTTCGTGTAATGAACAGCAAACCCAACGGGTGTGAGTAATAGCAGCAATCGAACCCAGGATTCGAACAAGGTGGCAGCTATCTGGCTTCTTATAGTGAAAGGATCATGCTCGAGAGACTTCTTGCGTGTTGTAGACTGTTCAGATTGTTCTTTCAGCTTTCTGGAGAACTTGCTTAGAAAGCGCCTCCGTGCTTGAAACTCTTCGCTCGCTTGTCTCGATGATTGTCTCCTTATGACAATTTCCTCGCCGTCTCCGACTGCCTGTTCGCTGTCGACCACTGTGCCCTTGTTCCCTTATTGGTGTGATGGGTCGTATGCTGGCTCTGTCTGAATCGCTGATAATGGCGAAAATAGTTCTTCATCCTGGGGAACAGGCCTTGAGCTCTGTCCTGCCTCAAGATCACCACCGACAGTCTGACCTTTTAATGTTATGGAACGGATTGTATGAATCCGAATACCAGGCTTCTCTTCGAGCTTGGCGCTTATTCAAATCTAGATCAGCCATAATAGGGAACTATAGGTTAGATACGAATTTCAGTTTATAAAGTAGTTTATTAGCAGCTTGCTGCCAAATATATTCTCGAGGGGGGCTGAAGGTAAGCCCAGGTTATGAGGGCACGGACCACTGTCAGCAATCCACTGTCATCAATCCCGTTCCAATTAAACGACCCAGTCAAGACGATGATGATGATGATGATGATTATTAACGTCCCCTCCCAGGGGTGTAGAGACGGGCTAAGAAACGGCTTTTCTAAATATTGCTTGTTACTCAGCATGTGGTAGTCTGTCAGTTCCAGGCTCCTACTGTAGTGTATACCACCTATAAAATACGTGAGGCCTCCAGGGAACGTATAACTACCTAGATACCACAAAGGGCTGAAATAGCTCAATAGCCATATATATCCCCATAATCACGTATACTACCACAAGAATTGTAGAACAAGAACACAAATAATAGGAATCTGTTTGCTATTTCAGCTTGGAACTGAAACTCTTGGAAGCCAATTTTGAGGTGGGTCTTGAGGCCTAACTCTGTTGTAAGCTTACTAGCCTGTCACTTCGGAAATTCTCAATCGTGCCATAGTCGTTAGAGGCGCCCAATGAAGCACAGTTGGCCTACAACCTAAATGTTGGATATGGTTCCAGATAACATCGTTTCAGAAACATCCATGAAGCAACCCAGACATATAGTTCAAGGGTCGCAGCAGCTTCGGGAATACTGTTCCTCAGCAGCATTCACGACTCATGTTGGCTCCGCAGCATCTTCGGGGACAAGTCTCCCTCTCAACGAACGATTCATTAAGGCCGAGCGTATAACATACGTTCAACGAGCAGCGGATTTCCGATTTGCTCGAACATAAATTGGGATAGTTTTGTTATACAAAGTTCTTGTGGATAACTTACGAGTAGTGGAATTTTCCTACCCCGCGCCCCGACCCGTACCCCGCTCCCGCCTCCCGCACCCGGTAGTTCGGCCCCACACATGCTAAGGATTTGCCGTGCTATACAACTAACACAAAGTCACGTAAATTCTGACATTTTCTAGTGTATGTGCTAGTGCCATGACTCAGGCGACGCACAAGTGTGTTGTCCAATGATACTAGCAGTCTACACAAGCTTATCTGTGAGCCTCTATATAAGCTGACCTGTGGCCCTTTGTGCAACTCGTCAAATACCTGAGAAACTATAAATCAATCATGATCTCACTCGCTTATTCCGTCACGATTTTCGTATTCTCGTATGTTTTATGGGCGGTTTATATAGCGATATGGCGACTTTACTTCAGTCCTATTGCTAAGTTTCCGGGACCGAAGTTGGCGGCGTTGACTCAGTGGTACGAAGTGTATTATGATCTTTTCAAGGGTGGACAGTTGATCTTCAAGCTGCTGGAACTTCATGAAAAATACGGTATGGTTGAAGTCAAGTTCTCTGTTCTGTTTCTTCGCCCCATTTCGAATTGTTTCCTTTTATAAGTTCTCGTCTATTGTCGTCAGCCTCCTTTTCCTTCTCATGTACTAAGTAGTCACGAATTGCAGGACCGATTGTCCGCATCAATCCATGGGAACTTCATATCAACGATCCCGATTACTTCGAGGAACTCTATTGTGCCAAAAGGGATAAGCACTCTTACTACACCAACGGCTTCGGGCTTCCAGAGTCCGTCGTCGCAACAATCCCTCATGAGCTCCATAAAATCCGTCGCGTACCATTCAACAAGTTCTTCTCCAAGGCCATGATAAACCAATATGCCCCTGTTATCCAAAGTAAATTAGATCTTCTAATCGCCCGTTTGCGAACCATGAAAGCAGAAAATAAAGTGGTTTCGATGAACTTGGCATATACATGTTACGCGGCTGACGTAGTCAACCAATTTGCTTTCGGTAGAAGCTACAACTACATCGAAAACGCGGATGATTTTCACACACCCATTCACGATGCGATAGATGATATGACTGCCTGTGTGCATTTCTTCCGCATGGCACCCTGGATCGTAAAACCAATTCAAAGTCTTCCAGAATGGGTTATCAAGATGCTCGGGGCAAAAACCATAGCTTTTTACAACTGGGGAAAAGTAATTCTCAAACACTTCCTTTCCGAACCATAAGAATCTTACACAAAATCTAGGACACAGAGAAACTCGTCCACGAAGTAATGACGAAGCAAAACCAAACCGAAAAAGGACCCGAACACAAAACTATCTTCCACGCAATCCTGGAAAGCGATACCCTCCCCACCTCGGAAAAAACTCTCGATCGTCTCAGACAAGAAGGTCAAACGGTCGTAGGCGCCGGAACAGATACGACTGCAGGCGCACTCTCCATGGCGACATTCCACATCCTCGCCAATCCCGATGTGAAGCAGAAACTCCTCGCTGAACTGACCCCCGTCTTTGAGAAAACGAACGGTCGGCCTTCTTTGGCAGACTTGGAGTTATTACCGTATCTTAAAGCCGTAGCGAGTGAAGCTCTACGGCTGAGTGTCGGCCTATCCAGCCATCTTCAGCGTGTAGATCACCATAATGAAATGAGATACCAAGACTGGATTATTCCTAAGAGCGTGAGTTTTTCTACTCTTGCGTCTATACTGGGAAGACAGACTAATAGCCAGTATAGGTGCCTACAAGTCAATCCGTCATGCATGTGACTTACTCCCCGAGGATATTTCCCTCTCCTCACTCCTTTGCTCCGGACCGTTGGCTCGTGCCTAATCCCCCGACTAAGTATCTAGTTTCTTTTTCGAGAGGACCTAGAGCGTGCCCGGGCATCAATTTGGCGTATGCGGAGCTGTACTTGGCGTTGGCTTATTTGTTTTACACATTCCAGGATATGGAGTTGTATGATACAGTGGAAAATGATGTGAGGATACAGGCTGATCTTTTTGTACCAAGGAGTAGTGGTAGGGGTGTGAGAGTTTCGTTGTGAGTCTAGAAATGAAGACCATGATGAGAGGAGAAGTGTAAATCTTATATGTATGATTAAATAAATGCTACTAGATTGTTCAGATTACCTGGCTTTAACTGATTCAAACAAGGCTTTTATTCAGGTTATACAATTGAAGAAAAAGTGTTATTTAGCTGAGATATCACAAATCACATGATTCCACATCATCTTCGACGACGTTCATAACACCAGGCCGAAACTTCATAACCACGTCCCATCACCTTGACTCCTTTTACTTTCGCCTTGACTCCATTGCTAATTTCCACTCATTCATCGTCAATTCATAATCTCAACATTTCAGCCACCCATGCGAATTCCCAGTAGGTGATCTCTCTATATCATTCTCATACGTCGATTTCGGACTCGACATTGCCAGTATCTGCCGCATTGTCCCCATTGAAGTCGGACTAGGACCGCTCCCCGCATTTGGATCCACCCAGCCTATTTGCGTCCGATGTGACCAATGATTTATCGTGGTTAGATTTAGCGAACCTGGACTCAGCGCTGTCCATTCGTATGAGCGACCACTAGAAGACGTTGATGTAGTAGGACTTGGGGTGGGATATTGGCCGAGGGTATTGGTAGTGGTATTGGACCAGAATTCTTCAGCTTCAAGAAATTCGTCTTGCGAAGGGATTTGCAGCTCGAGTATATTGTCTATTTCCAAGGGCTTCAGACCGTCTTTTTCTAGCATCGAAGATGGGATACGTGCAGATGGTTGAGTCTAGTTTTGTGTTAGAACTCCTGTCCCGAAGAAGGTTATTTGGGAATCTCAATACATACCTGTGAAAATTGCGACGATCCTTGAACTACGCCCAGCTCCTCGCTCACATACTTGATTCTACCCATAACCCATGTCCTCTGTGCATCGGTAGCGAAATCCGATACAGCAACCGAGAATAATGGCCATAGCAGGAAGAGTCCCGAAAGCCCTTTCGCTCTAACTGCGTTCTCCTCACCACATGCAAACGTATGACCAGCAACAGTAATGGCCGGATCATCCATCGTTCGTGGTATCTCGCCAAGACAGTTGGGCACACTCGAGATAATATCCCGAATCATCTCCCGGCCGTTCATCATAGCTTTTTCATACTCCACCGTAGTTCTGTAGTCCTGAGGCGAGCACAACCACGCAGCGCAGCGAACGATGGTACTGGAGTTGATCAATCGGGAGCCCCTGGAAAGATTCCAGATATGAGCAGTCCAGACTTCAAAATATTTGTCGATTTTTCCGGGGAAAAAGGGTGATACATGGAGGCGATCTGTTGGTACGGTATCAATCCAACCTACAGGTTTAAAGCCCCATGCGTCTGGCACACTGTTCGCCCAGTCAACATATCCTTGTTCTATTGCCTCGGCTTGTCTCATGAGAGTCAAGACGTCCTCGAAATCTTGAGGTGTACGCTGTGCGTTGGCCATGTGATTGTCGCATGCAACTCTTGCTTTTGCAACTTTGGACTGAAGCTGGTTGCAGATAGCTGGGCCCCCACCCATTTTAATGGCGGCAAGGATTCGGGTCCATTCTTTAGGGATGTCCGGTACTTTCCCATTGAGCAGGCAAGAGAGATTCTGTTCCTCGTTAGTAGTGTTCGCCGAGGTTGGGAGACGAATCAACACGTACCAACTGGGCTTTTACAGTCCAGACTAACTCTAGTGTCAAGGGTGACATAGGACCTTTCGGATCCCGTATCTTCAATAGTGCGGTTGCGCCGTTGACATGGGAATTCCAAGAATTCCATCCTTCGCCCTGTTTCACGAGACTATGTGTCACAGTCTATCGAAGATTAGCGATGCTATTATGAGAGGAGAAAGTACTATGCTTACTTCGAAGAGCCCTAGAAGTAAAACAGCCGCAAGTGTCGAGTCTTCAACTGCCTGTCTAGGGTTCGCAATAGCTGTGGTTGTTTGACGTAAAGCCTTTGCATATGCTTGCTCCGCTTTTGGTTTGAGCATCTTCGCATTGGGCTGGTTTCCAAAGGTAGCGAGCGCGACAGCGGTTAAAGCATCGGACAATATTTTCGACGGTGCGATCCTCATCATTGGAATTAGAAAACCAAGGAATCCACATCTTATGGGACCATGCGGAATGAGGACATAGTTTGCTAAGAAGAAGCAGATGGCACGTTCTTCCAGCGAGGCGGTCAAAGGGGGGTTGATCGATTGCCTTCCGTCTTCTATTGCTCCAACTAAAGTTTGTGCAGCAGGCCAGGAATTTTGTCTCGCCTTCCACGTTTGTTGATATATGACATTCGGAACAGATCGGGTACGCAAGTGACCAGAGTCTGTTTTCTGTGACAGCTGGTCTCTCGAAGTGGTAATAGTGGTTACACTGACAGAGGCCGTTCTCCGTTCTGTAGATTTGGTCTCGTTACGATGCATCACATCAAAGATTGGTCGGTATCCAGGACATTCTCGCTTCAATCTTTGACAGTTTCCACAGCCTGGCTTTTTCTCATCACACTAGTACTGAGTTAGCATCTCTCCATAACCTCTGAGTATTAACTGACCTTCACGCGACGAGATCTGCAGAGAAAACATCCTCTTGATGGTCTGCCGGTATTTACCATGTTGTATTCGTTTGCTGACACTGGGTATATGGTGGGTTGTCTAATTCTGGTCAATGTTCATGTTTCTCTAGTACTATGTCGGAGAATTTTTATGTCTTATATAGTCAAAAGATACGATCATGCCAGTCGATAGGAAGATAGTGCTATCACCCAAACTTATCAGTGTGCAGCATGTCAATCCGTGCCTAGTTTCACTCGCACCCTATCCGATAGCTGGGTGACCATTAGAATCATGGCAGGTGAAAAGCACCGTCATCTCCAGGTAAGCACGGATCGGATTCCTCATGACGGGTGATCTAAAGCTTGTTTGAAAACTTGTCAATTCTCCTTGGGAATCCGGCACCCCCGGTTCCTCGTGGGACAATTCATCGGTAGTTCTGATACCTCTTCTTTACTGTGTCCGCTTGCATATTCTCACCTCCACCCGTCACAGCCCAGTAGTACAGGGTCCAGGTTTTATTCCGATAAAGACGGCGCAACATGACATTTTTGACAGTGGTCTGGACCAGATTCGCAAAGTTCTCGGTCTGGTTAGAGATTCGCAAGCTTGACCAAATACGGCATAGTATCCACTCGAGCGACCCCGAAACTTCTTTCTTGTTTCATGTTGGCTCTGTACAAATCAAATCAGCTTACATCTGCCTGGTGACTGGTAAAACAGTATTATACTTTTGAAGGATTTCAGGTCAAACTTGTGGGTGTGTTAGAAAACTTTCGTCCACACAGGTCATGAACTGACATCAGATAAACATGGCTTGAGTCATTGTGCCCTCAATGTCTTTCATATAGCAATACCACAGTGTTAGCCAGTTATTTCAGGCAATTTTAAGTGAGAAGAAACCAATCCGGTGAATGAGGATATGGTCATTGAGAGTTTTCTGTTCCTGGTGTCAGAAATTTCACATGTAATAAGGGGAAGTGCGGGGAAGTTTCTCACAATAAGCGTCCGTGGTTCCGGAACCTTCAAGATTCAAAGTTCTTGTGCGCTCCATCTTATTAGTAACTATAATACTAGACTTGGGATTGAAAAGGGTGGACATGAGCAGTCACAAGCCTGGTTGTGACAAATTGACAATCATGAAGATCCACTGGTTTCCAAAGCTGGAGAAAGGACCGTTGTACTAACAGGCCGGGACCCGAACCTTCTTGAAATTCTCGGTATCGCAGGGTCATGTCGTGCTAATCTCCCGGAAACAAGGTCATAAATGTACATATAGCTTGACGTGATGGGGCACTTGATCCATGTGTACAATATACATCTGAATGGACGCAAAATGTGGGCTGACAAGGGTGATATGCCACAACTATCCTTTTAAGTCTGCTAACGATTCACAGACATGCCAAGAGAAATCCGATTGATGGGACCAGGAGATACCGAATGCTATCTTATGATGCACATAATTGGGGCAGAAAGCCAGGATTATACCTGGGCAGCCAAAGATGCTTCCAGAAAGCATAATTGAAACCACAACAAACACGACATTTCAACGATGAATCCGCCGATTCGTCTCTCCAGACTGCACATACCGCCAAGCGTCTTTCTGATACCCAGAATCAAGGTTTAGCACTGCCACTCTGACCAACATACGATCACCTTAGCAGGAAACCTTCCTCTGGCTTTTGAAACAATTCAATCATATGCTTCTAAATATAAACAAAACAACATAGATGGCCCAAACGTCTAACATCATGGAGGCTTAGATATACTTTCTGCATTCCACCTCAACTGCGGATTCTCCTGGATTTAGGGAAATACGGGAAGTAAGCTGAACTCAAAAGGTGCGCCAAGCTAAGACTTTCGTACATCGAAGGCATCCCTCTCAAGAAGCGTGCAGATCACTAAATCTCCTTGTACATGGGATCCCCAGGTTTCTAGTCTCAGTTCTTAGAGAAAACCTGTTACTATATGTACCGTAGCCCTGGAACGGATACGCCTCCCATTCTCATGGCGGGACCGAATCATTCACCTGGATGAAGTTTCAGGAATCAAGGGATTTGTTCCTTCCGTTGAGGCCAGCACTATTGCGGTAAAGTGCCTTGGATGTGTGCAGAGATCAAAACACCACTTGGCAAGATTCCCGGCCGCAGGGTTGCTATGATGATGAAAATTCTCCGAGGAGGGAGATCGATTGTTTCAGAAGAGGTTGTGCTCGGCTGGTGCCGAGAACGAGTGCAGCCGACAACGAGAAGCGGCCGCCGGTAGATGCAAGCCAAGGAACCGAGTGTAACGGAGCTCGGACCATCTTTATTTTCTATCGTGATGTCGAATGTAAACAAACCTAAAGTTAGGGAAACGACTTGAGGTCTACGAAGAGAAAGCCAAAGTTGCCGTCGCAAAACCCTCTCATACTACTGCACAATACGGATGAACCAGATCTACGAATTTGCGCAAAATAAAGTCAAGCTAAACGATAAATTGAGCGCATTGAACATCGCACAAGCACGTCAAGCCAGGGAAGTCAGAAAGCGAAAAGAGAAGGGATAGAAACCATGGCAGAAGAGCAACGGAGAATTGAACTCCAATCCCCCGATGACCTCTCATATTTGATTGGAAATGTCAAGCGCGCAGCAAAAGAGCGGATTGATAAGGATTTACCACCGATTGAGGGGGAGGATGCGATGAGGAAGATGGTGGAGGAAATTGTTGATCGGGTTAGTTTTCCCTCCTTTCTGCCTTCTTCATACACATCCCCAACTTTTCGTCCCATCTTGCTAATCAAACCTCACCCCAAAAGTACATCGCCCAAACCTTCCACACAGCCTCCCTCAACATCTCGATCAACGGACTTCCGCCGTCTCCAGAGTTCCTAGACTCGGCCCTCGGATATGGCGACGTGGATATGGTGGAGGAAAAAGAAGAACACGAACCATTTGACGCGGGACTGTGGGAGAAGGCGAAGGCGCTCGCGATCAGAGAGGAGGAATTGGTGGAGCAGGTGGCGGCGCTGAGAAGGGGGGTGCCGGGGGTGGTGGTGAAGAGGGAGGTGGGGTGGAAGGAGGTGGTTGAGGGGGAGGAGAAAGCGGTGGGGGGGAAGATTGAGGAGGTGGGTAGGGAGGATGAGGAGAGTGGGGTTAGTTTGGGGAAGGGAGAGAGCTGGGAGAGGCAGGGGAATGTGAGGAAGGATTGGGAGAAGGGGGTGCAGGGGTTGGAGGGATTAGTGAGGGGGTTGCCGGAGGTGGGGGCGAGGAAGGAGAGGGCGGTAAAGGCGGAGGAGTATATCAGGGGAGCGGGGAGGAAAGGTTAGGATTTGTCTGTGGATATTGATGTATTTTGGCGTTCCGGCGTGCTTGATGGATAGGGTGGCATCATTGGAAATATACCCGTTGTGAGGACTCATTGCCCACGAGTAATGCAATCAATTGGATTCATTTATTAGTTTATCTATGTTTCTACAGCTTCTGGTTGTTCTTCCGACATTTCAGTATCAATTCCGGTGGCTTTCTCGTCTGGCTCGTCATCCACAGGCTCGGTCTGTAAGGGAGCCCCATCTTCATCATCGCCTTCATCTTCACTCTCACTTTCACTCACATCTCTTTCGCCTTCCCCATCCTCACCATCCTCCCTATCCTTAGCATCTTCCTCGCCATTCCCTTCCTTGTCCCTACCTCTTCCCTTTCCTCTCAGCTTCGCCTCCTTTCTCTTTGGAATCACCTTCAAAAAGGCCTCTCCCCAATCCCCCGTCTCCAACCAGCGTATCATGATCTCCATCACATGATTCACAGTTAAGACGCTTCGGCTTTGCATCTCCATATACTCGCCAATG
This sequence comes from Rutstroemia sp. NJR-2017a BBW, assembly GCA_002946425.1. NCBI lineage: Eukaryota > Fungi > Ascomycota > Leotiomycetes > Helotiales > Rutstroemiaceae > Rutstroemia > Rutstroemia sp. NJR-2017a BBW. The sequence goes on from NJPT01000052.1 coordinate 281,571, forward strand.
GGCAACTTAGCAGTGGGTATCCCAGCTTCGCACGCGCGTTTGTAGCATAGCCCTTTGTAGCGGTTTTTGTCAACGATACCACCGATTACGTAGGTTGTGTAAGGGGAGAGTGTGGTAAGAGTATTTGGGGAGTCGGAAGAGAGATAAACCAGTTTTGGCTGGTGAGATGGCGGGGAAGGTTCTACTTCTTCCTTGATGCTTACTGCTGTCGGCGGGGGAATTTCGACAGACTCGGTTTGCGACAACTCTGGCGCTTCCGCAACTTTCCCTTCAACGTTCTCGCTACCCTTAGCAGCCTGCGCCTTCTTTCCCTCTTCTTCAGGCAGGCCATTCGCCGTAGCCAACGCACCCACAACCTTCCCTCCATCCCGTCCCCTCATAACTTCGTCCATCGCTTTCCCCGCATCCACCCAATTCTCCTCCAAGAATTTCACCCCCTTCCAGCCCTTATAATGCCCCCCCAGCACCGTCTCAAACCTCTCCCGCATCTTCCCTCCCCAGCTACTAATCCCCATGTGGCCTCTATACACCGCAGTGCGGTTATCGCTATAACACCGCGTAACTTGCGCCGTCAAACTTATCAGTTCTTTTTCCGTCATATAAGAGTCAAAGTCACAATCGATGAGAAACGAGACGGGCACAGGACGAGGACGTCGAGATGAAGGTGGAGGAGGTGGGGGGATGAGTCCCTCGGCTTTGGCGATCGCTTTGCGGGCGGCTTTTTCGCGACGCTTGGTGCGTCGGAATTCAGTACGTTGCGCTTTTTGTGCTTCCCATGACTGGATCTTCTTGAGTTTTTTCAATTGGTTTTTGGAGAGGGGTGGTTGGTCTGAGGGAGGAGCTGTAGCTTCGGTGTTGGTGGGGGCATCTTGGGCGGGTTTGGGAGCATCGAGCTCAGCTTTGGTGGATTGGTCGATAGATGGAGGGGTGCTCAGGGAAATAGAAGCTGGAGCGTCTTCACTGGCCTCCAGCTTGCGGATCTTGGACGGTCTTTCGTCAATATCGGCCATTTTCGCAGGCAATTGGTATTTCCTCGAAAATTGGAAATTTTTTTGGCCGGTCGAAATAGTTAAATAGATTTTGGGCCTGACCGCCTGCGCCAAGCCGGCAGTAACACGAATTTCAGATTTCCTGGGGTTAGCGCCATTCACGTCGCGTCTCCTTCACATGGATATAGAGTTGTCGTGTAAATCGAAATTTGTAAAGAATATACTTCTTTTTGCTTGATTACTTTACTATTTCATACGGCCAAGAATTTTTGAAAAAAGATGTCTTCCCGTCCTGAGCTGAAGGTATACCGTCTAGAACATTGATCTCAAACAAATTTACTGATATTCTACAGGTTGATGATGAAGGCGGATTTATAAAGTTCTTCAAGAACTTGCCCCAAAATGACAATGATACCGTTAGAGTTTTTGATCGAGGAGACTGGTATACAGCACATGGAGATGATGCATCGTTCATTGCACGAACCGTATGTACCTCAGCCAGCAAGCCAAAAGATAGCGGCTAATATTGAATGAAGGTATACAAAACCACCTCAGTTCTACGCCAACTCGGCAGAAATGACTCGACAGGTCTGCCATCAGTTACCATGAGCATAACAGTCTTTCGAAACTTTCTACGAGAAGCATTATTCAAGCTCGGCAAGAGAGTCGAAGTATGGGAGAACACAGGACGAATGAACTGGAAGATTACAAAACAAGCATCCCCGGGGAACCTGCAGGATATTGAAGAAGAACTGGGAGGCTCGCTCGACGCCGCACCAATAATTCTTGCAGTAAAAGTCTCCGCGAAGGCCGAGGCGAGAAATGTTGGTGTGTGTTTTGCAGATGCAAGCACTCGTGAGCTGGGGGTCAGCGAGTTTCTCGATAACGATTTATACTCGAATTTTGAGTCGCTGCTCATTCAGTTGGGTGTGAAAGAGTGTCTGGTACAAGTTGACAAGACGACCAAAGACGTGGAATTAACCAAACTCAAAGCGATCATGGACAGCTGTGGATGTGCTGTTTCTGAACGGCCTGGAGGCGACTTTGCGATCAAGGACATTGATCAAGATCTTGCCAGGCTATTGAAAGACGAGAAGTCGGCTGGCACACTTCCTCAAACTGAGTTGAAACTTGCTATGGGCTCGGCAGCGGCACTTATCAAATATTTGGGAGTATTACACGACTCTTCGAATTTTGGACAATATCAGTTATATCAACATGATTTGTCACAGTTCATGAAATTGGATGCTTCTGCTTTGAAAGCACTCAACCTTATGCCAGGTCCTCGGGATGGATCCAAGACAATGTCTCTGTACGGTTTACTCAATCACTGCAAGACCCCGGTTGGAAGTCGACTTCTGGCTCAATGGTTAAAACAACCTTTAATGAGTCTAGAGGAGATTGAGAAGAGACAACAACTAGTGGAGGCATTTGTTGAAGATACCGAGTTACGGCAGACCATACAAGAGGAGCATATGCGCTCGATACCGGACTTGTATAGACTGGCAAAAAGATTCCAGAAGAAATTGGCAAATCTGGAAGATGTGGTTAGAGCGTATCAAGTTGTCATTCGGTTACCGGGATTCATCAGTACCCTCGAAGCTGTGATGGATGAGAAGTACCGTGACGCTCTTGATGAAGCTTACACTACCAAGCTTCATGAGTACAGTGATAGTTTGGCGAAGTTGGCAGAGATGGTTGAGACCACTGTGGACCTCGAAGCAATGGATCATCACGAATACATTATCAAACCGGAATTTGACGAAGGTCTCAAAATTATTCGAAGGAAGCTCGACAAGCTCAAGTACGAAATGGACCAAGAGCACCGAGCAGCCAGCAAAGATCTCGGCCAAGAAATCGACAAAAAGCTCTTCCTCGAAAACCACAAAGTCCACGGCTGGTGCATGCGTCTCACCCGCACCGAAGCCGGGTGCATCCGCAACAAGAGCAAATATCAAGAATGCTCGACGCAAAAAAACGGCGTCTTCTTCACCACCTCCAAACTGCAGTCCATCCGTAGGGAGTTTGATCAACTCTCCGAAAACTACAACCGCACGCAATCCAGCCTCGTGCACGAAGTCGTCTCCGTCGCCGCCTCCTACTGCCCCGTTCTCGAATCCCTCGCCGCTATTCTCGCGCACCTCGACGTCATCGTCTCTCTCGCGCACACCTCCGTCCACGCCCCCACCTCGTACATCCGTCCTAAAATGCACCCCCGCGGCACCGGCTCCACCATTCTTAAAGAGGCGCGTCACCCTTGCATGGAAATGCAAGACGACGTCCAATTCATCACCAACGACGTCTCCCTCATCCGGGACACCTCCTCCTTCCTGATCATCACCGGCCCCAACATGGGCGGCAAATCCACCTACATCCGACAAATCGGCGTTATAGCGCTACTCGCCCAAATCGGGTGTTTTGTCCCGTGCGCAGAAGCAGAGCTCACCATCTTCGACTGCATATTAGCGCGAGTCGGGGCGTCAGACTCGCAGCTGAAAGGCGTGTCGACCTTTATGGCGGAGATGCTCGAGACGGCGAATATTCTGAAGTCGGCGACGAAGGAGAGTTTGATTATTATTGATGAGTTGGGGAGGGGAACGAGTACGTATGATGGGTTTGGGCTGGCCTGGGCCATTTCGGAGTATATTGTTAGGGAGATCGGCGCGTTTAGTATGTTTGCGACGCATTTCCATGAGTTGACTGCGCTGGTGGAGGAGTTTCCACAAGTCAAGAATTTGCATGTGGTTGCGCATATTGATGGCGAAGCGGGAGAGAAAGGGAAGAGGGAAGTTACCCTGCTGTATAAAGTCGAAGAAGGCATCTGTGATCAGAGTTTCGGCATTCACGTCGCGGAGCTGGTCAAGTTCCCAGAAAAGGTGATTGGCATGGCGAGGAGGAAGGCAGATGAGTTGGAGGACTTTGGGGGTGCGAAGACGGGGGTGAACGCGGATGCGGGGAAAGAGTATAAGAAGGAAGATGTGGAGGAGGGGAGCGCGTTGTTGAAGGGGGTGTTGAAGAAGTGGAAAGAGGAGGTGGAGAAGAATGAGGAGTGGGGGAAAGAGGAGAAGATGGGGTTGTTGAGGGAGTTGGTGAGGGGCGATGAGAGGTTGCTGGGGAATGCGTTCTTTAAGAGTATTGAGGCTTTGTGAGGTTAGTGGTTGGGGCGATAGGACAGATGGGATGGGATGGGATGGTGTTATTGGGGTTAGCTGGCTGGGTTGTATTTTTCAACTTTATGAATATCTTATAGGTTGAGATTGTGTATCTATATCTAGTTGCAAAGGATTTGTTGGGATCTACACTAGATTCTAGGTAATAGCCGCAACACTGTGCTGCTAATACCATGATATGATGATGTATCTTCGGAATTGAAACAGAGTAATCATTGAAAAAAAAATTGTCCCTTGGAGAAGTGAACATAAAGTGATGTTGACGGCTTGCCCATGTCACTCCCACTCACTGAAAATATCTTGTTCTCCAAGAATCACATTTTCAAGGCCTACTCCTTCACGTACTCGGCATTATCATTAAGTAAGTCGTATCAACATACACTACATACAAAAAACCTTCTAACCATATTTTGAATTCCCCCCCGCCCAATCCACCACTTTTTTAACCATCCGTGCTCGCTCCGTCATCATCCCAATCATATAACAAAAAGAAACCCCATCCTCATCACACCCCGTTCTCAACAACACTCTAATCTAACCCAATCCATCTAATTCCCCCCCCTTCTCGCCATATACCCATGTCCCCTCCTCGCCACCCCATTCCCCATTCCCATCCCCATCCCCCCATTCATCCACATCGCACTCCCCCTCCTCCTCTCCTTATTTTTCGCATCTTCCGAGCTCACCGTCAACGCATGCCACATATCCATGATCCCCGCTCTTCGCGCAGGCAACATGCTGTATTGGAGGGAATACAGATTTTTGCGGTGGATCGGGGGCACGAATTTGCCTGTTGCGAGACACAGGAGCACGCGTGGGGAGACGTAGTGTTTCCGGATACGGTGGCCCAGCTGGAAGTATTGGTGGAACATGGCGCGGAAGGTGAGGGGGACGGACTAGGGGGTTGGGTTAGAGATTGTGATTGTGATTGGGGAGAAGGACATACCTTGAGGTAGATGTAGGAGGTTGGTGGGGGAGAGGGTGTATTTGGTATTTGGCTTGCTAACTGTTTGGTATCTCGAAGTTCAAAACGAATGCCACCTGTAATTATTAGCGTAACGTTGTAAAAAAGGAGAGAAGTACTGACCAGGTAACCGTTGCGAATCTTTAAGTCGTAACATCAAAGCAAATAGCGGGAAATGGTTCAAACATGCCAGCAGTGTATCTAATACAGCCTTAAGAGAGATGATTGCCATACGCGCACATGCGAATGTCAAATAAAACACAATAACTGTGGGCAGAAGGAAAAAGAGTAATGTGAACAAGATCGTGCCCAGTAGTAACTGATCGAGGTCATAATCGCAGGAATCGATTCGCTTTCGAAGGACGTTGTGTTTCTTGCCACGGAATAGTTGGAATAGGGAGAGTAGAATCGTGTATTGCCAATTGAAGATTCGAGCAGACGCCATGTAGAACGAATAGATGTGCATTGTCAGGATGGATAACAAGTCGGAAAATAGAGCGATCGGCATGCTGGCACCGGCAAAGCTGGAGAAGCCGATGAACCAGATAACATGAGGCAGCACGGGCTTTAAAGCTTCGATACAACCTGCAAAAGTCAGCAAACCATATCGCGTGGAATGGAAAGATTTACATACTTGACCAGTGGTCGATAACCCACAGAAATAGATCACCCAGAAATGCCGCCAGCTCAGTGTTAAGTTTCAACCCTGCAGGCCAATCCATCAGCCAAGTAATTGTTCTCTGTAACGCGGCTATCGAGTAGGTGCTCAGTATTCCACTGATTGTTTCGGCCACCCAAGCGGAGTTGTCAATTATGTAGGATCCCAACGCAATCCCTATAATCACATCGTTGGCAACTAGCCAGAGACTGTTGTAGAATCTGATGTAGTCCGGATGACTGGTAGTCACACTGCTCCAATCTCTCTTGCGTTTCCTCAATGTGACATATTGCATAGGCCAATAGCAGAATTGCTGCAAACGGATCTCCACCTGTTGCGCTGTTGCAGATATGTCTTTCAGAGCTGCATAGTCCGGCTTGGCTCTCCACTCCAATACAAGCAGTAGAGCCTCTGCAACAAAACGATGGCAGACAAGGCCAATTACAAAACCACGCCTTATGACCGGGTATATGTAAAGAGTGATCAGTTGCCAGATGGCCACAAGAATAAAATCTCGCATCGTAGTTGCAGACTCGACCACTCGTTCAGAAACACTCAAGCTTCGTCTAGACCGAGCACCAACAAGGGATATGTTTTTCTGCAAGAGCTGATGCACCTCCCAAGCACAGTTAATTTGATTGACAATTCTTGGTAGGGCCAACTCCTTCTGCGAAGGTGGATGTTTTACCACCGAGTGATACTTTAGCTTTTCGACTAATGCTTGGGACTTTTTCCTTTGCCGAATCTCCTCGCGTTCCTCTTCTGCATCGACGCTGCCAGGCGCATGGAACGTTATTTCGGGTTTATCACCGAGTGCTAAAGATATTGGATTCAGAGATATATATTGCATCCGGTTGGGCAAAGGTCGATCGAATACCACAATCTGGATGGTGGATGCTCGAGCACAACATATTTGAGGTAGTTTATAAGCACACCCTGTGGTTGCATGTATTTGAAGGGTATCGACTTCTGCCTTGGGTGAGTTTACCAAGCCTAATACCTGCAGTGATGACTGTCCACATAACTCGTAAATCCGTTCGATTGGATGACTTGCATTTCGGAATAGAGTTCCCACTTTCAGTGCATTTTCTACACTGCGCGCCTGCCACAGCGTCAGTCAGCGCCATTTTCCTAGCCACAAGGCCACTCACTTCAACTTCCTCCAGTATTGCGACAACAAATACATCAAGCCCCGAATTCCTCCAGCCAACAATTATGCCAGGCGAATCGCTTCTCGGTATATCCCGAGGCCAGAAAATTCTCATCAATCCATCATGATCGGGCATGACAACCAATCGTCCAGTCCTCAAAGACTCCTTTGCCTCAAAATGAACCCCTCCGTCTCAGTTGTTCTCGCGCAGATATTCCCACACTTCCGGACCTGGGATGCTAGAAAATTGTCAGGTACACTGTCCGCAGCTAAACAAGTTGTATCCATACCAGTTGAGCCTCCCTCGTCGCGAGCCTTTCTACCGGTATAATAAATAGGAAAAAGAAGATGGAAAGAATTGCAAATCCTTTGAGCGTGCGCGACTGTACGTAAATTAAATATTAGCAGGAGGGGTCGAAGATTTAAGACAATAGAGTCTCGCCCACTAACCACTACTCCGTGATCCCATGCAAAGATGGCAAGTTCATAAAGTCGAGTAACCAGATCCCACCTCGCAGTGATGTAGCCGGCTACGAAGATCGCAAGTGTGAGGATGGAGAAAGGGTGCATGAATCTTTTTCTATCGCTGGCGCATCACCTCTATATCACCGTTCGATCGTAAGGAAGGGGTTGAAGCAGTGCGAAAGCTAAAATATCTCGACCGACGCGATTGTGCAGTAGTCTATGAATGCGCAGAAGGACATGAACCGAAGGCAATGAGAAAGTTGTAGAATGGTAATCGAGTTGGTGTTTATATGAGGATCGAATTCCACATATTCAATAAGCTTAGGTCGCGGTCCAGAATTCGAGTGGATATCCACCAAGTCCAGTCCAAGACGGAGTTTAAACTTATCTGGAGAACTGAGGGAGACTGAATGTCAATTTGTTCTTCTGCAGGGTTCAGCAAAATTAAGCTTTTCGCCTGGTGCCCTCAAAATAGCTAAGGGAGCTGTCACGTGCAATATGATGATAATATCTCGGCATTTTGGAAAATGGATTTCTGTGTTCTAAAGCTACAATGCTGTTGAAGAGATGAGTACTTGTGCTGAATATATTGGTTCTATGTAAACACGTGGAGATTTGAGTATACACATATGATTACACTATTCAGTCGTGATTAAGAGCAAAGGTTTTGTAAATATTATCCGACCTCGTGATCAATCCAACGACTAACAGCCTGTCCAAGGACTGTTCATAACGATGGTAGGAGTATACCAAGGCAGTTGATCACATGTACTTTTCCCGGTGTTCCAGTCGTGCTCATGCCCACAAGACGTTTATATCCCACAAAGTAGAGTTGATTCCTGGAGTGGAGTCCTTTTGTAAGCTCATCCAAACGCCAGTCCTATGCAGATATTGTATACATGTTGATGATATATAAATCTAGCAACAGCGTCCTCCTAGTCGAGGGTCAGAATCGAAACTTCAGTGCAACAAGGCAACTTACAACTTCGCCGCATATTTGCCGCGTCGTTCTCCTTGTGATCCTCTCGAGCTTCTTCAAGCATTTTATCAATACCACGCTCTTTCAAGGCGCCCTATTCAACTCCGCATCAAAACCTGTTCAAAACTACTGAAGGAATTGGAATCTCACTGTTAAACACTTCCTGTAGTCTTTGAATAAGGCCTCGCACTCGTCCGTCGTACCCTTGCCCCTCAGGTATTCTTGTGATGATTGTTAGTCAATTATTCAAGCCGGAAATCAGCGTCACTTACTTTCACTGTACCACTTCAGAAAACATGAATCATATCGTCTGGATGTAATTAGCTCATGGGTTCTTCCATCAGCATTTGAACCGCCATCAGAAGAACCTACTCTTTGACCTCATTGCATTCCGGGGCGAGTGAGGCGGACATGTTATTCTCGAGGAATATATGGTTGGTGCTTCTCGATAGGTCACTTTCAATTGTGAATAAAATAATAAATATCTGAAAAGCGTCACTATCCAAATGACATGAGGTGGTTTGTGTGATTCTGCCGGCTTTTATAATGTATAATGGTTGGCTAAGTTCAGCCAGCCGTGCCAACTTAAGCGGATGAAATGCGGAGGAACCAAACGCAAAAGTCCCCTCCCTCGTCTCCAAATCCCAAAGAAACGCAAGAAGCGAGCTGCAACAAGGATTCCAAGCATTCCAAGCATTCCAGATCACGCTAAATAAGTCCCCACTGGTAAATCGACAGGGGTCAATGTGCCAAAGACGGAACCTTAAGCTTTTTTTGAGCAAAATAATTATTCGGATTTCGAGTCTCTCAAAATAGGTGAAAGAGAGAATTCCAATCCATTCTTTCTCGCAACAACAACCACCACCACATCAACGTCAACGACCAATCCTCCCCAATCATGGACGAGGCGCCGGACTTTAAGTCTATGCAGGCGGAGGTACAAGCCGCGCTTGTATCAACAATCAAAACTGCTGGTCAAATAGCTTCAGAAGATCTTGGGTTTCATCGTTCATTGAATCCGGAGGTGGGAACTGCTCTCGAAGAACAAAGCTCACGTCTACTTGCGCTTTCAATTAGTTTGCTCAAATCTGCAGCTGCTGTATCAGATCTACAAGCGCCTACTTTCGAAGATGCCGAAGACGTGGATGACAATTGGCGCAATGTGGTGGACGTCGTGGATTCCTTGCTGGAAAAAACCGACACTTGCCTCGATGAATATACTGGCGTGATCAAGCGCAAGACTGTGGATGAGGTGATTATCTCGCGCGTATCCAATTGATCAATTGAACTAATCTTTGTCAGTCTGCCCCAGCTCCCAAACCCCAAAGGAAAGGTCTCGACCACTCGCTCCGGACGCAAAATCTTGTGAAGCCCCAGCTTGCATTCGAAGTCAAGCCCGACAATAACGATACATCACCTTGGCGACCCCTGCTCAGCACAAAACCTCATGCGACAGTGCCGTTGGAGGAAAGTCTTGGCACATTCACAAATGAATGGAACCAGAAGCAGTATGATTACACTAAATTTCTTCCTCTCGCTCTAATTCCATTTAAGTCCCCTCCAGGTCCAGGGAACGAGGCCCCGGTCTTAAGCAAGTCTGCTCGTAAAGGACGGAGGACAAGATTTCTAAATTTCCAGAAGATGGGTAGCACTAGGGGAAACACTAACAGCCAATTTAGATATAAACATCCTTACGAAACCGAAATACTTCAATTAAAGTATCCTGACGCTGTATACCAACAAGCAGATCCGATATTGTATCTTCCAGTTGAAACTACATCGGCGACCTTTGTGGATACGTACGAAGGTGTCCTGGAGATGCTAGAGGAGCTGAAGGGGGCCAAGGAAATTGCAGTCGATCTAGAGCATCATGATGCACGTTCCTATGTGGGACTCGTATCATTGATGCAAGTCAGTACTCGCAAAAAGGACTGGATTGTAGATACGCTGAAGCCATGGAGGCAAAAGCTGCAGGTACTCAATGAGGTCTTCGCCGACCCAAGCATCATTAAGGTGTTCCATGGTGCTTATATGGATATTGTTTGGTTGCAGCGAGACCTTGGACTTTACGTTGTTGGTTTGTTCGATACTCACTATGCTTGCAAAGTTCTAGGATTCGCCGGTGGAAGCTTGGCCTTCTTGTTAAAGAAATACATCGATTTTGATGCCGACAAGAAATACCAACTAGCAGATTGGCGAATAAGGTACGGTGTTTTTCTATCATTTTGAAGCTCGAGACTCTATTTACTAATCTACACAAGACCATTACCGGAAGAAATGTTCTTCTACGCCAGGGCAGATACTCACTTCCTTCTTTATATTTATGATATGCTACGGAATGAACTCGTTGAGAAATCAAATGCCGAGGTACCCGAGGAAAATCTCATAGAGCAAGTACTGCAGAGATCAAAAGAGACATCCTTACTTCGATTTGAACGACAGGTGTACAATGCGGAGACTGGGAAAGGACAGGGAGGGTGGTTCCCGCTAATTTACAAGACGCCATCTCTTCTCGACAGCGAGCAATTTTCCGTCTTCAAAGCTGTACATCAGTGGCGAGACCAAATCGCTCGAAAAGACGACGACAGCATCAATTTCGTCATGCCAAACTCAGTCATTCTCAGTCTTGCTAAGCTGATGCCTATGGACATGATGGCATTGCTAAACATAGTTCGACCTATATCACATAGTGTCAAGTCTCGCATAGAAGATTTATTACAACTCATCAAGACAGCAAAGGCAAGAGGAAAAGACGGGCCAAAGTCAATAGATATCCTCAAACCCGACACCGCCGGTGCCATTGCAAGAGCCGCAAAAGCTTCTTCCCCATCCAAAATCGACGTTACACCAGTAGACTCGACCGAACTCACCACAGAAACATCTTCCTTCTGGGGCGGCGCATTCGGAAGCAGTATCTGGGACCCCACTCCAGCTGCCCCAGAATCCGACGGCATGAGACTTGCCATCCCCTTACCACAGCTCTCTGAAGAAGTATTTGCACCTTCATCCGCTCACCTAACAGACCGCTCGCGCCAAGCTCTCACTCCATCTAAACCAACCCCAACACCTACCCCCATAACCCCCATCGACGAGCCCTTCGTCCTCAAGCGCGGCGCCAAGCGCAAGAGCGACGTAATCTCCGAACCGGAACCCGAACCCGAAACACCATCCGGCGAGTACGATATCTCGCTCAACGACTCCGCGGAAGAACACGACAAAGCAGCAGCTAAAGCGGCGAAACGGGCGCGGAGAGCGGAACGCAAAGCGAAGAAGTTGTTGAAGAAGGAACAGGGTTCCACTGCGGAGGAGGAAGAGGAAGAGGAAGAGGATGAAGAAGAAGAAGAAGATTTTGATTACAGTAAAGCGGAATCCGTACTCCATGCAAAGAGGGAAAAGCCAGATAAGAAAGGTGGAAGAGGGAAGAAACCGTTTGATCCGTATGCGAAGAGTATGGATGCGGGGAAGGGGATGAGGAGAGTACAGACGGAGAGGGCGGGGAGGAGTGCGACGTTTAGGAAGTGAGTGAGTATTGATTGCTTGTGATATCTATCCCTTCTCTTTTTTTTTTTTTCTTTTCAAAATTAAGAACTTGGTCGGCGTTCGGGTAATCGAGGGGTAGGCTGGCGGCTATCTGAGAGAGAAAAATAATGGATGGGTTTTCTTATTCCTAGTCTGGGTCTACACTTAAGCTGGATAGGATGGGATATGATATGATAGATAGGTCGCATAAGTTAGATTGGGGCGGGTGCCAACGCACTAAAATCATACTGTATCGTTTGTTGCATGTTAGGTGCAAGCAATGCGAGGAGTTTCAATCGAGTGTATAGTAGAAGGCGTAGCATGGCTTGTGATGGAAATGGAGAGGGGAATATGAATCGATGTGTTGTGATCCCATCCCATCTTTTCCCCATGATTCTGCATCCTCTAATCCACCTACACCACCTTTCATCATCTACACCGTCCATTTTCTACATATCATCCCACCACCTCATCTCACTTACTACACGCACTTCCCAAACACTCTACTTGACCAAGAAAAACATACAGTCTATTTATCCCTCTCTTCATCCCCCTCTATCATCGGTCGGCATCCTACGCATATATGAAATCAATCAATCACTCAATCAATCAATTCACAATACCTCGTTTTTTGAGATATGCAACAAAAGAGTTCCGCAAGGCACAAGGTGAATCAGATACGTATTAGCACACCTCTGTTCTATATATCCCTTCCTTTCTTTCCTCTTTCTTTCTGCCCTCTTTATTCTTTGAGCTCGAGATTGATATCTAGCTCTTGCTCCAAACGCCCTACACCGACACCGAAACCGAGTGATAGCTAACGCAAGCGCTTCAAATACGCAGACCAAGATCAAGACCAGAACTCCCAAGACCGATTCCCATTCCCATTCCCATTCCCATCCCACTCCTTCTCTAATTCTTCCCCCCCCCCAACCTAATGACTCACATACTGAAACACCGCACTAACCTCCGTCCCCCCACACTCCTGCCTCAACAGCCCATCCTGAATCGTCTCCAACCCCCCATTAACGAAATGATTCCACGTACTCGTATCCCCATACATCATAGCCGGACTCTTCAAGTACTGCTTCCCATCCGGCCTGCACCTCTTACATCTAAACGTATCATGCGTATCTGACGTCGTCCCGCCCCTATACTGAAAAAGTTCCCTCAACGAATCCAAACTAAAATGCCTCTCCACATCCTCGGCCGAATCCACCACACACGACGACAAACTCTGTTTATGCGACTGTCTCTGGAAAATCTTCTCCTCAATCGTGCCCGTCGCGATAAATCTATAAACAAAACAGTCTTTCTTTTGACCATCGCGCCATACACGCGCCAGAGCCTGTTGATCGGCTGCAGGATTCCAGTCCGGGTCGAAAAGCACCAGCCGATTCGCACCAATGAGATTCAGCCCGCAACCACCGGCTTTGCTGCTGAGAAGGAAGACGAATTCCGAGCCGTCAGGATCGTTGAATTTGTCGACGAGTTTCTGCCTCTTAGTGACGTTCATGGTGCCGTCTAGGCGCAAGGAGCCGTAGCCGCGGGAGCGGCACAATTTGTCAAACATATCGAGAGTTTGCGTGTAGTTGCTGATCAGCACGATTTTGTCGTTGGTGTCCTGACGGATGCGCGCGAGCATGCGGTCGAGGACTTGCATTTTGCCCGAGTACCAGGGGCGGATGTCGCGGTCGCGGCCGCGGGTGTCTTTGGGGACGTAGTCGTCTGGCCAGAAGGCTTCGCACCCAGGGAGATCGTCGGCGAGGTTGAGGAGGTCAGGGTGGTTGCAGAGTTTTTTGAGGAGCCCGATGGCTTTAAGGGGTTGGCTGCCTTTGCCGCGGAGGAGGGCTTGGATGTCCGGGCTGGTGATGAAGTGGTTGTAGAGGTCGAGTTGGAAGGGGGAGAGGTTGCAGAAGACGACGTGCTCGTATTTGACGGGGAGGTATTTGGAGAGGATGTCGTTGGTGCGGCGGATGATGAATTTGTTGACGACGGTGAGGAGTTCTTTGATGCAGTCGTCGCCTTTTTGGCGGTCTTTGTCGCTGCCGTTGGCGTCGCGACCGCGGAGAATAGGTAGCTCGTATTTCTTGCGGAATTCCATTCGTGTGCCGAGAAGGCCGGGGTTGGCGAAACTGATGAGAGAGAAATACTCGGTCAGATCGTTCTGGATAGGTGTTCCGGATAAGATCACCCGTCTGGTGACATTCAAACTGTTCAGCGCTACGAATGTCTGGCTGTCTCCGTTCTTCAATCGATGACCTTCGTCACATAACATCAGTCCAATCTGAGTATGCTTAAGTTCATCAACATAAAGACGTAACGTTTCGTATGAGACGATAATAACCGGTCTAGTAATTGCTCGACCACTCGCTATCGCCCACTGTCGTAGTTGCTGTATAAGTTCCTCTTTCGAAGCCTTCCCATCAATCGCAAAAGGCTGAATCGCATCCGGACCCAGCCACTTCACTAATTCGTTCGCCCAATTCTTGACCAAACTCGACGGACAAGCAATGATAGCCTTGCTAATCGTAGGCTTCCCAGCATCCGGTGACTGCTTCAGTAATGTCCACATAAGAGTGATACACTGCAATGTTTTCCCCAAACCCATCTCATCAGCCATGATACACCCATTCGCCCTTTCGTCCACCATACCCGTTACACATCTATACATAAACTTCACCCCCTCGATTTGATGCGGGCGTAAAACCTTCGCAAGTTTAGGATCGATCACCACAGGAACCTTAGGTCGTTCCCCCTCCACCACTTTCTTGATCCCCAATATCTCCGCTAAACTCTTATGAGCAAGCGGAGCATCCAGTTTCGGTTTCTCCGGCTCTTCCTCTTTCTTCTCTTTCTTCTCATCATCCTTCCTCGCTTCCTGAATCGTCCTCGGCTTTTCATCCACCGTCGGATCATAAAGAACTATCGCAAACTCCCCACTTGGATCATGCAACGCCTTCGCGATAAACACCGCTCCCTGTCTCAAACCCAGCGTCGGCGGTGGTCGATTTGGGTTATATCCGCCGGCATTCTTATTGATCAAGGGCACTGAGAACCGCTTCCGGAACATGGTATCTTTATCCTTGACTTGGAATATCGGAAACTTGTTCGCATCTCTATTCGCGAGCGCCAATCGATCTTCGTTGGTCCACGGCTTGTCCGAATCATCTTTGTCGCCGTCCGCACCGCCGTAATCTACCTTACGGCGTTTTCTCGTGGGTTTGTCAGATGTGCGTGTTATTGTTGCGGAGCCCGGACATCGAAATGGTTTGACTAATTTATCCACCGATTGAGGTGTTCCGCCGTAAAGTCGGCCTCTCTGAGTTGTCGGGGGAGCATTTTCTTTATCATCGCTCGAAGAAGAAGAAGTTATCTTGAATGGTTGCTTGAGTCGATCAATCGATTGAGGAGTTGCCGCAAGACCGAATCTCTTCTTGCCGGCGACGGAGACTGGTGTCGAGACATTTTCGTCCGGTGGAGTGATCATTTTGTTCTCGATTACTACCTCAATCATACTTGACGGCACTGTATAGGGCGTACTTCTTTGCCTCGTGATTGACCGATTGATGAGTGTTGGCTGTGGATGTGCGATTCGATGTGGCGAAGGTTATCGGAAGTCAAGTCAACACTTTGACGCGACGCGAAAAGTGCTAGGCAGTCGCGCATGCACGTGACGCTCGGCCTCTCAGCACAACATTGTTTTCCGAGGTTGTATGCAGTCCATAACTCCGACCCCTCGATATTTTCCAGCAAGATTTAAAAATGATTATACGTTTGATCTTGTGATGACAGCCGATGAGCTGATTTCTTTCGCTCCTCTTCCAAATACGAGCTATCACAAGTAGCTTCAGACCCTTACAGCCGATGCCCCGCGCTAAGGGAAGAACCCCGCCTAGGCGGGTGTTTGATAACCGGCTATGAAAACTACTACAGTATATCGTGTCCGAATGCTTTATTTTTGAGATACTCTCCTCTCTTTCGCTCAGTTTCCAGGCTAAGAGACAGCCTAACTCCTAACCAGAGTTCCAACGAAATGTCCCTGCACCTCATACATCCAACCCCTCTCTCCACAACCCTCCAATCATGTCCGCCGATTTCTGGGCCGGCTACATAAGCGGCGCCTTAAGCATAATAATCGGCAATCCGCTCGACCTCCTCAAAGTGCACCTGCAAGCCTCGTCCCGGCCCGCTCTTCCATCTTCATCTTCATCTCCAACCCCATTCCCCACCCCCAGCTCCCTCATCCGCGGCACCGCCGCCCCTATCCTCACCAACGGCGCCCTCAACGCCCTCCTCTTCGTAACCTACAACCGGATGCTCTTGCTCCTCTCCCCCGCCCCTGCCACTTCCCCACACCCGCTCTGGACTACCTTCCTGGCCGGCACTCTCGGCGGGCTCATCTCCTCGCTGATTTCCACCCCCACCGAGCTCATCAAATGCCGCGCGCAGCTGTCCTCCCCCCCTCAGTCTTCCTATTCGATCCTCAGATCTACACTTCGTACTACCGGACTCCCGGGTCTGTATTACGGCGGCGGGGTCACGGCGCTGAGGGATAGTATCGGGTATGGGTTTTACTTCTGGTCGTATGAGTTGTGCTCGCGGATGTTTGCGGAGTATTACTCTTCTTCTTCTTCTTCAACTCATGGAGAAGGGACGTTGAGTTCCCGTGAAGAAGCAGCAAAAATCCTACTCTGTGGGGGCATCGCGGGAGTAGTAACATGGGCTTCTGTTTTCCCTCTAGACGTAATAAAAACAAGAGTACAAGCTCAGGTCCTGCACATTTCCACTCCGGAAACGGGTACGCTCTTAGGTTCAGGAGTTATGCAGAAGAAAGGGGCGTGGGAGATAGCGCGACTGGCGTATAGGAATGAGGGCGCGGGGGTGTTTTTCAGAGGACTGGGAGTTTGTAGTTTGAGAGCTTTTATTGTAAATGCGGCTCAGTGGGCGGTGTATGAGTGGATTATGAGGGAGTTGAGTGTTAAAGAGGAGGGGGTGAAGATGGGTGGAGGGGAGGTTTTGGTATAGAATTAGAGGGTTGGGATAAAACTAGATGTTATACTTAGATAGACTTTTGTATATGCGGGCAAACGAAGATGGCTTTGGAATAAGTTAGTGTTGGGTCTCGGCCATTTGGGCTTTTGTATATTGGCGTATAAGACACTGTATAGCATACGTTGAGAACTGGGCAGTCACGTTGTAATTAGTCGAAGATCTGTCTAAGAAAGTATACAGGATAGATATTTTTTTTCTTTGGAACAAATAGATTGTCTCATTTGCGTACTCCTCGTATCTTAAATTTCATATCAGAAAAGAGCATAAGCATAAATAGATCTGACCCGCCCTAGCACCAATTCGCCCATCACACCAACAGCCATCTGATCCCGCCCCGATACATTCGTTTGAGTTGATGAAACGAAAAAAGTAGAAAAACGCCCGGCGTAGACCCCCTAATAGAAAAGAAAGCCATATGGTCATGGAAGCTTCATCAGCGATGAATCCCGAATCTACTTCTTCTCCTCGAAATAGAATTTTCCAATTCGAGCCTCCTCAGGACTACCCAGCGCTCGTCGCCCTGCTACCGAATCATCAATCCTATCTTTCATGATCCTTTCCGCAACCTCTGTGCCCAAGCCCCCTCCCGAGTTGCGATTCCCTGCTGCATTTCGAGCTGTGCCAGCCTCGTCCATCGTTCCATCCAATGTTCTCATCTCCGCTCTTCGTTGTTCCGCAAGCCCTGCTGCACTAGCTGGTGTTCCCGGCACACTATTCTGCAACTCTTTTGCCAGATTACTCTTTCCCACCGCCGCCGCAGGGCTCGCGAGTAAATTGCTTCTGCTATATGTAGGTCCACTCATAGTACTCCCCGCGCCCTCTCCAAAGCCCACCAAACTCGTATCATCACTCATCCCATCCCCGTCAATTTCCTCGTCCATCGCCGACGCAGAAAACGTATCTCGGTCGTCCATTTCCCGGAAATTGTTATCCATGCTAATACTCTCATCGTCGTCGGCGTCGGTCTGAGCTTTGGTGCTGCCCGATGCCCATGTGTTGGTGCGACCTGTGGTAGAGCCAGTCGCGGATGCGGTGCCCACAGTCGACATGCGCGTGGTGTAGACGGGATTGCCGGCTTGGTCGAAGTAGCCGGGGATTTGTCCGGCGTTGGGGCCAGGCGCGGAGGTGGCGCCAGAGGGGTTTTGTTGGGTTGCGGTTGATACGCGCTCGAGGCCCGCGAGACGGGAAATGCGATCGGCGCGTTGCGCTTCGAGGGTGTTGCTTGAGAGAGTGTGTTGGTGGTGAGAGCTGGCACTGGGGTGGGCAGATCCGCGATGGCCATCTTTGATAGCTGTGGTCGACAGGGCAGAGAGTGAGGTGGTGGTAGAGTTGGGAGTTCCGCTGGTGATTTGGTCAGTATGGTGCTGGAAGTGAATTATGGGGGATTGCATTACGGGGCATCAGTGGGAGTATCGGGATTTGAAGGAGGTTCAGGCATTCCGATCAAAGTTGGAGTGGCCGCCATGATGAGCAGGTATGGGTGGGGTGGAATGGTATTGCTTGATGGATTATCTGGTTGACCGGTGTGCGATTTTGACGTTATGAGAATTGGTTTGTTGTTGCCTTTGTTTGAAGGTCGGTGGTGTGGTTATGGAGTATGGAGTATGGAGAGTGCCGTAGTAGTTCAATGTGTGTGTTACTTGGTCGTACTTGTAGATTCATGGAAAGCCATAATAAGATTTACGGTTTATACTTTATGCCTTATATCCTTGCCAAAGCTCCATCACGATTGGCTGATGTCTTAGATGTTTTTACCAAGATATGGCTTCAAAACATCAGCCGACAGTATTACGTCGTCGTTCCTGGAAGGATCGTAAAGTTACTTGGTTAAAGACAATGAAAGCGAATTACTCCTTTTATCAATTTGTATCTGATCGGCGTAAGGACGACGAACGCAACACGATTTCTGCGAAATTGTCCTAGAAATGTCCCAAAAATGCATATGACGCAGTGCCAAGACACTAGAATAAGACCCGACGAACCTCACATTCAGCCTTTCCGGATTCGCCATTACCCTCTCGTGCCTCTCTCTGCCGCCTTGGACACCAAAAAGACAAGGCAATAAAAACACGCTCGCTCGCAATTCATATTGGGCTTATTTACGACTTGGGCATTATCCCCGCTTACTATGCGAACTGCCACCGGTTACGTCGAAGAGGTGTTTTTCGGTAATGAAACATGCATACAGAGTACTCAATCGAGAGGCGCTTGTATGCAGTGAGCAGTGAGCAGTGAGCACCGTTGCTAAGAGGCTATGTTACTGCTCCACGTGGGGCATGCATTAAATACCACCCTCAAAGTACCCCTATCTTGACTGCATTGAGTTACTCGCTTGGGCCGCCTTCAACATAGAGAATCGTGATATCTATGAGGTGATCGATCACCTGGTAGGGAAGTATTTACAATCTTTGCCAGAGGACGGCATCATACAGAAGGATTCGATATTGTTGAAGATCATTTTATACCGGTCGGCCACGATCCAGTGTATCGTTTTTCGCATCATGTATTACTTGCTTCAATTGATTAGGCCTCGATAGCTCTCGGGTGCTAAGATTATACACTTTTCGACTGCTCGAGTGAGCATTTCATGAGTCGTGTCACTATTTGGGAACATCTGATTTTTCGCGGCCCATACAAAGACCTTCTGATAGATTGTTGGTATTACCACAAAAGGCCCCGCCACCGGTACTGGCATACGAAATCTAGATTTATTTTGTCAAAATTCATCGAATGTTCTATAGGAAATCAGGGATGAATGTGGAGGCGAGACACTACCAAGGATCCTCGCAAAGATGGCACAAGTAAATTTCGTTCCAGCCTTTGGGTTCCAAAGACTGCCTTGGGAGGGCATACTTTCTTTGCTGCATGTCCCCTCGCGATTGCGTTTCCTAAAAGAATAATCTATACCAACGGTCTAGTCCCCGCGCGAGAAAGCCAATCCGGAATACTTCCTCCAATGCCCCCCATGAATCATCCAGTCTAGCGGAAGGCAAGGCGCAAGAATTATTCAGAAGTATCCTTGAAAAGCATCTTGACCAGTTCTCGGCCCTCGACGCCAATACCTTGCCCCCATAGTACAGGGGCAGAACTTTTTGTCACCGCTACAAGGTTCGCTACTTGCTTGCAAGTGAGCCTACAGACAGGCCAATGATATGCTTCAGAATCTTTGATTGCATCAACTTAGCCACACGGTTCTCGCTGCCCGAAGGGAAGGTCAAACAATAGGTGCCCAAAGCCTTATCTAGACCCCTAGATCACCTCCTTGTGAGTCGTAAAGGCTGATCATTGCCACGATATCAGGCTTGTGCTGTGGTGGAGAAAATGTATCGCGTGCTTATTTAATCCAGTACATGATCCTCGATCTTGATCCATACCCACATCATCTCGACTTTGAACAAACACCACACATACATACACATACAACCGACCAACAAATATCCTCACACCCCCCGCTCCGCATTTCCATCCATCAATCCATCCATCCCAATGCCCCGCCCCTCCGCCCCCTCACACACGCACCCGCTCCCCCTCCCCGTAGAACTCCACTTCTCCCGCAAAGACAAAGACGGCCTGGAGCGCCTCGCGCTCGTCGCCTACGACCGCAGCGATCCCGCCCGCAACGACGACGGCACCCTGAAGTGTCCGTGTATCTGGTTCGACGGCAAGGGCCACGCGCATAACTCGTATCTCAATTTTAATACCGGGCGCTCGCATGGTTTTATAGGCAAGATTCATATGTCGGCCGGGAAGGCGATTGATATGGTTTATCCGGTGGCTGCTATGGTGAGTGGAGAGGATGAGGTGATGAATGGCTGGCTAATTGAGCGGTTGTTTGTGTAGTGGAGTGTATATTCCATCCTCGCCTTTCAAATCAGCAAAGTCGATAAAATCGTAAGTTCCCCCTTCCCTCATCCATCCTCCCCCTCTCCTCGATATACTAACTCCCTCCCTCCCCCTCCCCCTAGGACCCCGACCCCAAAACCACGCTCCTCCTCCCCTCCACGCCGGACTCCCTCTTCCTGCTCTTCACCTCGCACCTTCTCAGCACGCTACTCTTCCCGCTCCCCCGCAGCATCTTCACGTACCATCCTGACGCGGCCGCGCTCGCAAAACTGGATTCCGTATCTAGCGCCGACTTCACCAAAGTTGTATATCTCGAGTTCCATAAATTGGTAGATGAGAAACCGGGAGATTTGTTCAGTGTGAGGGATCCCGAGGTGGTGGGACGCGCGGCTTGGGATGGGGGGGTAGACAAGGAGAAGGAGATGGTAAGGGAGTTGAGGGATTTGAAGAGGTTGATTAGGGGGTTGGTTTAGGTGGGTGGGCGGAGAGGGGAGGAAGGGGGGGGTTTAGGTTGATGATTTAGGTTGATGGATGGATGGTTTCAGAGGGTATAGTATCTGTTTGCTCTATTACTTTGTTAGTAGATTTCATATTTTATTCTTTTATACTACGTAGAATGAATAACGAATCTCTCTTATTCTCTCTCTTCTACTAGTCAAATATATTTAAACTATATCTATTCATCCATCCATCTATATTACCGATATTCAAGGCTATGGTATATGTATGTGCGACGGGGAAAAGATGGGATAGGGAAAAGATGGGATGAGAAAAGAAATACATACTAGATGAAAATATATACTATTCTTTTCAATGGTTGATTATCCGAGATCAACAGGGGGAGAAGGGTAAGGAAAGGGCGAGGGTGGGGGACGTAGAGGGGGGAGGAGCACAAATAAGCACGAGCATCAGGATGAGAATGTATAAGGAACATAGGATGGATGGAGGTATATATATACTACATCCACATTAAACCAGAGTACATCATCCCATTACACAGTTACCGAGTTAGTGGAATCTCTTTATCCATGATGTACTGGTTAGGTATGTGTGTGCTGTGCAGAGTCGTTATATCGCTGAGTCTTAGGTTTGTGTAAGTATATCTTGTCTGTGTTTATCTGGTCATGCGGGATAGGAATGTAAAGATGTTTTATATCACTATAGCTGTAGCTTGCAGTGCATTCCGTCGGTGCGGGGGCGGTGGTGGTGGCGGGGCGGGACGGTAATGATGTGTGGTTGGCCGGACGGTGGATCGGGAGGGCTGGATAAATAGTATAAGTAGATAGATATTATATAGAGATTTAGTAGCGTTTTATAAAGTTATAAAAGTGAAAAGATTATATTATCAAGGATGGGATTGTGACACTCAGTAGGCAAATGGACTTAAGTTAATCTTTAGAATTTAGAACTAAGGAGAGAAGAAGATAATAAGATCGAAGAGCTTATTATAGTCGGCATGGATCACGTGCACGCTAGTCATATGACCCGTAGTCGCCTTAGTAAGGGTGCGGCCCGCTAGGCCCCCTGGCCGTAGTGGGTACTGCGGCCTGACATCTCAGGCAACCTTATTCTATGTAGGTGCGATTCGGGTCGAATCGTCACAATATCTATTAAGGTTTTATTATAACTAAATAGTTATTAAGTCTAAGATCTTTAGATTATATAGTAGGTTCGTAACATATCACTATTTATCAATACTTTTACTCTCTTTATTAAATATATTCAGTATCGTCTAAGATTATCGATGATTACACTAAAGGATATGAAGTACTCGCCTTTGGCAAAAACCGTCAACACTATACGCCTAATTCGCCTGAGTCCGCGATCCTACTATCATTCCAGTGAAACACCGAGCGATATCCTTCGATGCGAGCTCATTCACGCAGTTCGTGGTCGCTGCCCCTCGTATACAGCCGTGTCATATGCATGGGGCAAAACCCCAACGACATCTCCGCTCATCATCGGCCGACAACAATATGAAGTCAGTATCAATCTCGAGCAAGTCCTTCGTCAGCTCCAGCACAATAAAAACAATACATTTGTATGGGTAGATCAGATTTGCATCAACCAGCAAGATGATGCTGAAAAGAGCGATCAGGTGCAGCAAATGAGATACATCTACAGCGAAGCAGAGATGGTGATCGCTTGGTTAGGCCCCAGCGCGAATGGCAGCGACATGCTTCTAAAGCACATCCAAAGAATGGGGAAAGCTATCTGGGCGGATAGTGAAGAAAGCGTCATTGCTTCCCATAGAAATCAAGAGGGATTGGAACTCATTGGTCGTGCGTTTCGTTGTTTTTGTGAACGAGAATACTGGCAAAGAATGTGGATCATACAAGAGTTCACTGTGGCCAGGCAGCTCTGTATTGCTTGTGGCGAGGTAATGTTGAAGGACTGGAATCTTCACGCGTTTCTTGTTTTCATCAATAAGCTGAGTTTAAAGAACCCTCCGGTTACGTCAACAGATCAGGAGACCGAGCAATTTCGACGCGCCATAGTCCATGCGTACGACACACCAGCTAGAAGCTTTATGGACGGGGTCATTACTAGGAGATTCAGGTACTGGAATCCGCAAACCCAAGCCGAAGATTCTCTATTTCGTCTTCTAGATACTACGCTGGTCCTAGAACAGGACTACAACCAGACTTTAACAACGGATCCGCGAGACAGAATATTCTCCGTCTTGGAACTCGCTATGGACGCCAAAGAGTTTGTTAAATTTCCGGATTATTCAGCCACAGAGTGATATAAGTGCATGTTGAGCCTGCGGGCAGCCATTTGATCCGATAGGTGGACCGGCTATTAGCGTGCTCGCGGAGGTCGGTGGGCCAGATCGTGTGCGTAGTAGGGAGCCAAATTACAACAGATTGCAACCGCTTCGCACTCAGCGCTCGCTATTCACAGCATTTCTTCTCGGCTTTTTTGATACACCTTGTCCAGTGAATGAGGTATCGGGGGTGATATCTCCAGCGTCAACAATGGCCCACTGGCTGCCACGCTCCCCTGGTAAAGATTCTGGCTCCGTGAATGATCGCGAGAGATGATGACTTTCTAAGTTTTGCGAAAGTCCGTATTCCTCTGGGAGCAGCGGAACTTCAAAATCGAAATCAGACGGGAGCTCGTCAATGACAGAGCGGATCCGCTCCAAGTGCTTTGGCATCCATATATCATAAATGTTCTTAGTGAACTTATATGCCGACCATTTCTCTTTGCCTTCCAGTTCTGTGAAGCCGAAGATGCGGATGGGGTGACGATAAAAGGCAGTATCTTTTCCCTTGATCACTGGGTAATGGCTATAGATTCTCACCGTCCAGTGGTCGTGGGAGATCGAGAAGGCAAGGATTTGCCGGTGGAGCTCTTTTTCGCGCTTTGCAAGCCGGAAAAGCTCGACGATCGCTCTGACTGCAAGGGTCATGCTATGAGCATTCTGCCGGTCTGCCACATCAAGTGCTGTACCACCACATTTTACCTCGCATGTCAGAAACGGGAAGTACATATAGTACATACTCATAAAGAAGGATTGGTCGCCAGTTATGAAGTCGCCAATGAAAGGTGAAATCTTGTCGAGCTGATCTCCTGTAAACGCCTCACGCTTGAATCCCACAGAGTAGTCAGGCTGCGGACGAGTACCAGTTAAAGGGACGGCATTATTCCAGCCTTCGTTCACACTTTCAATAAGACATTCAAGCTTGGCGTTACATGTAGCTAGAGTTTGAGCTGATGGAACAAGTAGCCGACCAATATCTTGGATAACCTTCGCTTCGTTCCGGCCATCTATCATGTCGCAGGTCTCGCTGAATATATCATCGTCAAATAGCGAGGCCTGAGGGACGTTTTGCTCTGTCTCTAATAAGGTTCGTCAAAGACACTTGCTATCCTCCATAATTCCCTCCTCATTTGTCCCTATATAATTGCGCATGAAACTGTCTTTGGTTTCAAGTAGGGTCTTATAGCGCGGATCCAGATATGGTGCGGTCTTCTCCTCTCTAGGCTTTTGGTCGCTTGGTGTATTGGAGCCAGTCGTGAGGGGAGCTCGACTCCGATCGTTTACGCCGAAGGGAAGGCGTTGACTTCCTCCTTGCAAGTAGATGAAGCATTGGGTGCGGCTCAAAATATTCCTTTGGCCAAGTGTGTTCCTTCCGCCATCAATCGATGGGACCAATTTGGGTTCTCCTGCCGCAAAATGGTGCACCTTGCTCACTCGACCTTTCGACGGTGAGGTCTAGAGATGTTCGTTGTCGCTTTCCGAGGGGTGGGGTTAGGTGGTCGTCGTCAAGCAGGGTTTCAACTTCACGCGACCGCTTTCGATCCTTGGGTGGCGAAGGAGTCAGCCTGCCCTACAGAAGTTAGCTTGAGTTCGCTGAAAGAGCATAGTAGAATGAAGTCGTATACCTCTTTGTGTAAAGTCCTGTTCGCCTTTTTGTGATGACTGGCCATGTTGAAAGATATCAGAGGAATACGAAAGGTAGGAGGGTAACGAGGAATGTTATATTTTTGGGAATATCCTCAAACTGCGATAGTTTGTATTATTTACACTATTGAAAACACCGAAAGAGGTTGTAGTCACTTCACTTTAGTGATTGACCTCCTTCAAACTTATCCACAAGCTAGGTTTGAACATATACTTTCCCTTGCCGTTCATGGACCACAACTTATCTGATTTGCCAACATCCAGCTCAATATCAAAGTTCCATAGTAGGTGTGACATGATTAGCCATACCTCAAAGTAAGCCAAGTTCTTCCCAATACAGCCTCTAGGCCCCAAGCTGAAAGGCTGCGAAGCATGGAGCTTGTCGCTTGCAAACTTGGGGTCACCTAGCCAGCGCTCAGGCCTGAATTTGTCTGCTTCAACGAAGTTAGTAGCCGAGTATGAGGCAGCCCATGGGGCAACGGCTACTGTAGTTCCAGCAGGAACATAACGGCCGTCAATCGTAGCGCCACCAGTCGGCACAACACGTTGCTGGTTCCCAGCTGCAGGCGCGAATAGTCGCATTGCTTCGTTGATAGTTGCATTCAAGTATGGCAGCTCTTTAACTGTCTCCCACTTGATGTCAATGCTTGATGGAAAGCTTTCTCTGATTTCAGCCACCAGCTTTTTGTAAACCTCTGGGTAGGAGCAGATGAAGTATGTCCACCCTGTTAGAAGGCTAGCTGTTGTCTCGGCTCCAGCACTGATTAAGACCACCATATTGAGAATAATCTCTGTCTCGGAGAGCGACCTTCTCGACTCATTATTCTGTAGAATATGGTAAATAAGGTCCTTATGGTCGCGATCTGGATCTGCGAGCCGGCGTAGTGTCTTCTCTCGTGAGTTCAGAAAGTGAGTCTTTCTCCAACCCGTAGCCTTAGATGGAATGAGGACTTTGATTAGAAACTTCGATAAGGGCGTTCCCACTCCTGCCACACGACGAATAGCCTGATCCCATGCACCAGATATAAAGACATTGCTTACTGAAGTGGACCATTCTGTTGCTGACCCCTGGTCTAAGCATCCGAAGGGCTCAGCGAAGCAGATGTCACCTATTATATCAAATGTTGTGTATGTATCTGCATTGTAGATAGGGGCGGTGAGCTTAATGAGTAGATAAAGAGATGGTATCACTTACACCAGTCTGTAAGGTTAACTGGACGGCGTTCAATTGCCATCATCTTGAGGGTAGCAATAAGTTTGTCGACGTGGCGCTGCAGGATATCTTGCTGCTGAAGTAACGCCCTGTTTGAAAAAGGATAGGCTAATGCCCTTCGCTGCCGACTATGCACTTCATTTGGAGCCTGGCCGATGCCAACTTGCCCATTCAGGGGCGAGACAACTCCTATGAAAATAGGGCTTTTCTCCATGCTGACACCACCTTTCTAGGAACTCTAGTCAGATCAACCGTATAGAACATTTATATTAAACCGTTTTGTACCTGATTGCAGTGGATATCCTCCCATGCATCTGCAGCGATGTAGCTCAGCTCACCAGGAGCGACTCTTACCACCGTACCGTACTTAGCATGTAGCCGCATATAGTAAGATTGTTGAGTTCCCATAGCCAGAGCCCAGGCGGCAGGAATTTCTGATATGCTATTAAGCCACGGCCCAGGAAAAGACCGAAGTGGATGTAGTAGCCTTCTCCTTATAAGAAGAGCAAGTAGAGTAACGAGAACCTGGTTTGTTTCAGTATACTACAGCGATTTTGGATGGAGAGATCTACTAACTGCGATAGACACGGTTCCAGTAACCGAGGTCATATATAATTGAGTTAGTATAGCCATTGCTTTCACAGTAATATTTGAGTAAGTAATGAACAATAGAGTAGTGCGAGTGTGATTCAGAGATAGGAGAAGACTATTAACTATTTATATTATACTAAAACTATATATACTTAGTTACCGGTATAATAAAGGTTAATCTTTTTCTTGTATCTTCTACAACAGAATTACCTTTATTATGATGATAACGAAGTATATTCAAATAGCCTTAAACCTTATTAGATTAGAAGTAGTTCTTTTCTTAGTGACTTTATCATTCCATTGGCTAATACAAAGATAATAGAGTTTGAGGTTCCAAGCTGAGTATCTCTAAAAAAACCTAATCATTTATCACTCTTAGAAAGGTAATGTTTAGATCGTCCACAGACACGCGTCACTAATGCGGGCTTAAACATTATTATAAGTTCCGACCAAGGGGAGTTTGCCACGAAGGAGAGCGTGCTTCAAACTTCCCATTGATCTTCAGTGGTTTGACCGGAAACAGGAAACTGCCAAGCAGAGGAGAATACGCGGCAAGTTACTTATCGGCAACACAAACTGCCGACTACCTACTGCTGATTTTATACTTTTGTCTCCTTAAAACCCATAAGTGATGTCTCCATATCCAGCTTACTCCTCATATCTGCCTTCTCGGTTCGAATTTCCGTGGTTTGTTTATATTACTGGCATGCCATCTTGAAGCCTATTTTCAAGTGTTCAATGTTCTGTCTTCGGCGGCTAAAGCGGTGCGTGCTGTCTATAGCACAG
Source organism: Rutstroemia sp. NJR-2017a BBW (assembly GCA_002946425.1). Lineage (NCBI taxonomy): Eukaryota > Fungi > Ascomycota > Leotiomycetes > Helotiales > Rutstroemiaceae > Rutstroemia > Rutstroemia sp. NJR-2017a BBW. The sequence goes on from NJPT01000052.1 coordinate 309,364, forward strand.
GTTATTAGGTAGTTAGAGTTATATAGGGCTTAATATATTAGAGATGTCCAACAATTCCATCTGTCATCCCCTTGCGTCTAGCGGGCCTGTTGCTAGTGCAAATCGTATCGTCGCTCGAACTGCTTATATGTTTGGCGTCTATTTCTCGTCGTCCGATAGGCTCTTGCCCCCGAGGTTGAAGGAAATATTGCTTCTCTACGTTTCTGTGCATTGGAGCATCTCGCTTCTGAACATTATCCATTTTGTACACCGGAAGCGAAAGTGCTCAATCGTCTCTGCTGCCTGTCCGCAGCCATATGTGGGTGAAGTTGCCGCGTCGATTCGATGTAGATAGCCATTCGGTCTTGCCATTCTGGTTGTGAGCTGCGCAAGTGTGGTCGCTTCTTTCGACGTGAGTTTGTCGTAGGGTTGGCGGGTATACTTCCCTGGCAGCGGTCTGTCGACTCTCTTGGAGTATCTTGCGACCAATTGTTGATCTGTATTGATAATACTTCGTAGAGGCGAGACGTGTCTGCCTATATATATGTTACGACGTGCCTTCGGAAGTCACGTGGCGGGGTTTATATTGAAGAGCGACAAGTAGTTAATCGAGATCAGGCAATGTTGTAACTAAGTAATAGAATTACTATTTGAGTTGAGCACGAAGCTCCATATACTAAGGAAACTATTCTAGCTTATATAGACCTTCATTCTTTGAGTCCCAGCTATCCCGGTAGTCCCATCATTCGGAACTGCTGGGAACGTCGAGACGTCACGTGATTCCTTACTACCCCTGGTCTGATACCTTGCATAGACGGGTACTTATATATCCCTATAATTATATATACTGATGAAATCCTTCTAAGAGGTCTTATATAATCTTATAAATTATTAAATTTAAAATTCTTTATTTATATAGTTATTATTTATAATAGTAATAATAATAATATTTAATTATTTCTTTTATATATTTATTTATTCTTTCTTTTCTAAATAGTTAATTACTATGTTGAATATTATAATTATTTTATTATATATTATCTAGATACGACGGTTTGGCCTACCCAATACGGGTGGTTAACCTTCTAAGCCTAAGGTTCCTTGGTCGCTACATAACCTGGTCATAATATATAGCCAAGATTACTTGTACCCCCAAACCTCAGATAAGCGATATAACCCCATACTACTCAGTTCACTTCACTCACATTCACACATCACGCGCAAATCCCTCATGCAAATGCAAGGGGAAAAGATTGATTCTTTTCAAATTATCCATTCCATTCCCTAAGCTACGCCACATCCACCAGAGAAACGACAGTAAAGTACCAATCGGAAAAAGCAAGTAAAATAAAGGAAAAACTATATGTATTCATCTGCCTTCTCCACTGCAATCCATTCCTTGCTCTCTGGCTACGATTTCGTGTCTGATGTTGAATGAGACGATGAAGATGTAGGTTGCTTGCTCGCGTAAGTGCCAGGGGGAGGTGTAGAAGAGATGGCGAAGAAGTGTCAGATAACATGGGAGGATGGCGATGGCGATGAAACAAAGATGACGACGATTGCGTTGTGGGTAAAAGAGTTGTCGGGGTAGGCGGTGTTTTGGATGATTCGATCAGTTGAGAAGTAGGCAGCGGACTGAAAGAATATCCATGTGCGTGTTGATGTCTAACGGAGACGACGGCCCAAGGAGCTGAAGTAATGAACGAGAACTCGATAGGGAGAGCACATCTTCGACGGCCTCAAACAGCCATGGGAAGTTTAACCAAGAATGGGGGTTGAGCCGCAGTTGCTTGCGAACAGTAAGCCGCCTGTGTTAACATTGAGGACACCAGATTGCTGCGAAGAATTTGTCAGTGCATCGTCAAGATCAGGTTTCACCGGTTGATGGAGTAAGAAGGATTTAGAAGTTGAAGGTTCAAGAGGAGACAGAAGGAACTAACCGAAACATCGTCGGTACAGCAGACGGCCTGCTGGTTAGGGTTGCAGGCACCGCCGTTCAATGTAACCCCAAGGATACCTTGGAGAGGGCTACCTGTTGTGGTGGGGTTGAATAATGTTTAGCAAGTACAGACGAAGCGAGCAGTGGAGGGGAGACAAAGCTGCTTACATGCAAGGAAGCCGTCGAGATTTAAAAGTGTTCCGAAAAGACCTCCGGTAGAAGGGTCTGTAGTGAGGCAGCACTGGACATTCCCTCCCTGGTTTGAACAGGTGGTGCTGGGTGAGGTTCGGGCAATCAGCATGTCTGTAGGTACTGCAGCAGCCATGGCGGCGAGAGAGAGAACGACGGTAGCGAGAGAGAAACGCATTTTGATGATATGAAGAGATTGGTTGTTTGAAAGGCTACGATTGAGAGTTTAGAGTATGAGTTGAGATCGAGTGAATGCAAGTAAGCGAGATATATTGCAAAGCAAGATGATCGTGTAGTAAAAGCGAGGAGTCGAGTGCAGGATGTGAAGTGATGAGAAAAGAGAAGAACGAGAGAAGAGACGAGCCCTTATATACCACTCCAGCGCCTTCCAAATCAACATCGACCAACAAGAAGAGACTACTGAAAGAGCGAACGAAACACGATGATGAGCCAAACGATGGGGGCGAGAGCCATTCGTAACTATCGAGTGGCTTTCCTGGTGTAATGAATAGTAAAGAATGAATGAGACAGGCTTAAATTAACGCACCTAAGAAAGACCAAGTATACAGCACACGAAGTATCATTTGCCAATTGAAGGATTAGTTCATCCAGTCAGCATGTACAGAGACATGAGATCTTCGATGGTTTATTTCAGTAAGTGTGAAGACCGAAATGACTTCTTCATTGAGAAGGAAAGGTCTCTCGTGGGAAAGGGTCCGGTGCTCGTGTGGACGAGCGGCGACGTTCGGATCATTTGTTGTGATAATGTGGTACATTCGATATTGAATGCACGAGGCAAAAGTTCTGTGAGATTTTGCTCCCAATTTAGTAAAATTGCGCGAAGGTGTGATGCAGAAGTCCTATTGATCCCTTTGGTGTTCGAGACTCGGTGAGAGATTATCACTAGAATACTGCTGGCGGGCTTGCACAAATGACTAGTCGTCGCGCGATAATCGTGACGGTTCAGGCTGGAACATGTACCTCTGCGGCTGAAAGGTTATGGAGTACAGGTTGTTTAGATAACGAAAATTTGTAACAGGATTAGTTCCACGAGAACGTGGAAGTCTTTCACTTCGATTCAGTCTTTGGGGATACGCCTGGATAAACAGGCACCTGATTGCTCTTATGATATTTAGATCTTGATGGAAATTCTGCTGCCGGCCTCCAAATAATCATCCAGGCCAAAATATATTTGCATTCCAATACTTTTGCTAGATTACCATCAATGTTGCTGTACCATATTCGTAGACCGTCGGACGAGAACCCCGGAATGTTATGAGAAATGCTTAGATTCAAAGCTCTAGATTCTGTATTCTTCAAGCCCCCGTGTTCCATCAACGAGTCGAGAACCTAGCTCGGATCCCAGATGGTCCACCAAACACCAATGTTCGCCGCAACGATCAAGTCGAGCATCTTCAAGCCTTCGTCGTGAATTACCAACTTTCCTAACTTCACCCGCTTCCCTCTATTGCCGCCTCCAGCTTTCTCTTGTCCGATACTGAGGTCCAATCGATCATCTTCTTGATCGTTCGTAATGGCTAGTTCATCTAGAACCGAATGCAGTTGTTCAGTTAGTGGCGCCGGTTGCTCTTCATAATCAGAGCTGATTGAGGACGGCCTAGGCGGAAGCTTACGGCGTGTCTCCTCGTCACCAGGGTACAAGGCGGCATATGAGGTGGGATGAGGTTGAGTTTCTGAGGATGGCTGAGGTTTGGGGTTGGAAATCCTCCTACGAAAATTCTCAAACTTCTTAGAGATCTTCGATGATTCGTTCTTGACATGAATCGCCGCTGCATTCATCTTTGTAGTGTCAAATAAGTCTGCACTCGGCAAATTGAAACGAAGTTCGCTAACGCATACTGAACTCGAGGAAGCGGAAAGAGTGTCAGCAGATACAGGCGCGGGTAGTCTGTGCCGGCAGCGTAAAGACCGACCAGCGCCACCCGTCGAGAACTTGCAGGTACCACCCCATGGACTTAGAAATGTGTAACCCCGGGCGCGAGAATTTTCGGATCCTTCCGACTCGTGAAGCTCAGGGTCGACGTCTTGAGAGCTGCCGCTACTTGATCTAGAATGATGCCCAGAGAAATCAGATATCGCCCTCCTGTGCTGCTTGAAGGTCTCATTCCATGAGCTTGCCCACTCCATTGATATTTGACGATGGAATCCTGATGCAGAACCCCCAAGTTTGGGTGCTACGGAAGTGGACCCTTCATTTCCCGAAAGTTGAGAAGTGACCCCTTGTGCTCCCTGGCTAGGGGCTGTACCACCATTCTTGGATTGCGGGGTAACATGAGGATACCTAAAATAGGTGTAACCTGGTGTGGTGATATGAACGGAAATATCATAATAAGGTTTTCTGGACTTTGCATGATGGGGGTTAGACCTTCCCTCCACTGTCCCAACATTCCACTGGCCTCCAGATGTTGGGTCTCGTCGAATGATGGTTATCGAGAATGCTTTGCCAGTCTCTTCCGTCGCTCTGGGAAATTCGAACATTGTATGACTGCTGCGCGGCCGATTTGAACTCTGTTTATTACCAGAAATAGGACTAGCCGCCTGCGGGTTCCCCGCATTGGGAGACACGGACTGGGGCGCTACTTCTCCGGGAGGCTTTCGGCTTACCGTGTTGGCACGTAGTGGGGTCTGGGATCCAACAGGTCGCCGAGCGATATTTGACTTTGTTCCCAGTGGTGACTTTGTGGCATGGTCGGGAGCTTCCAAGGTACTATCCGCTTCCAAGGTACCTTCAGGATGAATATCCAGTGTTGCTAGCTCAAGTCGTGGACGTTCTGCATTTAAGGCACTTTGCCTATCGAGGTCTAGTGACACCCCCCTAGAACCTGGGGGTAGTGGTTTCCGAGGTACCTTGGAAGATTTGGACAATGTTCTAGCCGGAGTGGGTTGCTCTTCGGGAACCAATCGAGCATCTTCTTCGGAGTTCAAATGTAAGTAGAATAAAGAGCTTGCAATATCCTCAGATGTAACATTTTTGAGCTGTGGTTTGAGTGTGGTAAGGATGATGTCTAAAAAATGGCGTTAGTATGTGCACATGATGGTCGTTGTTCTAACAAACCTTTGGTACCAGGTACGCGAGCGATATAAAGCACCAAAGAAGCTCTCTGCTGCTCGGTTGGATTCCGTGGATACTTCGGGGGGTTGCTGGCAAGATGATTAAGCCCCGATAGCGAATTCGCTTCGATAAATGAAGGAGACATGGTTACCAGAGCAGCCTCTGGGATGTGGTGTGGAGGAGAAAGTAAGGGAAACGGTAAGAGATAAAGCACAGTAAGTAGAAGAGATGTTTCTAAATACAAAGTTTCCCAGCTTTTTCAATCATAGACGAGCAGTGAATGGCGATGGCGAGGAAACGCGTTGCTATGCGGGCTGTGGGGGGCAGGGGCAGGCTATAAAAGTACACCTGAAAATAGTTTCTAGATGGCAATAAAATGTGAATCACAGCCAATCGATGTTCTCAGATGATCAGGAAAGGAGAAGAAAGTGGAACAGAGGCCGTCTGAAGTCTGACGTCTGACGTCTGAAATTGCCCTTTTTGTCTCTCTATGTTGGGCGCCAATGAAAGAATATGGCAATCCAGAGCCGTGTATTCTGTGGATGGATATCTAAGGTCAAAGGTCGTTCGTCGGGTTCAGCGCGTTGATCAGGTAGTCTTTTATGCTGGGCTCCGTCTGAGCTGGACTGGGACCGGGGTGTGTGGGAAGCTGAACGATAAAGCGATAAGCTGCTGGCCAGGACTTCTCTAGGACTTCTAGGAGTTGCTCTCTCTTTAGCAGGCGAGAACACAAGAAGCGCGACAGCAATCACAGCCCAACAGGTGGTCGTATGGCTATGTGTTGGTGCTGATGTTGGTGCTGAGTGTTGCGTGTTGCGTGGAAGCGTTGCGTGGATGTGGGCAGCAAGCTCGATATTTATCAGAAAGTGAGCTTTCTGCCAACCACCCGTTACCAGGAAGTGATGTGTAAGAAGCTTAACAATAGAGATGGCCACGACATCATACTAGGACTGGGCTGTTCTAAGATCCACATCGACATGTGATTTCCTTGGACTGCGAACCTTCACACATCAGAGAGCTGTGCTGTTTGTCACGTACGAAAGGTATAGAAAGTTTGTGATATTGTGGCCAGGCCAGGGACATGGCAGGGACATGGCAGGGAAGTGGAGATAGAAGTGGCTCGTGGTTCACCGTTCACCAAGCAATGAAATTTCAGCTAGCAGAGCCACAATTGGCTCCGTCAGCCCCAGTTCTTTTCACCCAATCAAACCTCGTCAAAAGTTCGCGCACTAGCTTCAAAGTGATAAATCCGAAGTGGAAATCTAGAAAAATTAATTCAATTCAATCTTTACAATCCGTGCTGCACGTAAGAGCTTCATACACCAAACCACGCCGAATACGCAAACGTTTATGCCAGGTACATAGATAGTATGCCATTTGAATTATAATTGTATCGTGTCGCCTCCGATCCGTGAATTTGGATTGTATTCTTTTATATTCTTCTTGAGTTATTCCTATTTGCAGAGATGGCAGAGAGCACTCTTCAAGTTCGTTTTTCCCTCTTCCCCGCCTTTGGAATTTCCTCCATTAACGCGGACTCTACAGGACCGACTGCGTGAGCACGCAGAGGCCTTCGATGGATTGTTGTCTCTGATTCCTGCAAAATATTACTATGGCGAAGACACTAGTGTACGTGTGACCTTCAATTGAGGCGAAGTTTGCGGAGCAAAAAGCTGATTTTTGTGGCTGCTAGGATCAATGGAAGAAGAAGAAGCAAACCAAGGAACAAGCTGCCGCAGCCAGACGAGCAAAGTTGGATCCAGATTCGGCAAAGACTGCAAAAGACGTAATGGATGAGCGGGCGCGGAAAAGGAAGTTGGAAGAATCTGAAGATGCTGAGGCAGGATCCGACCTTGAGGGCATAGAAAAGGAGCTCCCAAAGCAAGGCTTAAAGCAGAAAACAGAGAAGCCTGCCAAGAAGCAGAAAACGTTGGAAGACGACGATACAACGAAAGGGAAAGATACTCCGAAGAAGAATGCGACACCGAAGAAAAATGTGGCACCCGAAGACGAAGACGTGAAGGCAGCGAAGGCGGTCAAGAAAGAGGAGCAGAAGAAAGCCAAGAAAGAAAAGAAGGCGGCAAAACAGCAAGTAAAGAAGGACAATGCTGTAGACCAGTCTATTGATCTGCCGACAGAAGACGTCGACGCTGATGAGGCACTTCCCGATGCTAGCGAAGTCAATGAAGAGGATGCTACCAGCGCAAAACCTCAAGCCAAGAAGCCAAAGGGAAAGAAAACTCCTACAAACGACGAACCAACCGAAGAAGATGAGCAGCCCGAAGAAGACGAGATTGTAAATTTTGAAGCAGAAGGACTCGAGGAAGAATCATCCGCAAAAGACTCTCCTGCACCATCATCCACTTTCTCAACACCAAACGATAACAACAACAGCACAAATACATCCACCTCATCATCAGTACCTCCGACAGTCCCGCCAAAACATATCACCCTCCCCGCCAACCCTGAAATTCTCCGCTCCCGCCTAGCAGCCAAGATCGAAGCCTTACGCGCCGCGCGAAAAGCCTCAAACTCAGATGGCACCCCTGCACGAAACAGGCAAGAACTAATGGAGCAACGCCGCAAGAAAGAAGAACAGCGCCGAGCACACAAGAAAGAACTTCGCCTCAAAGCCAAGGCCGAAGAAGATGCCCGAAGAGAAGCCGCCTTAGTATCAGCAAGAAGTAGTCCAGCTAGTATGCTGAGTCCGCTGATACGTTCACCGGAGAACAATTTCGCATTCGGTAGAGTCGCGTTTGCAGACGGTCAATCTCTGACAGAGGACCTGAGCGGTCTAAAAGCCATACCGAAGAAGAAGGGCCCACAAGACGTGAACAGCGCACTAGCGGCCGCAGCCAAGAAACAAAGTCGCCTCGAGAGCATGGATGCAGAGAAACGCGCCGACATCGAAGAAAAGGAGCTGTGGTTAAACGCGAAGAAGAAAGTCAACGGCGAGAAAGTCCGCGACGAAACATCCCTGCTGAAGAAAACGCTGAAGAGGAAGGAAAAGCAGAAGAAGAAGAGCGAGAAGGAGTGGACAGAGCGGACGGAGGGCGTCAAGAAGGCGGGTGCTATGAGGCAGAAGAAGAGGGAGGAGAACTTAAGGAAGAGGAGAGAGGAGAAGGGCGGGAAGGGGAAGAAGGGGAAGGGAGGCAAGAGTGCGGGGGGTGCGGGGAAGAAGAAGGTTAAGAGTCGGCCGGGGTTTGAGGGCAGTTTTGGGGGTGGGAAGAAGAAATAAATGTATAAGTTAGGGGAAGAACAAGAAAAGTGCTGTTTTTGGTTGATGAGGGAGGGGAAGGAAGGGTGATAGGACGGAGAAAGTAGGAAAGAAAGAAAGATAGGAGAGTAATCTTGATGATCGAATCATATATAACTATCATGTTATCGTCTTGCACCACAATCGATCAGAACATAAAGTTGTTATGCATACAATAGTCTGGCTTGCTTGCTCGTCTGCTTGTAAGTCTACACCAGTCGAAACATTTTTGACCCCGTCTCCCTCACAGGCACAGCTACAGCATATCATACTTCACAAAATAAGAGATAGATTAAATCAATATGATTTTCTTCTCAAGAAATTGATCTACTCATAGCTGCTCATCTCATCTCATACCATACACATCCATTTATTTGTCCGACTTCATTCCCGATTTCCTTCCTTCCTCATTTTCATTTTTACGCCTTCCTTCAAGTTTGCCCTGCCTGCAGAAACCCAAAAACAACCATACCAACAGATTTCAGTCACCCGTCTCGTCGTGTCCTCTGCTATACGGTGCGTGTGCTATACATTTTACCCTGGATAATCCTTCTTGCATTGTAGTAGAGATTTGCCTCTTCTTTTCATGTCTTTTTCTTCCCTTGCCTTGCTTTTCTTTTCCAGCACCAGAAATGCCAAATCCTCGAGTTTCAGATCAAAAAGCACCTCAGAAGCACCGCATCTCACCTGCAACTCCACGGAAAACAGAACCGAACTCAACTGCAACTCAATCAAATCAAAAAACCCCGCATCAAAATACCCCACAACCCACATCACATCACAACACCTCACGCACAACACTCTCACTCTCTCACTTCTCAATTTTCAAAGCTTAAAGTTAAAAAGGGGGTTTCTTCGCTAGCTAGCTACTGTCTGTATCTAGCCAGCACGTACTACGCTGCATCATAATCCCATCGATATGCTGTGACTGTGATTGTGATTTCAAGTTTTAAAAAAAAGGTAGTAGTAATAGTAGTAGTAGGAGTAAAAAAACATTATAGCAAAGAGTCCAAACGAGTGAAGACGCTTAGACATGCGGCTACGACTTCGAGTTGTAGCTCTTTGTCTTTGCCGGCGTTTACTTCCTAGGGGTGGGTTAGTGATTTATAAGGGCAAATATAGAGGGAAAGGGATGGAAAGATGAGAAGGGGTGACAGTAAAGGAACGGGTACTTACATCCGCAATAACCTGCCCCAAATTCGCCCCAATGCCCCCCGCACCACCCGCCCTCTTCCCAAACGGCCACTGACTATACTCCGCGAGCAACTCATCCACCTGCGCGAACGCCCTTTCCCTCGACTCATGCCCCAGCGACGCGAGCGCGTTCTCCAGCACGTTGGCCGCGTAGGCCGCGCATACCATTGCGATTGTGCGGGTATATCTGAACTCGAGATTTTCAGGGAGGAACTGGCTCCCTGGAAGAACGACCGTGCGCTGCGTGAGCACGTTGCGCACTCGCTTCCTGATTTCTTCTTTTGCTCCGCCGTCGGCTACGGGGTGCGTCGCCATGTCGAAGAGGAGGAAGTTGCGTTTTTCCGTGCGGAGAATGCCTTTGTCGACGAGGCCTTTGGCGAGACGTTCGCGGACTTGTTTCAATTGGTAGCCGATTTTCATTAGGTTCCATGTTTCGCCTGTTGGGGTATTATGTTAATATTGCGTTTCTTGAAAGTTGTAATGACTGATGGGATTCTTACCACTCATTAGGTCGATCCATGAACTGACGCTCATCTTCTCGCTGGCTTTCATCATCTTTAGTGCTTCGTCCAAAAGCACCTCTCCGGTTAGAGTATCATCGATAACTTCAATCACTCGATCTGCCAAAGGGAATCGCCGCCTCGAAGAGTCCTTCTGCATGCTCACGCGCCCTCTAAAAGCCAGCTCAATCACAATACATCCGCGAAGCGCATAAGAAATATTATCGTTCCAGAACGAAAGATATCCCTACATGGCACCCATTAGCACATACATAGAGCGTATCCGCAACGCACCACCACCTGTCCAGATGAAGCCACCTAACATAACCTACCTGCTTGTCCTTCAACCCCAGTAATAAGACCTCCTCCATGAGCGTTAACTTCGGCTGCTTGCTCCGCTCAGCGCTTTCGCTGATATCCCGCGGATCGAAAGCGATCTTGTGGCCGTTCTCGCCGCTCTCATATGAGGTTTCTGGGGCTGTATCGCGCGAGCTGCCTGCTTTGGGCGCGGGTGATGCTACACGACTCGAATCGCCATTTTCCGGGTCTCCTCCTCCTCCACCGCCTCTTCTTCGTGTGAGTCCAGAAGACATTTGATTTTTCGATTGGTTTGTGTCGCAGTCTGTGTGGTTGATGTGGATGAGGTGGTCGTATGAAATTGAGCAAAGGGGGAGTTTTGTCCTCCCTCGCAGTAAGGCAGCGGCGTTACCGCTCACAAAGGCAACTCCAGCAGTACTTTTTTGCTTTTGCTGATAATTTTAATTGGTACTATCAGTTAAATTCCCTAATTCGTCTTTTCGGTATTGATAAAATAAATGGTGGGCGGGGCAAATGGTGGTTGAAGGGTTCAAAATGTTCGTAGAGCTTTGAGGTGCGTAGATCCTTGTTCTACAATTCGACGCTAAGATTTATAGAGGACTTCGTTGACCTGGGGAAATAATGAAGGGAAGTTTGCGACAATTACTTTGGCGTGGATGATTTCGGACATGACATAACCGGTGGGTATTCATATGGAAAAGGAACAGAAAACATGGAGTAAGATGGTCTAAATCATTTTTACAAGCGTATAGAATCAAATCGCTTCTATGGGCGCATCGAAACCGTACATATTCCCCTCCCTGGAACCATCATTATGACCATAAGTACTCTCATCGACCTTCCCATCATCCGAATGTTATACAGTTGGTATGTTCAGTGAGCTAGAGGCTGTGTCAGTACGGCTCGGTTCAATCCTATTAGAAGCGTACTAACCATCTGGCTGAGCGAGGATATAGTTTACTGCTTGTTCAACTGCCAAAAGTGTTAGCCCTTTCCTTCATTGTCAAAGGGTTTAGGGAAGACCTACCACTCAGGATAGCATCGGCATCCTTGTCTGGGATTTCAATGCTGAATTCCTATTCCAAGTCAGATATTTTGCTGCCATGACAGTGAAAAACAGTAGACGAACCTCCTCAATAGCCATGACGACCTCCACTGTGTCCAAACTGTCCAAACCAAGGTCATTCGAGAAGTGTGCGGTAGGTGAAAGCTATCCATAATTAACTGACGTGCTCCGGGCTGTAAATCTATGACATATCATACCTTCGAAGGGTCCGAAACCTATAATGCGAAACTCATCAGTATAAGAATTCCAAGCCGGCCATTGGGACTACCCACTTTGTCAAAGTTTTTTAACAGATCCAATATTCTGCCAGCAACTTCATCTTTTTGTAGACCAGCGGCCGCTGAATAACATCTCACAGCGTGGAATGCCGAGGGAGCGGCAAATTGAGATTTTGTGACGAAAGAGCTCGGAACGATTGGGCGAGCGATTGCTGCCGGTCTTTGGACAGCCTTGCTGGCGGCGCAGCGTGCTGATCTGAGAAGAGCAGTTCTGAACATTTTGATATGCGGGAGAAATCTAGAGGAGGGGTCTGTGTATGATGCGGTTGTGGATGATTTTGGTACTGGCGAGCTTCCTAGAAGGTTTAGCTTAGCGCACTTTTTATCTCTGCACGTGATTCTATGATGCGACAGCGGGGTTATGAGAGTTTGGCTCTGAGCACTTATACATCGCCCAATTTAGTTATTTTAAGTAAGGAATGAATCACCTAGTCTCCATGAATCATGCTAGACAAATTTCTAGGAAGAAATTCGAGAACGGTGGCGGAGAACAAAGCTGTTTCATCCTAGCCAATCAGAGCACACATGATGACTTACGGAAATAGTCGAGTAAACTTCCGTTAACTCAAAACCACTACTACACTTGTTCAACAGTCCTGCCACGAGCAACCATACACAATGGCAACGACGAAGCCTCTGACGATGCTCGTGGCGCGCAGTCGTCCTTCATCCGGACTCACGGCATCAACAATTCGCACATTCACACCCGCCAGCGCTCGAGCGGCATTCTCAACTTCCCAGTTCCGCAGCGCCACCCCATCTGGACCGCCACCAGCAGGTTTCCGTCTGCCAAAACCAGTACGATGGGATGAGCAGAAGGAGAGCATTTTGGATAAGGCAGGGAAATACTTCTTGTTGACGGAAATGGCAAGAGGCATGTACGTGACCTTGGAGCAATACTTCAGACCTCCGTGAGTTCTCCCATTGTATCTACGGTTCGCGATTGCGCATGCTCATATCTTGCAGATATACGATTTACTATCCGTTCGAAAAGGTGGGCACTTTACGGAAACATGTTGTTATAATGGGAGGTTAATGGCGTCTAGGGTCCGATTTCCCCACGTTTCAGAGGAGAGCATGCTCTGCGAAGATATCCTTCAGGTGAAGAGAGATGTATTGCTTGCAAACTTTGTGAAGCTGTATGTATCTTCGAAGTCTTCGTGAAAACAGTATCTAACATGAGTCAGGTCTGCCCTGCCCTAGCCATCACCATCGAAGCAGAGGAGCGTGAGGATGGTAGTCGTAGAACAACCCGTTACGATATTGACATGACGAAGTGTATCTACTGCGGATTCTGCCAGGAGAGTTGCCCGGTTGATGCTATTGTGGAATCACCAAATGCTGAATACGCCACCGAGACAAGAGAGGAATTATTGTACAACAAGGAGAAGGTTTGTGCTGAAACCACCATTTTTAGGACATGATTTACTAACTATTGCAGTTATTGGCTAATGGGGACAAATGGGAGCCAGAACTGGCAGCAGTAGCCAGAGCTGATGCACCATATAGATAAACATAGTCTAAGTTGAAGGAAGGGGAAGCTTGTACATACCATTGAAAATCTGTTAAAATTGGAGCACATGAATACAACTAGGTGATAGTTGTGATGTGACTATTGAAGCTCCTCATGTATAGAGTTTATATGCTTAGCAAGTACGATATGGTTGCAGTGCTTAAAGAGGGCCGATGACAAACTTGTTCAGTATCAAGGGTAGGTGCATCCCAACAGGAGAAGGGGCAACAGCGACCAGACACGCATCCATTGATATATCAACTTAGTACGAGCGTTTTGGGAAGACAACATCATCATTCACTTATTCCAGCCATTCACTTACATTATCCACTACCATCTTAGTTTCTCAGACGATATATCAATAGACCTCAGCACAGCATATCTCCCCTTTTGCTTCGCGAGTATTCCGCCATGAGTCAGTTATTTAGAGACCTCGCCAGAAGGGACTACACAAGATATCTCGAGAAGGAATTGGAAAAGGACTTCGAAGCAGCATGGGCGATATTCGAGAAAGAGGAAGCTATGGATATGCAACGCCAACTCGGGGATATTGGACCCGCAGAGGCGCGGATGGAGTGTTCTGATAGTGTCAAGAACGATAATGTTTTCGGGAAGAGTTGCGATCACAATATATCCCACAGGTCGATCGATAAACGTCCATCTCTGCTCGAAGCTCGACTCCTCTATATCGTGGCTTCAGTCCAATTAAAGCGAGCCGGAAGGTCTAGGGGTAAACTGGCCAAAGGCGGGTCTCGTTCATGCGGACGGAATGGTTCTGCAAAGGTTATGGAGATTATCAGCGAGGCTTCTTCGCTACTTCACGGTGTTCGCAGATGATACTGAATCGGATGCTGCGGCAATATACGGAAGATCATTCATTTGATGGACAGCAACTGGGCGGCTCGGCAACTGGGTACTGATGGAACAACGTTTTGGCTTAGGATGTCAGCGAGAGAGGAGACATGTGTGAGGAACGTAGAATTGGACAAAGATTGGTTTGGATTGGTTCCTTTTACAGGATGTTTTCTTGTATAGCCTAAGCCTACTTCTATATTGGCGTAAGGGAAAACAATAAGATCTGCTTTACCCAGCTCCTCCTGTTTTCCAAATCAACCAATCTTCCCAACTCCAGCCAAAATCAGACACTCTCCACATCTACCACCCAAAACTCTCATCGTGCCACCAAACATGTCTTCCCTTCTCCACCCATTTCCCCACATACTCTCTGACCGAAGGCCCCATTCCATTCGGACCACACACCAGAACTGCGACTTTCTCCTCTACGCCATGTGCGAAGATCTCGTCTACGATCTTCTGTAACTCCGGTCTTGCGTATGTTCTTTTGGTTCTGGGGACAGAATGCAATGTTTGGAGTTCTACTTGCGATGATTCCGGTGCTGTTCGTTCTCGTTCCGCGTGTGTGGATTTGGTTATGAAGAGCTCGATATCTTCGTCTTCAGAATTTACATTCTCTTTACCTTCTTCGTCGTCACTGTCTTCTGCTGAGGATGATGCTTCTTCTTCTCCGTTGTCATCAGATGTTGTTGATGCCATGGAGAGCGCCCAGGATGCTTCTGCTACGTCTCGCATTGACCAGATCATTCTTACGTTTCTGGGTCCTTTGCCGTTTTCTTCGTTCTCCATAGCTTCTTTGGTCGCTCGGTATATAGGTAGGATAAACGTGGCGCCTACACCACCTGCTATGAGTAATACCCTGTCGAATTGCTCTGCGAAATTGGGGAAGCGACGAGAGGTGCCGTAGGGTCCTTCGATGTTAAGTGGAGGACGAGCTTTTGTTAAACGAGAAAGAGATAGGAGGGCGGATGTGGTGGGCCCGGCGAGAGTGCGAAGGGTTAGGGTGATATGCGGCGAGGGAGAAGGAGATACGGAGGAGATGGTGAAAGGGTTGAAGAGAAATTCGTGGAGATAAGGAGAGGTTTTGGATGTGGTGGGAATAGATGTTGATGGGATGGAAAGGTAGACGTGTTGTCCTGGCGCCGTCTGAAACTGAGAGGTTTTAGAAGCGGGGATTGGAAGTGTGAGTTTCAGCAGGGAGGTTTCCGGGATAGCAGAAATGGTGGTGAAAGTAGTAATGGTATTAAGTTTGCGTATAACGAGGTCCACAATGAAGAGAGCAAGTGCTTCGATCATGTAGAGCCGGATAGGTGGAGCATGGAAAAATAGAAGCGGAATGACGGTCAGGAGTACGAAGAGGTGAGTAACGAAAAATACTCGGTAAGACCAACGTCGAACTGCTGCGAGGCTCGTGATGATGAGGATGTTGATCAATTGAAAGGAGGCTATGCCATAGATAACAACAGGTGAAGCAAGCCTCTTCGAGAGCACACCAGCCAGGACAAAGAAGTTGAGATAGAACGTTGCATGAAGCAGGAGAAGGGTCCATATAATTCGACCCAAGATTCGATGCCAAGTATTAAGCTGTTCGTGAGAGGCGCCGCATAGAATGGCTAAAGGAGAGTATAATGACTTCAATGATAAGGCATAGTGAAGTGGAAACTGTGAAGCTGCTATGATTCCGAATCGTTTCGTAACATGGAGATAATCTAGAGATGAGTTAAAACGTTGTTTTACCAGTAGCAAAATCAACCAGTTCTATCGAAAACAAGCAAGCAGTAATTCATGAGAGCTTGATCACAGAGAAGAACGCCTGAGTTATGTTCAAAAATGTTGAAGATGTCAAGTAATGAAAGCCTAGCTCTGAGACAGGCCGAAAAATGCCGTTGTACAATGACAGGATAGCTCGAGGTTGTGACTTCAAGTTAACAACAAAGAAGATTCAAAGACGACTGCTATGCAATCGAGTAACTTTACTCACAGCCCAACACGTTATAGTAGTACGCGACAACAAACAATGTACATACCATCCCCAGTTTTGTGCACACAGAGATACCCCAGCCAGCTCGCCCACAACCCCGCCCCAATCCAATGACCCCTTTCACCCCAACCCCTCCCCACCTCTCCTTGCAACCACCAGAGCGTATTCCTCCACTTCCTACCCCAGGCAGCTCTCCATGTCGTTCTCCTTTTCTTCAACGTCGGAGAACTCGGAACAGCCGAATACGCCTCATTGGATCGTTGCCGTTGGGAATAGACCCAAGTCGCTAGTCTGTAGATATTGTATATAATAACAGGTATAAATGCAGAAAGATGAGCGTAGGTTCCATAACGATCTAGTAGAAAACGCCTTTCTTCTTTTTGAGCATCTGTCAGGTCGACGAAGTGGTAAGGCCACGACATCGTTGCGAGGCGAACAGGGATATCGATTTGGAGCTAGAGGGCAGACCTCACTTGAGATCCAGTTCGGCGAACTCCTGAAAATTGTATTCCAGCTCAATGAAGTGGTAACTCTGTTATCATTTACTGCCTCTAAGGTATGAGCCTTAGATGAAGACAATGAAATGCAAATATTTTATTTTGCATCAACCAAAAGAATCTACCAGAGGATGACAATCTACGCCGCGCTGACAGTCAGCTCGCTTACTAACTTTAACTCAAATTTTTACGCCTCAGGCATTCAACGTTCGTTCTGCTTATTTGTGCACCCCGGCATCCTCTGCCTTGATATGGCTAAGAATGGAATTCGTCACGTCAAAATTCTATCAGAAACCAAATCTGCTACGACTTTTCACGTTAGCAGTTACTAAGCTGGTGACTCAGAGATACCTCTAGAAAGCTTTCGCCCACCCTACCGGCGCCGTATTCTTTCTCAACTTCTGCATCAGAATTGGAGCCAGGACCCTGGCGGAGGCACACGCGCTTCGATTTATTGCAGAGCACACCTCTATTCCCGTCCCCAAGGTGCATCATGCGTTCACATACCGTGGGAAAACATACATACTCATGGAAAGAATTCGTGGCGAGACCATTTCAAAGAGATGGCGTTCGCTTTCGGACACGTCCAAAGCTTCAATCTTCCAACAGCTTCGACAAATGATCGATGAACTTCGGTCTGTTCAATGCGAGTCACCTGCTGTATCTAATCTAGAGGGTGGTCCGCTCTACGACTGTAGACTCCCCAAAACGTCCTCTTGGGGGCCTTTCGACTCTATTGACGACTTTCACGTGGAACTTAGGAATAATGTCACTTCCGATCTTCTGCAGAGAGTAATCCATAGTTCCGTGAGTCCCGCTGTTCTTTCGGACGTGAAAGAAGTAGTTGCGTTCCATGAGTCTGTGAAACGTCCCCCAGTTCTTACGCATGGAGATTTGAGCACCTTCAATATACTTGTCCGCGAGGACAAAGTAGTGGGCATCATTGACTGGGAAACCGCTAGGTGGTTACCTTATTATTGGGAGTACGCAACGGCATGGCATGCGAATCCCCAGAACTTTTTCTGGCAGAAAGAAGTTATCAACTTTTTGAATCCCCATGAGGAGGAATTGAGGATAGACAAACTGCGGCGTATACACTTTGGGGAAATCTAGTTGCTATTATCGGGCTCATTCTCTCCCAAACAGTCACCTCCTTCTCCTACGGTGTGTCCCATGCCCATACATTTTCTTGATCAGACTCCTCCGGCCCAAGGCGCGCAATGTCTAAGAGAATCTCGAAGAATGAAACAGCTACACTTCTCGGCCGGCGAATGCTTGAGACCAATTGGCCATGATGTCTAAGGCAATCTCGAAGAATGAAACAGATACAGTTCTGTGCCGGCGGATGCTTGGGACCAATTGACATTGTCAATGTCATTAGTGTAGACAACGAGTTTACATACGACCTCTACTGCATCAACCACGATCTTAATCCCATGGTTCACCACCAATTTACTTACCTACAAGAACATGACCGACCTGGTCCTCCAAAACGACAATATACACACGACTATCAAGTATGGAACCCAGGCATGCATTAGGAACTGAAATTGTACTAGTACCTAGGTCAAGCTACATAAGACCAAGGCAATCCCTCGGCAGGAACGAAGTACTGGATACTTAAGCCTGATGTTTTCCCTCATTTCACTCTTCTCTCTTTATCGCTTCAAACAAATCCTACTTTTACTTTTTTACTGCGCTGTGCCACCCTGTGACACATGTCATGTAGAAGGCGTGCATTCACGTATGGTTCGTGCGCAGGCCATCATTGGTGAATACGCAACACATTCGGGACCGAAAGAGCCTTGGGGGCTGAAAGGATTTTTGGGGCTGAAAGATGAGTAAGATGCAGAGCAATCATCTCTCGTTCCAGTCCTCCCTCCAAAACTATATCTTATCTAGCACATCATTGCCTAGACGTATTGTCGCTCCACGGAACAGATATTGCTACGAAACTGATCTAATTGGTGCTGGTCATTGTGTTGCTATTAGACGGTCTCATCGAAAGTGGGATATTTCAATTCCCGTGGCTGCACGGCTTCGCCAAAAATGCGTCTTATTCATACAAAATCCCTCGAACTCGGCGAATTCTTTGGTGAAGATAATACCCCTGAGTGGGCGATACTGTCACACGTTTGGGAGGCCGAGGAGATCTCCTATACAGAATGGAATGAGATCCAGGAGCAACCGGAGTCGGAAAGAGCAGATTTTTTACGACAAAAAAAGGGATACGCCAAGATTAGGGAGTTCTGCAGTCTCTGCCAAGGGGGAATTCCATTGTGCCACCACCTAGGCTGCCGGGCCAGCGCAACGTGCCGGATGCCCGAAACGATCTGTTGCGTAAATGTGGTTCCAAAATGCCAGTGCGAGCCACTCGTTGTCGAGTGGTGCTGGGTAGATACATGCTGTATCGACAAATCAAGCAGTGCAGAGCTCAGCGAAGCCATAAACTCAATGTTCAAATGGTATGAACAATCACTAGTATGCATAGCATATCTTTCGGACGTCCCAGAGTATGGTGCGGCTGGTGAGTCATCTGCTTTTCGGAATAGCACATGGTTCACCAGAGGATGGACACTCCAAGAACTCATTGCCCCTGCTTTTCACGGTGTCAACTTCTATAGTATGGATTGGAAATTTCTGGGATCAACAACCTTTACTCCCGAAAAGATGGACATGTCGGGGGACAATAAGCATTTATCTTCGCAGACGCTGGATTTGGAGCCCTCGCGTCAACCAGAATCGAGAGAGAATCAAAATGAATCAGGTCTGAATGGAGATGAACCCGGATTAGGTACATCCGAGGATCAAATACAGCCAAAGCCGAGTGTGAATCAAGATCGAATAGAATGTAATGAAAGTCAAACCCAGGTTACATCAGGAAAGCGTAAGAGTTATCACTGGTCTAAATTCCTCGGTCGACTTAAATCATCGCAAGATCGAAGTCAAGTTAAGTCTCAAGGTCCAAGCGCTCGAAATTCAGGTGACTCAACGGCGCTGTCGGGCGACTCAAAGGGGGAAACGAATTCCGCCAGTAGCAACCTCGAATGATTACCAAACCGGGACTGCCCCCAGGCTGGGAAGCACGTCACACCCCCACTGGTAGAAAGTATTTTGTCGACCACACAACTCAAACGACAAGCTGGGTAAATCCGTACAAACCATATGAGATGTCCAGGCAGCAACTTTGGCTTTGCGAGATTATCTCGCAAATCACCAAGATACCCAAAGAAGCCATCGGTCCAATCCAGATCCGTAGACATCTTCATAGCTACTCAATTGCCGAGAGGATGTCATGGGCATCGTCAAGGAAGACGACCCGTGGAGAGGACATAGCATATTGTCTTCTTGGCCTGTTCGATCTGAACATGCCCCTGATCTACGGAGAGGGTTCACGAAAAGCATTCTTCAGGCTCCAGGAGGAGATGTTAAAACATTCCTACGATCATACGTTATTTTTATGGCAAAATCCTATACCGCGTACTAACAATGGTCGACTCCTCGAGGTAGGTCTCTTTGCAGACCATCCAGCTAGATTTCAAGGCTCAAGCATATATCGCAAACGACACAAAACAAGTCATTTGCCTATACACGTTCAGCAAATGATCGCTGGAATGGCTTCTCGCCGATCCATATACTCAAATAATGCCATCCACATGTCCATTCCGAACGTTTCCTCCAACCGGGAATTACATGTCAATTGCCCCGCTGGATGCAGGATACTTATCTTGAACTGCATGGTTGACGGATTTCCTGATTACACTGTTTGTATACATCTGTGCAGAAGTGTAACAGATGGGATATGGTATCGTTCTCCAGGAACCGACATGCCTACGTATTTAAAGGCGCAACCCTTTGAGAAAATCCTTATTTCCTTGCGCAAATCTATTCGATCAGATTTCGGAGAAATACAGGTCCGTGGCACCTGGTAGGAAGATACGGTGGGGCTTCTAAGCAATGTTAGAAGATGAAATAGACTGGGGTACTCTTGTGTTCCTGGAGGTTTGGTTCGTTCAGACATATGCTGCTACAGTTTCTAGATCCAGTATAATGCAATTTAAGAACTTAGTGCGGCAGATCGAGCTGAGGCGTTCACATTGAATCTAGCCTCCACTGATCTTCGAGTGGTGGATGCGAAGGCTCTTTTGACAACGGCAATTCCGTCAAAATTCAAAGCTTGCAGTGGATCATATTCTTCGTCGCACTGCACTTCGAGGATCTCTATGAGACATAAAGCACAATCATGCGCTTCCAAGAACTAGTCAGATCTCACAAGTTTCATTACTGGTAGGCGTCTAACCTGCCAAATATGCAGAAGGCTTAACTGAGATTGGCTGGTATTCCAAGATACGCTACTACAAAACCTATGAGAAATTTTGACAAGGCCCAGTCTGATATGCAAAGTCATCTTCAATGCAAGCAGCAGGCAGAATCCTCGCTCCCACATCCTGGAAGCAGAATGTGATCTTATCTGTTACCGTTCGCGGCAAGTATAGAGGGTACGTTGCATTGTACTTCTTGCTTGTGTACTCGATAGTATTCCACTTCCAGACCATACTGTTCCCATTCCCACAGTCATAGTTGTTTGTCCCCGCGCATGCGCTACTCTTATCAAAGACGTCGTTGATTATGGAGCAGTGAGCTGACGTCTGGCACGTAAGTACGCCATCCTCGGTCACTGATGCTGTAACATCTGTACCTGAAGCCCCACCTGTTTGGGCGTTTATGGTAGCTTGTAGGCACGGGACATATGATGCCGTTGCACAATAACCTGCGACACAAGCGGGGACATAGCTGCATCCATTATCATTGAGACCACCATCTTGGCGCGGTAGTAACTCCCTGTTGCTAACGCTACTGTTTGCGCGCTGTTCAACTTCATTCTTGAAGTGAAGATCGGGTAATCCTGGTCTTCTGCTGGGCTTAGGCTCGTACGAAAGCTGCTTTGGTATAGGAGATTCTGCAGCAGTATTGTGTGTTGTGGTAGCTGCTGGGTACATCCTCTTGCCCACTGCGCCGCCAGTCTCCTCGCATAATTCATAGATTGTGGTGCTTACGCAGAAAGCATTTGGATCAGCACATGTTACCGAACCATACGTCATTGAAGTGCTCCATTTTGGGGCTGTTGGCACGCAAAGTGTCTCAGTTTCACAGGCTGACTGCTCGCCACTGCCATTGCACACTACCGTAGCTGTATAAGTTGCACATCCTGTCCCGCTGTAGGGCGGTCCTATCGGTTCGGTGTTTGTGAGTGTGGGTAACGGACTCGTGATTCCTGATGTTGAATCTGTTCCCGTGGAGATGGGGGTTATTGAAACAGGTTTCGTAGAAGTAGGTCCCACAGATGTAGGACCTGTGGGAGTAGGTTTCGTAGAAGTAGGTCCCGCAGATGTAGGCCCTGTGGGAGTAGGTTTCGCTCCCATGGAGCCGAAGTCTCCAATGCCGCTAAGGAAGGATATGATGCTTGTCGCTACCGATACATCGTAATCAGGATCGTCGGCTTCGGTAGTCCATGTGTCAGAAGGGCCCATGATTGCAGCTGGTGCTGGAGTGACAGTGCTGGCCCAGCTGGTGCCTGACGTATCGCACCCGATGACATCGCTACACGTGGTTGTAGAGGAGGTGCAACTCATTGAGCCAGCTATATCTGGTGGAGGTCGTATTGGCTTCGATTCTCCGTATATACCCCGGGGCTGTGATATAAGATAGTACATATCAGAGGAGATCTGCGGTATATTTGCAAAGTTTGAAAAGATCATTCTAATTAGGGATAGTATACTCAGATATATAACAGGAAGTTTTAATATATTTATATATAAAGATATCGGTTTTAAGTCTGCTTTACTACTATATCCACAAGTACTTTAATAGCTTTTACAACCTCACCATCTAGAGCTGACCAGGGTTAGGGATATTGCCCACTCAGTCTCGGTAGTATTGGCTATTAATGTGCAGTTTTGTCGCAGTTGAAGAATAAACCAAATTCACATCGTCGGTACTATATACAAACTCATATATATTTATATCCAATTCTCAATATATCCCTTGACTTCTGAATTTCTGTATATTACCATTAATTCACGACATTTTGAACTCAGTCTCAGTTTTTCGTACATTTGATTTCATGAACCAATATGGGCAGTCTCGACTTGGTTCCTGCCTTTCTTGCTCAAGAGAGAAAGAAGCGGAGGTTACTCGCACATTTTACCAAAATATTCTCTCTTCCCTTTTTCCCTTCTACTGGAGTAATGTAAAAGAGTTTATTGATGTTTTTACATATCTACGAAGACTTCATCATTATTCTGATCGATTTATCAAATGGCATTTAACGCAAGCATCGAAAAAGTGGCATCGTCCCCAAACCTCTCGCCATATCAGTACACCAATTCCGGGCAGACTATTCATCGTCAGAATCATGTTGGACAAATCAACTATTTTTTTGGAGTTTCACCATCTGCCCAACAACTGCAAGAACTACAAACACCGCGATCCGCCGAGGATTTTCAACATCACTGGCAAGGTGTTGCCGTCACTGTACCTTCGATATCACACGTTCCAAGTCGAGGAAGCTCTACAGCATCGAGCGCTCTCTCTCAAGGCCTGACTGACGACGTGAACACGAATATTAATGCGAAGCTCACGACCTTGGAGGATGTTGGGAACGCATCAATCTCGTACCTACCACTGCGTGACTTTTGGGACAAGGATGGTAGAATTACTCACGCTTTTTACAAGTTCGTAATATCTCTTCTTTTTACCCTTGTTGCAGTTTGTTCAGTTTCTTCCTCAAGGCGGGATCACTCACTTTGAGAGTGGTCTTGCAATTCAGCTCCAGTTTCTCCCTCAAGGCGGGATCACTCACTTTGAGAGTGGTCTTGCAATTCAGCTCCAGTTTCTCCCTCAAGGCGGGATCACTCACTTTGAGAGTGGTCTTGCAATCCTGCTCCAGTTTCTCTACCAAGGCACGAGCATTCTTTTCATTCTTTTTGCTCCTAACTAACCTCTTCATTTCAACTGGGAATAGGAAGCATAGAGGAAAGAGTCTGGAAAGCACGATACTCGGTCGGCAGAAAGGATTCTGGACGAACGGTTACAGCTGGGCTACTTCGGTTCTATCTGAAATCCCCGCTTCTCGCAAGTTCCTTGAACAGTCTGCAAAGTATACTGGGAAAAATACGCAGTCCCAGAGCACACACTTTGCATCGAACACGCGGAACCAGAGCACACACCCTACGTCAAATACAGAGTCGCAGAACAAAAATCCTGGCAATCCAAACACCACTTTCGATGCCGTGTTGCTCAAGAAGGATTCATCTCTCCCGTCCTTTCATAGCCACCATATTTCTTCATGCCAATCCGAGACCCCTGACACAATTCCAGAGGAAGATACAGCCCGCCTTCAAGACACCGATCCTCAACTGACAGACGACTTCGAGTTCTCGCACATACCTGATACATCAAATGAGGATGATGTCGTTGACGCCGAAACCCCCTTCGAATTATCCAGTCTCTCTACAGATGCAAGGATAGCGATATTACAACTGTTGGGACTTAGGGTGGGGTCCATAGGGAACCCTAATTGGCTGGAGGATGATACGATTACCACGTTAACGCGGATGTTCAAGCGTGCACCACGGGTCAGGCTCTTTTCTGCAGGATGGGGTACGGCGAAGCTTGATCCTAAGATGCCTTTAAGTCTTAAACCTACGAAGGATGAATATGATTATCTTATCATTCCAATCTGCGAGGCTTCACACTGGACGGTATTTTGTCTGGATACCAGCCGAAAGATCTCAACCTACTATAACTCGATGAATTCAATCAAGGTCGGCAAGCCTTACGGTGGCATTATACAAGCTCTTGCTACTCGCATCATTACTGAACATCTAGGAAGTCTTGATACAGAATGGATCCATGAAGTGGGTGTTTGTGAGCAACAAGAAGACTTTGAAAGTTGTGGGTTGTTTGCGCTCAAGAATATACAGAATCTGTTACTAAAACGACGCCCGAAACTCCCCAACCCCAACTCCAAGTCCGATACAAGAACTATGAGAATTGCATACATCCGAGTTCTGGTGGGAGCTGTTCCAAGTGCAATTATACCACACACAGCACTTTGTGCTCTTCTTCGGGAGGGATGCAAGGCACCGGATTCTCTCCAACATAATAAACTTTTACAGGCTATCAATGATCCGAAAGTGCAACTCCACCATGCGTTTACAGTTCTAGGTATGGCACCTTGCGACATTGACCTGTGGAAGACGGTGTCACGTGTTTCGGAATCCAAAGGCAAAGCGTACTCAGACCAAGAACCGAACTCAATCAAATCATGGAAGCTGTTTTCCACTGAAATAGCAATCAACCAGGACTACATCGGAACCTTGCTTGAAATATGCTCATCTAGCAGACTACCGATGCCATGGCCATGCAACCCAGATATTGCTGCCAGGCCAAAAGTACGGGTACAGAATGAATGGGCAGCTCATCTTACATGTCTACCAGACGGATCTCGCGTTGCTCTCTATGTTGTGGGTCCCGACGGGATGTCGACGTTATATCGTGCATATATGGAATTCGCAACTGCATATTCAAATCTGCAATTCATCATGGTCGTCAAGGAAGAACTGATGCGCCATATACCTTTCGCCAACGCGAATATATGGATTCGGTCTCGTCTCGCCAAATATATGATATTTGAGCTTCAAGACTTGGTCCGGGATCGTCCTATGAGTGTCGAAGCTAAACTGTTTGCTCGTTGCATCAAGGCTGTCCACCAGCAAAAGCACGGATCAGTAGAAGTGCCTAGATTACTTACAGTCAGGAGGAATTCAGGGATATTACCCAAACCGTTACTTCATTGCGTTGTGCCTGGATGCCAATACTCAGTAACCGACAAACGCCTCTTAGAACACCACCAGTGTAGGCATTTAGACTTTTTTACATGGAAAAGGTCAACCGTGCAGGATTCTTGTCCTATTTTTTGGTGTAGCCATCTAGCCAAAACAGTAATCGCAAGCGCAATAAGACGGCATTTCGAGCGCTGCCATACGGCAATTTACCCGTTTGTTTTCGACAATTTACTCACACCATGCGACGCATCTTCGCGCGAGGTAGTTCCATTCACGCGACCGACGTATGATGTGTCAAAGGTGGCTTTTCCCTGTGCACTGGGTCAAGATTGCAAATGGAGACCGAAGAATGATACTGAGGAAGAGCTCAAAACACATATGAGGATATTCCATCATAAGGATTGGGTTCAATATCTTGTCAGAAACCATTCTAATCTCATTGATTACTGCGGTGACGGCTATACTCCTCCTGGGCCTTGGAAACAAGAGGAGAATGTCACTATCCAACAAATCCGTGCAGTAGAAAGTTTACCATTCATCGACGAGGAGAGTTGCTTGCTGGACTCTGTTGGTACTGAACTGGCTATCTCTGATATTGATAGCGAGTTAAGTGTCTCTAATAATGAAACTCGGCGGGTCGTCGATGAGCCAAGCGATGTTGATTCGTGGTCCTGGGACACGGACGATAATGCGCATCTTGACGAGGAAGACGAGGATGATACAAGCGACGAGGAAGGAAAGGACTATGAAAATCTCAAAGAGAGGTATGTATCAGCCTTGCTTTTTCGGCGGTACGTTGATGTTAACGAGGTACAGTAATCATACTTCTTGTGAAGGTCACGTTGAAAAAAATGAACAAGCCGTTCTTGTTACCAAGGGGAAGCATAATCTTGAGAACGCTATATATAGTCTGAGAAGAAGCAAGCGTCTCCGAGACTGATGAGGTGGATACAACTGTGAACATGCAAGTTTGATATTTGGCAAATATTGTTTTATTGGGAGATGGCAGAATATTGAGAACTATATTTGCTGTTTATATTTGCTTCTATATTTCCTCCTACATAGAGGCCCGAGTATCTAGCACTAAAATTCGCTCCAAGACTTTCAATCTAATCCTACTATTGACGGTGATAATGATAGTAAAGTAGAAATTTCAAAATTGAAGCTGACTATTTTTGCCTCAGTGGTAACGAACGATGGAGTTAATGGAAATTGACATTCGGATTGACTTCCAAGAGGTTATTTCTCAGGGAAATTTGAATATTTCCCAGGGAAATTTGGAAGTTAACTAGTTAAAATACATTACAGATTGAATAGAAGAAGAGTTAGTTATTGGTTGAAATAATTGGAATTATTATCTTTATCTAGAAAAAAATCCGTATTGATCGAACCATTATTTCGCCTTGCTTTGGCGTTATCTCGAAACGAAGAAATCCATGCTGGTAAACCTTTGCTCTGCCGTTGCCTCGCAGAAAAATCTCCATACTGGTATAACTAGTATTTCCCCTGTAGTTATTCCGAAAGAGAAATCCATGGTGGTATAACTAATATTTGCCCTGCCTTGGTCCCATATCGAAAGAAAGAAATCCATGCGAGTAAAATCCTTGCCTTGCCGTTACGCCGCGAAAAAGAAAAATCCATGCTGATATACTCTGTAGTTGGCTGTCTCGAGAAAACCCATTGTCTACTCTGCCCTGCCGTTATCTCGAAAAAGAAAATCCATCCTGAAATAACTAAAGATGTATATGAAACCCAGTGATAAGAATCAGAAAAGAAGAAAATGCTCGAACCCAATCTATCTCCACCCTCTGTCTAAGCCTCATCATAAAGTGGTTGCCCATCCAAATATTGGTCATTGAAAAAACTTTCCGGCTGATTGTCAAGGAAGGAATTCGCCCCCAAGTCGCTGCACTCGCTGGTAGTATCATGTAAATACTTCCGCTTCTTGGATCCAGCAAGTCCAACGAGATCGTTGTAACTGCCGTGCTCTTCCTCTCCGGCGTACAGTTGCCCATTCGAGTCGATGCCGCAAGATTTTGACAGATGACCACTTTCATGAGTTGGGGCCCTGTAACGATCAACAATTCGTTCAACGTTGGCATTCATGAATGTCTTGTGCGCTGCCTCAGTATCCAAACTTGATTCTTCTTCTCTCTGAGTTGGATCTCCGATTTCAGACTCTTCGTCGGTAGAACTATCTTCGGTAGACTCCACGTCGACAGGAAAGTCATCGTCAGGTAGAACCCACTTTTCGTGCTTGACCTCCTTGAACGGATATCGGCGCTTTTGATAATGTTGTTCAATAATCATGAGATCCTTGCGAAACTTGCTCCATTTGCTAATCCTGCCCGTATCGAAGAATTCTTTCGCAAAACCGTTTAGGTAAATAGCAAGACCCGAGATTTCTGGTTCGAAGCGTTTAAACCATAACTCAACACAGGCCAAGGCAGTGCTTGTTAGTGATTTTCGCATCATCGTGAGCAGGCTATTTCCTGTCATGCCGGCAGCCGCAGCGAGAATGATCAATGCCCCCATGTGTCTTTCAGATGTACCTTTACCCATCATTTGGCAGTACTTTAACCAGCGTCGTCCGTAGAAAGCCTGGGTTTTCAACTCTGAAACACCCAGTACGCCATTTGAGCGTTTGCTCATCATCGAGAAGTATTTCTGTGCCTTTTTCTGCGAGGTGTCATCTGATGGTTTTTCTTCCGACGTCTTCAAGGTCTCGTCCTCTCTCATGGAGAGTTTCATTTGGCCAACCATTTGTAAAAATGTCGTGAAATCTTTGTGATGCTTCGTACCGACCAAGACATTAATTATCTGTTGATCTGGATCAAGCTTTCTCTCAGTAGCACTGAGCACAGGAATGGTTTTAGCCTTTTCAACCATCCTCAAGATGCTGTGCACTAAAGCGGGAATCGATAGATATTGGACGAACTCGATAGCAGAATTGATAACCTTGGAGTCCATCGGCTTCGTGGCTCCAGCAGCATTTTTTTCAATTGCGAGCTTTGCGCATTCGCGAGCGAAATCTTCGAACTTTGGCATCTCAACCCCCTCCTCGATCCCCGCGACAAGAAATTCGTTCGGAAGGCCGGGTAGACGAGTTAGAAGAAAGTTAAAGCCCGTCCCATTTATGACATCCTCGAAGGTTTCCTGCCAAGTGGTTTGTGCCTTTTTGATGAATGTTGCAGGTCCTGCTACACGGGTACCACCGTCTTTTCCAAATGGCACTGGGATTGGCGGATTCATACGCATATCGATTGCTGCAGCAACGGAACGAATCAGCGCCACAGCACCTTCGTTCGTCGAGGTAATCTGTTGTAAAATCTCGAAAAATCTGGAGTGGATAACAGCTTCATGGTCATCGCCTGTATATTCCTGCAGCGCAACAACAGCGTGTGCTAAACCTCGATCTAGCGCGGTATTGGCATCCCTCTTTTCTTTGGCTTGTTTCTTTTCTTCGGGAGTCGCTTTTGGCTTGGAGTTCGTCTTGCGCTTGGGTTTCGCATTCGAAGCAACGCCAACTACCTCCTTGCCTTTGCCCTTAGCCTTGGGGTTGGCTTTGGGTCTGCGTCTGGGTTTGGCGGATTCCTCTTCTTCAACCTGGACATTTTCCCCTTCTGTGTTATCGCCGCCTTGCATCGACCCGCTCGCGTTTTTTTCTTCGGAGGTAATCTGACGGTTTTTACCCTCGGTATGGCGATTGGGTTTGGATGCTTCACCTCTTGCAGTGTTGACGATTTCCATGGTTGCCAACTTGCGCTTCTTTTTCAAAGCATCAACATCAGAATCAATCAGGCGCTCATTTGTGAACGAGGTGGACAGTTGCGCAGAATGAGATTGTGAGTCAAGTGTCGGCACTTCCGGAGAACCAGGCGGTTGCGCCATAATTAATTGTCGATAGAATTGATTATAGATTCGAGTAAGGTTTCAGACCGGCTAGAAAGAAAACGGCATTCCTATATGAAATTGGTAAGTATATGACTGATCTACTATATCGGATTGTGTGGACAAACTTGAGGCTGAGAAGGAAATTCAGCTTTTAGAACGAAAAATAGCGTATTCGAGTGAGTTTTGGAGGATTAAAAAGAGATGAATAGGTATTGCGGATCTCAAATCTGAGGCTGAGAAGGAATTTCAGCTTTCAGAACGAAAAATGGCGTATTCAAGTGAGTTTTCGTAGATTGAGAGAGATGAGAATAGGAGTTGTTGTATGGTAGGAGTTGTTGTGTGGTAGGAGTTGTTGAGAAGAGGAAGTGGATTGAAGTCTGAAGATATACTATTCACTCGACGGTTTGTCCCAATTGGGAAAGAACTTCCAAGGGCCTTACCTAAATCGGTTATTGGTCAGGGAAATTTGAATATTTCCCAGGGAAATTTGATATAGACCTTCTATCACCTCTACAAGTAAAATACCGTTTTGATTAGCAGTCGATAGACAACGAGGCGCAATACCCAAGAAATACTGATGCTACCAACAGATCGCCAATTGTGAGCATAGGTTTCGTCGGCGTTAACAAACATCATGGCAACACGACCCAGGATTCTGTCGGCATGGGCAGATCTCCCGTATCTACAGTTAATTCACTTCCCTTGGTACCTCGTCCTACACCCGGTAGAGGTCGTGGTGGCCAAACTGTCTGTATGTGTAGAAATGGGCTTTGCTATGTAAGAAACCAGTCCCTCACTTAGAAACACGGAAGCTGACATTGATATGACTACAGGACTACGCAAACGACTGCCAACCCCCAGGAGGTTATCTTGATCACACGAACTCGTGTCTGCCAGCCTGTTCATACTAGACGGCTCAAGATATTATACGAGTTGGGATAGTTTGAGGAAGAGACGAGTTTGTTTCGACGTGTTTTGCAGGCAGATCATCTGGATCATGGCGTCCTAGAGAATCACCATAAGAACTACTTTGAACTTTACACTGCCTATCCAGAATCTGTGAATCTAGATGAAGACGTGCATTTCTCATCCTTTGCTTGTAAAAAGAACACCCGTAGTATCTCGCGCTGCACGGCGGTCTAGTCTTGCTCGGGCCTTGCCAGCAAGTTGTCCACGAATAAGTCTCTGTTCGAGTGCTCTCTGCACACGTAAAAAACCTAAATTGACCATTGAATGCTTGATGTAGCTGCTAAATCTAACCTGTAAGAAGCTGCTTCTGCTATTCATATACTCACAATAAATGATTATCTGAGGTTATGACTCGAAGTCGAATTTGCAGAAAGACATCGGCTTTGGAGTGGTAGCATTCAAGGATTTTGAAGTATTTCTGGATATCGACATCCTCCCAAAATTGGCTCAGAACGAGATCGTTTTCGTTCGTAGAGTTGTGATGTCGTCCTTTTTGTGGAGATTACATCTGGTACTTAGTAAGCAGAGTCATAGCCCTTTAAGTACTAGCTCCAAGGCGGAGAGGACAGGGTTAAGGATTCCCCAGGCCCGAACTAGACGTCAGATGCGGAAAATTAATTCGCCATCATTCATTCCCTGACTTCATTTTTCTTCTCCTTATCATTCATTCATTGATTCTCATTTTCCCTTTCAATTGTATAGATTTTCGTCCATCTCGTCTATCTCAACTCCAATTCTTCGCCCACCAATGCGATGACCACAATCACAATGCGCTCCATGCGCAGCAGCAGCTCGATCTTCCACATCCCCTCCTCCGCATTCAAACCCCAGCTTCAATACCTCCCCCTCCTAACCCCACGCTACCAATCATCCAGCACAACCATCACCGAAGCACCCTCAACCAGTGCATCCAAAGTCAACGGGCCATCCTCCACCCTCCCTGCCACGCTGTCCCTCCCCGTCCGCGAACCCAACCAGCCATTCTTCTTCAAATACGCCATCTCCCTCGGCAAAGCCTACGCTGCGTTTTACAAAACCGGCGTCAAGAACATCTACCACAACTTCATCGCCTCGCAGCCCTTGCAAGAACTCGTCGATACCAAACACAAAAGCTCGATCTCCGCTGCTGTGAAAGCAGGCGATCTCTCGCGATCTGATTTCCAATTGCTGGTGCGGAATTGGCACGATGTGAAGCGGGTCCCGGCATTCGCGTTGGTGTTTATCATTTGTGGAGAATTTACGCCGCTGGTGGTGGTTGCTTTGAGCAGTGTTGTACCATGGACATGCCGGATTCCGAAGCAGATTGATGGGGATAGGAAGAAGTTAGAAGAGAGAAGAAAGATATCTTTCCGGAATTTGACTGTGCCACCACCGGATAACGGGGTTGGGGTTGATGGCTTGGAGAGAATGCAATTGTTGCATATCAGTTGGAGCTTGGGGCTCCGCAGTAGCATGTGGGATTGGTTGGGAGGACAACTGCCTGGGTTGCCGAATTTTATGTTGAGACGGAAGTTGAGGAAGAGGTTGAAGTATTTGGAGTTGGATGATGAGTTGATTCGGAGAGAGGGTGGGGTAACTGGTATGGATGATGAGGAAATAAAGATGGCTTGTGTGGAGAGGGGGATTGATGTTGTTGGGAGGGACATGGGTGATTTGAAGACGGATTTGAAACGGTGGTTGAGGTCTGTAGAGAAAGTTGACAGAGAGAGCCTCTTTCTAACCAGGTAAGCACCCAGTTCTATTCTTTGGTATTCCGCGCAGCCTCACCAACTAATTCCCTCCATAGACCCAACATGTGGCCCGCCAAGCCAGACATGAAGTAACGCAACAAAACAACCACGCACTCGATTTTCTACCAACTCTACTTTTATGCCAGCAATTCGACTCGATCATATACGACCATCTCCGCCGCTGTACAGTACGTGTGTAAAAATAACAAACGAAACAAGCTAAAGACTACACTTCTCACTTGAAAGACATAGATTTAGAGTTAGACAATAGAACACGCTACTTTGGTATTCTGCATTGAATGTATTGAATTCTTAAGCCTACACTAAATGAAGGGTAGAGAACTTATGTCTGCTACATGCGCTACACTTCCGTCCACTTTTTATACTATCTCTACATCTTCCCCCCGTCTTGCATGCGTACAAAATATATATCACCACAGAATGTCTACATTGAAGTGTAAATTCATTTCATTAGTACGCGCCATACCATTACCTCATAAAGTAAACCTCCCTTCCCCACACCAGTCCGTTATAATACAACATGAGTGACGAAACACAACCTCTGCCCTTCCCGTGAGAGCTAGATTCTATCTCATTGGAAAACACCCTCTCTATCCATCCCATTCCATTCCATCATCTACTGTCTAAATCTAGCCAGCTGCGCCATAATATTCTGCACCTGCTGTGCGCTCTGTCCACTCTGATCCGGAGCTGGATATCCATTCGCAGCAGCCGCATACCCCGCATTACTATTATACCCCGCGTAAGGATCTGCCGGTTGTTGCGCCTGCGGATAAGCTTGCTGAGGGGGTGGTTGTGCCTGCTGCTGGTGTTGCTGTTGAGTAAAGCCGCTCAATATGCCTGCGATATCAATTGCGGCGTTTGTGGATGCAGCTGAGGGGTTTTGTTGAGGCATGCTGTTCAGAGTACCCAGTAATTTCTGTAAAGCGTTGTTGTCTAATTGGCCCACGAGACCAGCAAGATTGGCATTCTGCGCAGCTAAGGGAGCTTGGTATGCTGGTGCTGCATTTGAGGGATATTGCGGCTGTTGCTGTGTAGACTTGGCACGTACGACTAGTTCTGCTGCGATCTTTGGCTCTAGATCTTGATATTCGTCGAAGCGGACAGCATTAGAACCACCTTGGCGGTCGAATACCTGGAGAGGAATTTTGCTCGCATTCTGCGACCTCATGTCTAATTGCGAAACTGCAAGCACGCCTTCAAGTATTTGTCTCCGTATAACAGCTTGAAGGGGTAGGCGAGGGCTGAGGAACATGACCTCCGTCTTTACACCGCGACCACGCATCTCGCCCTCAACCCAAGAGACGAATCCTCGGTCTAGCTCTGTCATGAGAATTATTTGGACATCTGGGACATTTGAAGGATCCCGTCGGGGGATTTGAAGGATCGCGTCGTCGTTAGCTTCACGACTTCTAGGGCTTGGGCTGCGATCCCGATATCTGCCATTGTTCGTGTTTGATATCGGAGATCTCGATCGACGCCTGTCTCTGCCATTGTACGAATCTCTATTGCGAGATGTATATTCATCCCTGCCTCGGTAACCTCGAGAAGGTGATGGTGATCTTCCGGGTCGATAATCGTCACGTGTACGCTGTGGCCGATCATACTGTTGTTGCGATCCATATCGATCATTGTGGTTGTAGCCAGAATTCCGTCCTTCATTCCGATTGCGACCGTTTGAGCCATTTCTTGCATGGTCCGGAGAACGGGATCTTCCTTGCGCTTGAGGTCCGTTCTGGGCGTTGCGTGTATTCTTTTGCGCCTTCGAAATCTCGAGATCTGGGAAGATGTATTAGTTTCTTCTCTTAAAACTTAGAGAAAGGTAACCTACGCATTTTCCGTCCTCTAACCTCTTTGCCTTGCTCCATGTCTAGAGCTCGATAGCAAGCAGCAGCGTCGTGGAATTGAACAAATCCATATGCTTGCTTGATTGATATTTGCGCAAGTTCGCCATACTTGTGGAAAACATGAAAAAGATCTCGCTTGGTTAATTTCTCTGAAGGTAGATTGCCTATAGGTGAATTAGTGAATAGAAATTTAGTGAATCCTACAGGAGAGGCCTACCAATGAACAATCGCGAACCCTTCGGGAACCGTTCCCAGAGTCCCTCCGTCACATACTTTCGTTCCCTATCCAAAAATTCGTCATAAATCTTTTGGACGGCTGGTCCCCAGGGTCGTTCATCGTCGTGCCCTTCAGAAGATGCGACAGATGTCATTCGCTGAGATTGTCGATATGGCTTGGGGCTATTGGGATCTGGGTTGGATTGACTAAATGAAACAGAAGGGGGAGGGGGAAGGCCATATCTCGAGTCAGTAGCGGTGCCAGGAGCACCGGATGCAATCAAAGATGGTGTTACACCAGAAGGTCTATAGGAAGTGGGCGCATGTGAATAACCTTGGGCTCCAGCATTGTATTTATACGCATCATCGTAGGAGGGATAATTGGAACGCTTTGGTAGCGGCTGCTGGGTGACTTGTGGGCGTGGAGGAAGGCTTGCATGAGTGGGTAAGCTAGAACCGCTTTTGAGAGGGGGAGCATTGCTAGAAGAGGAGGAACTTGGGCGGGCAGCGGCTGCATTTATTTCAGCATTGGCAGTGATATTGTCCAATAATTGCTGGATGTCAATCCCACCAGTGGGATCCTCAGGGGCAGTGGGATTCGTAGCGACAGTCGAAGTATGGGATGGATCATCAGAGCTTTGGGCAGCTGCAGATTCAGTATTCGTGGGAAGAGTAGGAGAAGGGATGGCAGGGGCGGATTGGGTTTCAGGGCCACTTTGAGAATAAGAGATGGGAGGTCGTTCGCTGGGATCTGAGGTAGGCAATTCGCTCGATGGCACTATGTTAGATGAGTTCTTCGGCTCTTGGTCAACAGCCTGTGATTGATCGTGACTATCTGTGTTTTCCTCTCCATCAGATTCAAATGTCATAGCATAGTCATCGCTGACTTCCGCTTCCTCATCCTCTATCTTGTCTCCTGTGATCTCTTCATCCTTCTCGTCAAACGCGTCTGAAAATCTTGCATCGGACAGAGGAGAGTCGTCGGGCATCTTAGTTTCTTCGTGTGTTGTCGTCATGTTAAAGGTAGGGTCGATTTGATTTCGAAGGACTGGGATATCTAGAGGATTTGGTGGTCGAACAGGTAAGGGAGACACTGGCGTTCGAATCTTCGTGTGGAACTCAGGTGGTTCCGAAGTCATAAATGCCTTTGTTATGAATCATATATGGGAGGTGGTATGGAATGCACAAAGAGGTAAGACAAGCTTTGGATATAAGGGCAGTGAATTCGAAGTATTCTCGATGGCAAGGTAGGGCGAGAGATTTGGGAAGAGTATGGAAGAAGAATGGATACGGCGATAGAGCTGTCAAGTGCAGTGAGCAGTGGGCAGTGAGCACGCCGAGAAGTAAGATTCGATTGGTTCTTTCGGCTTTGGGCTGAACTACAATCAAATTCAAGTTATTCTTTCTTTGGCGGTTGGGACGTGAAGAGCGATGAGAGTAATCGAGATTTGCTTTGTGATGCGCAGAATGATGGCGGGTGGTATTTGAGGATGAATGGATAGATGGGTGGATGATGGGTGGATGATGGATGGATGGATACAAATAGGAAGTCGATGAGCATATGAACAAGGTTGAGAAAAAATTAAATTCCTCTACCGAGTCTGCTAAGGTTAATATGACGAATATTTAGCATGAACAATAGGCAAGTTGAGGCCTCAGGCACGATGATACTTCGAGTCTCCAAAAGGGTGATTATCCAATGACCCAGATCGGGAACAGTTAAAATTGCTAGAGCAAAAGAGAAAGAAAAATGACAAAAATGAAATTGCCTTCTAACGGAGTCGAACCGTTGACCTCGACATTTCTTAGTATGAGTTACTAGTGTCGCGCCTGGAGATGATGTTAGTTTTGATGTTGTTGGATATTCAAGACATGGGTGTACTGACTCTACCAACTGAGCTAAGAAGGCTGCTGTTTGATGATGGGGCGAGCTTAAGAAAATTTATATACCAAGTTTTTCAGAAGCGCATACTTAATAAATTTCCATTAAGTTGAAGCTCTAGGTAACTTATATCCATATACCGCGCACATTCATGACAGAATGTTTAAAAAGTCGAAAATCCCCAAGATCAAGCGGGGAGTCATCAAGCTGCAATCGTCGGTAACATAATGTTCCAATTTTGCAGTACTGCTTACATAAGACTTCACATTCGCCTCGATTCAGAGCTAACATTTATTGCCTTTTTCGATACAATCGAAGCTAGACTTCAGGCAATGGACTGGAAGGCACCTTTCGAACATTTGCCAAACAGAAGCCTTCCAGAACCATTGCTTTCATCAGTCTAAACCATCACCAAGTTGCTGAAAGACATCTCGAATATGACCTTCAACAGCATCTTCTCTCGAACACTCGTGTTCTTTCAGAGGCCCATCATCCGGCCAATTTATGCGTCATCATTGCAAAGCAATTCAGCGCTTCTACACAACTGCAGAACATTTACTTCCAAAGGTCAGCCTAATGCGGATGATGAGGCTGAGTTTGATGCTGCCAGAAAGTGGTTCGCGGCCTTCGACGCTTCCACTATACCTGCGAAATTGTCCAAGACCACATTTTCTGCATCTTCAGGTCCTGGGGGGCAAAAAGTGAACAAGTAAATTAAGTCCCTGACACTTACAAAGTATAGCTACTAAATGATTATAGAACGAGTTCAAAAGCGACTACAGTATGGCCGATGAAGTCCCTTGAAAGCATCATGCCGAAGGTGATTCATCGTGAATTACTCCGTAGCTCGTACTATGCAGCTTCGTCTCATTCTATTCTGATCCAGTGCGATAGCAACAGGGGTCAGGTAGACAACAAAGAAGAGACATATCGAAGGCTACATGAGGAGATTAGGCGCATATACAAAGCATCTGTACCCGGTGTAACACCAGCCGAGCAGAAGAAAAAAGTTGAGCAATTGTGAGTGGCATATCTGCGTTTCATGGGAGAGCGGCCATGTTCCGTGGCGTTGTGTGATATTTGAGATGCGCGATTGGATGGTTGTCAGGAGAGATGAGCCGGTGCGGACTATGGTGCAGAGATGATCTCAGGAGCCAAGGCTGGCTTTCACATTGTGCTTATTATTAACATGCTTTGCAGGAAGGCGGCTGGAAATGCTGCAAGGCTTAGGATGAAAAAGCAACATAGCGACAAGAAGAAGTCTCGAAAGGGTGACTTTTAGAGTATTCTGGACTCGAAATTCTTGAAGAATGTTGACTTCTGGTCACCGAGTACAAAATTACTTCTTTTTCTGGACGAAACTATCATATTTGCAGACGCTCGCAAGGAACGCACCAAACCATTAAATGTCTCAGCCACCAATGTGATCAATCAAGGGACCAGAGTGCGGGGTTGTTACATAAATAGCACCACCACCTACCCACGTTATCCAGAGCAACATTTGGACCACTTCCTAAAAATGTTTCGACAATTCACGCCGGTATGCTACCTAGTACCAGAGAAGAATCACTCCTTGGGGAAACAATTCCGAAGGAGGTATGCTAAGTTCAACTTTGTTGGTCAAAAGAAAGAGGACGAGGATCTCCGGGAGTGGTATAAAGATTTCCGACCCGAGAAAATTCCAAGGAAGCCGGCGAGAATAATAAGGTGAGTTGAAGTAGGATCTCCAGAGCATTGAGCCAAGTTGTTAATGGACATTCAGGGAGTCTTCAAAGTTCACTATCCTGTATCCTCTCGACAAGTTGTGTGCCCCTATGCCTGCCACGATTCAGCAGAAAATCCGCACATCAGTCTTTGCTAGAGATGCAGATAGTCACAACGGCTTCCTTGAGGTATCCTCGGATGTCAAAGGTGATCCAGCTAGAGACGCCTGGGAGACATTCGGTATGGTTTTGCATGGAGCTGCTCGAACTTCGATCACTGGTTCAATGACCTATTTCCATCGGATACAGCCTAATGTGAAGCAAAGAAAGCTTGAAGCGATGTAAACCGACCTTGCAAATGGCCAAAGGTAAACAAGCTGATCATCACGCAGTTTAAAACTTGAAGCAGAGCACAAGGTGAGACGGTTTTCGGATCTAGATGATGACGAGAAGGTGGCGAAAGTAGAGGTGGCTAGGAACCGTGCCCTTGGGAGATGCTTAGAGAAAGCGCTCATACATTCCACCAAGAAGCGGGCACAAATTGAAAGAGAGATTCGCAGAGGATATTAGGCGATATGCGCGACCTCGGCGTCTACCGATATTGCAAACAGACTCGACGCTTTTCAGATGGCTATTGAGAAGTGTGTTTTCTCGATCATGGCGTTGCGGGGGACTGGAATGGATTTTTCAGGAATCAAGTTATGTTCTTTTGACAGGTTTATTATTATTTAGTTCAGTTTTCATGATCATTACTATCACAGTAACACTTCTAATACATCGATATTCTCATAGTCATTCGAAGTGTGTGCCTTCCTCTGCATTAATAGCATCGGCTTGCAAACCTACCACTTCAAATTCTAACCCAGATGTTACCACCAACGTTGTGTATATGTGCGAGGCTGAACACATCCTTCTCATTTATATCTCCTATCTATATAATTGTACGCTGGTACCTCCCCTGATCGAACCGCCCACTACATGGTATACACCTATCCGTTGGGACGTGACATGACCGCAGATGAATTGATAAATATTTGACGTCGAGAAGAGGCAGATAACGGAGGATAAGAAACTGAAGGGTGGTGTATGGTTAGAACTTGCATCTGGGGAACCGGGAATGGTTTCTAAGATCGGAGACCAGATGACTATAGGCACACCCTAGGTGTAGCCATCAGCAACTCGTGTTATACTCTTCATATCTCGTGCTAAATTGGTCAGGTGTGATGTGTATGGGAGTAGCATGCAAAGAGAAGATTGCATGGCTGAATCTGAGACTTTGGTATTATTTAGCACTTTTCAGCCTTATGAAATTCCCCATGACTATATGCAGCAAACGGACGACCAGTACGTATATGTACACTCCAAACGGACAACCTAACTCCATCAAAGTGTGATAACCATATGACCTATTCTGGCTTGATTTACATCTCTTCCCCTTCTAGAATTCTTCCCTTACTCCAACTTCCTCGCAGTATGTTCCAGCACAGTCTTAATTGCCGGATCAAGGTCACTGTATTTCAGTATTCCCTCTATCCATGCCTTCGTCTTCATCGACAATTGAGGCTTATTATTCGTAACCTCCATTGATTCCCTCAATCTATTCAGCGATGACCCAAGCGCCACAGCGAACTCGGGTGAGTTATGATCGATTCCGATCAAAGGCTGGCGAACATAACAATTGCACGTTGATGGCTCCTTCGCATATGATTCTCGCATGCAATCCAAAACATGCTGAAGAATCCTGGGTAGGCATCGAACTTGAGTGAAGGCGGCAAACATATCGAAAAAGTCTTCGGCTGCTGCTGGTGAGAAGAATGGCTGTTTTCGAGCGACGTCGAAGATAGCGAGAGGAATTGCACCGTTGAGCGCTGGAGTATTCATGGGGTCTTGAGCCGCTTCTTTGTCCACTCCAACCTTTGCCATCAGGCTGGGCTGCATTGTGTTGTCTTGGAATTCCGGAATGGCGATTACATCTTGCGAGGTCTCGAATCCGGATTCTGTAGCTGGCTCCTCTATCTCCTTTGGTGCTTCGATCGTTCTATCAATATCCAGACCAAGAATCTTCCTCCGCAGTGCGATCTTGGCGAGATAGATCATCTCCAGTTTCGCATACTCGATCCACAGATCCTTATTCATAGTACAGAACCTTGTTCCTCTCTGCATATAACTCCTCGCCTCATTCATATCCGCCTCCAACTCCAATGCCCATTTTGCCGCATATAACCATAATTCCGGCTTGGTGGGATGTAATCGTATCGCAGCAGTCAAGATGGCTTTGAACTTCTTTGTAGCCTTCGCGTTTCGGGCAAACTCCAAATATGACATCCATAATGCCAAATCTCCTGGGTGTTTCTTTACACCTCGTTCGAATATGTTGAAGATGCGCGCTTGTCCTGTGTGTGCTGAGCTGCCCTTGATGCGCATTCGTTTGCATCTTTTTTGGCGAAGTTGCTCCAAACTTATTTCCCACGCTGCATATCTTGCATAATCGACAGCTTTTGAGCCTCTTACCAATACTCTGTGTTCGAAATCGGAGCGCTTCTTGACTAAAGTTCGAATTTCATCCTGAGGAAATTTCTCGTTAGAAACTACTCTTGCGCAAAGCTAGATTGAGGCAAAGGATGGAGATTGCTGAGCCAACCTTGGTAAATATCTTCTTTTGCTCGAATTCCTGCAACTGAGGAACAGATTGCTCAAGGTAGAATCTTGCCTTATCGTTTGCGCCCGACATGTTTATTTATCGACGATTGCCTTGTCATCTACTCGAGTAGAAATTCTCGAAATTCTTCTAATATTTTCTGATGCTCGGATATATGATATTCCGTATCGTCCAATTAGCATTGACCTTAGCTTCCTCGCAGGGATACTAGCGTCATTTCAACCACTGACGCGTTGCGCATTGAGCGCAATTCAGACAGCTCCACCACAAAAGGGAAGGAAATTGCGATTTGCTGCCTGCGCCGTGCAACGATAACCTTGGAGGGGTGTCCAATCGATATCATTAGCGCTCTCGGCTTTTCGGAGTAGTCAGCCTTCTTGTCCGTACCTTACTTCCCAAATATTTATACTTAAAGGACCTGCATTTCGACTATCGACCTTTTCGGATGCTCCGGACAACGCTCGTTTGAATGAGAAATTTCGCATAGCACAAGTGATATCCTATCACAGATGGCACCCAAATTTAAGGACGGCGACGTTGTGTTCGCTTTCTCTGGAAAATGGGTGTCATGGGCTCATACTGCTATCGCATATAGTGAGGCCACTCAGCATTTTTTTCTTGGCTATTTTGGAATGGCTAACAGTGAACAACAGCTGCTTTCATAAGCGCACTTATCGTCGGCGTGTCACTACATTACCACAAGATCGTTCAGAATGAATACTATGGATATCCGGACGAGTGGTTCCCTTCAGTGTCTGCGACAATTGGGGACCGATACCCGGAACGCTCTTTTTTCATGGTTTTTATAGCCATTACATCTGGTACGTTGAAAGGACAGCTATGCGGGTTTATGCGCGTCTGACATTATGCAAAGGTCCTAGATTTGCTCTGGTTGGACTATGGTATCTTCTCACTGCGCGAAAGAACGCGACTCTTCCTAAATTCGTTGCATTTATGGGTGTTTTCCGGACATTTACCTGCGGTGGATGGACATACGTTACCTCGACAGACGACCACGATTGGCATGATATTTTTATGATCTCATACTTAGTTGCTACTTTGCCATGGACTCTGGGATGTCTGGCTTTGAGTCCGAACAATGCTCGAGCAGTTAAATACCGAAAATACCTTGCGGGGTCCTTCTTTGGGACCCTAGTACCATTGGTATATTTTTTCATTCAACACAAAGTCCATAAGGTTGCTGGAGGTAATATTGTCCTCAGTTCTGTCAGCCCAACTTACGCTAATATATAATTCAGCTTATACCACATACGCCTTCTTCGAGTGGGCTCTTATTTTGTTCGATGTTGCATTCGATGCCGTTACGGCTCTCGATTTCGAGACATTCGAATTGGTTGTTAAGGATGTGAAGGGAGTATCTAAGGGGTACGTCAATTGGCTTCCGAAATAGTTGTATACCATTTGTGTGGGAAGATCGTACAATATGAACATATCTAAAATATATATTATCTTTAGAAACACGGAGATGGTAGCAGATAAAGTTCTTGAGAAGGAGTATGTGATATCCAAGCCCTCGTGGAAATTCCTATGCTAATCGGTAAGTAGAAAAGACAAGGAGGTTGGACAAGTCTTTGGCCAATCGTTTTCGTGGCCTGAAGCTTTCGATGCAGCAGCCGATGTCTACAATGGCGTAAGTCTCCCCACGAATATTATTTGAACTTTTGCTGATTTCGTCTTAGTTCGTCTTTTGGTCAATGCTGACTTCTCTGGGTATATGCGTCTGGTGTAAGTACTGAATCATATAAAGATTGGCAGTCCACTCACGCGGAACAGACTTCCCCCTATGGCACATGGGTATATCCGGCTATGAAGTTATGGTGATGTGCACCGTTTCTCCGTTCCTGTTGGGTATTCGATCGATACGAAATCTGGTTGTCAGGAACCTTCGAGCATGCCATCTAATTTCATTGGTCGGACTTGCGGCGTATCAGGTCACCAGTCCAGCGCCTAGGCTATTCACCGTTGGCTTCGGCATCTGGATGTCATGCCTTTCATGGGCTGCTACTTGGTATGCGGAAGCAGGGCAACCTGGCCGTCTAGAATCTAGAATATCTGCTTGGACTATTGGTCTCCTCGCATCTAGTGTCGTCAAGTTTATGTTCCACACCAACAATCCTATCTGGCCAACGTCACATGCCGAAAACGGTGGCTTGAATGGGTATGGTTTCATCATTGCTGTTTTTGCCGTTCTGCGCTCTACACGCAAAGCGCCAGTAGCGGGAAATGAGCTTTCGGTCCAAGGTCGAAAAGAAGGGTCATCAGTCCTTGCAGGGCTTGGTATAGGTGGTCTCTTCTTTGCTCTGCATTCGTTGCTTTCAGATTCCAGCACAATGATTCTGTGGGTGTGGGAAGGTTACCCAGTTCGCGGTCCAATTTCAGCACCTCATGGTGCGTGGACGATCGCTGCTATGGGAGCTGGTCTTGTCCTTGGACTTTTCAACGAATCATTGGCACGTAGCTGGACTATGTACGGCTTGGGATGCGTTGGTGCTGCCATGCTCACGCTCTATAGCCACTGGAAAGGATATTATGGTGCCTTAATATTGACTGTCTACCTGATGGCAGCATCAGTACCACTCCTTGCCTCTG
The DNA here is from genome assembly GCA_002946425.1 of Rutstroemia sp. NJR-2017a BBW. Lineage (NCBI taxonomy): Eukaryota > Fungi > Ascomycota > Leotiomycetes > Helotiales > Rutstroemiaceae > Rutstroemia > Rutstroemia sp. NJR-2017a BBW. Next base: position 352,382 of record NJPT01000052.1, read on the forward strand.
CGGCTCGAAAAAGCCCTGCCAAAACTTTCGGCATCGGTTTCTTGGTATATAACTTCATGGTCCTGTTCCATGTTTGGGTTGTAGCCTATGCTTTCGTCCCTGGTGGACCACTTGTACGTGAGCATACGGATTGGGTCATGACCACGACAATGCTGTTGATTGGGTGCGGTGTCTTCGCGACAGTCTCTTCAACTCCGGCTGCCCAACGAAAACGGTTCAACGCCTATCTCAATGCGCGAAAACAACGTCTCTACTACCTCTATGTCATGGTCGCCCTTCAACTGGTTTCAGTCTCAACCGCATACCTGCGATTCCCCACTTACGACTACGTTCCATATCACAAAGACGAGAAGATCTTCACAGCAGGTATCTGGACCATCCACTTCAGTCTCGACAACGACATGTGGTCTTCAGAATATCGCATGCGCGATGTCATCAAAGAACTCGAAATCGACGTCATTGGGCTCCTCGAATCCGATCTCCAACGCATCATCATGGGCAACCGCGACACGACGCAATTCCTCGCCGAAGATCTCGGCATGTACGTTGATTATGGACCAGGCCCTAACAAACACACCTGGGGCTGCGCTTTACTTTCTAAATTCCCTATCCTCAACTCAACGCACCATCTCCTGCCTTCTCCCGTGGGCGAGCTCGCTCCGGCGATTGCGGCTACGCTGGATGTTTATGGTGAAATGGTCGATGTATTCGTCTTCCATTCAGGCCAGGAAGAAGATCCCGAGGACCGCAGACTCCAATCCGAGTACCTCGCCGATCTAATGGGGGCATCAACCAATCCGTCAATTCTTCTCTCCTACCTGGTTACGAAACCGTTAGAAGGTAACTATAATACGTACGTGAGTGAACGCTCGGGTATGCATGATATCGATCCGAGCGATTGGGATCGATGGTGTGAGTATATTCTTTATAAAGGGCTCAGGAGGACGGCCTATGCGAGGGTTTCCAGATCCACGATTACGGATACGGAGATCCAGGTGGGGAAGTTTAAGGTCGGGGAGAAGGAGAGTGCGAGTGAGCAGGAGAGGAATAAGATGTTGGAGGAGGAGAAGGTGCCGGTGGGGGAGAGGTTCCCGGCTTTGTTTAGGGGGGAGGGGGTTAGGGGGCATAGGTATCATGTTTTTGATGAGCCGAGGTATTATGCTTAATTGGGGTGTGAGGGGAGAGGGAATTATATCGGATCTAGGGGGTGGATTATCCTTCTATAGGGAAGTGGAATATATAGCAAGAGTATAGAACAGCACGGCATATGTGCTTCTATGGTTAGTTGGTTGGTTGATGAAACGGCTGAAAAGAACGTACCGGTGTTCATAATTGGAACATTATGGCTCGTGGGCTTGGGATTGAAAACGGCAATTGAGGGGAAGAGGAAGCAAGGGATGCTAATAATGGGTGGGTGGTTTTAGGGAAAATATGTATGCATGTATGATATTAGGATCCGAATGGTTGATTGGTTGATCGGTTGATTGATGGTGATGGTGAGGGTGATGGTGATCATGGTGAAAATAGCGGCATTTAACGTTACTGTAAGCGTGAATCCCCTACGTAAAAAAGTTCATCTATAGCTGCGTTACTATATCTACATATGATCATGCGGTATGAATTGTATCCTGTTTCTTTAGAGCAACCAATACTGCAGAGTGCATGGACCTAACACCACCTCTCCTCCATATACTGCTCACAGAGTAAATAGTAAAACAACATATCTTTACTTCGTTATTTTCTTCATTGATTGATTTGCTGCTTATCTGTATGATTAAGCCTTTAACGCCTTCCCCTTTGCTCCTTTCATTCCTTGCTTGCTTCCTTCCTTGCGCCTGAAAATGCTTATATGTGGATTGCTAGATAGATACATAGTTGAATGAAAGTTTCATCCCATTTCCACCACCAAGCCTTTCCTATCCATCTCCTCTTCCATTATCCTCCACCACCATCTTCGTTATGTGTGTACGTTCATGTCTTATTGGACGGACTTTTTCTTGGTCTGATGTTTTGAGAGGAAGAGCTGTACTCGGTTGTAGGCTCTTGGTGTTCCGGGACGTGTGTTTAGGGAGACTTGTATGTCGATTACTTCCTCATCCACCACCTCACAGCTTGCTTGCTCACTCATCCCATCCCCATCATCTCATCCCATCCCTCATCCCATCCCTTATCCCATCTCATCCCCTTTCTCATCCCATCCCAATCATCTCCATCATCCCACTCCCCCTTCCCATCCCCAGCCCCTAAAACCTCATCCCCACCCCCAACCGCTCCAACTCCGTCTCACTAATCACACTCGGCGCAAAACTGCTCTGCGTCCGCTGACTCGTATTCCGACTCAACCCGGCGTTCCCGAACCCGCCCCAATTGCCCTGGATACTGAGCGGGGAGACCATGTCTATGTCTTCGTATTCGTAGTCGCTGGTGTTGGTTTGTTGGCGGTGGAGGTGTGTGGTGGGATATTGTGGTTGTGGTGGAGGAGGAGATTGGGATAGGGGTTGGGAGTGAGAGAGGGATTGCGATTGTCGGTTTAGAAGCTGGACGAATGCGGGGGTGAAGGTGGCATTGGAGGAGAGGCTGGAGGAGCGGGAGGAGGTGGTGGTGGTGCGGGAATGGGTGGAGCTGTTGGTGTAGGTGCGTTGGGGGGCGGGGAATTGGAAGGGAGGGAGGGGGAGAGGTCGAGTTGGGGGAGGGGAGAGAGGTTCGAGGGGGAAGGGGGCGGGGAATTGTGGTTGGGGGTGGGTGGTGACATTTCGTTCGAGGGATTCGTGGGATGGGGTGGGGCGGGTGGGGGCTAGAGCTGCGATTATTTGGTTGGTGAAGTGAGGGGTGGCGGAAGCGGAGAAGGAGGGAGTGTGTTGGTATGGTGGTTGGGATTGAGATTGGGCGAGGTAGCTGGTGTCTTCGTCATCGAGGGGAAAGCCCATTGTGTCGTGGCGGAGGAGGGGTCGAATAGGCGTATTTGGTTCGGAGGGGATGGTCATGGTGTGTTGACTAAGACGGTTTTGGTCGGTGAAAGGATCGCGGGTTGTAGGGCGGGAAGCGAAGGGGTCGGATGGAGCGAGAGAGTTTGCTCCTGTGGTGGCGACGAGATGGAGAGGGTGCGGAGTGGGGAGTTCATCGTATGCGGGAAGGAATTGGTCGGTTTCCATTGCGGCCTCGTGGGATACGTTGAAAGGGGTGGGTTGTCCGTCATGCATATATTGGCCTGCGCCTTGATAGGATGTATCGGTCATGACGGAGTATTGAGGTGTGGAGAAATGACTGTTGTTTTTGACGAAGGAGACGCCGGCGAATGAATCGTTTACCTGGCTGTAGGTTGATGGCTCGGCGGGTCCTTTTTCGCCTTGTTTTCTGCCTTTTCGCCGTTGGAGGCAGTAGATGGCTAGGACGGATATGATTAGAATTCCTCCCACGCTACCAAATATACCACCTATTATTGCCGCTCGCTGCGACGACGATAGTCCAGTTGATGAGCTAGATGGTGAGGAGGTAGGGGGTGGAGAAGTTGTCTGGCCTAATGCTGAGGAGACTAGCGTAGATGCCGAAGAGGAGCGGGAGGAAGTGAGGGTAGATGCTGAAGAGGCGGGGGAGGAAGTGGCCATGGATGCTGAGGATGTGATCGAGGAAGATGTTGTCTGGCTTAACAGCGACGTGGAGAACGTAGATGCTGAAGACGTGGGTAAGGGAGAACTTGTCTGGCTTATTGGTGTAGAAGCGATCGCAGATGGATATGTAACAGCCGACGTCGATATCGACTGATATACGCTCGTCGGTGTGGTATAATATGGTGCCAGTGCTGTTGTAGCTTGAGTTCCATATGGTGCTTGCTGTCCATTCTGCCCATTCGGATCCCAACTGGAACTTCCCCCAGCGTCACCCATCGTCACTCGGTACCCGTCACGGGATATTGACTTCAACCCAGCACCGACGAAATAGACGACCTCGAATATGGTACTTCGGAAGGGTAAAGAGAAGACGGTAAAACAACAGAGAATATAATCACACGGCGCAAAATGAGCGTGATTACGAAACAACACAATGTCGCGAAGAAGGAAGAAGAACAGGAAGAGCTGAAATACAATAAAGCAAAGCAAAGTAAAGCAAAGCCATGGCCAAGAAAAGCCGGACAAGGCAACATTAAGAATGAAAAACGCAAAAACAGCAGCACTCAGCCTTAACAGTGAATTGAAACACGAGTTAACTAAGCCGGAGCAGACCTACGTTTTCTTGCTCTTTTTGTGGAACTGTGGTTCTGTGACAGGGCGCAGTCCTTGAAGACGGCATTAAAGTTCTTATGGTGAACAATACTTGAATCAATACTTCGGTACAAGCAGATAGAGTACAACACCGAGCTCTGGTATGGAGACCGGGGGAGGCGGTGTTGTACAAAGCTCAACTGCTATATTTGTGACAACGCGTACGTCGGTCGTAGCGGTAGGGTTAGGTGGAGCTGTCGAGGCTAAGTTCCAGCGGTGGGGACTGCAGATGTATCACGTGTAGATCAAACGCAATGGATACGATACTTTTGTTGAAGTACTTCGCGCCGAAGAAGAATACGAATTGCGAGATAGATGTTGGATAAATGGCGAGTATCCCTTCCCTTACTTTCGTTTGAGTTTTTGGTGACTTTTTCAGATGTCATTGCCATTGACAAATGCGCATGCATGAATATGGCGTTTGAGGCTGGATCTTCCTTGGGTAAATCGTGCGAAAGCACCGAATGCCGGTTATTCGAGGGGTCGAAAAGTAGGCGTATTGCTGGGATGTAGCTACAAAGATTGAGTGGACGAAGCAAATTGCATGGAGTTGCTGATCGGATTATCGATGCTGCTGCTGCTGCACCAGTACAAATGAACGATAGCAAGTACCGCCAAGTAGATGTTGAGATGATGGAATTTCTAGAGTGCTCGTGCTGTGTGTGTTGACTCTGGTGAGTCTGGTCTGCGTACTCGCGAGTAGACAGCAGACCCCTGAAATCCAAAGCGACCAATAGAGTTGGAGCTACTCGAGGATCTGTCTTACAAAGTACCCTCACGCCAGCCCTCCAATAATGCTTAAAATAGACGGGCGGACCAACAAAAAGATCTACAATCTTTTATCGGTGGCTACAACTGCCTTGACGACTTGGGAAGTATCGATTGGACTGCTCGGGAGGATTTTAACTGATCAGCTCATGAGTGTACATACTTACGTAGGAGGTACATGATACTAGAATCTTGATATTTGCTACTTGATACTTGGCTGAGGGCATGTGAAAGATGAATTTCTTCTCTCCTTACTCTTACTGAATACCTCGCTTCCCACTCACTTAGGTTACAAAGAAAGAGTATTTGTTATATCTGCATTGAAATCCACATAGTAGCAATGATACCCAACTGCCCCTCGCCCCTCGCCCCTCGACCCTTGTACTGTACCACCTTAATTGAGTTTTGGTGACTGCTTATCCTGCCTCGCCTGCTAGTACTTGTGCTTTCTTACCTCGCTTCTGCTGATTCTGCTCCTGCTGCTACTCCCCTACTACTCCTTCTTCTGTCTCTGCCTATCCATCTGCTGTGTCCTGTGTACCCGTATCCTGTGTCCACTTCGGCATCCTTGATTTGGCGGAAGTTTGACGGCTCAGTCTGTAACTCTCTGTTTCTGTCGTCGGTAACCTTACGGAGTAGCCGTTGTGAAATTTAGGTTACTTTTGCCCCGCAATCCGAGTTCATCCTTTCATAATTTATCAATTACCCAACCAAGAGTCCAAGAGAAGCAGTGCTTAGTGCTAAACCCCGACAAAACATTCGGTTCTGGATTCATCTCACCCGATCCTTTTGTCATATCTACCACAATCTTTATTTTGCCCATTTGCTTGAGCATTTGATTTTATATTCTTCGCGACGACTTCCTGGCGCACAATTCCATCATCTCTCCCCCGAAATACGAAACAAGATGGCTGCCCAAGACCCTCAACAGGGTAAACCGCAGGTCCAAGCATGTCGATACAAGACCGGGAAGACTTTGGGCGCAGGATCATACTCCGTCGTCAAAGAGTGTGTGCACATTGATACTGGAAGATACTATGCTGCGAAGGTCATCAATAAAAGGCTGATGGCTGGTAGAGAGCACATGGTATGTTTGCTTCGTCGCATGTCGTTGCTCGTCTTCCTTGCGTCCAACTAATCTGTTTGTTCACTCATAGGTTCGCAATGAAATCGCTGTACTCAAACGTGTGTCGATGGGACATCAGAATATTCTCACATTAGTCGATTACTTCGAGACCTTAAACAATCTATACCTCGTCACCGATTTGGCGCTTGGTGGGGAATTATTCGATCGAATCTGTCGAAAAGGTTCCTACTTCGAGTCTGACGCTGCAGAGCTTATTCGAGCCACCCTTTCCGCGGTGGCTTATCTACACGACCATGGAATTGTTCATCGCGATCTGAAGCCGGAAAACTTACTCTTCCGAACGCCAGAAGACAATGCCGACCTCCTTATCGCAGACTTTGGTCTAAGTAGAATAATGGATGAGGAACAATTCCACGTTCTTACGACGACCTGCGGAACGCCAGGATACATGGCACCAGAAATCTTCAAGAAGACCGGACATGGAAAGCCAGTGGATATCTGGGCCATTGGCGTTATCACATATTTTTTGCTATGTGGATACACTCCATTTGATCGAGACTCCAACTTGGAAGAAATGCAAGCTATTCTTATTGCCGACTACAGTTTCACACCCATAGAATACTGGAGAGGTGTGAGTCGCGGCGCTCGAGAGTTCATTAAAAAGTGTCTTACGATAGACCCTACGCAACGGATGACCGCCCACGAAGCATTATCGCATCCATTCGTAACCGGCGAATCCGTCTCGAAGGACGGCAAGGGCAGTGATTTGCTCCCAGTGGTAAAGAAGAACTTCAACGCACGCCGCACACTCCACGCTGCTATCGACACCGTGCGCGCCATCAACAAGCTTCGAGAAGGCCAAGCGGGCATGATGGATGGTGTACAATCTACCGACCCTCAACGCGGAGCCAAACCCTTGAATTACCATGCGACCAACGATTCCGGAGTTGGCGATATGGGACATGATGGGGCTATGGACGTAGATTCGGGATATGGTACTGGTGAAACAGCTAATGTTGATGCGTCACAAAGGGAAGAATTCATGAGGGGCATTGAGAGGACATCAGGGCAGGGCCAAACGGAAGCACAAATCGAAGCGCAAACGAGGAAAATAGCGGACACAACCAGAGGCTTATGGAGTGCTGGGGCGGCTAAGATTTCTGGACGGTAATGATATTTGGTTGTGTTGATGAACGTTTTTCCAAACAAAAAGCAAGTTTCTCTTGCACCGTTTTCCCCACGTCCTTCAACACCGGATATTTGCGCTTTTTCATACCTGGAGAGTTTGGGAGGGCGGGAGTTTCTTTTTTTGATCCATTTTGCAAGCGGATTACTACGCTTTATTTTCTCCTTCTTTTCTTCTTGAACTTTTTCTTCGAGGCTATTTGCGGGGTCGCTGGCTACCTACATACTTCTTCAGATGAGAAGATTTTGGTTTGATATGATGATGATGATAATCATGCATGTATGGGTGGGAGTGGGAGCAGGAACTGAACTGGGACTTCAGATAATCAGTTATAAAACTTTCTAGGCTAGGAGTAGAGAGAAATGATTAATGATGTGATGATGGGGTTGATGGTATATATGTCACTATTTATTTGCTTATTTGTGCTGTTGAGGTTCTGATCTGATTGCGGTTGATACTTGGGCATGGATGGATATGTTGTGTTGTGATGGTTGGTTTGTTTGGATGATGTCGAGATGTTGTCGAGGTCAACATCATGATCATGATGAAGACGATGGAGACTAAGGAACCCACAACATGGGTGCGTGATGGGTAGGGTAGAGCTTTCTCCTCTCCTATCTTCATTTCCTCGAGGCGACCCAGTTTGCTTCCTGCCAGAGAGGTAAAGTGGTGTAGTGTGTGTATCCATGGCTCAGAATCCATGGCTCAGAATCCATGGGTCAGATGAGATAACCGTCGAGTGCGGTGGATCGATCTTGCCACAGATGCTTGCGTAGTTTTTGTTCGCTTTATCAACGCACTGCTCTCGGTCCTGATCCTGGTTGATATTTATGGATGGGTATGATATATAGTGGTGGAATTTTAATCCAATATCAAGATGCCGTCAAGATCAATATCATGATGAAGACGAAGGAAGCCTAACCTCGCCGTGTATGGCGTGGTTACAACGATCTCTCCTGATTGAAAACAGAATATCAGTGGACAATTGAATCAATTAATCCGATGACTTGTAAATTTAGAGCCTTTTATTTCACATTTGGCTGTCGAGTATCTACTAGGACAAATTTGAGTACTTAAATTCGACTGAGGGGTCTCAGGGGTTAACCTTACACGGACATAAGAAATCAAACCGAGTAATCTTTCTTGATCTCAATTCCTCTCATCATCCCTCATTCCACGAGCAGCTCATAAATCTAAACAAGACCCGAACTCCGTCCTACTGCATCTTCCTATATCATATCTCTCATTATTCTCCCGCTATTGCCTACGTCACTAACTGTTCCGCCACTTCACCCCGCCCCCCGATGCCCCATTATTCAGACAATCATACTACTGCCGACCAGCTTTGTACATGACTGGAAATATTGCGTAGCCGCCTCTTGCGGTACATAAACGTTCCTACTAAGTTGCTTGCGAATATCAGAAGGAATAGCAACATCAGCAGGACCGTGACGGAGAGGAGCCCGAATATTGAGAAGAGGACAAATCCGGACGTTGCCGATTGGAAAGTGTTGCTGTCTTGTAAGTCACCTGTTGCAAGACCTGTTTGCATTGCCCCCAGAATGAAGGCGACATAGACTACAACTGAAGCTATCAGAGCGAAGTTTGTTTCAAAAAAGGTCGAGTACTGATTCCAGGCTTGCGAATAACCTCTGAGCGATAATTGCGAGATACGATGGATCTTGCTCAATCGTCCAAGCCGCAGCTCCCCGTACAGAAACCGCGAGTTGACCTTGTCGTAGATGTGCTCCGTATCCAATTCTTGGACGAAACTTCTCCAGGAAGGCCAGGTGATTGTAGTGGGGATGAGATGCTTCTCTTGCGCAATACGAAAATCGCTTTCGAAGCAGATCAACGCAGCATACGAGAACAGGAAACCTGTAGCAGCTCTCCAGCGCTGTCGCTGATTGCACTCGGCTTGATCGCTCTGCACAGACTGCTTGTCGTGGATCGGACAGCCACACTGGTCTCGACAGGTCAAATATCGAAGCCAAAACTGTCTTTCCAGTAGAAATCGTGGGAGAGGTTTCAGCATTATACGATTAGACGACCAAACCAGGTGTAGATCCATTTGTTCTGTCACCATAATATCTCGTCCGAGAATCAGTTGGTAATGAAGTGGTCGAGGCGGCATAGGTCGACCGGCTAACCATAAGTAATTAAACATCTTAGTGAGCCTGCTCAGGTCCAGTTCCTTCTCAATCCATTGCGAATCTTGCAAAGTAGGAGCTGCTAGATCATCGTGAAATGTACGATATAAAGCAGGCAAAAGTGACTCGAAGCTTTTCTGGTCGGCTTTCGTGATTCCTGTGTTCAATAATTGCGTCTCGAATGGAGGTTCCTGTGCAGAGTTAGACTGCCCCTCGTTGCATAGTTGCACTTACTTGGCTCCAATTTTCTTCCATCACTGAAATGCCCGCTTTGGCGTTACTGGTAGACATTGTTCATGGATAAAAGAAGTCAGTTAGAATCGACTTTCTTCTTTACTTTCATTGCGAACTTGGTTGTGGTACAGACTCAAGCCACTCCATATTCTGCTGTCCTATGTAGTAACTATGTGTTCTAATTAAATGTTAGTAAGATGCCCCTAATTTGGGGGTGGATGTCAAACAACCTGGCGTTGTCAAGAATTTAGATTGCGACCGTTTCAATTCCGTCCACGATGACAACACTAGATGCAGTCATCAGTCAGCCGTACCAGGCTCCGCGATACTACCCTAGAGTGGATCTATTCGCATTATTAGATCAACAATCACGCCCCGGGAAAAAGCAAATAACGAAAGGAAAACCAACTTTATCTGTCTTCGATGATATCGAAGCATATCTGTCAGAAGATATGTCCCTAAAACGTTCAGGAACCCGAAAAGTTACCGCAGGTGTAAGCAACCGTGCTAAAACTTACGATGTTGTTCAACAAGAGGTTGAAGTAATCTATCCTGGTGAACAAGATAGCATCAAATCTGACATCGAGTACTGTTACCCTTCGTTCCAAAGATAGTGTATCTAATATTTCTTTTTAGTATTGTCTTTGTCCCTGGATTGGGCGCACATCCGCATGATAGTTGGAAGTCGACCAAGACCGACTGGAACTGGATGAAAAGTGCGGATGGTCTTCGTGCGGCGTTTCCAAAAGCACGGATACTTTTATACAAGTATGAGTCTGCATGGCAAGGCCCGCTCAAAGTTAGCCAGTTCCTGGACAACATTGCCAAGGTCCTCTTGGTGGCTTTGAGAAGTAGACGGGAAGACTGCAAGAAAAGACCGATAGTTTTCGTTGGACACAGCATGGGAGGGTTGGTCATTGCCAAGGCAATCACAATTCTGAATGCGCAACAGGAGCTCTTTCCGCTCATGCTCGAAGCTATATCCGCAGCAATATTTTTCGGCACGCCTTTCGCAGGAGCTCCAATTGCTGCATGCGCAGCCATGTATGCGTACTGGGCAGCAAAGCAACACAAGGCTACTACTTCTAAGTTGTTGGAAGTTATGGAGCCTGGCAATGAAGCGTTGCGAGAACTGAAAGATGAATTCAGACGAGTTTCAGCCAAATCCAGGAACAAGATCGAGCTGTTATGTTTCTGGGAGGAACAGCCAACCGACTTTTCCGAAATGGGCCATCTCCCGGCACTTTTTGGCTTGACAAAGCGTCTGATACCTAAGGAACTCTCTGAGTTTGTCAGTAAAACCTCGGCAACATTCGAAGGCGACGTGCCGAACTATGGTTTAGCCAGCAACCACAGAGATCTTGTGAAATTCGACAGCGCTAGAGATGGACGATGGAATTTTGTGGAAAATATTTTGAAGAAGGCGATACATGGAGCTTACCTGACAGCTAAAAATCGAATTAATTCAGCCCGTGACATAGAATTGATCGATTTCAAGGGGATAATGGAAGCACTAGATAGTGCAAGATTACATCCTGGCCATCTTCGAAAAATCATGGTTAAAAATCCGGGGAAGTCGACCTTAATATCTGAAGAGCATGAATACATCGACTGGCTCGACCAGGGTGGAATTGAACGGCGGTCAAGCAGTACCGCAAAAGTAGACGGCCTCTGGGTTCGGGGAGCGGAGGGTAGAGGCAAGACAGGAGTGATGCTTTCTGTCTTGGACGATTTGGAAAGTCTAACGGAAGCTATAGAGGTAGCGAATGGAGATCCGATCCTGTTTGCATATTTTATGTGTGATGCGGCAACAGATTACTGCAATGCTGAGGATTGCCTAAAGTCCATTATCTGGCAACTGGTTGCTCAGGAGAAAGCTTTGGCGACGTATGCAAAAGATTTTGTCAAAGAGAAGGGGAAGAATGGCGTAGCCAAAGCACGAGCAACATCAACAGTGGAGAATTTGTGGAAGGCATTACAAGGTATGCTTGCAGACGAATTCACTGGGAGCCGTGTTCACATTGTTCTAAGTAATTTACATCTGCTTCCTGAGCACTTGGACTCCACCGCTAAGCTGCTGAACTTGTTGAAGCTCGAGCTCGAAGGCCGTCAAAATAACGACCCCAGTCGAGTCATGGTGAAATGGCTCATCACAAGTCGTGCGACATATACCATCCAAGCAGCGTTGGAAGTGGAACATCTCCGGGTGATCAACCTGGAGGATGAGAAGTTCAACAACCAATTTCAAAATACACTGCGCAAGCATGCGAAAAGCAAAGTGGAGAAGTTGGAGATCGAGAAGAAGTACAAGAAGGCTCTTGCATGGTTTGTTCGTAGCTTGATTGGGGAGCGAGCACAAAATACCTCATGGATCGATATTACGTGTCTTCAGCTTGAAGAGCTGCCAGAAGCCGAAAGCGAGTTGAGAGTCCGAAGAATGCTTGAAGCCATGCCCCAAGAACTAAACGTCTTACTGAAGAATGCATGGCTTCAGATCTTTAGGACGGCAGGAGAGTATGGAGAAAATGTTAAGGAGATACTCCGAGCCCTTATACTTACGGTCGAGGAACCCACGGAAGCCGAATTTGCTGTTCTATGTGGACAAGACGGATCCGATCAGGACAGACAAGAGCTTAGGCAATCCATCGAGAAGTGTAAGCCACTTATCTCGGTAAACCGCACTGTTTGTTTCATGAATAGTGCAGTAAAACAACACCTGATCAGCAATGCAAACGACTTGCTTGGATTATCGACCCAAGAAATTGCAAGACAGCATGGTCTTCTGGCGCTCAGATCATTTTCTTACCTCAAAGAGAAATTAGATTTTCCAGAGAAAGTTGCTCCGTCAGTGCATAGCGTTGACATGAACGAGGAAGGCTCCAGATCTGATGCCACCGATTCCGCCGACGAAGATCCAGATGAAAAGACAGACTTAGAGGAAGATGAGGAAGCAAGCGTTGACGACGATGACTCATCGTATAACGATCATGACTGGGACGAGGAATCGGAGCCCGATCCTGATCCAGAAGCTGAAGAGCTCGAGAAACTGGGAGTCTTGCCATATATGGTCAAGAATTGGCTGAAGCATGGTAGCAAAGCTACCATTGGGTTCGCGGATGATTTAAGTCTTGACGAGGAATTTTGGAAACCTGGTTCGCTAATAAGGCGCCGATGGCTCGTAGAATACAAGCGAAACACGAAGGACTTCGAATATGAAGATTTGGGAGAGATGAATGCGATGCAGATCGTGGCGGCAGTTGGGTTCAGGCAGTTGCTGATAGCGCTTATCGAAAACGGACACGAAGATGAACTAGATGGGTATGAAGAATCTGATACCACCCCGGTGAGGCAATACCACTTGGCATACATCCTAACGTACCAGCTAACAGGATTATTCCCTCAGCTTTGTTTTGCTTGCGCATTCGGCAACTCGGATATGGTTGAAGAGTTACTTGATAGAAAAGTAAAAATCAATACCGGTGAAGAGAAAGAGGAAGATACACCTCTACATTTTGCTGCAGAAAAAGGTCATATCGAAGTCATGAGGAAACTGATCTTAAGAGGGGCAAGTCTTAACGCCTACAGCGAATATTCGGGATATGTGATTAACTCGGCTATATCTTCTGGCAACTTCACCGCCGTAGAAGTTCTTGTGCAGCATGGCGTTTCATTATCCATCGATCGCGATGATGTCGAGACCCCACTAGAACAAGCTGCCTCACTCTCTGATGTTTCGATGCTAGAGTACTTGATGGAGAAGTACGCTGATCAGCTATCTCCGGAAGAATACAGCAAGGCGTTGATTGCAGCTGCGGCAGCTGGGAGCATCGAGATACTGAACAAGCTACTCCCTTTTCAACATAGCCATAACGATTACCAAGCCGCTTTGGATGGCGCTGCAGAGGAAGGCAATTGGGAAATCACTAAGGCCCTCCTTGAAATAAGAGCAGACCTTTCTTGCGACAAGGTCTTCTATGAGGCAGCTACAAGAACCGATAATCTAGAAGTTCTTGAAGCACTTTGGGAATATACGAAAGGAAATATCTCGGGTGAAACTCTGGATCAGTCACTATATGAGACAACGGACAACATGAAAACCAAGACAGTGCAGGTGTTGTTGGAGAAATTCGGAGCTGATGCCAATGCTCACGGCGAAGAGTAAGTCTCTATTCGAATGTCGTAAGAGCTTAGCTCATCGATAACTTCGAATTTTCCACCTATAACATCCACATCTATGCCTATCACAACTTCTTTATTTCGCGCTTCGATATGCAAATTCCTTTGCAGCTTTCTATGCTTGGAAAACTAATACTCGATAGGTACGGCAATGCTCTGACAGCTGCAGCATATGACGGTACACTTGACATCCTTAAGCTGCTGTTAGACCACGGTGCAGACGTCAATTCTGAGGATGGCTGGGCTTTACAGACAGCTGCAGCAGAGGGACACGTTGATATTGTGAAGGAATTATTGATTCGAGGCGCTAATGTTAACGCCCGTACGTCCAACCCAAACTTTCCGCAACGGACTGCGCTTTACGGGGCTTGTGAGTTAGGCTGGGACGAGATTGTTGATATCTTGCTTGAGCACGGCGCGGATCCGAATCTTGGTGGAGGTGAAAATGACTACCCCATTCTTGCAGCAGCGAGGAATGGTGAGTCAGAAATCATTAACAAGCTCATCTTGGCCCACGCCGATGTCAATGTAGTGAGTGGCGATGATGGGTCTACTGCTTTGATACTCTTTGCAAAGAACTTCTCGGGACTCGAGCCTTTGGAGCGTCTAATAGACGCCGGTGCAGCAATAGATGCCACAAATAACGATGGCGACACGGCTCTTATTGCTGCTGCGTCTATGTGTGATTCTGAGTTCGTCAACTTCCTTTTGGCCAAAGGAGCCGATATTATGCATAGAAACAACGATGGCCGCAATGCTATGCAAGTGGCCTGTTTTAAAGAAGACGCTGAGTTAACGTTGAGTTACCTGATCGATCATGTTTCCTTCATATTGTTGGAGATTGAGAGGGAAGTGAAAGGGGGAAATCAGGCCGTAGTTAACGCCGTTGATAAGGCGAGGGCGGAAGCGAAAACAGTCAACATTAAGATTGCCGCCGAGGATGACGTTCAATCGAGTCATGAAAACGATTTAGATACAGCTTCTACCAGACTCGGTTCTTTCAAGGATGATATCGAAGATCTTCACGAAAGGCACCATTCAGGAGATTCCCTGGGAAGAGTGTTCTCAGAAAACGAATCGGTTCATCTCCAGAGGACAGACTCTGAACACCCAGTTTCCTCAGAAACTGAAGAGGTTCTTGGTCTCGAATATACGCACCAAGTAGACGGAACCCAAAATGCAGCTCCCTCAGACGACAAAATTCACAAGGACACTGCAAAATCAGATGTTCTTCATCCAGATTCGTTACATAATAACTTGCATGAGCTGCCCAGTAATGAGTATGAATATCCAAGCTCGGCTGCAGCCGTGAGCCCGACCATGTACAGCAGAACAGATCAAATGCGAAATCAAATCTTGTTTCAAAAAGAGGAAAATTGGCATCCGCAAGCAAAAACAAGCTACAACAACTATTCTACTACGCCTGACCATAATATTCCTCAACAGGTCAGCAAAACTGGTCAAAATGAAACTGCGCTACCGCAGCCGCAGGGTAATCAAGGAGGTCCCGTAAGAAGAAAGCCAGTTGCTTCTACAAACGGTGAACGGGAGCATTCGCAGAATATAGCTCGTGGTGGTTCTCCCTTCAGCAAAGCAATTCCTGCGTCTCAACAGCAACAACAATATCGATATCAATACCAACCGGGCGAAAGTACAGTGTACGATTCAAACACACAGCAATCGAAGTCCGCATCACCATCACAAGATATTCCCCACCAACTGCAAATATTCAACCAACGTCAGCCAGCTCAAACCCAACTTCCAAACCAAGCAGCCCCGCGCATAGCATCTTACCCTCCTCAGAATCAGGGTTTCGATACTCAACACAGCAAAAGTGCACACGAAAACTTCGAACAAACTTATACAAGCAACATGATACCCATCTCCTCTCACTCTCGCCACCCCGCCCCTTCACAATCCAGATTCTCGCAGAACGATGCCCACCACCAGTATCCCCGAACTTTACACCCGGGACATATTATATACAGATCTGCATCTACTGGTATGATACAAGAACCGCAATCCGAGAACGACAGGTCCCTAGGACCCCAGACGCAATTTGGGGTAAATTCAGACCGACAGCGTAGTCAAGAAGAGCATCATCAGTATCAGTATACCTCTCAGTCTCAGGCGCAGTCTAACCCTATGCCTGGCCTATTCGACGTTAAAGTTAAGAACACTTTCAACCAAGCGAAAGGGAGGTTCTTCAGGTGAAGATGGTCGGCTACTGATTCTCGGGCATCTAACTTATCTCATCGAAGTAAATACTAAGTAAAAATTTTTGAATTGGTACTGCAAAAGCACTCGAGTGATGATATGTCGAGATGTTCTTACCACCTTAGGCTAAAACTATCGATCTTCAGATCGAGTCAGTCAATGAAAAGTGTTTTTTCATCAGACCCTAGCAAGTAATTTGCTTAGGATATAGATAATGTTGCCCAGTCTGGCCCAGATTCATCGTTTCACGAGCTTTCATATTTGATGATGCTGAGATCATTGGTCCCCAAAGAAAAAAAAACTCCTTATGAATATCCGCTGCACCATTCCACCACCCCTTGGCTTTCTCGCTTGAACCTTCGAGTCCAAAAAAGCCCAAATGGGGATGTGAAGATATTCACAATAATGTGTATGCTTCCATTCAAAGATCCAAATAAACTTCTCATGGCTATTTTCGTTTCGCAGAAACTGTTGCATAAAATAACAGCTAGATAAGAAATCATTCTTCCATGATTTGAAAAACACCAGCCTCAACCGAACCATCAGCAATCCCCATATCCTCTTTTGAAACCTGATGACATTCAAGAAACTTTGCGACTGCGTCATGGCCAGATCGTGTCGCGCGTTCCAGCGCATTTCCCAGCTGACGGCGTCCAGCACCAGTTGTTATATCTGCCCCCGCATTCAGAAGCAACTTCAACATATCTATGCGGCCATGATTTGCAGCAAGCTCAAGTGCAGTACCGCTGTAATAACCGCCCTCACGCTTTCGTGTTCCAGGAGCATTAATATTGGCCCGTGCATCAATCAGGACTTTTGCTATGCGCACATAGCCCTTCCTCGCAGCAATTTGAAGTGCAGTGCCAAAAGACTCAATAATCGACCCGGGGTGGTTGACATGCGCGCCTTTTGCAAGCAAAAGGCGCACTGTTGTGAAGTGCCCATTCCCCACTGCTGCTTGAAGTGCAGTCTGACCCATTCGATGCGCTACTGGTCCATTTACACTGGCACCATAACGCAGTAGGGTCTCAACTAGATCATCTTCCCCAATCTCTGCTGCATATTGTAATGAACTGAGCCCGTAAGAAGTGGTTGGTTTATCGTTAGCGTTGGCACGAGCCTCCAAAAGCAAGTCCACAAGTGGCTTGCTATTCGTTCGCACGGCTTCTTGGAGAGCAGTAACTCCCCATTGAATCGCCGCCGGAGCATTCACATCTGCTCCTTGAGTGATCAAGAATTCGACAAGTTCCGTACATCCGGATCTTACTGCAGCTTGCAAAGACGTCAATCCGCCATTATCCGCTGGCGGCCAATTCACATCTGCATCTCGGTCAAGCAGATATTTCACAATATCCATGTGTCCTTTCAAAGCGGCAGCTTGCAAAGCATTCTTCGGTTCGTTAGATATGCTTCTAGGCTGATAGGTATTGATATTTATACCGGCGTCAATCAGGAGCTGGATGATATGGAAGTTTCCCTTTTCGGTTGCCTCCACCAGACATTGCGAATATGGGCGGGCCCCGTAATCAAATAGAAGCCGAATAAAGTCCAAATCTTCTTTTACGACTGCTTTACATAGCAGATCACTACCAAGTTCTGAATGGCAATTGATATCTGCGCCAGCTTCTATGAGAATCTTAACCAACTCCGCCCTTTGTTCACCCACAGCGTGGTGGATTGATTCATCTTGCCCTGCGTTTGCCCCGCGGCGAATAAGGTACTGTACTATCTCAATGTCATCAAGACGAGTTGCGGCTGTGAGTGCTGTGCAACGTATTCCAACCTCCTCATGGAAGATGATTGCATTGACATCAGCTCCGGATTCTACAAGGAGTTTAACAACCTGGTGATTCCTTGAGTTCACAGCTGCAATCAGTGCTGTCATTCCCATTGTAGAATGATAACCATCACCAGGAGCAGCAGGAGCGGCATTAACGTCTGCGCCAGCCTGGACCAACGTGTAGCAGAGTGGCAGGTCTCCATTTTTAGCGGCGGCTTGAAGAGCTGTGCTCCCATCATATTCACCAGCGGGTGCATTCACATCCGCTCCCAATTGTAGCAGACGTCTGGTCTCTATTCCGTCTTTGGACTGAATAGCTCTCTGTAACGGCGTACCAATGTACCTTGCGTCCCGAGGATCGAGCTTAGCACCCCGGTCAAGGAGCATTTCGACGAGAGTTTTCACTCCACTGATCATAGCACAAGACAACGGACATCCGGGATATCCAACATACCTGGGCTCATATATGCCAGAAGGGTTAACATCAGCTCCGGCATCCAGCAGCAGCCTGACTATTTCTACGTTACCTCTTTCCAAAGCAGCTTGTAATAGTGTTGGACCGGGTCCCGGGACTGTATTTACAAAAGCTCCCTCGGAAATAAGCAATCTTGTAACTTCAACACTGCCAGCTTCAACAGCCCACACAAGTACGTTCGTAAACCCCGAAGCTCGATCTGCGTTTGCATGGAACTCGAAAAGCAACTTAAGCAAACTAATATTACTTCTTTGAGTCGCCACCTTTAAAGGCGTACCACGAAATATAACTCCATACCGGTTCTCAGTCGTATATTCAAAGAAACTCAGTTCGATATCAGGTTTTAATCCCGACTCAAGGAATATTCTCGACAAAGCTAGGTCTTCGGCTCTCAGAGCGCTAGCAAATAAGCCTTCTGCTAGGGCGTCGATGGTAGGTGTCCTGGAGGAGAGTATACCCCTCAAGAGCCGATGGTGATTCCCTATTTTGAACCAACGCAACAGCTCATCATTAAGTTTCCAGTATTCGTCTGTATATTTATCGAACAGCTTATTCGACAAAAAATATATCGCGAGCTCGAGGAACTGTGTAGTAGCACTACTAGAATCCTCTCCTATAATTTGCCTGATAAGACTGTAAATATCGTCATCTTCTGTTACCGGCATAACAGCGCAAAGATTGTGAAAGATATCTCTAATGAGATTTGAATGGTATTCGCCAGCTAAAGCAGAGGCTTCACGATGCAAGGCGGGTATAACTAGCGTGCGCATTTGTAAAGGCATATCGATAAATCCACTAGCGTTTACTAGAGTATGTTAGAAGATTAACATATAAGTGATGAGGATCGTTTCACATACCGAATTGGTCGAATTGAATTTGAAAACACTCGAAAGGCAGCTGTGTCGTTGTGACTGAGCTCAAATAGAAAGCGGGGATGCTTGGAGTGATTGTCCATTTCTCGGGGAGACTTGATCTTTCAACTAGTACCAACCGTCAGTCGAGGCATATAATGGTTGGGAAAAGAATAAACATACTGTTGTTGTTGTACTTGTCCGAAAGAGGGACCCAATAAGCCTCAAACTTCTTCCATTCCAATTCATCCAGGCAGTTCCCAGCAAAGCGAACATCGAACCTCACTCTCCGCTGAATTACATTGGTATATCTGGCTTTCACTATCCTCAAATCGTCATATTTCCAATTCTTCTCAAACTTCCACTTTTTCAATTGCCTTTCATAGCTCCGCTGACTAGAGATGGATTAGACCCTTTCACAATCCCGAAGCTGGCTGACTTTGTGAGAAGAAATCGTATTTTACCTTGCAGTCAAACCTTTATGTCTCATCACTGTCATGACTTCAACCAAGGGCAATCCTTGGGCCAAGTAGAGTTCTCTGATCTTCTCCTTATGAGGCTCCCATTTCGATCCCATCCTGCTGGCTGAAGATATTCACAAGGCTGGGAATCGTTTAGATATTGGTGGATGGAGAAAGGTTCGCACGAGTCTTCCCGATATGTTTTTGACACCCAGAACAAAATATGTGTGAAAGTATGGTTGCCGTTGACGGGTTTCAATGAGGAGGGGATATGGCCAAATTTATACACAAAAGTATCAAACACCATCTAGTTGAACTCCAGGCTTGTCGACGCGCGACTGCAGAGGTTGTCAGGCAGCAATCAGCAAGGCTTTGGCGGTTTTCACCTCAACCAATTACAACCCATTCCAGTATCCGCCTAAACAGCCAATGTTACACAAATTGGAGGTTGCATGCAGACTGGCGGTTCTGAAACTATTCATTATCTCGTCCCGTGATATCGACATGACGCCTGCATGGCGGTTTGTGAAATCTGCCAATCGGGTAGTTTCGTACTTTGAGATCTTCCCTGTATCGAGATGAACGTGTCTCATTGTCTCGGTTCTTTTCTGCATTAGACGGATGGGCTTACTACTTAGACAGGGGCCTTGAGAATGACGGTCTATACTTTTAGCCAATGGCAGCTGACGTGGGCCGCGAAGCCTGGGATCTGCTATTGGTTCAATCAGAAAACCGCCAAACTTTTCTGATATCCCAAACGGTTCTGCCCGTAATAGCTTGCAGGAGTCATCTATGCGGCAGTGAGATATCATGAGTTATCGGTGAGGAGCTGGTCTCATGGTTTATAATTTATTGATTGTTACAGCGCATCCAACTACTTCAAAAATCATTCCCATGGTGGCACCCGTATGCGGCATGACTTTTAGTAAGGCATTAGTCTACCGACTCTCAACATGACGGTTCTGGTGCGCAGCCAATGGTACAGTGGTTATTTTCACGTCATGGCTGAGTTTAGAGTCTTCTACTCATCAGGACCCAAAACCGTCACTCCAGAAGCCTGAAGGTACGGCGCCCTGCAGGGTTCGACTGTTCAGCCGCCGTATGGGACCATTAAGAAAAGGACTCAATGAGTTCGCAAACATAATCTTGGAAGACACCTAAGATGCTAGAGTAAGGCTCCAGAAAGCATTATAAAGTGTGCGTCGATTTCCCACTCTTTTCTGCTTTTTGTTCAGCTTAAACTCAACCTTCGATTGGTATTGAGAACATACTTCCCTTCTTACAGAACTCAGCGGAGTTCCTCTTGTGCCGCTACTCAGACAAACCTCCTTCTTCCATCCAACAGTCAGCCAAGATCCCCCTCAAGAAGCTATCATGGCCTCCAAACGAACCCATCTCTCGTCTCGAAGCAGCCGCAAGGGAGAGAAGAAACATGCAAGACTGGAAACAACCAACGGCGCCAGCTCTACAGACACTACTGGCAACGATACTTCGCTTCAGAATAGCTCCAACTTGGATAGCTTCAACAACGACACTTCGCTTCAGCATGGCTTTAACATGCATATCTTCAACAACGACACTTCGTTTCAATATAGCTTCAACATGCATGGCTTCAACACGCACATCTTCAATAACGATCACGCACCCACCACTTCTCAACCCTCGCCCCAACAGCAACAGCAACCCTCAACCCAGCAGCAAACCTCGCCTCAATACCAAGGAGAATACCAATCCATCAATCGACCATGGCAACAACTCCCCACCACTACCACCAGCAGCACCACCAACACCAACACTTCCCCCCCTCCTAGCGCACCCCCTACCATCCCCTCAACCAACACCTACACCACCCCCCTAGCCCACTGGTACAGCAGCCCCAGCAGCTCCCTCCCATGGCATGGGATTGAAGCAATCTACGTTCCCACCGACGCACAGCACACTGGCACTGGTACTAGCGCAGACTGGAGCGAGTATGATGGCGGAGAGACAACTTATCCCGATTCTTCCAGCATGCACTGCGAATGTCCTTCCGAGAGATAATCAAAACTCTCATACTCAACTCAACCCCTCATATCACCCACATCGCATCCACAGTATCAAGTACCTTCAAGCACCTCCAAGCACCCTTCAATCCTATCTCCAGGTAGCAAAAATCAAATCTTCAACCACACAACCTCACAGCCAAGCGCTTGCTTGCCCTGCCTTTTGCCTTGCCTTGCCTTGCCATTGACAGTTCAGTTTAGTTCGATAACTTATACCAAATCAAATTGCAATATTCCCCAAGTTCCATACATCACTCATATCTCTCTCCAAGCCTTGATCCCTATGTTCCTTTCCTTAATAGTGATAGTATTACTCAAACCAAAAGTTCGTACTATACACCAAGAGCGAGACAGAACTACTGTAATCTCATCGCCTCACAGAGCCCTCCATCCATCCATCCCTCCATCCACATTAAACTCCACCACAGTAAAAAAAACCACGCAAACAGCTACCCAAAAGGCGAGGTGTATAAAAACTTCTACAACCTCACCTCACCCTCCGAAACATTCACACTAACCCATCATTCTCCGCAGCCAGCACAGTATTCACATCACATCACATTCGCGCGAATCACTAGACACGCACCGTGGAGTATATTTAACATCGATCGAGTGCTATTCTCAAACGATATAGGTGTGTCATTTCAATTCATTTCCATTTCATTATGTATCAACCAGCCACAGTCGACTACTCTTCCAATCCTCTCCCCTCCCCCTCTTCTCATCATCACCCCCGACCCCACCCCCTTAACACAAGCTCAACCAAAGAAGTTTGCCGTCCCAAAGATCTAAACGACAATCTCTTCTTCAATCATTCCCCATCCCCATCTCCATCCCATCAGGAAGGTTCACTCCCCCCTCCCAATAATCTCATTCTGAACCCCACCCTTTTTCCTTTCCCACCGATCGCCCATCCCATCCACCCACCCAAGACATTAAAACCACCCACCCAGCCACCCATAAAGCTCGCGATGCCCCCCCTCTATATTCAGCTCAAGACTTCCAAAGAAGAAGAAAACAAGAACCCATTCTCATAAAAGCGTTTCGTCTCAAGAATAGAATATACAAACAGCGAGCCCAGCACAAAACCCTTCCTTTCCCTTCTATAATTTATCTGCGGCGCAGGAAAGAAAAAGGCGGCGGTAACTCTAACGATGGTTTTTGAAAGACAACTTTCTATTCACACAAAAACAAGTGGGCGAATAAAAGAGTTCGGAAGAAAAGGTGCCCTTGTCCATATAAAATATGGACAATAAAAAGAATTGAAGGTAGTAGAATCGAAAAAGGGTAACGCCGAGAATTCGCTCCGTTATGATGTCGAAACGGTGCTGCAGATCGACCACCAGTAGACGAAACGAGTTCGAGGCAGTATTATCATTAATATATACTGTAGGAGACTCCTTGTAGCCAAGTCTTCGAATTGAATAGCCCCGAATGTTGTTTAAAAAAGTGGTATATGTACAATGTTGAGTTTTTCGTCTAAGGATCCGAATAATGTTGGATCCATGATGAATTAAAAAGGGTAGAAGTCGCTCATATGCTAACGCCGTAACATGATAATGCCGTAAAATCATGATGAGAATAACTCTCGACTGTGATAAAGAAGTCGAGTGATATTGCTACTGTCGGATTGCTGTATTGTTGCAAACACGAAGTTATCGTACAATGACCTCGCTAAGCTCACTGTCTGAAGCTTGAGATGCCAAGGTGTCGCCCTCCCACGCGGATTGGCTCTCATCCACGGGACTTCTGGCTCCAGAGGAAATCGACGACGAAGATCCGATCGTCCATTCATCACTGCTGTTGTGGCGGAACTCGTGATCAAGGACTGCGAGGTCGTATTCGTGAATTCCGGTTGGGGCGTCACCTCTCTCGACGTAATCGTAATCCCAACGGAAAGTCTTATCGTCCTGAATTCTTGGCAGGAAGTTTGTTTTGGAGATATAGAAAGCAATCGCGGCAAGGAAAGCACCAGCCACAAGATCCACAGCGTAGTGGTGAGACAAATACATTGTTGCCCACCACATCCACATAGCGTATGCAATCACGAGAGGTCGTAGTTTTGGGAAGCAATGGCTCATGAAAAGTGCCTCGAGAACTGCATTACCAGAATGCAGCGATGGGAAGGCGCCGAAAACTAGAGGTGACGCGGTGAAGTTCGTAGTGTACATATCGAAGCCGAAAAGCAAGTCAATACGGGCAAGTCCTGCAGGTGACCCTTCCATGGCGTAATTTGCCGGGGCGAGTCCGTACATGTTCTCGTACCATGGGGGCGAACAAGGGAAGATGAGTTGAATGGCGACACCACAGATGTTCAAGTAACCGAATGTTCGTGCGAATACTGGCACAGTTCCGGGTGGGCCGAAAAGGAACATGAGCGCAGCCCATACGAAGGGTCCTCCAAAGTGCAAAATGCCGTAAGGTAACCAGGCTAATACATCGAGAACCACGTGCTTGTGTGCTGAGAGAATGTTGCTCAAATTTGCTCCGTAAAAGATGTTTTCTAGGGCAGGTAAAACCTTGACCCAGATGTGAGGTCGATACTCGGCTGGAATAAAGCTATATGGAAAGTTAGAAAAATACCGCTGGTTGCCATTTCTCATCTGAGGCGTAAGAGGGTACCGCAAAGGAATTGCCTGAGCAGAATGACGTGATTTTATGAGAAGTTCCAAAAACATACCGAGCATTGAAGAAGAAAAGTAACCACGTAAAAATTGGTAAACAGGGAAGGAAGAACTGCCTTGTGATAGGCATCAAGAGCGCAAGCATCAATAAAGACGCCGCACCAGTCTTCACCAGAGGCCCCGGAGCCTGACTGATCGATAATGAGAATACCCAAAGAATGATCAAAATTAAATATTGCCCATCATACGCCGACCATCTATGTGCCCTCAAAGCTCTTATTGTGTCGCGTGGGTCGAACGAAGTCTCGATCGAAGCTAACGATGACGCAGGAGAGATACTGGAGCGGAACTTCGACCGCAGTCTTCGTCGATATCTTCGCGGAATGGGATTTGGTATCGAAGGCCATGAGAACGGGATCTTTGCCTTTGTGAAAGTTGGTGAGCCCACCGAGTAGTAATTTGATTCTGCCATCGTGGATATGAGGGAGGAGAGGATGTCGCAGAGTTCGGAATAGCAGGAAAACTGGGAGTTTATTATTCGAACGTTAAATCTGTCGTTGCGACCTGGTGTTGGGTACGATTCGCAGAGTGAGGTTGGGAGGGTTTCAAACGGAATTGGCGGATCGGGAGGCGCAGGACAAAGGAGGAAGATGGCGGGTTTGGAGGAAAGATGCTAGATTTGTATGAACTGTCGAAATCTATGATCGTCTCATGAAGGTCGATAATTTTGTTTGTTTTCGTGTGATTGTTTTTAATTGTTGTTGTGTTATGAGATCATAAAAACAAATGGAGTTGAGTGAGGTGAGTGAGTAGAGACGACGGGAGTAGAAGTGTGGTTGAGTAAGGTTGGTAGGAGGAATTAGAGTCGGGAAGTAGTAGGTTTTTGGCGGAAGGGAAAAAGGATGATGATGACAATAAGAGTTAACCTTTAGGTGAAGGAAGTGGAATGGAAAAGGCGGATGTCAGAAAGAAAGAGCTAAAGAGCTTTTTAGGAAGCTTTAGGACTTTTACTACTTTCAAACTAAAGCGCTCTTTCTTTCTTAGTCGGTTCTGGTTGTGAATGATGGAAGAGGAATTTCCTACTTTTTCATTTTCCACTTTCCAACAGATCCGGGATGCCGCAACTTAAGAGGGTCGAGGGTGTGGCTTTGAGCGTTTACTTTTAAGTGAGCGAACAAGGGAAAGGCTTGGCATGTCGACGATACAAGCACAAGCAAGTACTAGTCAGATGTGCTGAATGTGCTAGTGAAATTATAAAATTGGGACTTTTTCACTTTCTTAGAAATCGTATCGACGCCGATTAATGCTGGTGTTGCCGTTGTTGCTGCCGTTGCTGTTGCGGTCACTATTTGTTGGGGTCATTTCCCATTTTCCATATCACCAAGCATGAAGCCATATCTATATTGCTGCCGTTGCAGTCGCTATTGCCGCTACCGTAACATAAGCAGACGAAAACGGCCATATGAGAAAGTAACTGCGAACCAGCCCATCTATCGGCCTTGTCGTCTCTAAAACACATAGACATAGCTATCTGAGTCCGAAGTGTCCGAAAATGCGGCGGTACGGTACAGTGCAGGTCCGCGTCTACCTATCACATCCAAATCAACATGTAGTTGTGCGGCGGCAAAGAATATCAAACACTCTGTCTGAGAGGAATGCATTATTATGTTCGATACTGAGTATAGGTGGGTTTCTTCTGCCAACACGCGAAATTGCCTACTTAGGGTCCTAAGGTACCTAACAGTTCAACAAAGAAGGAAAAAGAGGATCCTGTGAGAGACCCATGAGCTTCCAAAATCCCATCACAATCCATCCATGGTCAATGATCACCGACCGACCGGCCGACCGACTGATTTGACTGACATGTCTAGCCCGGTCCCAGCCCAGCCCAGCAAAAGTCTCAGATACTTTGCTATGGTACAAAAGTATATCTGCACAACTCCTGTCTATCATTTTATGCAAGCACTCTCGGTGAGCAGGGCAGAAAGGAATCCGGGAAACCTAAAAGGCCGCAGCGCAACAATTGGCCCAAAAGCGATCTCCCATTCATAAAGCGCAGCACATCGAAATGTCAACCCATGTCTTTGACCAGTCCGTGTCACCCAAGCCCGGTATTCCGAGCCAGACCTAGAGGGTGGATTGATGATTTCATTGGCGGAGCTGGACTTCATGCTTTTCCCCCTCTTACATAAGCTCGAGGCTCGGTATGGGACAGGCGGGATCGGGAAATGAACAAAATAAGACGAGGGAAGGATTCTGCGATGTTATTATTACACAGGAAGCCTACCAGCATGGTGCGCACGGTATGTAACAACGATGGGATAAGGATTCGCCTCACCTTGACTCCCGTACTGTTTACGAGAGTCAACTCTAGGTATCACCGGCGTCAAAGTGGGCTGAGACTGAGAGCAGCAGAGAAGAGCATGAAAGCGTGTTCGCGGTTACGACGACCGTTTCTGTTTTCGAACCGGGTCTGCACCTTTCATTTCGCCCTCATGAAACCACAACCCAAAGTCCGCAAACATCTCACCAACCAGCACATTTCATTTCGGCAACGAGAAACCCTTATTCGACGCAATTGTACGAGGGGGATCCCGAGCTCAATTATTTCAATACGAGTGCGAGGTGCGAAGCCGAAGGATTTCGCGATATGATAAAACTGCAGCCTGTCTGCCACAATACGCGTAAAGAAATGCCATCCCATCCATCCCATCTTATCGTCTACCTCCTTTTTTACATAAACAGTTCCGTCTCCCAGGCACAGCACGAAAGCACAGATGGAAGTGCCGCCCGCCACTGCGGTCCCGCGAAACGACCTGGGTCGCAAAATGACGATCAACGCTCAGGATTCTGCACCTTTGTGCTTGGCGAATAATCAACCTCTCTAAAGTTAAACCAAACCATGCGATGCGGGGGCCAAAGGCTGAGCGAGCTGCTTACGTAGGAAAGTATGTTTTTCGTAGATGAGCGCCGTGCTGCGCCAGTGAGTATTTGGGTACAATATCCATTCATCCATCTATCTACGACAGAAAGAAGCTGCCTTGCGCAAGCAATAGGGAGGGTTAGCATGAAATTAATGAACCCAGCCACTTTCGCACTCGCGCGGCCGCAAATGCGGAAAACGGAATACGGAATACGGAATACGGTGATCCTGGAATGATGAGAATCATGGATCTTACCGCTGTGGTCATGTTTCATATCTTTCTTGGTTTGTCGACCTCAACAACTTCCTTGGTAGCTAAAAGTATTCCATCTCATCGCCAGCGCGTCTAAAAGGAGCACAGTGGAACTCCATTCTCAAGAGTGTGAAGAGGCAGTATAAGCATAAGAACAGCCACAGAGGAAGCTCCTTACATCAGTCTCTCCAGCTACTGCACCTAAACAGCCTTTACCCAATCAACCCTCTAACCCACAGCTACAATAAACTCTAGAGCCTCAAAACCACGCACCATCGCATCACGCACGATGACATGACCATAAGCTTCTTCTTCCACCGGCAACTTCGGTACAGCAAGAAAAAGCAACTAACTAACTCTCCCGCAGCCAGTCATTCGGACTCAGCGCACCACTAAAACCATGAGAGATACTACCACATGCCCAGAAAAAGTCAATGATGCACACGACTTGCACGGCGGAATCGATCGGAGTTGTGTGGCTGGTGGCTGGTGTCGGAGATAACCATATTCTAACAATACAGGGCGGGCGGGTAACAGGGCGGGTGAGCGGGTAGGTATATCTCGATAGTATACTTATAGAGTATATTTCAGCTTATCATAAGTTATCAAATATCCAATATCGGATAACTTAGATGGGATGGATACCATCAATCAATCTACGAACAATCTCATGAAATCTCCTTCCGCACGTGGAAAAAGAGCACGCGACTGATTGACAGACTTCCGTTCCCGGTTCCTAGAGCTCCGCTCTTCCCGCTCTGGGTCCGGATACAATATAGGGCCGGGTAGCTGTATAAAAACATAATTATTATGTACAGTATGTGAATTGGCGGTACTGAAGTGAGGCTCTCACCGTTGTTTCGGTAGTTACTTGCTGCTGGCATTTCAGCCTCCTAGATAAAAAATTTGCGGCGGAGAGAAGGGCGGGAAGAAAAGAAGAAGAAGAGAAGGGTCGGTGTGACTTGTGCGCTTCCACTGCACACGCACGCAAGCTGGCAGATAAACTAAGTACTTCACCGTCGGCGAGCGGCGAGGACGTCGTAGGCACTGGATCTATCTATCAAATACATCCCCTCTTTGCTGTCAAAATAAACAGACCCCTCCCTCATGTACTCTCTTCCTTACCTACCTCGTCTGAGTTATCGGATCGGAATATTTCCATCTACATATCCATCCATCTCCCATCCCCATCCTCCCTCTCCTCACTTCCCGTCCCCGTGCTCCCAATATCAAACTCTAAAATCCCACTACAATCAATACCCATCTCATCTATCTAATCTCCATCTCCATCTCCATCTCCATCCATCCATCCCTCTTCCCACGCGCTCCATCCTTATCATCCTCCTTTCACGAACCCCTCTCCCCTCCTCTCCTCTCCCTCCAAAAAATTAATATAACCAATGTTTCTCCCTACCGCTATCCGGATCTCCATTGCCGAAATTACACACACCCATCCAAGCGGTTCGGCTCAGCCAAAAATCTAACCCTTGAAAAACTCTGACCAAGCAAATTTCCCAGTGACCCACTACCAGCACTACCCAACTGACTATCTGATCTTTTTGCAAAAAAAGAATTTTCTTTCTAGCTGTGCTGTTTGTTTGTTTGTTTACTTTGTAGGGAAATAGTTCGTGGAAGGAAGTGGAAAGGAAAAGGGAGCTTGGGCTTGTAAGTAGTGCAAGGAAGGTTGGGTTAAGGTAGAGGTGGGCTAAGTAAGCATAAAAGGGGTCGACGGACGGATCCTGAAATGAACGAACAGATGAAGAATTGGTGGGATAAGATATTAATTATTAGGGCGGGGGAAGGTAGGAAAAGGAGATGGAGGGGTGGTTTATACTGACTGGCTAGGTTATTGTGAAAACGTTGAGGTGCTTGGAGGAGGGATGTATTAAAGGGGGCGGGATGTGCGTATTGGACTTGGCTTCGGTTTAGGAAAGGAGGTGGCGGTTGCGGTTGCGGTTGGGCTGGGCGGGGTTAGTTGGGTGATCTCTCTTCCTCCTCTCTGTCTCTCTGTCTCTCTGTCCCGCAGTATACGGCACTTTTCCTCGAGCGAAAACGACTTTAAAGATGAGATGAACAAATTGGTGTACTTTCCTAGGTTTCTTGAAGAGAAAAAAGAGGGGAGATCAAGAACTGCATAACCCGAGTGTCCGAGGTTATTCTATTCTCTGCCCACTGAATGAATGAGCGGAAGTCCGACTGTTTATCGCAGCTGGGCGAGATTTATGGAGCGCTGACTGGGTGGCTCAAGAATATAGAAACGGGGTTGAATGGATGGACTGGAGATGGATGAACATGTATCCTACGATAAGGCGCAAGACGCAAAAGTAAAAGGCTAGGGGAGTTACAATAAGTTAATTATGAGTCTTGCTCTGCTCTTGTCACTCTTCGTGTGGTTGGAGGGAGATGTATGCTTGTTCCTCCATGTTATTTCTTACTTTCCTCGTACCACCTCCTCCATCTCACTACGCACTGCACTCACAGTCCTCGAGGCAGAGGGCGCCCAGCCAATTCGAATTTGCGCATTGATCTAGTCATTGCTACTCTCCATGTCTGAAGTTAAGCATTGCATAATGATTCTAAGATAGATAGATGGTTGCGAAAACACACCCTTCAAACTCCAATGCAGGTATGCTATGGTATATATATCTGCGCGAAGGTAGATGAACTACGCGGTCAATGAATAACGAGCGAAGAGATGGTTGAATGCGAATGAAGTAGGTTTAGCGACTATACCTTCTAGAGTGATGCGCTGCTTTTGTATAATTGCTTGACAAATAAACACTGTCCTCGAACCTGTCAAGGAATCTCGAGCATCGTCGTTGTCAATCCATGGAAAATTGGCACAAAAACTAGGATCTAGGCCAAAATGAAGGTAGACAAGAATCAGGTTTGGCATGAACTTACTCGGTACTGTGACTGAAACTGGGAGAGGAAATGCTCCAATCGATCCATATCAGCTCTCATTATCCACGAAGTCCTTCTATTCCTAACGTATCAACGGAGTGCAGTGCATGGCGTGCGAGATGGCTTGTGTAATTCCTGCAGGACTTGTGGTAGGTGGTTTGGGAGGGATAGTCGATCGCGCGAACGAGGCTGTTTTGAGGGGAGCCGAGGGTGTAAGGGAGAGGGAGGATTACCCAGAGGTAAGTTGATGGAAGGAAGAGCTATTACGGAGAGTTCTTGTACTTTATTGTCTGGTATTCATCGCCATTAAGCCTTTTATTGAAATTGTAGAGCTAAAAATAGCTTGTTTATGCGTTGACAGACCTTAACTAGGTAGCTGAATGGACAGATTGATGGTGCGATACTAACGTGCTGTAGAATCTACTCGAATGGTGCATTCATTCCATACATGCTTCCCTGACGGTATGAATGAAAAATGTCTATTTTCATTTCCTTCGCAATGGGTTCATAATTTTAAATACACATCGTTTCACGTGCTGACATGCACACATATCTCGTATTCTCATTCTCAAATTCACACCACTTAACCCGCAATCGCCTCCCCCAAGCTCACCCAGCCATCCCTCTTCCACGGCGCCACCATAATCCCCCTCTGCGCATCCGCCACCTTCCCCGTCCCAGCCAATGCCTCAGCCAAATCCTGCGCCGCCAATTTCCCATGCGGCGGAACCGATTTCCTCGCCGTCAAAACCGACATTTCGGCAGCATTCCCATCGCCAGAAATCTTCGCCAGCCTAGCCCAGCCATGCGTCGAAGCCGGATGCAGGAAAACATCCGTCTGCACCTCCGCGAGGACTTTTTGTTCCGGCTCATCTTCTGAGAAGGCAGCGATAGCGCGGAGAACTTCTCCGATTCTGGCTTGGTCGGCTGCGCTGACGGACTTGCTGGTGCGTAGGGTTTGTAGCTCTGAGGTTACTGCGTCGAGACTAGTGGCGTCGTTGTCGAGGAGGGCGATGGTGCCGAGGAGGAGAACGGAGGGGACGTGGTCTGGATGAGACTCCACGCAGTCGAAGAGTTGATCACGGGCTTTGGATTTAGACGACTCATCGCCGTGAGCCCAGAGAACTTGGGCGAGAAGGCATACCGTATCGGGATTGCCGTTCGATTCTGTGAGTGCGGGCTCGAAATATTCTAGAGCTGCGTCGAGGTTTTGCGTGTAGTAGTGTGCGAGCCCTACAGTAAGATGAGCCGATAATCTACACTTTTGGCGAGCTTCCGTGGAAAGTTCGTTGCCGCTGTCCTCATCGCAAAGTTGCAAAGCGGTGTCTCCGCTTTCTATTGCTTGCTCGTATTCTTGGTTCGCAAGTTGTGATCGAGCTAGATCTGCCTTGGCTAGAGCGAATCGTGATAGAGATATTGGTGATTCGGTAACTTCATAATCTGCTTCAACTGTTCCACAAATCGATGACAAGGTTTTGACGGCCACTGAAATATCATTCACACGCTCCTGTAGAAGTGTTGAGAGATGCTTGGAAACGATATCATCAGGAGCCATGGTTTGTATTTGACCAAGGGCAAATAATGGCTGTACCAAGTCCGATATATTGGTGATGTCTTTGGAAGCCAAAACTCGGTCAAATGTAGACTGTGAGTATTGTCGTTTGGTAATCAGGGACGAGGACTCGGATATTTCCATGGCGTGCGTGAACAGTAGATTGGCTTCTCTCGCATCATCCATCATGAGTGCAAGTAACCCTTGACCAATCCAGGCATGCGCATAATCCGGATCGGTGGACTGAGCACGTGTAAAAGCCTCGTTGGCAAGGGCAATATCATTCCGTAGGAGGTAAAGTGTTCCAAGATTTGTCCATGCCTGAGCACTTCTCTCGTTCAAGTAGAGACTACGAACAAAAGAATGCTGTGCTACCTTTGGATTCAATTCACTAGTGACAATGCCAAGGGCATTCCAGAATTCTGAATTACCAGCCTCCAACTCTATTGCTCTTTTGAAGCATCGCACTGCAGCCTTCAGGTAGCGCGTGGATCTCTTCTTCAACCCAGTAGCAAGGCAAACATGGGTGCGATGTTCTATCCAACCTAGATTGTAGTAGGCGACAGCTTGAGCATGTGTATCATGAGACGAGGCATGAATTGCTCTTTTGTGAGCTAAAATTGAAGCATGCAAGCACCGTGTCAGGTATACTCCATCTTGCTCGTCTGCAGGATATAATCCTTTAGCAAAGACAACGTCGCCGGAAACACCATCAACGTCGGCAAATATATTGTATGCGTCTTTGGCATCTGTCGTAAGGAGCTTCTCAATCTGTGCAGACGGAAAGTCTGCGAGACGGCTTCGTACCCAAGAGTAGACAACACAAGCATCCCCCACGGCACGCCAGAGGTTGAAAGCATCGGTTCTACTTTCCACGATCTGGCTGGCTATCTCAATTGTCTCTGTAGCACGTTGAGCAGCCTGTCCAAATAGACCTTTCTCAACACCATCCCAGGCGCTATCCACCAATGTCTGAACTAAAGCAATGGACACCCCAAACTCTGATGGGCGGTCCTTGAGCACAGCCTTGTAACCATTGATAGCTTCATCAAAATCTCCCAGCTCGCGTTTGACATTAGCAAGCATATGCTTTGCGAACCAAGTCTCTCCGTCCTGGCGTTGCTCGATTTCGTGCTCGAATTGTTCTGCATGCTGGAAAGCTTTTGTTGCCGCAATATAACGTCCTGAATTATGATAGCTCTCACCGAGACCAACCCAGGAATGGTAATCTGTGGGAGCAATGCGCAATGCGGATTGAAAAGAGACAATGCTCTTTGCGTAATCCTGTTTGTTTAGTTCGGCAACACCAAGTGCGGCGAAAGGCCAGCTGATACCCTTTTTCTTAGAGCCTGGAGCTGGTCTAACTTTTCCGGACTCAACAACTCTTTGAGCGACAACTTCCACCAATTCCCACTCACCTTGACCTGCGAATATTCTTGCAAGCCGTTCCGCAGCTTCTACTTCTGCAGAAGACAGTTCGAAAGCCTTTTGAAAACACTTCCGAGATCTCTTCTTATCTTTTAGGTAGTCTGCGTAGAATATACCAAGCATAGTATATGCTGGGGCGAAGTTGAGGTTACTCTTCAGCGCTGCTAAGAAATACGAATAGGCCCCATTCCTATCTTTACGTGCTGCTTTCGAAGAATCTATATTCCAAACACAAATACCTACGCGGTATTGTGTCTGTGCTAATAAGTCTCGTGATTTTAGATCCTTGGCTTCCATATCTGGTAAACACTCTTCGAGCTCTTGACGTCCAAGTGAGTAATCACCGTTCAGCGCCTTCACCCAAGCAGCCTCAGCTTTGACGCGAACATTGGTCGGATCACGTTTCAAGGCACGACCCAAAAAGTCAACCGCAGCTGGGTAATCATCTTCTTCCTCATAAATTAACCCGATGCCTATCAGCGCTGGGGTAGAACTTGGATCATCCTGAAGAAGTCCATCAAAAAGGGCTTTTGCTTCTGGGTGGTTTCGTGGTGATTGGTAAAATACCAGAGCAGTTCCTAACAGGGTAGTGAAGACCCGAGAGGCGTTATTGAAACTCTGACTGAGTTTGTTTGATTCTTCCGAAGCAAGTCTCTTCGCATTGCGCATAAGATCAACAACACTTTCGTGCTCCTCAAGAAATTGATAATACTCCCCCATCAACCGATGAGCTAGAATAGAAGTTGGTGCATCCGTCATGCCCTCGGTCATAAGCAATAGACGATCTTCTGCAAGTACAGGGCTGTCTAATGCAACTCCTCCTCCATCATCATCATCATCTTCGCTCTCATCTGAATTCGCAGTAGGCGTGGCTGGCGTGGCGGGAGGCGGTGGAGGGGGGAATGGAGAAATTTCGCTAGACATGTATCCTCGCAAGACCTGGCCAAGGCCGCTGGTAGGGAAAAATGCTGTATATTCTCGGAGAATGTTTACATCAAGATCTTGAACGTTTTCCGGGTCTTTCCATTCGATAGCAATGTCCCACGCCAGTTTAAATGGATGCTTTATTATGACCATGTCCGTCGCAAGCTTCAAAACTTTGTCATGTTTCTCTTTCTTCTGCTCACCAGACGGCAGAATAATTAGAACGTCTAAGCATCTCTGAATAAGCTTCTCCTCATATTGACGACGAATGTCATCATCGTTACTCCAGTTTATGATTTGCGAATAAATGTTCTCCAGATCACTATCTTTCAGAACTTCTCGTTTGACCTCGGTGGTAACTTGTCCGATCTTCGCACCTAGACGTGTTCTTCGTTCTCCGATTTCCTTGTTTATCCGCTCCTTTTCATCGAATTCAGTGATTTGGGCTATGATTTGGTAGGTGTGAGATGGATGAGGGACGCGGCCTTCGAGATAATCATAAATCGGACTTTCAGGCAGCACAATCTCTAGAGACTTCCTATGTTGCAATCGTGTGCCCTGGTTTTTGGCAAACGCTTGAAACTTGTCGATGACGTCCTGACATTTATATTTGTCGTCCTGGGCTTGGTATATCTGAGCCAGGCGCAAGGCTGCGGTTTGATATTGACTGAGTTTATTGCCGCTTTGTTTCTCATACACTTGAATCAAACCTTGCCATGCTTGAGGCTCTCCCTCCTTGATCTTCGTTGCAGCTTCGTAAGCCGCTTCTGCTTCTGCATATTTCGATTGCTTGCTGAAGGCGAAACCCAAGAATATGTTCCTAAGAAAAATAGTGAGCCAAGCAGCAGAGAAAATGAGGTTTCACAGAAAAAGAATAGACCATACTTACCCCTGGTAGCTTTTAGGGTCTGCCTTCAACAGTGCTCTGGCTTGTTGAGCAGCTTCTTCATAATCCTGAGATTGTATGGCAGCATTTATAGCTTTCAACGCTGCCTTAGTTCCTGACATGACTTGTAGATATTTGGAGAATGCGGCATAGTTTTCCAGGGAAGAGAATGAGAACTGGCCCTGCTAATGAAGAATTCTTTCAGCGAGTGTTTGCATCTTTTATTTACTTGCATCATTACGCGCACACTGTGAAGACGAAGGTAGCCTTGCTCCGTGGGGTTCTGTGGTTCGGATTATCTTTCTAGCGATAACCTTAAATGGGTTTAGCGTCACAGCACACTAAGTACCGACGTCAAAGCGTCTATCCCGCTTGTCCACTCCCGAAAGCCGATGATTATTTACACAGACGGCTGCTCTACCAGTAAGCCCTGTAAGGCTTCTTTGGTATCGTACTTGGCGAGAAGCTCCTCCCGCAAGGCGTTAATCTCGTTCTTCTTTTCCTTGACTACGCCTGCCAACATATCCTTCGCCGGACCAATAAGATGTGCATCGCTCAATCCCATAATGACCGCCATGAGCACAACACTGTCGCCCATCTTCTTCAAACCCTCGTCCTCGTCAAAGCCGTTCATGATTTTTAACAGCCGTTCAAAATCTGCGTCTCCTGGCGTCACGATAACCCGTAGCACAGCATCCTCGCTCCCGACTTTGTATTGATGATACTTCTTGGGTGCAACGGTGACCTTCTTGCCAACTTCTAGCTCTTGAGCTGATGCCTCCAAAACGTTGAGGTCAGGCTCATCGTTGCTGTAGACCGTGATAGAGCCGCTGATTAAGTCAAATGTCTCCGAGAATCGAGTATGGAAGTGCGGGGGTACTGTCGTGCCATGCGTCATGTGCTCAATGAAGACTGTGCGAGCACCTCCGTTTAGAGTTGTCGATTCCTCGAGTTGGAACCGACGTTTGTCCCAGCGACGATCTGCTGACATGTTGGTGATATTGGTGATAGTCTAGTTGAGTACTTGAGGAGATGTGAGGATGAGTCGTTTGGTCTCTACCCAAGAAACTTACATAGCTTTTTATATGCTGAGTATACAGAGGCTACGACGTTGTGGACATTAGACTTTGTGCTGAACTATGTATTCTTTACAAAGGCTTACTGCCATTATTCAGCTCAACTCCAAATTTCACGTACAAACCTGACTTGGGACTTAATATTCAGGGCTCATCAACAAACCATATGGAGCACCTCGTATCCTCACAAATCCATTGTCTACAGAGTACCATCAAACACTCCGATCCACATTTCCATCCTACTCGCTTGGTTATTATCTACTGCTTCAAGCTGTTCAAGGCCTCAAGCATAGGTTCTTTCATAGTATCGATGTATTGAAGTAGCAATCTATAAGTGGGGTTTAACCGCTTTCCAGCAGTTCCCGATAGGTGGGGGAAATTCTTATATCCCCCCAAGCTATTTGTCCATCTATCTCGGGACCTTATTCTCAGTCTTGTTCTTGTTTTGGCTATGGTCTGAATCTCTATCTTTCTCTGGTATAGAGTCTTTGCCTCGCTGAATGTATGGCTTGACGACGGACTCGGAAACTGTTCGGTATAAATGTCATCTGGCTACTTTGCTGCTCTTGTTTCTTGAGCCATAGAAAACCAGCTGAGACTCTGAATTATAGCCACCGTGGCCCAGTATTGCTACTTGTTGCGGTCTTTCTCTCGGTGCTGTACGTATTCTGGATATGTATGTAGTATATTGTATGTTGGCAAGGAGCACATGCAACGAAACCTTTACCTTGTAGTTTGAACCTGGCGTGACGGTTATCAGTGAAGCTGGATCTGAGCCAGTCTGAACCAAGAGGGTAACTTAACCATATTCCTGGGCCAGCTAACATGCACTATTGTCAGGTCGGTTGTCGACGAAGATGTATATACAGGTAAAGCAATGTCTTCTTTTACATATTTTGTCTCGAAATAACCTCGTCGAGTAGCTCTTAAGCATGTCTACTGCCTCCGCTAGTTCTCGACATGATAGAATATCCTCCGTCTGTAGATTCTCATAGTCCTCTAAGCAGCCGTTGTGATTTGGGCAGTATACCCCTTGATTCAGCCGAAGCGGGATTGTTGGGCGTACCACTCAAGTATACTACTTTCTTCTCATATGCAAGTATTATATACTGCATAAGATCAAATCCAAAAGCCTTGAAGATACCGGTCCAAAGCGTGTTCTAAAGAAGGCTTTTGATTCTCCTACCACGATCAAATCAAACGGGGATGTAAGGCGTTGAGTGATGCGCATCGTCAATTTTCTTAGCGATTGGTATGTCTGTAGACCCAGGAAGAATATGCGGTCCTTTTGGCATAAAATAATAGTTTTTTCTATTGATAAATGATAAAGAGTTGACTTTTTTGAAGTTGTTCATGAAAGTGTTTTAGACAGGGTGAGGTGTGCGGCGTGCTGTGCTAGCAAGCGTCATTGATAACTAGCCATTGATAAGGAGAACCTGATATCGTATCCTGATTGCCCAGCGCCACAGTTACCCTGCAGCTCCTACAACCTCTGGAAACCAACATTTCAAATTCTACTATTTTCATACTGCAGTTTTTGGTTATGGCACCTCTAAGACTAACGATCGAGAATGGCCATTTTCGAGACTCTCATGGCCGCGAGGTCACCCTACGTGGAATCAACGTAGCCGGTGATGCCAAATACCCCAGCAATCCCGATCAACCTTCACATGTCGCAGAGGACTTCTTCCACGGAGACAACGTCGACTTTCATGCGCGGCCATTTCCCAAGGAGGAAGCTCACATCCATTTCTCGCGACTAAAGCGCTGGGGCTACAACACAATAAGATATGTTTTCACATGGGAAGCAATCGAATCTGCGGGACCTGGCATTTATGATGAAGAGTGGATTCAGCACACGATTGAGATCTTGAGGGTAGCAAAGAGTTATGGCTTCTATGTGTTTATGGATCCCCATCAGGATGTTGTAAGTTATAGGCACCTGAACGGTTGATATTAGATCGTACTGACAGATCAGTGGTCGAGATTTACAGGAGGATCAGGAGCGCCGATGTGGACTGTCTATGCGTGCGGTCTTAATCCCCAGAGTTTTGCTGCCACCGAAGCGGCCATTGTGCACAATACATACCCCGAACCAGAGAACTTTCCAAAGATGATTTGGTCTACCAACTATACCCGCCTTGCAACCCAGACGATATTCACATTTTTCTTTGCCGGGCGAGACTTTGCCCCGAAATGTATAATCGATGGAAAGAATATCCAGGACTATCTACAAGAGCACTTTATCAATGCCTGTGCCCATCTTGCGCAACGAATACACGAGGCCGGCGACATTGAGAATGAGGTTGTGATTGGATGGGAGAGTATGAATGAACCCAACCGAGGGCATGTTGGTTGGACGGACCTGTCGGCCATTCCCACAGAGCAAAAACTACAGAAGGGCACATCTCCTACCGCATGGCAAGCTATTTTGACTGGATCTGGAAGGGCCTGCGAAATAGACACTTGGGACTTTGGCGGAATGGGACCTTACAAGTCAGGCAAGGTTCTCGTTGATCCGCAAGGACAGAGCACTTGGCTGCCAGCGGATTACGACGAATCTAGGTACTCCTATAAGCGTGATCCAGGGTGGAAGCTAGGTGAGTGTATATGGGCACAGCACGGTGTGTGGGACCCAGCAACGGATACTCTATTGAAGAAAGATTACTTCAGAAAGAATCCACACACGGGAAAAGTACTTGATTACGAGGAATTTACAAATACGTATTTTATGGATTACTATCGAAAAC
The DNA here is from genome assembly GCA_002946425.1 of Rutstroemia sp. NJR-2017a BBW. Taxonomy (NCBI): domain Eukaryota; kingdom Fungi; phylum Ascomycota; class Leotiomycetes; order Helotiales; family Rutstroemiaceae; genus Rutstroemia; species Rutstroemia sp. NJR-2017a BBW. The sequence goes on from NJPT01000052.1 coordinate 391,388, forward strand.
ATAGGGACGCGATCAGAGCTCATCACAAAGATTCGATACTTTTCTGCCAGCCGCCCGTGTTGGAGATTCCTCCTTCTATCAAAGGCACCCCGGATGACGATCCATTGATGGTTTACGCTCCTCACTACTACGATGGCGTTACACTTATGACAAAGAAGTGGAATCGTTATTGGAATGTCGATGTCTTTGGTATCTTGCGGGGTCGATATCTGACCCCTGCTTTTGCGGTCAAAATTGGAGAGACGGCAATCAGGAATTGTTTCAAAGATCAGTTAGCAGCTATCCGAAAGGAAGGCCAGGACTACATGGGTAACCACCCGTGTGTATTGACCGAATTTGGAATTCCTTATGATATGGATGACAAGTATGCATACAAGACAGGCGACTACTCGAGTCAATCAGGGGCCATGGATGCCAACCATTTTGCCGTCGAAGGAAGTGCCATGGCAGGCTACACACTCTGGTTATACATGTGCCAGGTAAGTGTGTATCATTCCATAATCGAACTCGACTAACACTTCATAGAACAAACATCAACTGGGAGATCAGTGGAACGGTGAAGATTTATCAATTTTCTCCCTCGACGACCTCCCACTGCCCCTTGACGCCACCCCGCCCACGCCCAAAAACGAATCCACAACTTCATTAGTAGAAAATGCAGCAGCAGCCGCAACAACAACCAAAAAAGAACTCTCAGACGAGTCCACTGTCAACCCAGGTAACTTAAAAGCCAAACTCAAAACCCCCTCTATCTCATCGACTCCCACTGATGCCCCTCCTGAACTCACCAACTCCCCCGGCTACCGCGCCGCCGAAGCCTACGTGCGTCCCTCGCCCATCTACACGGTCGGCCAGATCTCCGCCTACGGATTCGACCTGCGCAGCTGCACCTTTACGCTGAAACTCGATGCGCCTGCCGCGACGAAGGAGGACACCCCGACGGAGATCTTCTTGCCCGAGTTTCATTTCCCGAAGGAGGGCTGCAATGTCGAGGTTAGCGGCGGGAAATGGATTATTGCGACGGATGACGAGGATGGTGGGTTTATTCAGAAACTACGTTGGTGGCATGCGGAGGGTGAACAGAGTATTAAGGTGCAGGGTGTGGTGAGACAGAGTATGAGGTTGAGGAAGGAGGAGGATGATGGATATTTGGAGCAGTGTCAGCAGAGTAAGTGTGTGGTTATGTAATTGGCTGGAGAGGTATGCGTTCACATTGGTTATCGTTGAGCATGGCTTGGGAGTTAGGCAGCTTGGGAATTTATTTGGCAGGAGGGGTTGGGGGAGCGTGGATGAAATTGCATTGGTGGTTCTATGTTGATATGATATAACTATAGTACAAATGACGGCATGAATGGTTTTTATTTCTGTGTCATTTGCGGTGCTATACATACGAAGCTTGGGTAAGAAGCGATATATTCAAGCCATGCATTATATACAATTCTTAGGATGCTACGTTACCAACCAAGTCTACAATTCAATCAACAGCCCTAAACGGCATATCATGCGAGACGAGGCCATAACTATCTAGGTGGACATCAATGACGAAGCAACTCGACTCAAGTCGTCGAACTCATGCGATGCATCCTTCGCATTGCACCACAGCAAGTATCGAAAACAAATCTCTGCCGTCCTCAAAACATAGGCATCGTAATGCCGACGAGTATAGTCAGGAAACATTCATGCCCAAAATGTTTAACTCGCGGCAATGACGCATCTCCCGTGGATTTGCGACATATCATGGGGTAGATCTTTTATGCTCGGGAAGTGGGTGTTTATGTTGGTGCAATTTGGGTTGTTAGATGGTCTACTTGAGGGGTCTTCCTGGTTGTGTTGGTTTCTGACTTTTCTTATGTTTCTTGGTGACTTGTAGGTGCTGTGTATGTAGGTAGGGAGGGAGGTGGTGTTGTTGGATCTCAAGCGTATCTCGTACATTGACTGGACGTTGAAATCGCAATCACATACCATACTTTCGTACGAAAAGCCCTACCAGTCTATACCCGGCGGTTAGAACTAGCAACAGAGTAAGAAGTGAATAAACTGTTGGAAAAGTAGACATATACTATGTTGTAGTCTGCAAGGAACGAGCGGATCGGACAGACTATCAGCCGTACGCCATAAAGCCAATACAGTGGATGAAGAAGGGGAAAGCGGAAAATCTTAGGTACTCGACGGGCGATGCGGATCTTTAGGGTCCTTTTTAATCTATTTGAATCCCCGTTGTTGTTTGATCGTTTGGTGTTTTGTATCTGACTTGACAGACCAGGGAGAAGCGAGCTGGTCTGGACCTAGCACTCGGGTTCCAAGGAAAGCATCGCATAGCATGAGATATATGGCTATCCCGGGGTTATGTGAAATCATTTGTTTGGAAGCAGCATCCTTCCGGCCGGCTTTCCGTCCTCAGGGAGAAGGAGTTCGTACGAGATGTAAGATTTACCGTAAGGATTGGGATATGTCCATGACTGGGAATTGGGAAGTCGCGCAAGTAAAGGTTGTCGTCAGGACTCAGGACTCAGAGGGAATGATGGTCAGGTACGAGATGACCGCGCGCAGAAAGAAGGAGAAGACATGGATAGATCCTTGCTGTCTGTGCTGCTGTGCTACGGAGAGTATGTTCGATGGAGCTATCCCATTGGCTTACGCTTTGAACAGAACCCTACAATCACGATTCAAGGAACGGTGATAGTGGGAACGGTTGGGTGTGTGTTGGTGTGAAACCGGCGCATCGGCGAGTTGGAATGGGGAGAGGTGGTTCTTACAGATGTGTATGAATGTATGGGTGGTATGGTTCTTGGTTGTTCTTGTCGCTCTTGTCGCTCTTATTGCTCTTAAGCTTTCTTGATTGCTGGTGTAAGAAAAGGGTTTGAGGAGGGATTCCAGCCGGGCGCTTAGAGAATTGTTTCGTCGGGCACCAGGGGATACACCATCTGGGTAAATCGTAGGCCATTTTACGACCGCCAACGTCTAAATATCGCTCAAAAATCCATTTTTTGAGATATATTTATAAAACCGCGTCGTGTGATGTCTTCGTATATTATTTATATCCGCACTATCTACAAGTGCTGTGAAATGTATCAAAATGCTTGGTCGGCCTTTATTTGGTTGCTGCTCGCTGGACGATTGTACTGAAGTACCATTCGACGCTAGACTTGTTCCGGCAAGCGGGGTCTGCTCCGCAGGGTCAGTTCACCACACGAGTTTAGCACTCAGTCCTCGTAGGTAAATCAATCGGGCGTGTTCCAAATTTGCCTACTGGTTCCAGCTGTTGTATCGAGTCGCTCAAAAACCCGCCCATATTTCCCTCGACAAACCGAAACTTCTATGCAAATTTTCTCAACCACAATCCTACTCGCACGATGACTTCTCGTGCGCCTAATCCTTCGGGATCTCGAAAGATCTCCTTCAATGTCAGTGAACAATATGACATTCAAGATGTCGTCGGAGAGGGAGCTTATGGTGTTGTCTGGTACGTTTTACCCCACCCTCTGGTATATTCAGTATCCGCAATTGAGAGATCGGGGGGTAAATCTGAGCTGAACGTTGGACCTGTTACTGATATGGCTCTTTGTATAGCTCAGCATTGCACAAGCCGTCCGGGCAGAAGGTCGCTATCAAGAAGATCACTCCATTCGACCATTCCATGTTCTGTTTGCGAACCCTGCGTGAGATGAAGCTCCTACGATACTTCAACCACGAGAACATCATTTCCATTCTGGACATCCAGAAGCCAAGAAACTATGAGACGTTCACAGAAGTCTATCTCATCCAGGTATGCATATCGCACCCAGACCAGTCGCACATAAAGCTAAACCCAGGCTAGGAACTCATGGAAACCGACATGCATCGAGTGATCCGTACCCAAGACCTTTCCGACGACCATTGCCAGTACTTCATCTACCAGACCCTCCGAGCCCTGAAAGCGATGCATTCTGCCAACGTCCTTCACAGAGATTTGAAGCCGTCGAATCTGTTGCTTAACGCCAACTGTGATTTGAAGGTTTGCGATTTCGGTCTGGCTAGATCTGCTGCTTCGCAGGAAGATAACTCGGGTTTCATGACGGAATATGTTGCGACTAGATGGTATCGCGCTCCTGAGATCATGTTGACTTTCAAGGAATATACCAAGGCTATCGATGTTTGGTCCGTAGGCTGTATCCTGGCAGAAATGTTGAGCGGAAAGCCTTTATTCCCAGGAAAGGATTGTGAGTGCTTTTTGACGGATACAATCTATTTCTTCTTACTAATTATTTACAGATCACCACCAACTGACACTTATTCTCGATGTTCTCGGTACACCAACCATGGAAGATTACTACGGAATCAAGTCCCGCCGTGCTAGAGAATACATCCGATCCCTGCCATTCAAGAAGAAGGTGCCATTCAAGACTATGTTCCCCAAGACTTCAGACCTCGCACTGGATCTCCTTGAGAAACTTCTCGCTTTCAACCCAGTCAAGAGAATCACAGTCGAAGAAGCGCTAAAGCACCCCTACCTAGAACCATACCACGACCCTGAGGATGAACCCACCGCCGACCCCATTCCCGAAGAATTCTTCGACTTCGACAAAAACAAGGACAACTTAACCAAGGAACAACTGAAGACTCTTATCTATGAGGAAATTATGAGATAAAGAGCTCTCGTTCTCGAATCGTTGGACAATGTATATCTTGGAAGTGTTCGATTTGGCCCCCCGTTCTAGAAAAAGGTTATAATTCATGGTATTGCGATGTGGGTTCGGTTCTTGCGTTGATAAGCAGACAGACGGATGGAAAGAAAGATGGAACAGGCCTTTGCAATTTCTTCTCTCCTCGAGGGCTCCCTCCCCTATTTATGTACAGAAACACATGGAGGATCTTGAGGCTCATCATACACTCATGTGGTGATAAAGATTATATTCGCATAAGGCTGGGTTGGGTTGGATAAGTGGGAGGAAAATACGGAAATAGCAGGGACGTATAGGAATGGGATGGGATGCTGGGAGTAGCGAGAGAGAAAGATTTTTTGTCGCCTCTTTTTTTTTTTGTTCTTTCATAATCGGATGGGATCGGAGATAGGAGAGCATGAGTGCAAGCAAGGCAATGGAAAGGAAGTCTTTTTTTTATACTGTTTTTTATTTTGACTTGCGGGAAAGATGAGATATGGAAATGGAATTGGAACTGGAGATATTTATGAATGAATGCACGAATTAAAGGATGATATGGATGATTGATCGGAGAGCGGGGAGATTTTATGTTGCGGATGGATTACAATGCTAGTAAGAGTTTTTTAGGGCTTGTGTTTTTTGTGTGGTGAGGGTGAGGGTGAGGGGTTGTGTGATGTGAGGGTGAGAGTGAGGGGCTGTGTGTGATTGTTACTACTATCGTGATGTCGTGTGATGTCGTGTGTTTTCGTGCTTGTGCTTTGTTTGTCGAGGGGGTTTCTTACGGGGACTCGTTCTCATCCTCATCCTCATCCTCGTCGTTAGCTCGATTGAATGGGCGTATGTATGTTCATTGACCAGTAGCAAGTGGCGAGTAGCTAACTGACTACACGCTCTTGAACAGTTCTCGATGCGTTGTTTTATAACTGCCTGTGCCTGTGAATATGTTTTGCTGCGTTTCTGGTCTCTCGGGGAGGTTCAGGTTGAGGTTGAGTAACTTGAGTTGGTTATCTCTTGGATGGGATGGTTTGATAATGTTCACATCCGTGAGTTTGCATTTGGACAGATTGTATCAGGGTTAATGGTGAGTAAGTAGTATTTACAAGGAGAAAGAGAGGGGGGGGGGGCGAGGGAGGGGGAGCTAGTTTTGATTCTTCTGGCTGCGTTTAGCAGCTAGGATTTCTTTACCTGGTCCTTGTGTTGTTATCTTACTACGTATGGAAGCAAGTCAAGTATGGAAGAGCGTGCAATATGAGAGATCTTGTAGGATGCAAGAGATCGTTCAGTGAGTGAAGTATGGTATATAGTATGTTAGAGTTTGTTGGTTAATACACTACACTCGTCTCCCCTTTCATATCTGTTGGTATATATCCGCCTTATATGGCTTTCCTAATCTTATACGGTTCTTCTTTCTTCTCTATCTTTAACTGCTTGTGCCATGGACCCGAGGACGTTGAACAGACGCCCAGTCAGCTAGTCAGTTCCTTTCCCCTCGTAGCTGGGAGCTTCCACCGGGTATATAACATCTTATTGACCGAGCTATATAACTTATCGTTAGCTATTTGCATTTATCTCTCACTCAACCAATCACTCAAGCTGCTTGCCTATCGTCACTATGAGAACCGGTGCATTGCTTCGTGAACTTGGTAAGGCGGAAGTTGATATCTGACTGACTGGCTGCTCTCTGGTGTGCTTGCTGGTTTGATTGCTTTGTAGATGGATCTATTGGAAGTATTTCCCCTCTCGCCAACTCACTCGTTCACTCAGGCTGAGGTATATTTGTATAGTTGTCTCCCTCCCATCAGACCAGACCAGAACAGATCATATCAGACCCTGATATCCATCCTTCCCTCCATCCCTTCTCCATCACTACCCAGATAGTCCAATCTATTAACCCACAAATATCCTCTCTCATCGTTGTTTCACCGCGGTATCTTACCTTCCCTTTCCTCCCTCCCCCGATCTCTCCCACCCCCATCTCCCCTCCTTCTAAAATTACTTTTCCCTTCCCTCTCCCACAACGCAAACCACATTTCATCAACTCACTCCCCCTCCCCCGCCTTCACCTTCTCGATTTCCTTCCTCAATCGCTCTTCCCATCCTTCTCTCCATGCCTTATCTAGCGCTTCGACTTTTCCGCCTAGGATTACGCAACTGTATATTGTTAGTTATATGTGCTTTATTTCGGCGTTTCTAACTATGTTGTTCTTTTTGCTCCTCTCTCATAGCGTCTCTCTTTATACGGCTGTACCTCTTCTCTGCCCTCTTCCTCTCTCTCCATAGATAGCTCAACTTCAACTTTCTCATCCCCATTATATATATAGCCCCTCACCCCCTCCCCTCCTCAAACCCAAACACCCTATTCCCCTCCCTTTCCTTTCATTCAAACCCACCCCCACCCCCCGAACAAACAAAAAACAAAAAAAGATAAAAAGACTCACCTCCCCCCCCTCTCACTCAACCCCACCACCCCCCTCCAAACTCCACACCCCTTCCTAAGCATAATCTTCCCCCCCACCCCCAACACCGGCGGGAACCCTATTTTCGCCTCCATCCTCTCTATTTCCAAACCCCAAATCGTAGTCCCCTTAATATCTTGCAGTAGCAACTTATACGGGCCTCCTTTTCCTCCTCCTCCCCCCCTTTCCCCACCCCTTCCTCCCCCTCCATCTCCATTTTCCCCATCCTCGCCGGGAACTACACGTATAACTTTTCTCCCCCTCCTCCTCTCCCCCAACCTCTCCCCCTCAACCGCCAATAACACATCCCCCACACTCCGTCCCACATCCACGATATCAACCACCTGAACCGGGACATCGTATTCCAGTTTCCATTCCCTCACCCCGGGGTCACCCGCTCCCGGGGGCAGGACCCTCGTGCTCGGGTGCAGGAGCCCCGGGGTCAGGAGATTGCTGTGCAGGAGGCGGTGTTTAGTTGTTGCGATGAGGGCTGGGAGGGGTGGAGGGGGGCGGTTGGTGGGGGGGGAGAGGATTGGGAGGAGGAAGGAAGGGGAGGGGAGGGGGAAGGATTGGGTTTGGAGGGTTTGGAGGAGGAGGGGCGGGATAGGAGGGGTGCTGGACATTTTTGAGGTAGGTGGAGTTGTTCAAGGGGAGGAGGGCTTTTGTATACTTGCGTGTTGAGGATGGATTGATTGATTGATAATATTAGGTGCAAGATCTTGTTTGGGGGATTAGAAAGAGAGAAATTATCATCATATCATATTATATTGGATTTGCTAAAAGTCTGCCTTGTAAGGAAATAAAAAGAAATAACAACGAAGTGGTGAATGTGAAAACACCAGCCTTGCATTCTGTCACCACAGCCTTACAAGCTTGGACCATGAACTGCTGCTACAGCCTCGATGGAGGGGACCTGCGAGGCTAGATTTGGTGATTTCTTAAATTAGCGGAAGCTATTTCCCTCAAAACCACAAAAACACATCAAACAGCACTGCTTCCTTCTTTTTAACCATTGATCAATACTACATGCAAGCACTGAGCAGAACGTAAATCCTAGACAAAACCTAATTTCTCATTTTTGCCAAATACTTTATTGAACGACCTCTGCAAATAAGTGATTCAGATAAGGAAAAAGAGAACAGAAGATGAACGTCAGCATTATTTTTTCGCCTCCCTATCTGATGCCATGCCAATCATTCATCCATTCATCCATCCATCCATCCATACATTTCATAACTCCACAACCACAATCACAAGTCACCACCCACCCAAGCATCATCCATCCATCTCTCTTCAAATCCCTCTCTCTAAGAACTAACCTTCTCCCTCAACGTCCCCATCCACTGCTGGAAACTCATCCCCTGATCCGCCCTATCCTCCACCAACAGCGTCTGCGCCCACAACTTCAAACTTGGCTCACCATCCTCCCTCACCACATACAAATGCGGCACCACAATACTACCCACGCCTCTCGATCTATAATCGCGAGCCTTCTGGAACACGGCACGAACACGCTCGCTGAAATCGTTGTCTAGTTCCGGCAATGTGCTTTTCCCAACCTTAAGTTTCGTCCGATCAGTCACATTAAAGACGTCGGCCAGCAGTTGCGGGACTGCGTCTCTTCCTACCCAGAGGAATTGATTTTGCCCGTCGTCGATCAGGTACAGACCGAATGGAACGAGGCGTTCGGAGGAAAGGTTGAGAGGAGGTGGGAGGACGATTTGATTAGTTTCGGGATCTGGGATTCCTGCATTATCTGGCATGTCGTGTAAGGAGTAGAGACGCGGGTAGGTATATTGCATTAGCAGCGGAAGCGGCAGAGTCGACAGCAGACAAAGAGCCGCGGAACGGAGATCTGATGGGATTTGGGCCGATTTTCGAAGTCCCACGTTCTTGATGAGACCGAGGAATAGAACAGGTAGGCCGCGGAGATTGGCAGGGAATTGGAGTCCACCACCACCCATGTTCCCTCCCGCAAGCTCCTTCTTGAAGGTTTGTAGAAGTTCAATCAGCTTCGATTGAAGAGCTTCACGTGCGGGTTCCAGACCACCGCTCAATGCTCGCTCAACAGCCTTGTGGCTGAAGAAGGTAGTGATTGCACATTGATCAGCGGAAGCATAAACATCGGCAAGATTGGTAGTTGTAGGTAAGGCCAAAGTCATAACTCTGATACGACGTTCACCGTTGCTGGTAGTATGGAGAACGGCTGTTTGCATGCAGACAAAGTTCTTCGTGAGTGATTCATCGATTGCCACCTCAACAACGTAACTTTGGTCGCGAGGAAAGGCGGGGAAAGCGCAGAGATCTGAACTGCGGTTGAAGAAGTTACCGTAGAAAGTGCTCATGCGAAGACCAGTAGTAGCACGAACACGCAGCACAGCTTCGAGACCGATCTCAGCCGAGAGATAATCGCTGAACTCTGTAGCGAACTTGATGGCGTCCTCGCTCCTTCTAGCATGCCAACCAGGATAGAAGTATGTTTGTCCACCAGTATATCTCGGAAGGTTGCTGAGAGATGCAACATCTTGATATTGTGACGAGAACAAGAACATATCGATAGAAACTTGGTTCTTTGAGCATTCGACGGCGAAACTTTTGTAGAAGCTGTTGGCTGTTTGAAGCAAGCTACTTTCCTTCGAAGTGCCTAGTAATTTTTTGTCTTCTCGCATCTCCAACTTGCCATATCCAATGTTTGGCAACGAAGCACTGATCACAACAATCTTACCACCAAGGGGCGAGATAAGTTTGTGGCCGGCACGCAGAGCTGACCCCATACATGAACCATTATTTGGGTTCATCTGGAACATTTGAGGAAGAGTCGTAAGGAACTTTTCAACATTCAATCGGCATTCCGACAATGGAACCAATAGCTCCTGAGGCACCGGGAGGAAAGGTTCATCGAGATCGCTAATGACAAGCATGTTGGTTTCCCCATTCTCTTCCGAGTCCTTCGGGACAGAGAAATAATGCAAACTCGAATCCACCGCCATAAAACCAACTCGTGTTCTTCGATCAGCATTTGGTATCCTGTCAAGACTGTCGAGAATGGTTCTGGCACTAGTAGCCAACAAGCCACAATCCACCGACGCCGCGCTGACATCGAACAGGAAAAGGTAGACAAGTGGCTGTGGAGGTCTAACCATGTATTCCTGTGGTGCGACGAATTCCACAACTGCGTGGTTAAGTTCGGGTCTCTCCCACCTATCAACGCTCTTTTGTGCAGCGGCATCCCAATCGAAAGCTTGTGGAACATCGTTTGTGAGGTTACACATATTACACCTCCATCTGTGGCCATGGTCTAAGAACGAGACGAAAGGGTTGATGTATGACCGACATCTTCTGCAACGTGAAATAACCTGATCTTGGACAACTGGAACCGGATCGTCGACATCGTGTAATGAAGTATATGGTTGAATAACCAGCGCAAATGGAAGCTTTGACTTTTTGAGGAGCGAGTTCGTCGTAGGCACAGCGTTTAAGGTTGATCTAACGTATTTCGATGGGCAATTCGCATCTGGAGAAGGGGTAACACTCGACTATTTCTCCGATTAGTTTGGCTCTTGAAGTTTGTACACATCTTGAACTTACATTTTGAGGTAATACGATAGGTGGCGGAGGTAAATCTAACTCCGCCACATTGAAAGGTTGATTCAGAAGATCTGTAGGATAAAGCTGGTTCAACACAACCGGTGCACCAGGACGAGCCTGCTGAGGTTGAGCCATCGGTTGCTGCGGTCCACCCATACCCATTTGGCCCATTCCCTGCGTGATACCCGCAATACCAGGCGTCACAGGCGTACCAGGACCCGGATACCCAGCATCTGGAGGTTGATAGCCACCTACACCGCCGCCATACGGCTGCGGGGAGAACTGGCCCCCTTGAGCACCAGCGAGCGGCGCGCCGTATGCAGCATTAGGGTCTCCTGGAGCAGCGAATCCTCCATATGCAGGTGCCTGAGGAGGTGGGAATTGAGCATTCCCGTGTGTCTGTCCTCCCAGAGCCGAATTTGCTCCCTGCCCAAAATCATAAGCTTGCGCGGCGTAACCCCTCTTTTTCTTCTTTCCGCCGTCGGTTTCGGGCTGTCCTGCTTGCGGCGGAGGACTGGTCGCTGGCATGCCGAAGCCAGGTTGCGCTGGGCTTTGCTGTGCATAGGGATCGGGTGGGGGGTAGCCCTGGCCAGGATATCCGTCTTGTGGTGCCGCCATATTTTGCTAGTCTTGAGTGTGTGTTCTGTGTCCTAGCAGCACTTGTTCGGGATTTCAAGCTGGAGTGCAATTGCGCAAGAAGCTGTGTGGTCGCCCTCGAGAGCTTGGGGGTGTTGTGGGTTGTGGGTTGTGGGGAAGGTCGAGCGAGTATCGAGATAGATGTTCAGTCAAGTTAAGTTAAATGTCCCGCAAGCTTAAATGGTCTACGTAGTTTCTCAAGGAACACGTTGCGAATGTATATCCTTCTCGAGTACGAGGAAAAAGGAATGGAAAACTCAACAGAAACAGAAACCAAAGAAGTGGAAGCCAATCTAGATAATATGAAGGAAGAATTAGAATCCGAAGATTATGATATTGCCATTCCTGACATTGATTGATCTTGTGGTAGGGGAGGGGAGTTTTGTGTGTGGAAGATGGAATTAATTCTCTCGGTCACTCAAAAGTAAATCCTGGCCTTTCGGGGCTTTCCATTACACCACCGAGACCACCTAACTTCCTAAGGTTATCGAAGCTCAACTAAAAAACTGTCCCGCACCAAGAGACCAATTGCTGCAAAGCCACACTGCACTTACTCACCCAATCTCACGTGCATTGCATCTGTGGCGGTTCCTGGACACTTCCGGGTTTAATGTTTTAATAGAGGAGCGAGTAGCAGGTCATAGGTAAGATAGGTAAGATTGCAGGCCTCCCGCTGACTGCGCAAAAGGAACGGAAGGAGCAGCTGGTTCTGTAACCCCGGGCCCCGACTAGGTTCATAATCCCGCCCTGAACCCACCTGTAGCCCAGAGCTCTTCCTAACTTACTAATATATTAAACAAACATCATCTCCGTTGCTTAGATTACTTGTTGGTTCTCCTGCTTTTCTTTGATTTAACAACAAAGACCTATAGGCTACCGATAATAAACAAATTCGCAATTCGCAATTCGCAATTCGCAAGCCTAAATCAACAAACGGAACAATGGCCTGGGGATCATCCAAAGCCCCTCCTCCTCCACCCCGCTCTGCGTTAAGGTACGTCGACGTCCTTTGTCCTCCACACACCCAACCCACAACCTCTCTCCCCACTCACCAACCCTCTCCCTCACCAAATCTCCCCCTCCCCCAAAATGCATTCCCCATCAAACTAACCCTCCCCTCCCTCCCCAGCAAGCTCCTCCCCCTCGCCATCCTCCTCCTCCTCCTCCTCGGCCTCTCCTTCATCGGCTACCAAATCTACCTCACCACGCAAAAGATCTCCGAGACGGCCTCCGAGAAAATGCAGCGCAAAAACGTCGTCTTCACTAAAGACGGCGTGCGCGTCGGCGTCAAGGAGATGAAGAACGAGAACTACGTCGATAAGACGCAGGGTTTCTTGGTTAAGGCGTGGACGCTGAGTTCGTGGCCTGGGTATCAGTCGAAGTTGGGTTGGAATAAGGGTGGAGAGAGTGGAGGACAGACGGCGGAGCAGAGGAAACCGTGAGTTTTGTTTTTGTTTATGTTGGTGCTTTGGGGATTGGTTGCGCGGATTGAGATGGGTTCTTCTGCGACTGTGCTTGGTAATGCGACGGCGCGCACAACCTGCAATGTCTTTATCGGAAGATAAACCCCCCCCCCCCCCCCCCAACCCCCTTCTAACCCTCATCACAAGATGCGCCCAGCCAAAAGCTGACCTTATCTCCAACAGATATACCCGCAGCAACTCCGCGAAATAAACCATCTCCGCGCATATCGCGTCGCATCCAATATTCCACTTTCACTTTCACTTTCAGTTCCTCCAGTATATATCCAACTCTCATTCTCGTCGCAATCTAGGCACCACCCCCAGGGAAGGCGGTGCTGAACTACATGTTATATACAGCTAGCTAGCTGCGGAAGGCGTTTTTCATCGGTTGATGTTTAAGGTTAGATGGACAGGACAGGATAACGAACGGGACTTTGAGGTTCAGGGGGAGGGCTTGGATTGCTTACTTTTTTTACTTCAGTTACATATGTTATTTTAGTTTCTCTTTTGAGGTTTCTCTTTTCTAGGGATATCTGGACCGGCAAGCAAGTCAGCGCACAGTATATTTTATATTTACGGCAGTTATGCTATCTATGCTATGCTCAATGATATTGACTCCTTTCTTCGTTATTTTTACTTGTGATCTTTTTTGATATGATATGATGCGATACGATACGACTGAGTTATTAGATCTTATCTCATTGCTTGGCATAACATTCAACGCAACACTACATGATAACTTTCCCCATTTTTTACTTTCATATCATATCATCCCCCTAAATCAGATAGATAGAGATCCGTTCCCCCCTCCTTAGTTATCCAAACCCAAATGCATTCATCCATCCACCCCATCCATTGAAACGCCGTTCATCCCATATCCCATAACCAGCCAGCCGTGTTCCCAGATCCAACCAAACCATCCAATCCATCCTATCCCAAGAACTTATTCCACCCATCCCAATGAAGTGATTACATACATACATACACACTCTGCGGCCCCAAGCAACCTAACCCAATCCAATCCAATCCAGGTAAACTCCATCCATCCCTTTCCCATCACTCATTCTCCTATCCCCATCTCCCCTCCCCCTCTCCGCTCTTTCTCCTCTCACTTCACCACCTCTCCTAAACCCATCTCCCCCTACGCCGACCCCGTCTCCCACCACCCCAGCCCCTCCAACCACGCATACTTCTTCCCATGCGCCGCATCGATCTTCCAGCTCATTTCCTTCGGATGCGGCTGCGGCGTAACATTCGTATTTGCATTCGTCGTCTGTACTGTACTATCTGCTGCTGTAGTAGGAGCAGCGATAGCAGGTTGATCTTTCTTTGCTTGTGCTTGCGCTTGCGCCTGTGGATATGTTAGCCAAACATGTCATCGCATCGCATCCCATTCCACGACGCAGAAAAGAAAACAAAAGAACCACATACCGCATCCAGCGCCGCCTTCCTCTCCCTCTCCCACATCTCCCTCCGCATCGCCTCACGCTGCTGGAACGAGAGCGACGAGATATTTGTTGGGAGCGTAGGCACGATAGCGTGACGGCCTATGGGACGGACGTTGACGAGGTTTTGGGCTGCGTAGCCCATGTTGTCGCGGCGGACGATCATGGATGGGAGACGCAGTTGGAGCTGTGTGGGGTTAGTTTATGTTGTGGATATCAATGGGGGAAAAAGGAGGGAGTGGAGAGGAAAAGGGAAGGGAAAGGGGTACATACACAGCCTACGACTTTCGCTTGATTCAAACCCATGACCTCCGCAATATACTTAAACCTCCCCTTCACCCACACGCGCTGCGAATCCGTAGTGTAGTCCGCACAACTAACAGACAAGAGCGGCCAGATCGAGAAGACGCCTCCGAGAGCTTTCACTGTATTAACATCATCCGTCCCACCCATAACATCACCCGCCTTCAACCTCCCATTTTCATCCAAATGCCAACCAAAGTTAAACGGAATGGACGCAATAATATCATTAATCATTTCCTGGCCCAGCCTCGACATCTGCGCATACTCCGGCGTCGTCCTATAATCCACCGGATAGCAAATCCACGCCGCGCAACGGATCACAATCGCCGCGATGAAGATCCTCGATGTCCTCGCGAGATTCCACTGTGCCGCGACGTAGATATCCGGATACATATCGACCCTCCCCGGACACACATCCGCTTTCATCATATCCCCACCGGGTACATTATCCACCCACGCCACCGTCTGTTTCGTCTGCGTTTCTTCCCAGCGCTGGTATTCCTGCTCGAGCTCCAGCGCGCGCTGCATCACTTTGCTGATGAGTTCGAAGGTTTCGGGCGTGCGCGGCTGCGACATGAGGACGCGGTTGAGTTCACAGCGGAGCTCGGCTACTTCGAGGTTCAGCTTGGAGACGCGCGCGCTGCTTTGGTCTTTGCTGGCGTCGCCGAGCCACCATTCGACGCCGAGGACGGGGGGCTTGGATGAGGACATGCAGTTGACGAGCTGGTGGGGTGTTAGTGATGGTGGATGTAGAAGGTTGATGGAAGAGTGGGCGGCTTACCATTTGTCCTCTGACGGTTTGGAAAAGTGCAAGACCGACTTTAGTCCGTAACTGTTTCTTGCCCCGCATCTTTACTAATTGGACAGCGCCGTCGATATGTGACCCCCAAGCCGTAATGTTCTGTTTCTCCTGCGTAATAGTCTCGAAAAATCCCAACAGGAGAATCGCAGCTAACGTCTGGTCCGTCTTCTGCTGTGCAGGGTTCTGAAGAGCTAAGTTGACCTCCTTCAAAGCCTTGGCATAGTGGTCGATGGCCACATGCATCAGACTACTTCCTCTCGAATTCGGTCTGTTCGCCAAGGAAGCCATGGCCACAGCTTGGAACGACAGCGATAAAGGCGAATTGGGACTTTCCATCTTGACCAACGGTAACACCCAATCGAACGATCCCCGCGCCATCCCGTTTTGCGGGATGATTACAAAATTCGTCATGAAGAAACACGGTGCTTGCTGCTCGATAGGATTGCTGAAGCCGTGTTGTAGCATAAAGCCTTCTGAGATTGAGGGATCTGACCCATTTTCGACCCGGACCAGATCCATCTTAACAGGGGAGTTGGCGTCATCGTCATCATCGGAATGTCCAGTACTTGAGATAATCGAAAACTTTCGTTCTGCATTGGTCCCACTGCTTGACCCAGTGGCATTGCTGGTTTTCTTATTCTTCAGTGACCGGCGAGCCCTTCTTTCCGTGGCCTTGGTTTCATTTCGGAAGACCAGGTCGAAATCGTCCTTATAGCCCGGACATTGGCGCCTTGATTTCTGGCATTGAAGACAGGTCGGTTTAGTTTCATCACACTGTCGATATACTGTCAGCTTTCCAGAGATTGATGAAAAGATGTCAACTCAAGTTATGACCACACCTTTATCCTTCGAGTTCTGCACATCTGGCAGCCTCGCGACGGCTTGCCACAATATACCATTTTGAAATGCTTCTCACTGGTTGATTGATATGTGTATGTCTTTTACAAACGAAGAACTTCAGAGTTAAAGAACTCTTAATTTCGAATCCTTTCTACTTAAGGATCAAAAAGTCGATCGTCCAATATCTCAACTGTTCAGGGTATGTGAAAATTGAAAGAACGATCGAAGTCCCTTTTCAATTGTTTAATGGATTGGATGACATCCAAAAAGCCCATGCGACTTTAGACAGATTGTAGACTGTAGAGCAGCCCAAAGATGAAACTGGCAGTAAAAAGGCACAATTAGGGTCCAAGGAGCTGATACAAGAGGCAAGCCTCGCTCCCCTTGGAATGACTTGGGTACCCTTCGGTCAGCTGTCAAAGGAAGAGAGGAGACTGGGAACAGGCGTATAAAAAGAGACCTGTCAACGTTCGCGAAAATGATTGATTTGCTACAGGAGGAACAAGACAGCAGCGCGCCGTACGCAGTACGAGGTTTGTATGCAGTGTAGTATCTAGTTCGAGACGAGCGATTTAATTCGTCAGATGTGAGTTTTGGCGTGGTTGGGCGAGTAAGAATGGCGTCGTGAACGGTGATGCGACGATGGTTTGTTTCGAAGATCGAGCGAGCGAACAAGCAAGCTAAGCACACACCCAAAAACCGTGGCACTTTGGTAAGTAATAACGTTAGTGGAAATGGTCGGCGAGGTTCAACTTGTTCAAGTAATTGTTGATGCAAACTCTATGCGTCGAGTCCAGGGTCACCCCTGAGCCCGGCCGATATGGATAATGGACTGGATCTCTGGGCGATCAATACGCAAGCTCGCAGGAAGTCCTCCTGGGTCTGGCTCGAGTCTTTCTACCGGGGGACGGCCACACAGCTGCAGATAATTAGTCCAATGGGAAGAGTACGTTGCTCTTCCATATGAGAGAAGGATTCCGCCAACCCTTGCCCGGATCGAGGGTAACTTGGGTGAGGTTATCGCCATTTCGAAAGGGAAGTGCCGTTTTGTAAGCCCTCCCGTCTGCCCTCCCGTCTTCCATGGCCCTATCCAGATTCTCCATCTCTAGCAGCTAGTGCAACGGCGCTCAGTACTCAGCTAGGCAGAGATTGACCGTTTCCCACCTTTTCCTTCGGGAAATCCATTAGTAGATGTGGTTTTGGGTGGGCAGGCGGGCCAGCAACCGAAGACGATAGGAAGCTTCTCCGGAAGTAGAAGCTTCAGATGGTGCGACTTAGCTGGGCCTCTCCTCTCTGGGCCTACTCTAATAAGTGCCGACTATGTCCGAAATGCCCGATACATGGACTAATTTGGTGCATTTGGCACTGTCTGGCATTCGCATTCGCATTCGCATTTGCACTTGCACTGAGCATGCGCGATATAAACACAGCACACAGCATTGATCTTCAAGTCTTCTCTTGCAGGCCCAAAATGCACTCTGCATCATTGTCGACGATCCCCAGGAAGAGCAGGTACAATACCAGGTAAGTGTCCGTACAGAGTAAAGTCAAGCGAGCCGTTTCATAGGGTAGCAAATTGCTCAATTATTCATTAAGATCGACTTTATGATCGACCCATTCAACAATCCCATGCCACGATCAATTTCCCCTCGCAAGGCTTCAAAAGTAAGATATATGCAATTAGATTACCGTTGTGCTAAAAGAGATATGCTAGTCGGATACCCCAGATGAAAGCTGCGTTGATTGAGTCATTATATTGTCGTTGCCGTGATTTGGCTTTACAAGGGCCGAAAGCTGGGTAAGACAGCAGCAGCAGCAGCAGCAATCAGCAGTTTTGAGTAACGCAACGCAACTATTGAACTTACACAGCAACAGCGCGACATCAATCAACGCCATATCTCCGTCGTTTAGCTGAAAACTAGAGCAAACAAAGACCACACCCACCCGCCGGACAACAGCCAGCATACAAAGTGGGCTAAATGGGACCCAATCCCACGGTACCTTCCGCCGTCACCATCTAGCCGGACATGCGCCGACGCCCTAGATCGTCTATCAAAACGATCGACTTTTCCATCTCGCCAGCCTCGTGTTACCTACACAGGCTACACCTAGTATTTTACGTGTCTGCATCTACATCTACGGCCGAGAAGAGAAAGAGATCGTCAATAAGCATGACCCTTACGAAATACTCTCAAGCCTCCTCCCTCCACACGAACCCGAAACTCCCAAGAAAAAAAGAACAAACTCAGATCTCCCTCTTCCTCCCTCCCGCCCCCAAGATTTCACCGAATCTTGGTCCATAATCCATGTACAGATAGCGTACCGTACTTTTTTTTCTGGATTTCCATTATGCCGTGCCTACGTATATTACCAGATTTGCTCTTCTTCACTCCATACTCAATACTTAACCTACATTACGCCGTATTATCTCTCCATCCCATCCCATCCCACTCACCCCAAAATCCGGAATCCGTACCCAAACACCCACCCGGACCACACCTCCGCAGGCCCCCTGCTACATTTCCATTTCCCCGAACAGGCCTGAAACCCCAGTCGTAGCAGCAGCAGACACGGTCCCAGAAACTCTTGGGAGGGAAATTGAATATCGATGTGGATATGAATATCGTACCATGACTCCAGTGATGTCGGCAGTTAACATGTTTATTCGACAATTTCCATATCACACCACTTCATAACCTAGCCCCCAACTCCCCCCCCAACCCCCGCCAAATATTAGAGCCTGGTTCCTGGACCCGGAGCGGGTATTGGGTGAGATATATGCACGCACGTATGCATACCCAAAAACCACACCACCTTCCCTCTCAGAAAACCCAAGAGATGAAAAAAGACAAGAGAAGAGAAGTGCGTTTGCTGGGGGTACAGATAGAGTAAGATAGATACTTCGTAAGTTCGTAGACCCAAGTGATCACAGCATAAACCTCTCCGTATGTATCTAAGCTCGATCCTAATGTCCGATGCAGCAATCCTCCCTCCGTGACCCACCACTAACAAAAACAAATCCCCTCGTAGTCTCTATTTTGTATATTTTTGAATCAATCTTTCTAAGTAACTAAGTAACCTTGAGCCCAAAACGCAAGCCTAACACAAGTCCAACTGTACAATACCAGTACATACACACACATCCGTCGCCCACCTGCCGGTACGGCTTTTTTGTAGTATCGGAGAAATAACAAACAGGTACAAATCGTAGGAAATGAACAGACCGAGAGACAGATTAAAAAGAAAATGAACGAACAGGTTCGTTCCAACGATGTAAATTTACGTCAACATCCCTTCCTTCCCTCTCCCGTTCCGATAAAACGACTACAGATCCAAGAGAAAAAAAAAGCGAGATCGAGATGACACCCCTTCCCTTACCCCTCCCCTTCCTCCCACCATCCAACCACTAACCATCAAACAACCCTGCCACCCCCTCCAAATCATCCAAATTCGACAAACTCTTCCCCCCCTCCCCCTCCGGATGCTCCTTCAAAAACTCTTGCTGCATCTTACTCCTCTCCTTCCTAACCGCGGCCGCCGGTTTGGAGATCCGGCCCTGCTCGCTAATACTAACTCCTTTAAGATCTCTCAGCAGATCCAGAACCAATAGCCGCTGATGTCTCTGCGGAGCGCCCGGCGCCGCAAGTTGCTGGATGCAGCTGTCGACGTTTTTCTCCTGGATGCCGGGGAGCGAGGCGAGGATCTGGCGCGGGGTGGATGTCACGGGGGAGTAGGAGAGTAGGATGGAGGCGATGAGTTGCGCCAGGTCTTTGTGTAGGTCGACGAAGTAGGGCTCGTTGAGAGAGGAGATGGCGGCTTTGAGGACTTCGGTGCTGATGAATTCCCGGATGGAGGAGATCAGGGGTGAGTCGTGGTTTGCGCCAAATTCGGGGACGATCGATCGGAATACTCGTAATACTACCCCGCAACAGCGGGTGTCTCGCATGCGGATTGCGTGAGTGAGGAAGAGTAGTAATGGTTCAAGTATAGTAGAAGAGCCCAGACAGAATTTCCTTAGAGAAGGATAAGAACCGCCTGCATCGTGCCCCGCATTATACGTTGAAGCCTCTTTCGCAGAAGCCGGCTTACTGAAAACATCTGCAAAATGTTAGCGCACTTCCAATACATAAAAGAATTTTTAGCTTACTGATTCGTGCTGGATCCAAAAATCCAGCAATCATCATAACTGCTGTATGTGTCAATTGTCGTAAAATACTCTCTTCTTTCATCTCCTCCGTCAATGTATCTCCATCCGCCGGAGCAACTTGTTTGTGAGCCAAGTTTTCCCATTCTGAACTACATTTGGTGTCCATCTGAGAGAAGCATGATGCCAACACTGGGGGCACGAAATGTGATCGCACTTCCACCGGACAATCATCAACCATAAGTCTGACTACATTCAGCAAGGCAATCAGTTGATGGGAGGATAAACAGTGGGCATCCGCAAACAAAGCATGAGCAAGAGGTCCAGGGAGTTCGCTAAATCCATAGAAATCAACATCCAATCGGCTCATGGAGTACAGTATCGAATAGCAAGCTTCTCGCACTGTACGTATAGACCCACGAATAGACGATGCGAAACCTTCCATGGTAGATTTAGTACCGGTTACCCTAGCGTAGAAGTCATCTTTGCTTCCGGTAGATATCCCAGCTTGCCAGAAGCGGTCCGTTAGAATGCGGCCAACGATTGATCCCATCTCTGGAGGAAGACCAGTCCAGTTTGCAGGATTGTGGAAAGCATGAGCGTGACTAAATATTTAGAATGGGTTCAGGAGTAGGGCTTAGAATAACCAACCTTAGAAATTTGAGAAGATTTGGAAGTATGACTGGTAGAGTATCTCGCCATAATGTTCGTGAAATCTCATATGCAGGAACATTCTTCTCTAGCTTCTCTGTCGAGCAGCCCAAGAATGATTTGGTAGTTCTTAGAGGTATGGCCTAATTTTTCGTCAATAACTGACTCTCAAGAGCCATTAATCATCCGCATACCTTTAGTCTATCTTCCAGATCTTTCTGAATTGATTGTGCCTCTGCATCAAGTTGATATTGCCCCCAATCTTGGATTTCATGAACTCGTCTCGAAACCAAAAAGTCTCTCACACGGTCCAAACCAAGTAGGCTGCAGAAGCCGCCAAAGCTAGAGATCGCCTCATCCATCTCTGGGTTCTGCCAACTTCTTTGGACGGGTTCGAGGAAGGCTTTCAGTTTCTGCAACCGAATATCTGGGTCGATTTTGGAAGCACGATGACTGCAAAGAGTTAGCATCAAGTCATATAACTGATTTGTGATAAATTCAAGCCTACATGATGGTGAATAAGAACGTTTGATATGATGTTTGTCGCTTTTTGTCCAGATTTCCGCTTGATACGATCTCACTGACCTTCGCCTGTAGCTGGTCATAAACATCCTTATATCATGTTAATAGTTATCCACCTTGACATGCACATGTTCTTACCAGAAGCTGATCAGGCATTTTGGTAGCTAAACGCTGTAGCTCGTACGCAGCATCAGCCTGCAACTCTTTCACAGCATCGGAATATATAGTTGCATTCGGATGTTCGGCAGGCTGTGTCATTAGAATGTGTTCTAGGACTTTAAGCATGAAGCCAACTTTCTGGTCCAAGGCTGTCGTCGAAAAGGCAACTGCAAGCTGAAGTACTCTCTTTCGAATTATGGGGTCCTGGATGTTGTCAGTTCAGTTCGGTTCCAAGATTATGCTTCTGATTCATACCTCAAAACTCATATCCAGTAAGCGTCCACACCAAACCTCTATATTATTCTCTATACTTGTACGTTCTTGTTCCTGCAAGAAGTCAGTAGTAGCTCCGACTTTCTGCCTCTGCCTCCCCCTCTACTTACGTCACGCTGAGGATTCGAGCCATGGCCCGCTCGCCATTTCATGTATCCCTTCAATGCGGCTTCAATTACAGTGAAATATTTGTCGACCTGTAGGATTGGCATTG
This sequence comes from Rutstroemia sp. NJR-2017a BBW, assembly GCA_002946425.1. Taxonomy (NCBI): domain Eukaryota; kingdom Fungi; phylum Ascomycota; class Leotiomycetes; order Helotiales; family Rutstroemiaceae; genus Rutstroemia; species Rutstroemia sp. NJR-2017a BBW. Next base: position 413,524 of record NJPT01000052.1, read on the forward strand.
ACGTCTTGGAATAGTTTTCCACTAGATCAGGGTCAACATACGGTTACAAATACGCAAGGATGATACGAACCTTGAAAGGCTGGTTGGCCATCATAGAGGTGCTGCATAGCATTATCAACTTGGGATAGAATGTGGTACATAGCATCTGATTGTTTCTGCCGAACTACCAGCTCTATGACTTGTGAGCAGTACCGCCTATAGTTCCCAAGGAATGCATGCCGCTCCGGCAATGTATCAATGTCTTCCAGCAGAAAGATGAGAGATGGATCATCTGAATCTTCAGGCATGCTTTCGTACCGTAACAAGCGCGAACTGCACAGTTCGAGTAAGGGTGCAATCAGAGGATTCATAGTGGGGGATCCTCCAATGACCTCCGAGCGTAGTAACTTGGTCCATGTTAAGAGAATGGGTATCGAAACGACAAAACTTTGGCTTTGAGCAATAGCAAGGAAAAGATTTAGTAGATTAGGTAAATCACAAGTCTCCGGTATAGCTGAGATCTTGGATTCTATGAACACCCCAAGATTCGACATCATCTAGACAAGTGTCAGCGCACAAAAAAGAAATTTCAAGGGGTAGGCAAGACCTCGGAGAACTTTTTCGCAAACAGGTACTTTTCATCATCAATGTCGCGAGGGTCCACCATAGACCATTCGTATAACTTCCGGAGTAGGTCAACTACTTCGCTTGTATACATTGGACATACAAGTGCAAGGAATTCCTCGTCTGAGAAGTGTAGTCGCGAGTAAAGAGCAAATAAAGCTTGTACAGCCGCCTACAGAATATCAGTCCACTAAGAACATTTCACAGCTACTAACCAAAAGCTTACCAGCTGTACGGGTGTACTTGAAGTCGCAAGACACTTGCACATGGATTCCACGCATTGCGCGCTCGAAATGGCTTTAGGTACAGCCCAAGGAACCACAGATTTGTAGACGGCTAAGATCTTAACTGCACAACTCTGATACTGCGCATCGGAAACGCCCAGGTTCAAGCACTGGCCCAACAACTCACCGAGCCTCACCAACCAGCCTTGATCTCCATATCTGACCGCAGTGCCTGGTTGTCGGTTTGGGAAGACTTCCGAGAGCACAGCAGCGGGTGTGAAGATCTCAACACAGGCTTTACTTAACACGCCTTCCCGCAGGACCGTGATGGCGTCTTCCCCGTTGAACACCTCATCGGAGAGAGTTTCTAACACAAATAGCACAAACTCTTTGTGAACAACGGGACCTGGGAGTTCCCATAGGTTCACTAATAGCTCATCCATATTCTTCCACTCTCCTCCCCAGCTGCGCTTCGCAACCTCCACCCACAATTGTGCTGTTTTGTTCCTAAGATATAGGGGATCGTCTTGTGCCACATTCTGAGAAAGTTGAAGAACCCAGCCCCGCAAGGCAGAGGCTTGCACCGGCGAGTACTCTGCCCATTTATGTCTGATTGCATGTTCGAGAAGGGAAAGGGCATAGTGGCGCACAATTGGTTGTTGAGCTTTATCGGAGGCTAAAGTGAAGCCATGGGTGGGTGCCTCATCGTCCGCCTTGATGTTCTCCAGAAATATCGAGGCTTGCTTGCGCGACTCGTTCGAAGAATAGGGCGAGTGCACAAGTTCTAACGCTTCGTGAATTTGGGATAGCAGTGCAGTATTCCCATTTGTATGCTCAGCCGAATCGCGATTAGCACCGATGCTATGCCCGTTCGCAGAGCCGTTCATTGTAGGTTTTTTTCGTTTCTTTTATCGACAGTACTGAACCTCTTGAAGATATAACCTCCTCGAATTAGGAGAAGATTTCCAATGCCAATCGAATATCTGACCTAAAATCATATGCGTAAGTTGAATCGTCAAAGAGCTAGCTTCATCAAATCAGCTTAACAAAGCTTTTAGATATACGTAAAAAGTTGTAAAAACGAATGTGAAGCACAACAAAGTCCGTTTATCCACCAAGTTCTCTAGTCAATCTAGAATTCTTAGGTTGACAATTTCCTTGTCGAACGGTGAGAGTCTTTCTGGGGACGATCAGAATCACAATCAGCCTTCTTCGATTTTGGCGGCGCTGCAGCCTTGCGTCGACGTGACCCACTTTAATCACCTGCGTGCTGTAGTCTTATGTAATAATTTTACGGTTGTTGCAGGAGATCTCATCCAATTCCACACCTCCGGCTTCAAAAAACGATATACTTGAGTTCATGAATTGCGGTTGTTTTGCTAGGCGATTACAGTGCTTACATGAATGGCGCACTTTGAACCCTTTTTCTTTTACGGATGAGTGTTTCCGGTACTCGCGATGGAACTATTTCAATGTCACAGGCCGAAAATCTAGTGATTTCAGCCTACAGTGTTCACAACCTCTACTGTGTAATCGTTTATCTTCATTAGAATGGCTGCATTCCATATTCCTCTATAGAGTAGGCTTCTGCAGGAGTTGGCCCGTGACTGCAATGAGCAGAGTGTTTCCTTTACACAATGTCTTCCTTAAGTGGGAGCCATCGGAAGCTTCCAGCTATGAGCTTTTCTTGAAGAGCCGCAGTTCTCAAGATTCGATTTGAGATAGTTCACGCCCCATGAGTACTACAAGCTATCATACTGTGTCAATGAGTATAGTAGTACTCCAGATACATTGTATAAACGCCTCTCTTTCGCTTAACCACTATAATCATATCTCTACATTTCTCCCCGTTATATCATGGGAGTATACATTTGTTATGCACTTGTATTTCCTGTTCATTTTCTACACTTACCTGTCTAAGTGCTAAAGCTTTCAAACATACAAGAGGGCATGATCCAGAAGCATAAGCAGATGTGAGCTCGGCCATTGCGTGTCCAGGATTTTTTCACCACTTGCCTTTCTGCTTCATGGCCGCCCAATATCGCTTCTGTCATGTCATATTCTCTTTCGAAGATGGAATGTCAAACATAAGTCCGATAGCAAGTCTTCTCGGGTTTTCAAGTCAAACGACACGACCGGACAAGAAATTCGAAGATTACCCAGCGCATCAGAAAGGTCTGGCCCACAACTCACGATAAGTGGCGTAAACCCAGCAGCTTGTCAAATACCTTAAGTTGAATATCTGAAATCGAAGGGAAATCGAAATATCTATATCTACAGTTGGTACAACCGCCCAGTGTTTTCTATGTACATGACCTCAACCCGCATCCGTACCATTAAATTCCATCAGACAGCAAACTAAAAGTATCAACTGCACAGCCAGCCCAATACCCACGCATCCTAAAAGTCACACCCCGAAGGCACGAAATCGGTAAACCCAACCTGTTGGCCCAATCCCTGGTATCGCCACCTCGAAACATACGCCGGCGTACTCCCATTCCCATGATTATTCGTTGCATAAACCCCGACAAGCGAACCTAGTTAAACAATATATCAGTATCTTCTTCAACCCAAATTACACGATTCACATCACAACTCTAAGATAGAGGAAAGAAAGAACCTACCAGTAAAGGGGCCCATCCCTCCGCTAACGATACTACCGGGAGCCTCACCCAACCTCAAACTACCCGTCAGATTCCTTGTCGACGCAGCATAAAAGGTATAACTCTTTTCGTTCTCTGCGCGGATACTCAATCTCACCGGAGCAGACAGCCAGGAACTGGGCACAGGCGTGACCGCAACCGGAGGAATCTGATCAATGACACTACTCCCGAGCCCCGAAACCGCGAAGCGGAAATGTGGCGCCAGCCTAGAATTCGTGGTGTTACTTTGCAACATGACGATACCAAGATTCAGATTCTGCACCTGGTTTAGCCAAACAGTCACGCCTGTTTCTTCGTCCAGGACTTGTGGAGAAAACGATATGTCTACGTTGTACGAGAAAAGCGTGTCCGTTTGCACGCGCATGGCTAGTGTCATATTTGCGATATCGTAGCCGCGCGTGAGGTTGTTGGCGCTGGTTGCGGGGCCCATTGCCGAAGGTGTCAGTCTCAGTGTTCCCGGATGACCAGGTGGTGATATCGCATAGGAATCTCTTTGTGGCCAACGCCAGAAGCCGAAATGGGCTGGCAGAGTCGAGTTGGGTTCGAAATCAATGACGTCGGGATCGTGCGTGAAAGGACCGAATGATGTGTCGGGTGGGAGATACCATGCGTTCATGATGCCACGTACGGGTGCGAAGATAGGCCAGTCTCCTTCGTTCCATATTACTGGTGTAAGAGACATTTCGCGTCCCATGGGATAAGTAGTGCCCTGGGGTCCGGATCGCCAACTTAATGCAGAAGACCACCATTGACCGTTTGCGTCTTGGAAAAGATCCGCATGTCCTATGTTTTGGAAGAACTCGGACGTATGCGCGTTGGAGAGAACCGGGTTCGCGGGGTTACTTTCGTAGGGTCCCCAGATGTTGGTTGCTCGTGCCATCGTCACTGAGTGGTTGAGGCCCGATCCACCTTCTGCTACAAGAAGATAGTAAAACCCATCTTTCTTGTACAAATGCGGTCCCTCGAGGAAAACACCCGTGGTACCATTCCAGATGGAGGTCGGTTCGCTCATATTCCCCGTCTTGACATCTACAGTCTGCAGGTAGGTCCCAGCAGACGCCACATAAGCAGTACCATCTTCATCCCAGAAGATATCGGGATCAATATACTTCGGTGTATACCGCACCGGCACACTCCAAGCATCATCCGAATACGGATCCTCGGTTGTGAAAATCAAGCCGGTCTGAAGTGCGCGAGTATTGTCCTTGTAGATAGTGATGATGTAGAATGTCCCCTCGTGGTATCTGATAGTCGCGGCCCAGATGCCGTCGTTTTGTGAGAGCGACTGGTCGAATTCAGGATACTGCTCCTTGCGAGATAGTGCATGACTGGCGAGTTTCCAGTTCACGAGGTCCTGGCTGGTGTGGATGGGTAGACCGGGTGTGAGGAGGAAGGTGGAAGAAGTACAGAACGTGGTATTGTTTCTCTCGGCGACGAAGACACAGCTAGGGTCACTGTGCCAGCCAGGAAGAGCAGGGTTGTAGAGTGTGCGGTTTTGTGCGGTAGAACTAGCTAGACTGGGATTGAAGTTGAGTAGCGCAAGGAAGGCACTGATCTGCTTGAGAGGCCGCATCGTCAATATCATGCTTTTGCGAAGGTAAGAAACTCAAGATGGATGTTGGAGATGGGACGGGAAACGACCGAAACTATATAGTCGTTGTGCATCCGCTTCGTCATGGTTTCTTTTGCCGTATTCGTAATTCTGTGGGATCGTTCGTACACTAAGTCCAAATATACTGGGCCCAGCACTACCACTGCTACTTTCAGATGGCCCATTCCCAAGATTGTCTACTCTTAGATTATTAGCATGAGACGATAGAAGACTAGCCCCGCATTTCCTCTAAGTACGAAATACGCTTCGAATACGACTAGATGCGGTTAGCGTGTGGCAGGAAACTCTAACGAAGATCAACATCACTGCAGGGCGGAACCATCCACGATGTTAGCAGCAAATTTTGGTAGCTCTATGTGTGAACAGAGTTGTCCAATGTTGACTGAATACAAGCAAATCGCACACTCTTTAGCAGATAATCAGTCTTCAAATGCATGTCATTCCATCCTTTGAAACCAATTTCATAAAATTCTAATGTCTGTCTGTCTATCTACCAGAGAAGAGAAAATATATAACATCATAAGTCTACCTAATTAAAGCAAACGGCAACCATGTAAATATCTCAGAGCTCAACTCCAAGTGCGATAACACCATTACTATTATATGCATCCATCTCAATAAGTATCCCCCTTTCACACCCATAAACTCCATGCTGAACATCCAAACAATGCTTGCTTGAATAACTCAATAACTCCGTAAAATGATCATCGACCGTCAATAACATGCTGGGTATAATCCTTTTAAACTCCTACACTTGCTGAACCACTAAATGTCGCTCAAGTCGCTGTAAATCATGAACAGTAAAAAATGCGTCAAAAACTCATGATCAGAATAACTATTCTGGAGTTACATGAAGGAACTGAGAACGTCGGCTAACTTCTGCTTCTTCTTCTGTCTAATGGCTCGAGCAGAACGGACACGTTTTACGTGCCAATGGCTGGGCATACCAAGTGGTCCTTCGCTTGGCTTCATGCTAAAGCTTCTGGCAGAATCTCCATCCGAAAGCGTCGAGGCAGGAACATCGGGGACCCTGCTTTCAGTACTCTGCTTCTCCTTGGAGGGAACGTTGATTCGAATGAAGCACAGGCCGCGCGGTTTCTTGCTGCTGGTGTCGTCCTTCCAAGTGTACTTCAACGAAGAAGCAACGGGGTCGCCGTGCATACTCTCATAGAATGGACGATGAAGTTCGTTGCGGAGAAACGGAGAGGAAGGGGTATTTGGGCTGGGACCAAGACGAAGGGAGACTACCGGGACAGAAGAAATGAGGTCTTTCCCGACAACAGCCTGATCACCAATATCGATCCCGGCTTTAGCAAGATCTTTATCATTGCGCAATTCACCGACCTTGCAAAATGATGTCAAGGTCCGAAACTCCCAAGTTTCAAGGGCACGAGTCTTCGAGTACACCAAGGTGTCGAGTACATCCCAGGCATGTTTCTTGATGTGCTTATTCGGATTTCTTGCATGCACCTGGTCAAGATCATAGTACATTCTATTGTAAAGCTTGCCTGGACGGTGAGAAGTCTTCGGCGCTGGAGGATCGGATCTCGTGATAAACTTCGGGATCTCGGCTCGTGGAATCATGTTGACGTGGGTATTATCAATCAATTGCAGTGCACATGGTCGACGAATTGGTCTGATCTGCATGAAGATGTTAGCGTCGACTGGCCCCTCCTCTCCTAGTGACACGGACTTTCATGACAGGGGCAATTGAAGCCTTCGCATTATAGTGCAGCCAGTGTTTGCGAAGGGTACGGAAGGGAAGTTATGTGACTTACGGGAAGACCAAGTGGCCCTTGCATGAGAACAGCGCGCTCAACGCAGGCGGCCTCAAGTAAGCCAAGAATATCTCCATCCACCGTAACTCTCCAGCCGAGGCGGTGAGCATCGATCTTGGATTCGAGAGCAAAGCCACAGCCGGCAACGTCGAAGACTGCTAGAGAAGGAAAGCTGTTGAGGTAAACAAGAGACTTGCTCGTCAATGCTTTGAAGTTACGGAGCTTCAGAATTCTTAAAACTGGGAAAGCCCCATCCTTCACGGCAGCTTCGTGCCAAGCTCGAATGATTCTGTCTCCGACTCCAACGGCGAATGGTGTAGCACCAGTATCGGTGTTCTGTTCTTGAGGATTGACGATCTCTAAAGATCCGAGATTTTTGATTAAAGACAGTCTGACCAAATCGGGAATGGAGAAGGCGGTAGTGATGCTCAAATTTGTCAAGAAATCAAAAGTCTCCGAGATCACAGGCTTGGTATATACTTCAAGGCTGGGGACCGGAGTTTGAATTGCTTGACGATATCGAAAGAGGTTCAATGTTGCATGATCATCATGGTGAATAAGTTTAGAAAACATCTTCCAGGTGTGAAGATTGATGACAGATCTGAGGCCTGGATGTCAGCTAGGTGTTATCAAGAACAGATGTGATGTACATCAGGTATCAGTAGTCCAGCTAGTTGGCATGCGAAGCTGGGCAAGAAGAGCAATGAGAAGGGCGTATGACTGACCTCTTATTTAAGTCCTGCCACATGCGTCTAAGAATTGGGACGGGGATGCACTCAAGCCCGTCGAGGGTAACATGAGAAATGTTCTTCAGAACTGTCTCGACAGCACTATCAAGCAGGGATCGTGTACCTTGCTGACCTCGCTGCCTTGAGTTCTTGCAATAGTTGACTTGGGCATGGTAGTCAACATTGTTAGCGGAGGTGTTTCCTCGTTGAATGCAATCAATGGTTTCAGGATCAACATAATCGGCTTGCAAAAGTTCTCTGCCATGCTGTCAGACTCTCTCGAGGCAATAGGCTTCCAAGCTATCGTGATAGTATAAACTTACTGAGATTGGACAGACCAGTTGTATCGAGCAGGATCAATGATGGGTGAGATCCTTTCGACAGCTACCTGCCCTGTCTTCTCATCTATCACTACTCTTGGTGATGATCGCGATGAGGATGAAGTTAAAACCTCATCGGCCCTAGCATCACGGCCAGTTCTCTTGTTTCGGGGAAGGAACCACTTCATTTTGAGAACTTCGATGCACGATCTTAGGCGGGATCGAGATCAAGGATATCATACAGTAGATAATCAAGTACAATAAAGTAGGTGATAGTCTAAAGGATAAACTAGACTTTTCAGATATCTTTCAAAAGTCGAATAAGTTGAATTCTGTACTCTAGATGAATGGAGTATAAAACTTCAAAAAGTTCACGATGAAAAAAGGATTGTTGTGAGAGAAGAGTAGAACAGTATGAGGAGAGAGGAGAGAGGAGAAAATAGAAAAAGATCGGGAGGTAGATCGAAATGCGAGGAAGTGAGGGGCGTCGTTGTTGTTACTCATTTGTGCCTTGGAAGACCAATTGCTCCTGCCATCATATTATACGTATTGCGTTGACAGTTCTATGTGCTTAATCAATTGACTTCTGCCTTGGAAACTTCGGAAATTGCGAGCGGCGAAATTCAGCAAAATCTCAGCCGATTTCGTTCTTTACTTCTGCAAAATATAAAATAATCTGGAGCTATACTTTTTCATCGGAGACGCGTGAGGGCGACGTGATTTAAGTTCCATGGTCTTAGTGCTGAGCATGGATGACTAATCAGCCACAATCAGCCTCAATTGCCCTTCACCTTCCTAGCTCTGGCTAGCCCTTCCGGTAATCAACTTACTCAATCATACTTTGGAAGAACTTGGATGTTGATCCCCTTCAACGTCTTCTGTTCTCGAAATGATAGCCATCTATCATTAGAGCCGGTCTCATCGTTCAGATATGCTCAAGAAATCAGGTCTCTTATTCTCATCATGCAGCACTAATCTGCAATGCTTTTATGCATTTCCACTATCGTCGACGTCACTGCACCAACCTCGGAACACCACCCGCCAAACGCAACAATCCTCCCCTCACTCCCGACAACAATGTAGAAGCTATGCTATGGTATCGGATGGAGGAAGGAAAAGTCAATCACATGGAGATCTTCGCTGGCCCGAATTAACATCTGCGAAAGCTGTTCCAACACCCTATCAGATCTTCAACCAGAAGAAAGGCTCACCATACTCTAAACGACGATTCTATGAACTTGTCAAGTTATACCACCCTGATCGATACGACCATGAATCAGCGGGCGATGGGCTCTCTTACGAGACGAAATTGTCGCGATACAGATTGATCATAGCCGCAAATGACATATTGTCCGATCCCGTAAAGAGAGGGGCCTACGATCGATACGGAGCAGGGTGGAATGGACTACCAGAAATACTCGACCCTCGTGATAGATCACACCCGTCCGCAGCATGGGGAAATCAAACCAAGTATGGGTGGCCAGGAGGTCCCGGGGATCCGAGTCGGAATGCGACCTGGGAAGATTGGGAGAGATGGTATCAACGAGATGCCAAAGGCGCTCAGGAACCACAATTTGTCTCGAACACCGCATTCGTCTTAATAATTGTGATATTTGCCGCGTTGGGTGGGATAGGACAAGCCACTAGAGTTGAAAATTACTCTTTAACTTTTCTTGAACAACGAGACGCATTGCACAGTAAGATGAGTCGAGAGCTCAACCAAAGACGGAGAGAAACCACGACCGGGTTTGGCAGCCGAGAAGAAAGGATAAACAGCTTCTTGAGGCAAAGGGACCCTATAGGTTACGGAGTTACTGACCCCCGCGATGAGGCTTACAGAAAGCTGTTACCGAACCGTGAGATCTGCTCTAGCGGAGACATCAAAGGTCGGTCAATGGTTTTATACCAGCCAAAGGATAATTCGAAACGGTGAGAAAGCATCGATTGTCACAGTAATTGCGGCCTTGCCATAGCATGGGTTGTTGTTACGGTACTAATCTCATGCCCAGAACTGCGCCGAGGGGCTGCGGGGTATAATTGCGGGGTCCTGTATTAGCAGCTCCTATCATTGTATTTAGATTCTCGAGCCTCCATAGCGGTGCTTATGAAATGAGGCGGAGAGGGAGGTTTCCCAGATACGTTGTGGGTAGATGGGTCGTATATTCGAGACAGCGGAGCATGGAAGAAATACATGGTAGCAAATGTTGGTTAGAGGGTGAATGCGCTCACTGCAATGCGAGGCGAAACAATGAACTACATAAACTCTTGGCACGCCTTAACACCGTAGATGCGCTGTGCCTGAATAACGTTTTACATCTAACCAAACCATCAACGTGTACAAAAACCGCCTCCAAGATATTCACAAACCCTTGCTTCACGCTCCGTCATAGGTCGAGCACTCAGCCCCCGCGGTTGCATCCAAGACAAATCGGCAATCCACACTCAGCCACATCTCAGCAGCTGACGACTGCAAACACCTCTTCAACTCCTTAAATACAAGAACGAATATAAAAATCCGTCAAAGTGGCTAGAATAACGATACATCTTCTTTACTTTCTCCCTCTATTTGGCATCATCTTTACTCTACTCATCTCATATTTCTGGCACGAAGCAGAAATCTGGGGTTCTCTCACCGAAAACAAACTCAACCTTGATCTCGAGTCGAACAAGGGTCAGAACGACATCATGGGTGGCGGCAATGGTTACAGATCTGTGGCGTACTTTGTCAATGTATGTCTTTCTTCCTATTTGGTAACCTAAGATGGTGAAAGCGCTACAGCTCAGCTGTTGCACGATCGATGCTGTACGAGTGTACACGATGATCTCGTGATTTCAATTCCGGTTGGAGGCGGACTTCAAACACGCAGGAGGAGAGAGTGTTGCTGAGCAGAAGGCAATTCAAATGCTAACAGCAATGCCATTTAGTGGGCAATCTACGGCCGAAAACATTTCCCTCAAGATTTGCCAGCTGAAAAGCTAACACACGTGCTTTACGCATTTGCAAACGTTCGACCAGATTCCGGAGAAGTGTCAGTTAACTTCTCTTCCATTTTATGATCCTTCGCGAATACTAACACGCCTAACAGTTACCTAACAGACGGATGGGCAGACACCGACATCCACTTCGAAGGTGACTCCTGGAACGACACCGGCGTCAACCTCTACGGCTGTCTTAAACAGCTCAACATCCTCAAATCCCGCAACCGTTGCCTCAAAATCCTCCTCTCCATCGGCGGCTGGACCTACTCCTCCAACTTCGCCGCCCCTGCCTCCACCGCCGCTGGCCGCGAGAAATTCGCTCAATCTTCCGTCCAGCTGATCAAAGACCTCGGCTTCGACGGCATCGACATCGACTGGGAATATCCCAAGAACGCCGCAGAAGCCCAGCACTACGTTCTGCTCCTGCAAGAATGTCGCCGCGCAATGGACGCCTACAGCGCTACACTGCCCTCTCCCTACCACTTTGAGCTAACCGTAGCGTGTCCGGCTGGCCCGCAAAACTACAATAATATGGATATCGCGGGCATGAATCGGTATCTTGATTTCTGGAACCTGATGGCGTATGATTTTGCGGGCAGCTGGGACTCGCTGGCGGGACATCAAGCGAATATTTACCCATCCAGGAGTAATCCGGCAAGTACACCGTATAATTCCGAGGATGCGGTGAATCATTATATGTCACAAGGAGTGTATGGACATAATATTGTGTTGGGCATGCCGTTGTATGGACGGGCGTTTGAGGGGACTGATGGTTTGGGGAGGGGGTACAGTGGGGTGGGAGAAGGGACGTGGGAGAATGGGGTGCATGATTTTAAGAAGTTGCCTAAGGATGGAGCGAGGGAGATTTGCGATGAGGAGGCGCTGGCTAGTTACTGTGAGCTTTTCTTCTTCTTTGCTGGGAAAACTGTGCGGGACGTGCAATGGAAAGAAACTAACGAATGCAGCCTACGACGAATCACGGAAAGTCCTCATCTCATACGATAATGTTGAGATAGCACGCAAGAAGGCCCATTATATCAAGCGAAAAGGTCTTGGTGGTGCAATGGTACGTCTTTTATTCTTCTCTACTTTTCACGTCCTCTACATCTCCCTCCCAATTCGCTGTTCCAGCCCTTCTTCGATCTACTCGCTTCCCCATCCAACTCCGCTCTACCACCCTCTCACTCACAACTAACCCAAATCCAGTGGTGGGAATCCAGCGCCGACCGTCCCGAGCCCGAGAACTCACTCATCCGTAACGTCGTCTCCGTGCTTGGCGTCTTAGATAAAGCGCCCAACTGCGTTACGTATCCGGAGAGCAAGTATGAGAACTTGCGGAAGGGGTTCTAGATCTGGTAAGGTAGATGAAGGAGGAATGAAATTGAGAGGGAAAAGGGAGGAGTGGCAATTTGATAAATGCATGGATTATGGAGGACTTTTCTTTTTGGATGTTGTATATGCTATTTCAATGAAGATGGGGAGTAAATTGTGATCGGGGGGATGAAAGACAAATGGATTTAGGAAATGTATATGGTGTCTAGGCTCCAAATTTTGATTTATATTTATGTTCTCTCGTTCGTTATTTCAGACATACTTACCCAGCGTCTCCCTGTCTTCAGCGTATATCCCACCTCACTCCACTTTCTCTCTTTCTATATTGAGTATTCTCCAACCTGTCCATCAATCCATCTTTGACCTTTATATACAAATCCTCATCTCACTTCCCTTCCTCACTTCACCAAACCTCAGGTCGTCCCTATAACATAACACTAACTAAACACTCACAAAAACATATACCTGACCAACATACCCCACAACCGAACGAGTGGCATGTTGTGTATGAACCCAATTAACTGATATTCCCTTAACTTCCAATATACAGAAACGTGAGTGAGTCAGTGAGTATAGCTATATATTTATATAATATGCTCCAGATGCAACTTTACTGTTGGTAGAGTTACGGGTTTGGGAGTTTGGTGCGTGTGAGAGGGAGGGGGAGTGGGAGGGGGAGGGGAGAATTGTATGGAAGTGATGTATGGGGAGCGCAGAGAGGATGATAAGGGAAGGGAAGGAGGACTGTGGGAGAGAAGGAGGGTTGTCGAAGAGATGGGAAGTGGAGGTATAACAAGTTGGATTGTATAGATGGATCGATCTTTTGAAGTTAAGTGAAGGAGCAGTAGTCGGGTGAGAGAAAGAGGGATAGGGAAAGGGGGAGATTGTATATAAGATTTACAGTGTATGAAAGCAGCACTCACTCACTCACAAGGAAAAAATCCACCACAGAACCAAGCATGAGATAACCACCATTACCAGAAGTACAGCGACTACATTATCAACTTGGTATACAGCAATCTTCACACAATCTTCAAATGAGACGAAAGAAACAAGGAGATTAGCTACTTAACTTCACTAATCAGTCATTATCATAACGCAATACGCGAAGCAAACCCACTCTCTGAGCAGTGCGCTGCTGCAACTGCAACTGCAACTGCCGTCGCTTAGTCCCGGGATATAATGTGGAACAGATAGAGAGTTCGGGTTCTATATTTACTTTGGTGTGTCTTGCCTCGGCGTATGCTTTTGTGAAGAGCGGAAAAGAGAAAAAGGAAAGCCGAGACGAGACGATGTTTCCTGATGTTGGATGTAGAGAGATAGATAGATAGATAGCATAAATGTATTAAAAACATCGATCCCTCATCCAACACTACCTAGCATACCACACCACATCAATCCAACGCCCACCCCCAAAGAGAAAAACTCTCCTATTCCTCTCCCCTCCAGCCAAGCCAGCACCCCAACCCAGCAGCGATCCGAGCCAAACATCCGTCCCCGCTTTACACAGCGAGCCAGACCCAAAGCAAGAGCAATAAGACCCTTTCTTTTACCTTTCCTCGCCTCGCTCAGTAACTTAGCAAACGGAGAAACAAGAAAGGGTGTTTCTGTTCCACTTTGAAATTCGGCACTCGTACAAGCGAGCAAGCAAGCGGAGTTCCCGACGGGAGGGGTTGTGGTCGTAGCAGTAAAGTAGAGTTTATCTAGAGCCAGAGGGTTGGTTTCCCAATTTGGAATGAACTTGTGGTTTTTGGGTTCTGCTGTGCGGTTTTGATGCGGATGGGATGGGAATGGAGTATGAAGGGAGGGATCGGATGGGATGGTTCTATTTCTATATGCGTAGGTATATGCGTACAGTACCTACCCCGTATTCTTGGAAAGAGGTCGAGGTCCTTTGGATGGATAGCTACTGAGCTTGGAGTGGAGAATGTTCATGCGAACATGATTCATGTTGGGTATTGCAACTTACCATGGCTGTGCAGTGTTCGGGAAGGTTTGTTTGATGCAGAATGTGCGGTGCGAGAGTTCTAGAAGTAATTTGGGTTGGGCTGGCTTGTCTCGGATATATGGACGGGACGGATAGAAAGACACAGGATAGGATAGGAGGGCAAGACGGACTTCATGGAACCTCGAGTTGAATTGCGAGCAGCGGCCGGTCGGCTTTGATGTGGATATTATGCTCGGTGCGGTGGTGCGGTGGTGCGGTGGTCAGTGACATGCTGGGATAAGTGATGGCGATCTACAAAACTACAACGACGCGACGGAGGAAAAGGAAAGTCAACAGAGAGGAGCAGAGCAGAACTTTCAGGGAAAAGGAGGGGAGGGGAAGGGGGTGGGTGAGTGAGTGGGCTTTCGTTTCGCGCGATGATATCATCGTGATGGATAGGTTAGTCGATGCTCACCGTCTCGTCTCGTCTCGTTTTTGAAGTTTGAGGATTGAAGATGAGCGACACCGAAGATACGGTTCGGTACCGATACGTAAGACCTAACGTACTACATGTTGAAGAGGTGATGTATGTGATGTGATGTGATGTGCAAAACGGTTTGGATTTTCCTTCTGCGCGTAGGGCAGGCCAGTACAACACGACACTCCAATTATGCAAGGTACCCTCAGGTACCATATCTGACTGAACACATGATCATCAGCGAGAAGCGCACGGCCTATCTGAAACTCCAATTGGGATGGGCTGGGACGGTGGGAGGGCTTTGATGATTAGATTGGGCTTAGCTGCGGATGTTACATGCTGTTTATGGCAGGGAGGAGAGGGAAAAGGGTCGGGAGAGAAATTGCGAGTGAGCTTTTGCCTGCGTACGTACCTCTTTGTGGTCAGGGTGTGAGCACTGAGGTGGAGAGGAGGCGAGAGGACGGGTGGGGAGGTAGGAAGTAGATGGATGAATGGTTTGCATAATGATGGCGTTTGCTTGTTTGCTTGTTTGTGTACGAAGTAGACTGTAGAGCAGCTCGAAACATCTTGGTGAACCGCGTATATCTTGTGTTCTTGAATAAATTGATTGCAATTAATAAGTTCCTGAAGTTTCATATACCAACAATGGGAACATGTCCTCCTTTCTCTTGCAGCAGCCACGAACAATGGAAAAGGACATAACATCCGAATGGACCGAAGGAACTGACCAGAACAGATATCACGGCTTCGAAAAGGGAACCAACTCCAACTCCAACACTAACCCCAAGCCCAAAGCAGTTGGTGAGGTGTGATGGATCGTCATTTGATCGGTTCCTCTTGTCGCTAAAGCACTTTCGCCATCTAAAGTCCCCTGACAAGCAGAGTGGGGGAGCTTCTAGTTTCTACTTTCTAGTCAGGTACAAGAGGGAAAAATGGGTGCGTAGGTCGCAGGTTCCACAAAAAGGTTTAAGGATGAATTGATGATAGCCAGAAGGTAGGCTGTCGCTAGGACGGATTTTGATACATTATTGTGATCCGTATGCATGTATCCTTTTCGGTGGCGGCGATAGAAGGAGCAGGTGGAAGAGTGCGAGCGAGCTTGGCCGTTGTCTAATTGTTCGAAAGGTTTGGACTACTGTCTCTCCAATATTACTCTGTACACAGGTACACAGAAACAACTAATCGCACACCGCCAATAACTGTGGCTCTACCTAATAAGCATAAATAACGATTGCTGCGTGCTGCACTTCGTAGATGTGAAGCGTAAAATAAATCTCCGATTCGATATTCTGACATTAGCAGCACAAGGTACTGTGCCACTCGGCATACCGCACTTCGTACAGAGACGACCTCAGTGCTACACACACTCCTCTTCCAGTCGTCATATTCTCATGCAGCAATGGTAAGTGATATCAAAGAATACCTCAAGAAGGTTTCAAAGAAAACGTGGAAATGGTCAGGGAAAAGACTCCAGATCTTAATATAGCTGCAGCATTCCCGATCTGCTTCAATATCAATGCTGCGCCATCAAAGGGATTGAGAAAGACGTCCCAAAAGGCTACAAGGCGACAAATCCCACGTGCAAGAGTCGTATCGCATCTTCCTTTGATGCGATATTAATCTGTGGGACTATTCCTCCAAGCACCCAAACGCTTCCTGGCTGACGCGACAGCTGGATGGTAGATTAGATGGATGTTCCTTTTATGCTTTGGCGAGACAGTGAAGGGGGTTTGGTTGGTCTTATGTCGGGAAGGAATTAGAAAGTTGCCTTTATGAGATGCTTGATTCCCGACATATGGGATATCTTTAGATATCTTTGTTAGAGAGGACGGGTATGATGTTGAATATGCTTCGGGTTTCTTAGACAGCCACATCAATTAGTGAAAGTCTTGTTCTTGGGATTTCCTTGATCTAGATGAGCCACATTGAACTTCATGAGCTTTGTGTTACTTCCCCAGGGACAGTCACACAAGTCACACTCATTCACCCATCCTCACCCTCGCCCTCACACCATACAAAGGCCTCCAGCTTTTGTACCACCAACTAGGCACACGCCGCACACACAAGATTGTGGTTACCCCTAACCCTTTCGATGGATGTTGTTTCATATTCTCCGGACTTACTTAGGCCTAAGAGAAAAAGAGGGAAAAACAGAATTCTCTCTTCTTGCACACTCGCGCTCTTGCTAGAGAGACTCCTCCTTGACTGACCAGGTTGGGGTCAATTTCAATTGATTTGAGCGAGCGCAGCGCAAGACGGGAGCTTTTGATTCATCAATCTAAGAAATCGAGAAATCGGACCTTCAACATCCAATTCGCATTCGCAAATTCTAGCTTTTAGCTTCTCTAAACTTCTTACAACACCATCCACTTCCCTTCCCGTATCTAGTTCGTACCTAATAATTATTCTTTCGATTCCCCCTCTATTCTGCCTCTCCCGCAGCAGTACCAGAGAAAAATATCCATTACCCTCGCACTTCGCAGTCGCTCCTTTAACTAACCCAACGTACCGTACCCCTCGCGCCGTTTCCTTGATAAGGTGCCAAATGAACCGTCTGGACGAACAAACTACAACAACCCGAAAATCAACATAAACTTAGCACATCGACGAACTTCCCAGTTTCAGGACAACGCGAAGAAGATTCACGAAAAATACTGTACGGTCGACAGTGCGATTCAATTCCCCGAAAGCGTTTCAATACATAAGCTCATATAACTTGCCGCCAAAAAACTCCCGACGCCTATCTCTTACATATCACAAATACATAACATAACCACCTACAGGCACAATCCACGCTTCTTATTTCCTTGACAGAAGACCCCGAACTGAATGCGGAACATTTCGCGACAACGGCTGCAGCTTCCATACCTATTTCTATCTGAATCATCGGCGTTCTCATTGAAGAATTCTGCAAAGAATTCTCTACTCACGACTCTCGTCAATTAATTTGGCTCCCCAAACCCGAGTGGCTCGCTGGTCGAATTACAAGCCGTCTTCTAAATATTTCAAGGAGCCTCGTTTTCTATCAATCGGACCATCGCATTCATTCAGTTACTTTTCACGATAATCTAGTTCTTCAAACCTTTGCTCACACCTACAAAGATCTCCCCAATCTCGAAGAGATTGAAGTACATACCATACCATAATTGCAAGATCATTATTCCAAACGGCCCCCTCGAACCCAACCAACCATCTTGAAGAGATCCGCGAATTTCTTTGTTCTTTCGCGAGACACTGAGTTACAAATATCCCGATCCAAGTACTACGAGCGAGATTGGAACCTCAAATTAATCTTGCAGATATCGGGCGTGCAAGAACAATACTACAAATATGAGCGTAATGCTTCAGACCCCTTCCAGGGCCTCGACAGCGTCCTCATCCTCCTTCCAACCGGTCTCCCGTCAGAACACTATGTCTTCGCACGATGGGGCTCGATCTGCCCGGCAATCAAAGCGATATTCAATGACGACTTTATATCTATCGATGTCTGCGAATGAGAAGGATTTGGAAATTGAGGACGATCTTGCCAAGGGTAAGAATTGCGAGCGCAATTGGGCTGTAGAAGTGATGCTGATAATCCTTTGTAGCACAAAAGATTCTACGAGAGCTTAAGTCGAAAATCTCATCACAATCAAAGAAGAATTTCGTGTTAGAAAAGGATGTTAGATATTTAGATTCGCGGATCGCATTGCTGATCCAGAATCGGATGGCATTGGAAGAGGTATGAGTAACTCTACTGGAGCAAGGAGCCTGAACACTAATGCCCTACCAGCAAAACGAAGTTGCGAGCCATCTCGAAGATGCCACAGATTTGCAGGAAGGTTTCTTCCCCAACGATGATAAGACCCAGAAATATGGCAATCTTTTGTTCCTTTTACAGTCCGAACCTCGTCATATTGCGCATCTTTGCCGTTTGGTCACAATGGCCGAGATCGATTCTTTACTCCAAACAGTCATGTTCACAATTTATGGTAATCAATATGAGAGCCGTGAAGAACATCTCCTCTTAACTATGTTTCAGGTAAGAGTAGTGGTCAGAACTCAAATGTGTAGTGCTGACATTGATCTTCTAGTCCGTCCTAACCTACCAATTCGATAATACCCCCGAATACTCCTCCCTTCTACGTGCAAATACCCCTGTTTCGCGGATGATGACTACATACACTCGAAGAGGTCCTGGTCAGAGTTACTTGAAGACGGTGCTCGCAGACAGGATTAATGGACTCATCGAGTTGAAGGACCTTGATTTGGAGATTAACCCGCTAAAGGTCTATGAAAGGATGATTGAGCAGATTGAGATGGATACAGGAAGTTTACCAGCATCGCTACCCCGAGGAGTCACCGCAGAACAAGCGGCAGAGAACACACAAGTACAGGCCATCATCGAGCCAAGGCTAACGATGCTTATGGAGATTGCAAACGGATTCCTTTCGACGATCATCGACGGGCTTGAGGACACACCATACGGAATCAGGTGGATTTGCAAGCAGATTCGAAGCTTGACGAAGAGGAAATACCCTGAAGCCAATGATCAAGTAGTCTGCACACTTATTGGGGGATTCTTCTTCCTGCGATTCATCAACCCCGCTATTGTTACCCCGAAGTCGTATATGCTCATTGATGGAACACCTGCGGATCGCCCTCGACGAACTTTAACTTTGATTGCCAAGATGCTTCAGAACCTTGCGAATAAGCCTTCGTATGCGAAGGAGCCATATATGGCTAAACTTCAACCGTTTGTTCAGCACAACAAGGAGAGGGTAAACAAATTCATGCTTGACCTTTGCGAAGTACAGGATTTCTATGAGAGTTTGGAAATGGATAACTATGTTGCATTATCCAAGAAGGATTTGGAACTCTCGATTACCCTGAACGAA
This sequence comes from Rutstroemia sp. NJR-2017a BBW, assembly GCA_002946425.1. NCBI lineage: Eukaryota > Fungi > Ascomycota > Leotiomycetes > Helotiales > Rutstroemiaceae > Rutstroemia > Rutstroemia sp. NJR-2017a BBW. The sequence continues at coordinate 433,045 of NJPT01000052.1, forward strand.
GTTTATGCCACCCATGCTCTTCTCGACAAACACAGCGCCGAGCTTAACAAGGATGAAAACTCGCACTTGGCGGTAATCTTGGCAGATTTAGGACCAGCACCAGCGCAATTGCCAAGAAAGGAGAACAGAGCGATCAATTTACCGCTCTTCAGTAAATGGGAAACAGCGATCGACGATTTGACGGCTGCTCTCGACATCACACAAGAGGAGGTTTACTTTATGGAAGCCAAGTCGACATTCGTCCAAATCATGAGATCGATACCAAGCAACGCTGCAGTAGCGAGAAGGCCACTCCGTCTAGAAAGGGTGGCAGATGCTGCAGGACAATACCGCAATGATGCTGTGATGGTTCGGAAGGGTATTCGGGCGCTTGAATTGTTAAGCCAACTACAAGAGCTCGGAGTTATTGATAAATCAGACGGATTTAGTCTTTTGAGGGATGAAGTTGAACAAGAACTTCAACATCTTGGTTCGCTGAAAGATGGTGTGATTTTGGAGACCCAAAAGCTCGATGAAGTATTCAAGACAATTCGAGACCACAACACCTACCTTGTAGGTCAGCTCGAAACCTACAAAAGCTATTTACACAACGTTCGAAGCCAGAGCGAAGGCACAAAGCGAAAGCAGCAGAAACACCAAGTGTTGGGACCATACAAGTTCACACATCAAGAATTGGAGAAGCAGGGAGTCATCCAGAAGAGTAATGTACCTGATAACCGGAGGGCAAACATCTACTTCAACTTCACAAGCCCACTGCCAGGAACCTTTGTTATCTCTCTTCATTACAAAGGTATGTTGAATTTCTCCTCATGGCTGCTTATCAATGCTAACCTATCCAGGGCGAAATCGTGGTTTACTCGAGCTTGACCTTAAACTTGATGATTTGCTTGAAATGCAAAAGGATAATCAAGAAGATCTGGATCTCGAATACGTTCAATTCAACGTACCCAAGGTTCTTTCTCTCCTGAACAAGCGATTCGCAAGAAAGAAAGGGTGGTAAACTCGATGATTACCTAGCATCCATTCTACCCTTGGATGCATACCCTCACGAAGGGGATCCCTGCTTCGTATCACTAGCACGATGACAGGCTGTACGAATATTCTTCTAATCTGGTGAATCCACCATTTTTACTCGTCGGTTGATCATGGGAGTTGTTGCGATTCTGATATACCTGGTGGCATGGTTCTGATGGCGTATATGACATTTTTCCGGCAGTGTTGCGGTTGCAAGCTTTATACCTCTTTCTCCTTGTTTAATTTTCAGACCTCCAATATTTCTGTTTTAATGGGCGGCGGTTGTGAATGTTCTTGTCTTTTTTCTCGTGTTTGCGCTTTTGCACTTTCTGCTTTCTTTCAAAAAATGACGGGAGATTGAGGGTTTTTTTCGCGTTTTTCTTTTTTTTGGTCCTTGTCTGGCTGGCCCGGAGATGCGTTGGTTGATTATGAACCTGAAATGGGGGGTGTGGGTGCGATCATCAATACGCAAATAAGTGATGGCGGATTTATTGATCTGAAGAGGAGACCAACAACCCCCGCGGCTATGAGATGGATGGTTTATTGAAGATATGAAGGTTGGGCTTTGGGAGATATGCGTCAATAACGTTATCTGTGCGCTTTTTTGGGATGGCTGGGGTTCTGGGAATGCATATGGATATATGATTGTGTTGTGATTGATACTCATAGCGGTTGCGGGAATACAGTGAAGGATGGGGTTCAGTGGAAATCTAAATGTAATATCATGAATGCGCGGTTTTGTACTGTACTTGTGCGAGTGTTGTTTGTTGTGTTTATGTTGGTTGAGTATATGTATGCGTGAAGTGATGATGGTAATGGTTTGAGATGTGAAAAGTTGGCTGTGTAGGCGCAAATCTGTTCGTAGAAGTTCTTCCAATGGTCTCAAACATCGCTGGTGGTAAAGTTGGCGTCCTCAAAGTTTGTCCTAGCCCGAGTGAATCACTATCCATCCTCAGTATTCCTCACACCAACCAGCCAACAAACCAACCCCCATACCCACCTTTCGTCCTTCCTTTCTTCACCCTCTCCCATTCCACCTTTCTCGAACCCACCAACCATGCTCTCAAAGACCTGCATCTCCAAGTCAAAGAACCACACATCCGCAACACTACTAAAAAGGCAAAATAAGCGAGACAACAAAGGAGAAACCGTCAATTCATTCTCTTCACCTCACTAGATCTTTCTTTTCTTTTTAGATCCGTCGGCTGTCGGGTTACTAATTATAACCAACTTGATAAAGAAGAGGGCTCGAGGTATAGACAAAGAACGACTTTCTCTACCTCCTTCTGGCCTTTCACCCACCTTCCGAACGTGGAGATATAAAATCGACACTTTCTACTTTCTACCTACACAGAAGGAACAAGATTGCACACTGTCGAAGAAATAAGACACTATCAATCAATTCCAGCCCAGCCAAAGAAAGCAAGAAACCACTCCCCAATTCAAACCATCCTCAACAACCAACCTCCACCCAACCACACAGCACAACCATGTCCTCCTCCTCCAACTCCAACTCCAACAGCAACAGCAGCCCTCAAAGCAACACCACTCTCGGGGTCACCCCTTCGGGCTTCGACAGCGCGGGCCAACCCGCCCAAACATTCGAGATCCCGACGGTGACGGCCGAGGACCAGCGCCGCTACAGGGAGCAGAATGCGCCCGGGCAGGCGATCAAGCAGACGTTTGGGGAGGTGAAGGAGGGGATTAAGGGGTGGTTTGCGGGGGGGAAGGGGGGGAGTGCGGAGGGGAAGAAGTAGATGGATGGGAAGGGGGAGGATGGGGAGAAGGGATGCATGGATGAGAAGAAATTGATTGTATTCCGCGTTGCGTTTAAGTTGAGTAGAGTTATGAAAAGAAAGAAAACAAGGAACAAAAAAAACTTGAAAAATATTATAAATTTTCTGTGCGTACAGAACAGAATACCCCAAACTTCATAATTGTGCTCGCGACTGGGTTTTGTGGTGTGTATGATGGATGAACTGTGAGATTGTGATTTATTTGATGGATTGTGATATTACAATTCGGCCTAGAGAAATGGGGGCTCTGGGTGGATTAGATGGAAGTTCTTGTCGAGAGAAGGGTGATGGTTGGGTATGATGCTTTTCTCGCGAAGTTCCTACTTAGGTTATGCTGGTTTCGCAGCAAAATACTCATACTCATACTCTTCCCCACCCCCCCTTTTTTCAACCTATTGGAGCCCCAACCCCATCTCCATCTTCATCTCCCAGTCCGATCCAATACCTAAAAACTCATCTCCCAATACCCATCAAGCTACATAAATCCTACAAAGCACTCTCATTTCTCCACTTCCGTCTCAGCTCATATCCCCCTCTTATCTGGCCTGGCCTCACACCCTCCTCCCGATGAAACAGGAAACGCTGATCTCTTAACCCTCGAGCTCAATGCACTGGGGAGACACTGCAGTTGTAATTAGAGCTCGCGTCTTTCTCCTCTGCTTATATCGTGTTGAGTTGACTGGCTACTGGTAACGGAGCGAAGAAGTGGGAAGGAGAGGGAGGGTCAAAGACAAGACAAGGATTACACAGGCAGAGAAAGTTACTGTGTTTAGTGAGATGAGAAGGAACGGGGCGTGAGGGAAGTGCAGCTGGTAATTTCGGGGCTGGAATCAGAAATTAGGAAAAGTTGGAAGAAGAGTAACGGGAGGAGATGAGATTTCAGGCTAGATAACTTTCATGAAGGGGACGTGATATTCATGAGCTTGTCTTAGCATAGCCGAGAGAAGATAGAGGGATTGAATTGAATTCATGTATAAAACGAGATCCCAACAATACCGCAGCCACCTGTACCGAAGCCGCTCGATCACTAACAGCCTGTGCAGCTATACCGTGAATTCTGATAAACATAAAGAAAGTTCTTGAGAACAATTCCATTCTCAATTTCTTTCAGTTATCATGGCGGACCAACTTCGCAAGATGTGAGAAACATGACCGCAGATATATATGATTGGTGATAGCTGACTGCATCCAAACACGTACGAAGTCCAATCCGGATATACTCGACGTTGGAATTACCTTGCAAAACAATCCACTTGACGTGCAAACTATCGCAATTGAACTCAAGATACCCAACAGCAATTCCAATACATGCAACGAGATGAACTGGAAGGTCACATAAACACTTGTTCTCCCCTTCTCATTCATCATATACAATACCACTCAACTCCACACTCACATGCAAACCATACGAACGCACTTTCACACTTCACAAATCAGCTCCACACATCACACCACATATATCAACAGGCCACCCAATTCAAACTATTTACCACTACTTAAGATAAAGCATTACCCACCCACCCCCGCTTGCATTCAAACCTACTCATCTCCTGTAACTTCCGCCCTCCTCTCCCACTCCCACTCCTGCTCTCCTCCCCTCCCCTCCCCTCCCCTCCACTCCATGGTATCTTCAAACAATTCCAAACAAAAATATCAAAACAAATCGTGATCCTACAAAGATATCTATCTTCAAACGTTGAAACGCTTGAGCAAATCCATTCTATCCACTTCCATTCACGAACCACCATTCCTCGTCACCTCCCCTTTCCCCTATCCCACCCCACCACACCATATTCGAACTAATACGGAAAAGGACTCCCAAACCTAGACCAATCCAGCCATGCACGAAAATCAAGAAAGAAGCAACCTCATATGCGCAAGATGGATATAAAACATCACACAAAACACCAGCACCGAGCAATCAAGCAATCAAGAAAGCAAGTCAAAATACACACCCCAAAACGCCAGCCAGCCATCCATCCCAAACCTGTTCATGAGTCATAGCCTTAACCACCAAGGGCGCAGGTCTCCAAATCCACTCTGCATTACGCCTAATAGCATAGAGTTGGAGGAAAAAGCAAAACACATACCGCACCATCAAGAAGCAAGCTTCATCTCAATCTCAGCCAGCAACCTCACAAATCTCACATGAAGCTCCATAAAGAAATCCGGCAGGCCAACTAGCTCCGCCAGACCTCTCCCCTTCAAACTCGCACCCATCATTCGACCATCCGCACCACGGGAACCACCACGCAGGAACGAGCTTGTCGGCGTGCCCTGATTCGAAGCGCCTCCGTATGGGAATCCGCTATTTTTCTCATCACCAGGTCGAGGGCTCTGCAGAGCACTTTCCGAACGTTGTAATTCGTCGTCTGCAAGGCGTTGGATCCATTCTGCGAGATCGCGGAAGGCGGCGTCTAGGAAGGAGAAGGTGCGCATGGCTAGGCGTTCTTTGTGTGTAGAGAGTGCTATTAATGCGTAGACACGCCGCCGGCCACGGGCTGTGGGGTCGGGGATTCGGAAGATGTATGCTGTGGTATAGCCTGCGAGAGGGTCGCCGAAGAAGATAGGTCCGCCGATGGAAGTGGTTGTAGACGAGGTAATATGCGAGGGAAAACTAGAAAGGAAAGGTGAGGTAGGTGTAGAATTAGATGTTGAATTGGAGGAAGGTGGTAGTGTTTCGCAAGATAGCGTCCGTAGACACGACTGTCGAATTATGGAAAACGAGGTAGGATGGAGGGGTTCGTGAGTAGATGTGTAGTCTATGAAGTGGTTATGAGCGATGGTTGATTGGAACGAGGTATAGCTCGAGGATGTGACGGTGCGATTTGGTTCAGCAGGTCGTTGTAGTTGAGGGCCTGTTCTCAGTGTAGGTTCGGACTCGTCGGAATCGGAAGGGGGGGATTTGGGAGGTGAGGGTTCATCTTGCTGGAGCGCAACGCGTTCGTATGGTTTGCGTGTTCGTAGTATTGGACCACTATTGTCGAGCTTACCATTTCCAACCGGCGGTATTTTAGGACTTGTGGGAGACTCTTCTTTTGCCTTCTTCGGTAACGTGAGAGCACAATTCTCGCATGGGCCTGGCTTCTCGCTGTATGTTTTCCTGAAACTCGAATCGCGCCGTAACTGGTTCGCATTTTGCGCTGTCTGCAGTGCAGCAACTCGTGGACTATCAGGTGGAGTTTCGGCAGCAGATGATGTTGTCGAAGTACCTGAGCTTGAAGCATGAAAAGTAGGTCTACTTCCACCGAGCTCTGTATCCGAGACCGTCGATTCTACTCTATATGCCGGACGCGAAGGGTTTGGAGAATCAGATGATTTGAGAGATCTGCTCGTGCTAGGACGCCGTGATGTGGTCGACTCAGCTTTTTCTGGACACGACGTGCAACCCACCGGAAGGGCTTCTGTTACCATGACCGGGGTAGGACCATGAGTGTCGCAAAAATGCGCGAGACATAGCTACCGTTAACACAACGTTAGTACAAGGTCTCATGATCGGCTTAGGGAAAATCATATGCTAAACATCCTTTGCGACCCAGACGGCCCGTCGTAGAAAATGCGCCGCCATAAGGCAAACATAAAGCGAAACATGGGCGCAGGCGTGGGGCAGCTATGCGACAAATTGCTAGGAGTCGGAAGAAGAGGGTGTGAAAGAATAAGTCCCTTACAATAAATGCCATGGTTGGAAAGTTGGAAAGTTCAATCGACTCGATATGTTTTAACCCTTCCCTCTCTTAACTCTCGACCCTTAACTCTTAACTTGTATGTCTGTTCAGATCATCCAGTGGGTGGAGCTGTCGAGTAGTTGAGTGTCTTGTGCTGTCTCGCAGTCTCGCAGTCTCGCAGTCTCGCAGTCTCGCCCTCCAAGTATCGATACAATGTGCGGGAAAGGTGAATAGAGCCGTGTGGTACAGAACCGTACTCGTATTGTATTGTATGTAACCTCGAGGTTATAGGTAAAATGAATTAATTCCGAGAGACGACGAGGGGCCTTTTTCCCGGCGGGCTCTCAGGGTACTGAACCCTTTTTGTGGCCTTCGACTTGAGTGCACAAGACACCAGACCAGACGGGCGGTAATGTAGGGGAGCGAGCAAGCAAAAGCCGATCCAGAGTCCTGAGTGAAAGTGGAAGTTTCGAAATCAAAGGAAATTTATTCGCCGTCTAAATCTTAGATCGAGACCTATCGGCGCTAGCATCATAGAAATGTGGGAGAGGATCGTGGAGAATATCTAGAACTACCAAGGCAGAGCGAGATTCTAGATTCTCGATTCTCGAGGAGATAGAGAGGACTTTTCGTAACAACAGCAACGGAATATATAGTATGATAATGAAATTCACTAAGCACAAACTCTGCAGAGCTTTAATGAAGGTGAGAATGTGGATATTATTTCATTAGATGGGACGAGAACTACAGATTTTGTATAGAAATACAAATGTATGGCAAAAGAAGTGGTGGTCAGAAAAATAAAAGAAAGTCGCTCATCATACTTCGCACGAACGAAAAGGAATAGTTACAAATCAGTTTGATCTTGAGATAGGTTGGTAGAGTAAGCAAAAGAAATTGGGGGAAAAGGGGGTCGAGACTTTCTCACCGCTTGCCAACTTCTCCCCCTTCTCATCACCAGCAGTACTCATTCATCACTTTATGGTATCACAATTACGATGACTTTCCTTCTTCCCCGACCAATCTGAGAGTATATCGCCAAGTTGCCCCGATGGGCCATGGGTCATCGCAAGCCACAATACCATCCTCGGTTCATTATTGTCGGTACGGTCCGGCTGACATATCGTTCGCATTCCGAATGGAAGGACGAAAAAGGGATCAAGTCACGAAGTCTATTACGATCCCTGGGCAATGTAAGACGGCGCGGAAGAATTATCTTGGACGTTCGCCTTCGTTGAAGAATTATATTGTAGGAGGTCGATCACCACCGTATGTTTTGTATATGACGTGAAAATGACGGCCTACATATAAGATTACATGGAACATCAGACGAGAAATACAAACTCTTCCTCTTATCGCCTTACATGATTTTGTATGTACATGCGGCCCGCCGTTCAACAGCAAGGTTAAGTAGCTGCAGCCTTCACCACCCAAAGTCTCACGGCATAAGTGATATCCTTGCTGCTCCCAGTAGCCGCACTCCTAGTATCCGTGGTTTTGGAATCCCAGTAAGAGAATTGAGGGCATATGCTGTGTTTGTGAACCGCCAACAAAGTCAAATGCGACTTTAGTGTAAGCTGATACACTGTACAACGGCTATTCAGCCTCTCTCCGGCGACCTCGATGGGGAAATATCTCCGGCTTGTTGAGGCATCAACCATATGCAAAACCGACGGGCATTATGTAAGGGGTTATGCTGCATGCAATGCCTTATGAGCTTGTGTTATGAACTAAGAGCACTCTCGCATTGGACGTAGTATCACCGGTATCACATGCAGATGATCATATGAAATAAGAGAAATGGAGAGAAAATAATAAATTTGCCAGAATGTGAGACCAGTTATCGAGTCGAAGCCCAATCCGAACTGCAATCAAACTCCTACGTTCTTCCCCAAAAAGTTTTTTTTTTATGTTTTGTGTGTTGATTCTCCCCCATCATCCCAGATGTCGTGCTTCCCGCTTCGAAGAGTGCGGGAAGTGACCATCATTGTCGTTGCAAGAGCAATCAAACTAACGCCCTTTCTCGTCCACCCGCACTGATAGTCTAACGATCATGGGTGATGCCGACCCGCCATTGTCAACATAAACCCATCAAACCATCCGCCCATCCATCCACCCACCAATCCCCAGTAGCACCCAAGTCACCGGCTACCCATAAGTAAAATGTACCCATCGTCTATGCCAGCAATGCCTTTACAGCAGTACCAGTTTAGAGCCTGAAGACACCCTTGCGAGTGTCTTCCCCAAACGCCCATACGCCATGTCGTGATATCCGAGCGAACCCGCTGAACTTTTACTATCCGCGGCTACTTCGTACGACCCGAAGCAGTAGCCTCTCGAGGAACAAAGAAAAGCATAAAAAGAAAAACGAGAGTCGTATGATACAAACTCGATAATCCAGCGCCCAGCCAGAGAAATTGAAAAGCCGAGTCAATTGTTAAGTTGAGTAGCAGGCTCCCACAGATCGCTCAACGTCGAGAGCAATAAAATATCGAAGCCAGGTCCGTCGTAAAATCGAGTCTATCGCAAGAAGAATAGAAGGTATATTTACAAAACTCCAAACCTTAACATAAAAAGGATCAATACACAGGCTATTGTGCTGGCGGGCCTTGACCGCGACCTCCTCTACCACCGTCATAGCCGTTCTGACGTGGTCCTTGACCACCTCCTCGGCCTCGATATTGACCACCTCCCCTAGAGTAGTTTTGGCGTTGGCCTTGAGGTTGTCTAGGACCTTGTCCTTGATTTTGATGTGGACCGGAACCATTTTGACGTCCATTGTTATAGTTTTGCCCACCAGATCTTTGTTGGTTCCCCGAGTATTGTGTGGGTTGCTGTGGCTGCTGCTGCTGTTGTTGATCACGACCAGATGGTTGACGTGTATTGGTCTGGAAGTTAGATACCGGTCGAGGAATGTTTTCCGGGGTCTCGTATACGTAGAGGTTCTTGTCAATCGTTTGTGGAATGGCTTGAATCTCTGTGCCAAGCTCGCGTTCGATGTTGTACAAGTTAAAACGGTCGTCCCAATTGATAAGATTAATTGCGAGACCTAAGTGACCGAACCGTCCTGATCGACCAATACGATGTAGGTAGGTTTCGGCATTTTTAGGGAAATCGAAATTGATCACGACATTCACAGCTTGAATATCGATACCACGGGTGAGAAGATCAGAGCAGACAAGGTTACGACAGACACCATTTCTGAAATCATGGAAAACACGGTTTCGGTTGGCTTGAATCATTCGAGCATGACTGTAGAAGCAGGAATAGCCTAATTCGGTAATTTTCTTGGCAAGGAGTTCGACACGGTTCGTAGAATTGCAGAAGATGATCGATTGGTTGATTTGTAGTTTCGAGAATAGCGTGTTAAGACAATGTACTTTGTCTTTCTCTTCCACGAAGGCATAGTACTGAGTGATACCACGTAGGGTGAGTTCGTCCATAAGATTGATTTCGTAAGGGTTGACCATGTTTTTGTCCGAGAAGTCTTTAACAGTGATGGGAAACGTTGCGCTAAAAAGCATAACTTGACGATCCTTGGGATGAAACTGGAGTAGTTGTTCAATGACAGGTGTGAATTCGGGTGAGAGGAGTTTATCAGCTTCGTCCATGATGAACATTGGACATTCACTGAGGTCGGCAACATTCTTTCCAGCCAGGTCGAGAATTCTACCTGGTGTGCCGACAATAATGTGAACTGGCTCTGCAAGACGTACAATATCATCTCTCAAGGTAGTACCACCAGTAGTGACCATAACGTTGATGCCAAGATGTTTACCAAGAGTTTTGCAGACTTGAGAAGTTTGAAGAGCCAGTTCTCGCGTAGGTACCAAAATGAGACATTGGATTTTGGAGCTTTTTGGGTTGATCTTTTGGAGAGCAGGGATAACGAAGGCAGCGGTTTTGCCAGTACCGTTCTTCGCACGCGCAAGTATATCTCGTCCTGTGAGGGCTACGGGGATGGCCTCTTCTTGAATTGGTGACGGCTTCTCGAACCCTGCCTCAAATATGCCCATCAGCAGATCCCTATTGATGGTGAAATCTTCCCACTCGAGGCCTTTGGTAGCGGTAACATCCTAGAGATCCAATTTAGAAACTTCAATGACACAGATAGAAAGAAAGAGCTATATTACCTCTGTTTGGTGCCTCGTGTCTTTCACCGGAATCGACAGACCGGCCTTCCAATTCTCTGGGGTAGCATTATCACTAGCCTCATATTAGCACCGCCAAAGGTGAGCATAATGGCACGGCGGAAATACTTGAGTTTAGTAGCCGCTAGCGTAGATGCCAGCGCGTCAGCCATTGCTATATCTGTTCGTTGTTTGCGGATGGAGATCTGTGTAGTAGTTGTAGGTGATGAGGTGTAGTATTATTGTGGGCGCGGAATATGGCTAGCCGCAGTCTATTAAGATTCGTCTTAGATCTGTTTGCGCTTAACGTAGCATCAAAATAAGGGTTGGAATGTGCTAGGCCGGAGTGGTGAAGGTGCAGCGGCAGACTCGACGAGGGGAAGGGAGTGCGACTGGATGTCGAGTTGAGGGGTAGTGATTGATCTCGCAGAAGGCTGTTGATTTGCTGTAATGTAGTAGTTGTGGTTGCTTGTAATTCTTTAAGCTGCAGGTTTATGCGCAGTTATCAAATTGGTATGGTAATTGAGATCTTTAGAGTAGAGATCTAGAAGTTGTCGCGGAAATTGTTTTGTATTGTTATTTTTGGATTTCGAGGGTTGAGGTGTGGTTGTTGAAAGGAAGACGAGAGAAACTTTAAAGATTCAGTGCCACAGCAAGCTTCACAGACAGGGCTAAGGCAGCAGGATGGCACGTGATGCCTTAAATGAGGGGTTTCCTTCGCACTTCTATCTACAATTAATGATTCTACGACTTTAATAGTTCATGAAAAGGTTTCTGAAGTGAATGGTCGGTACCAAACCGTTGGGAGAAGTATTGCGACGAGGTTGAACGACAGCAACTATTGGCCCAATCAACTTAGAAGTTATAGTCTAGAACACCCCTGGATACTCTAGTCATATTCAAGATCCCCCTCACGTAACACCAGATTATATAAGGCACATAACATTCATACATCGTTGTTGTCCATCCATCCGTTCCGTTCCGACGCCATATACATCCAGAGCCTAAAACACCATTGAATCTGCATTTGCGTTATCCCTTTCCCGTTTCACCTTGATATCCTTCTCATCTCTTATTAAAGCGGCAACAAATGATCTGAAGTAGTCCACAAATGGCTTCAGACTTGTTTTCTCCCAATCTTGTATACTCTTAGCCTCCTTCTCTCCATCTTCCGTTGAAGTCCATTGATCTATCTCTCCCAGAAGTTCTGTTACAGTCGGCACAGCTAGCGGATCAAAGTCCTCTAGGTGTCTTGTATCTATAGGTACACAGACCCTACCCGTGCCCGGGTGCACAACGAAAGGACTTTTCAGCAAATGGTTGAGTTTCTTGCTGACTTCAATATCGAGGCGAGGATATGTATACTCAAGAACAATATCTTGCTTTGCTTCCAAAAGAGCTTTGGTATCGAGTCCCTTCGTCGTCTTCGCAAGTGCGTCGATGTCAGCCCATTTCGATGTAGACGATCTGCCTGGGGAAGCGCTCCATTTCTTCCGTAGACTGTCATTCAATGTCCTATCGGGAAGAAGCTGCAGCAGCTTATCGATCTTCTCCTCATCCTCCCAGGGGTCCTGATCGTGAAGTATATCATTCTGGAAGTGTCCCTTGAGTATATCAAGACTCCGTCTATCGCCGGTTAGTAACCATGAAATGACCATGCACAGAAGATCACTTACGATACGTGTGGATGCAAAGGTCGCTTCACATTGACCTTTTTCGCAGTCTGAGCACCACCTCGAATGAGCTCCAAATATCCTGCAATAGCTCTTCTCTTCTGGTCATCCATCTGCCTAGCCTTCTTATCACAAACCCACGCGTGCGCTCCTCTTCTTCCAGAATAAACCCACATAATGTGTTTAAAGCCGAAATCATCCCGCAGAGCAACATCGACAACTTTTATAGCCATTGTAATGAACTGCCAGCACTTATTACAAATGTTCGCTTTGTCACAACAGGTTCTGATCTCGTCGTAATCCGTCAAATCAATATCGAAACACAATTCCTTGGCTATAGGCTTGAATGCAGTTGATTTGCGTAGAGTCTTTCGGTCTCGTGGGTTGGTGCTATATACAGGCCCAATTTCGAATCTAGAAGGCATGAGACGGAGGACATCCTTGCGAAGGCTACATCGTTAGTTGACATTGACCAAATGGCTCGGAGAAAGCTTACAGGTCTGCTGAAGGAAACGACTGGTATCGTAGGTATGCATCATTTTGTAATGTGAATGCGAATTCCCTATGCCCGAAGTCGGTCGATGGGGTCGGGGAATGATTAAGCCATTGAAACAACTGGCGCCAAGGGAAAAGCCTCTGGTAGAACGATCGCATAACCTCCGGGTCTGAAGCTCTAGACGTTGGTCCAATATGTCTGCAACGCTAGTCAGTACCGCAAAAATTCGTAGACAGATCTGGGACTTACACTGGAGAGGCGGGCTCCTGAGGTGAGCTGGTCACTTTTATGTCTTTGGAGCTTGACTCTGGAAACTCGTCATCCGACTCGAAATCTGCAAAAAGATCCTCTAACTTGACTTCAGGTTTGATAGGATTTTCAGCGACAGTATTAACATCCGTTTCACTCTCTGCCATCGCTACATCGTTGTCATCATCCTCCGCCTCCTCGGCCGGTTTGGCATCGGCATGTGGTTCCTCGGGGGTTATTTGGGCAGCATTGTCGCCATTTTGTTCGACGTCGTCCATGGTATGTTCTTCGGACTGAGGCGCAGAACTCTCGGGTGAAATTGAATGTGGCATATTTCAAGAATTGTGGTTTTGTCCGAGGCTTTCCTACAATTGATTCAATGTCAAAAATCAATTTAGATGGACGTGACAGGAGACGCGTCGGGACGCGAAAGTGCATTTCCGTGTGATTATACGCTAAGATAAGCTGATAAGTTGTAAGTATGCGAGGCTGACATTAACTTCTCAAGGCTGAAGCCCCTCCTTCCCGACTTCGATTCAAGGAGCAATGACTTGACATTCTTGTTTCTCAAGTCAATTTAAACTTCATGAACTAGAACGGTAGCAGGAAATATAGATGAGCATTATGGAGGCAACTTCGCCCAATGTTTCTTCACAAAAGCTGAGTACGTCCATCCTCATCATGCCCACTGCGAAACCGCAAGTCTCCAAACTGGACCTGGCAGTATTTCACCATGATTTTTCCACAAGAGTACTTTCATCTGCTCAGCTTCCAATTTGATTAAATTGGGGCGCCGACTCATGAGGAACAAACTCAAAGGATTTTATATATCTTATGCTTACTTCAAACTATCATCACAGGGACCTTGGAACTGAAGTCGTAGACATCTTTGTCGGACCCAAACGCAAACGTTTCGTTGTCCACAAGAAGCTCTTGACATCTCATTCCACATATTTCAGAGAAATTCTTAACCAATCGAACGTAGAAAACAAGAAAGAGGTGCACTTGGACAAGGTAAACCCAACAGTCGTTGCACTCTTCGTCGGATGGATTTACCGTGGTACAATTCCTGGGGTCGCAGAAATGGAGAAAAAAATCCAAAATCATGTTTCATCCGGCTCTTCTGTAATGCCAGGGAGCACGTTGGAGGGAATTAACGTTCCAGGAAAACTGCCATTTAATTATATGAATGGTCAGGCGACACTCGAACTACCAGCACCGCTCGAGCAACTGCCGACGGACAAACAATTATCGGAGCTTTGCCGCACATCAAATCTTGCTCAAACAATCAAGAGCGAACCAGGAATGGCGTCGTCGGCTCAGTCTACTCCGAAAGTCACACGAGAATGTCTATGGTTGTTGTCGGACGTAGCTTCCTCTACCTCTAGTGAAAGAACCTCCTCAACTGCATTCGAGCATTCAAGTCCATCACCAGCAGTTCGAACTCCCGTGTCAACATCGGTAAGCACAGCATCGCCTTCTGGCCAATCATCCAAAACCCCCATCCCAGTCTTCAGACATCCGCATCAGAATACTTCAGCGGGACCACCTACAATCTCCACTCCAGAAGCCTCGGCTGCCTCAAAAATGGCAATCAGGTTCGATGGTGAATGGAGACTGTTCCGATCCGCCCTCCTTTTCCTATGTTTCTTCGCCACAGAGATTAAATGGCCCGCCCTCTTCAACGAAGCCATCGAAGCCTACTGCCGAATTGCTGCTTACCGAGCTATTCCCGAGAATCACCTAGAACTAGTCTACGAATCCAACATGCCTCGCGTTTTACCATTACGCGAATACATCATTGACCGTATGGCGGACAAAGCTGGCGGAGACGGGCATCTGATTCACATAGAAGCTATGCTGAAATACCCCGAGCTAACGATTGATTTGGTGCGGAGGTTGAGATTCCCTGACAGTACAGCCGGGAATGAACATGCGGAGAACAGTGTCATGAATCCGTACAAGAAGTACCACATGCAGGATGTAGCAGATGGATAAGGTAATCCAAAAGACGCCAAATGATAGGGGACATGTCTCATATATGCTTGTTACACTTTGCTAGAAAGACCGATACTTCGATCAGTCTCAGGAGTTTGACACGGATGGATGTTCACTATATGCTCTCTGCTACACTTTACTAGAAAGACCGATACTTCGATCAACCTGAGGAGCTTGATAGAGATGTATGATGCCACTTAGCATTGCATTAGGAGAGATGCTATCTCGAACGAACCTACAAACTTCTTCAAGACATGGCACAACTTTGTAACTAATATGAAATGAGAAAATGATACACCCCCTCGCACCCAACTGACCATGACTACCCATTACCTTCAATTATGATAGCAACAAGCGTATTCCATCCATACTGATGAACGATACTCACCCCACAACGATCCAATGATCGATCACTTGCAAAGAAGATCGCAAGGGCTGCCCAGCCGAAGAACTCCTATATATTAAAGCTTCTGTGCAAGTATATATAGAACAGAAAGGATGCTCATACAATGAAGTTTTCCTCCCATCCTAACAACAATATTGCGCCTACCGGCCTTTCCTTTTCCCTGCCCAAGATTTTCGAATTTCCCAGCTCCCAGCTCCATTCCGTAAAATTTTATATAGACATACAGACAACCATACAGCATGGCCCCGACTCTAACGCCATATATGACATGCATATCTCAATATCAAGTCATGTCTGACGACCATGACGAATAACCGGTATCAAGCAACAACCCAAAAGTAAAGAGAGAACATCATGAGCTGGCACGCACAACCCTAAAAGTACTGCAACTCCCCATTCGCATTTCCCTTCCCCCCATTACTCTTCTGCAACTGCGCCTGATACTGTTGGAACTGCTGTTGCACCAACTGCTGCGGTGTCTGGTACACCTTTTGCAGAGGGGGGAAGTCTTCGTACGCAACGGCCGGGTTGTATACCGGGGGTGTGGCCATAGTACTTCGTTCGCCCACATCGTCGAGCGACCTGTAGTTATAACCGCGGCCTCCTTTATTTCTGCCGCCGCCGCCGCCACCACCGTTGCCTCCGCGATTGTTGTTGCCACGGTAGCCACGTTGTGAGCCGCCTCCCCTGTGATTGTTTCTCCCGCCGCGGCCGCCAAAGTTGCCTTGTTGTCCGCCTTTATTGTTGCCCTGGTTGTGACCACCGAAGTGGCCGTTTGCTTGCCTGGGCTCATCATCCTGGGTGTGCTTGCGCTTGAACGACTTATTGGGGAACAAACTCTCGTACTCGTTCTCCTGGAGGTCTTCTTCCTCGATGCGAAGAAGTACTTTTTCACCAACCGTGCTCTCGAAAACGAATGCCTTCTCGGGCGGCACAGGTTGCCAGTTCTGGATCTTACCTGCGTCAATTGGTCGAGCTCCTTTTCGCAATGCGAGAACTACGATCGGGATAGGATTTTCGGTGTAAAATTTCTTTGTCTCTGGGACAGGGCGTACACGTGCAGCCCAAATCTTATTCTCAAAAACTGCCGTTCCTGTTACTTCCCAAGTAGTTTTGCTGCCCATGCCGCCGACCTTTTGCAAGATACTTTCCGGACAGGGACGAGGGGTAATGAGCACATTATTGGCTAGAAACTTGGCCTCCGTATCTGGCATGTTCGACGGAAGTTGGGCTAGAGTGAGCAGCCTCTGCGTGTCAGTATTATTGATCAAATATCCAGTATAGAAAACAGTCTTCTTGATCTGGAGCCTTTGCCCCTTTCGGCCTGCATCGATAGCAGCATTGTGATCATTGATCAAACGTTGCACCTCTGCGGCTTCCATAACGGGGTCAAGAAGGGTAGCTCCATCTGCCACTTGGATTACTTCGGCAGTAATAGACCCGCGTGAGGGAACGCCACCCACACCGTTTTGGCGCATGTTGTAATCCGTGAAGAAATCTCTGAAAGCTTTAACGTGTCTAACCCTATCTTCGTAGATTCTGATCTCCTCGGCATCTTTATATGTCTCGACCAGCGTCTCCAAGAACACTTGCTTGAATGCCATGGTACTTGAGAATTTCTGGTTGTTAGGACCTGCCGCGGGCTTCAGCACTACCATGTCTACGTCGAGACCTTTACTCGCAATCATTCTCTTTATCAACTCGGCAAAGCCTGTCTCCGACCGGCCGGTTAACAGAATGGAGAGAGCATCTTTTTGCTGCATGCTAAGCTGAATGAGATCAACAATACGTTCATTCCACCAACCTTCCCATGCTCGAGGCTCCTCTTTTTCAACCCCTTCACCAGTGGCCGCAAGGATTCGGGCATCGTGCCACCAACCTCCACTTGCAAATGTATCTTGAGTTTGTAAAAAGCCAATTGTTGGACCGTTCCACAGTTTCGGATTCGGCAAAGGACTGTTGAATACTACGATAAAAGTCAGCTGGTGGATTCGCCGGATGTCAGAGGCAAGGCAAGGACATACAAGTGTTATCGAAATCATAGACATGCAATGCCTTTATTTTGTCCACAGCTAGAAACCATTAGCAAACAATCGTTGCATAGTAAAGTTTCACCCTACATGGCAATTGTTTATTTGCGACAGACCACCGGTTCAATGCAGTGATAGTATATTGAGTGGCAGATGCCCCATTCTGAGGGTTTGCCATCGCAAGTCTGAAAATGGCACGCAAGGTGCGCAATTTCTTGACGAAAGAATACAGGATGGAATTGTACAAGTGAGTACAGGCTTCAGGTCGCGTATGTGGCGAAAGACCAGTTTTATAACGATCGTGTATTGAGAATGAAAATGTATCAAAGATTTGGAGGTTGCAAATAATATTGGTAGCTACAGCCTCGAGAGATCTCCAAATACCTTGAAATAAACGCTTTTCCACTTTAAGCCTAGTTTTTCTTATCCGTGCATTATCCAATCCGCTTTCGCGACAACGTCTTCTTTGCGTCTGCCGAAGAATCTTGAGTTTTCAAACTCCATGGCCTCTGCCGTACGATATATTGCGGCATCGGGGAAGTCCGCCGTCAGCAAGATACTTCTTCAATGTCATGTCAAGCCAGGTGCAAGCAAGCAAAGAGAGGGCATTCTAGCTGTTACCGAATCCCAGATCGAAGTTTGTGTTTCTGCTCAAGCACGAGAGGGAGAAGCAAATAAGGCTGTGAGAAAAGTGCTGAGCGATGTATGCATCTTCATATCATGTTTACCAGAGTGACTTCTAACAGTTCTAAGATCTTTGATTGCCCAAAGTCCCATGTGGAAGTGATCAAGGGGATGAAATCTCGAGACAAGACCGTTGCGGTCACAGGACTCGAGGTCAAGGGGAGTTCTGATGCGGTTGTTGTCATGAAGATCCAAGAAAAGTTGAAGGCTTCGATCCAATGAGTAGAGATAAATGTGAATGTGCGATCAGCCTTGTGCAGTAAATACCACTCCCTTAGCCCGTCGCCTCTTGTCCCATCACTTCGAGCATTTATATAGTTGAAGCTATCCGCAACTCTGCACTAATTTGAACCAGTAACAGATATATATAGAGTTAAGAACCCAGACTGCTCACTCCAGCCAGACCAGTTCAATTGAGGTCTACGATGACCCGCGCCAGTCGTAGGCGATATGAGATGTTGACTTCAACTATCCACCAGCATGACAGAACGGAAGGCGCTCTCCAAGCTCACGGCCGTCCCCAAACAGTGTCATGAGGTTTTTGTACGGATATAATACGTCACGAGCCACAAATGTTGCAGAGAATGGGCAGCCTGCTCAGCCACGACCCCATCCTCGCCCAAGCCATCTGATCTAGCTGCCAGTGTCGGATGTGTGTTTGCTATCGGGTATCACGGCCAGATCCTGGTCGAAACCCAGTCAAACCTGATTCGAAGGTTAGCTACTTGCAGTGTCAGCTGCTGGTACACTTTCAGTTGGTGCACTCAAACAATGCCCCTCATCTGGAGTGGTTTGACAGGTGGGGGAAGACGTTTGAATCATGAACGACAGGCGTCTATTTCAAGACCACAATATACCCGCTTCCCACCACACCTATGCCGAATGTGGATCGCTTTCCTGTGTTAGTCCTGTGAAGAACAAAAGAGGTTAAGTAGAGAAGCATTCCCATGAAGTGGTGTCTAGATCACAGGATTATATTGCTTTTAACCTCTGGTGCAGTAAAACTCGCACATTTCCGGGGCAGGTAATGGCTGAAGCTGCCCCCTAGAGACAGAATGAGGCGGAGAAGCGGCCGGTGTTCCAAGCGGAGAGTGCAAAGTCGGACCATCGTGTAGAGACTTGAAACGCTGTGAAATATATGCAAGCACTTGAGTCAAGTACCAATACTTATCTTATCAGGCCCAGGAACCTGTGATGTGGGGGTTGTCAGCAGCGCAGGGGTATGGACGAGTACGAGACACCACGTTACACAACACGCATCTGTAAACTTGTAAAGGAGGGGTTCCACCTGTCACCCCAGGGTATCTTGAATTTCTGTACCATCCAATGGCATCAGCCAAGCACGGATGAATATGCAGCACGGCAATATGTGGTTAGATCGTCGCTTTCATGGTTGAAACGGAATGGTAACAAGGGAGTGATCATTTGATTGATGGTTCGCTCGCAACCTGCATGCTACTTGCATACGGTGTAGCCAGAGCCCATAAAACTTGCCAGCAGATACATCTACATCAGTAATGAGCATCAACAACTGGCTGAGTCGGGTGAGCGAACTAAAGTTGACCGTCCCACCGAGCCCTTGAAAAAGACATGGGATAGGGACGAACTTTGTTATATTCGGCATGGGAAATGTACAGCGAGGGCACACGTGGATGAAGACCGCATGTCTGCCTACGAGCTATCAGCATAAACTTGGATAATGGTTTGAGGTCCAAAATCTACAAAGTACCAAAAACAGTGATGGGATACGAGTTGTACATTGCTAAACCCGGAAAACAGCAAGCCACAATCTCCCAGTGCGAGGATGCGAGGATGTGATCGGTGAATCTTATGCGCCCGACATGCGGTTAGCGGTTAAAGAATGGAGACTGCGAGCAAAAACCTCTCGGAAGTTATCCCTGGGCCTGAAAATACCCGGGTAGGGTGGTGTTGATGGCGGGATCCGCACTTTGCATACATGTGCAAAAATGCTGTGGATAGCTCATCCCGAGATAAGGTACAGTAGCCAATTTGGAGATGCCGAAAATGTGGGTTGTCCATTCCGGGTCCCGACTAATTCATCAGTAAAGTGACTACAGATGCAGCGTGAGCTTCTCGAAAGAATCGAACCCTTTCTCGTCCGTTTCGGATTGGACGATCGTAATAGGATATCAGAAAGTTTTTTCAACTTTTTACCTTGTGCCGCGTTCGTGCGGTGAAGCGATCTTCCTCGGCTGTGGCTGCTTTGACTTTCCTCCCACCCTGCGTCATCAGTTCCCAGTCCTTTGGGATTTCCTTTTTGCCGCGTGCTGTGCGAAGAGCCGGTAACTTTTTAGAAGCTGGAATGAGAGCAAAGAGCTATACCGCGGTCTAATCTACCCAATGAAAGAAAGAAAGGAAGCATCTCCGGAAGAAGCTGTAGATTTTCTGAAAGAACCCTATGTATCTTTAATCTCGTATATTCCAGGAATGTACGAAGTACCAAAGTTCTGATGAAAAATGTGAGAACTGCCGATCAGTTGCCTGATTAAGACACAATGCATGCTCGGCTACAGAGCATTGACTAGGACCATAACGAGGACGGCGTCTTGTATCAAGAGAACAGAACGCTTTATCAAAATTCTCACTTGTGAGAATTGTTTCTCCGGTGCTCGAATACTGGGACTCTGGGAGTATAAGAAGTTGGGATTGACCTCATTCTGCCTTTGGCGAAAGGACGTGCCTGATGATTCCGGGCTTTGGGTAGAGAATGCCTTTCGAATACGGCGCTTCCTTGTTGACTACAACAGACTGTTTGGTTGGACCTCCTCCTATACGACAAGTGGAAGTGCTATTAACCCAGTTAAAAACCGACTATTCATCTAGCTGCTAGCTAGCTACTAGCTACCAACTACTACTGGCATCTCCGTACCCGTGAACGTTGTTAGATTGCTAGATTTGTTTGATGGATGAAACCGGTTTAGCTAGCACTATCATCTGTTGTTCCCACAATTCTGACCGTTCCACATGGACATGAAAGCGACCGGTTTGAGTTGTCCACAGGACCGAGGTGGTGTATACTGGCATTGGGCTCTCGCTGGGTAGAGTGCCACGAATGTCCCGTGAAAAAGTCTTAATCTTATTAGCCAAAATGGACCGCGCTGTACCTCTTATCCTTGACCACGGATAAACTTATGGAGGACCCCTTACTGTAATGTAGACAGGAGAGTGTAAATGTAGTAGCCTCTTCTTTTTCCACTTGCCTCTTCATATTCCGGTCATCGATATATTGAATATTTTATATCGTGGGATGCGGGTTACTGGTAAGAAGGAGGTGACGAGGAGATAGTCCCAACCTTATAGATACAATCACACGGGCTCTTCGCTCGGCTCGCACCACCACGACTATCCCAACCAGTGCTAGTGGGGATGATAGTTCACCCCAAAAGCTTGCAAATCTGCAAGCCCTGCAAGTCTAGTTAGCAAAAGTAACTTCTTTGCCATGTTCTCTTATTATTTGGCATTGGTAGTGTCACCCCCAGCCCAGCTTCTTCACGCCATAACTTAACCTTTCCTATCATCCCTCTTTTCCTGTCTTCGTTCTTCATTAATCTAGACCTTTGATCATCGACAATCCGGTCGCAAGCAGACCTGCACATCTATACACAATTACTGTACAATAATCCCAAGACAGGGGGAAACATCGCTCGACGTCTATCAGCATCACACAGGATATTATTATCGACTTATTCAACCCCAGGGATTATCACGCTCACGCCCACGCTCACGCCCACGCCCGCGCTCACTGTTGCGTGAGTGAGTCTCGGCCTACCTACCACACAAACACTGGCAGAGGGCCGTGCATTAAAAAAGGTTACTGTGCGACGAGGTACCTCGAAACATACCTTCCATCGCGAATTTATATATATATAATTTATTCTCTTTCCGATACGCTCCTTGCTGTTCGCGAGAATTTGGCGGGCGGGCCATAGTCTTTCTCTCGCCAATGAAGGTTCTTGAGGGCGTGATGGATAAGTCTGGAGATATGGGCGGTTCGTCCTCGGCCAACAATTCCAGCGACTTTGTAAGTCACCTTCTGTTGTTGCGCCGCCTTACCTTCGTTGCTAACTTTTTCAGGTCCGCAAACTATATAAGTGAGCAAATACCGCCTTAGTCTACCCTAATATAAGCCAGTGTGCATGCGACAGATCGCTAATCTGCAATGCTTGATAGAATGCTCGAAGATCCAACCTACGAATCGATTGTCCGATGGGGAGAAGGCGGGAAAAGCTTTGTGGTGCTTGAAGTATGCTTCTTGGTCCCATGTGAAGTGTTCCTGAATATTGATACTGGTTGTAGAACGAAAAGTTTACAAAGGAGATCCTACCCAAACATTTCAAGCACAGCAACTTTGCCAGTTTTGTTAGACAGCTTAATAAATACGATTTCCACAAGGTCCGACAAAATAATGAAGACAATATCCCGTCCCCATATGGACCAGGTGTAGGTGCATTTCGAGTTGCCAACATACGTTCGAGTGCTGATTTTACATACAGGCCTGGGAATTTAACCACCCTGAGTTCCAGGCGAACAAAAAAGATTCGCTGGATAACATCAGACGAAAGGCTCCTGCGCCGAGGAAAACAGCTCAAAGTAACGATGATCAATACCCAGCCCAGCAGCAGATGGACCTTCTTAACAGTCAGTTGATGGCAACCCAACAGCAACTGCAAGGCTTGTCGGAACGTTATCAGGAGTTGGCGCAAGGCCATGTGGTATTATTACAGCACGTTGTGGATTTACAGAAATTTGTTAAGAATCATGAACGAGTTATGCACAGCGTTATGGGCTTTTTGCACGATGTCGACACTTCCCAGCGGCGCAATAATCGTATTGCCGGATATCCTAACGGCAACAACATGGGTGGAGGACCATCCGAGAACGGCGCCATCGATGATCGTCCTTCAACTCCCTTACAACGAGCTGCTGCCCTCCTGCGAGAGTTTTCGGCCGAGAATTTGCCAAACAAAGACCTAGAACAAATGAGCAGTGACTTTCATACACGGATTGATTACTCGACGCCCCCAACCGATTCAGGCGCCCCCCTCTTGCCCGCCCACTCGGCGGCAGCATCAAGTGCAAATATTGGATACGCAGTTGACAAGCTGGACTTGGAAAACATGGTTTATCCTGTAGGCGCTACAAACGGTATCGATCCTGTCAACAGTGAACATATCCACAATATTCCTTACTCCCTACCACCAACCGGAATGATGCCTCCCAACAGTCTACCTCCTGATATAATACCACAGGTCGAACCACCTCAACAATTATTGAATGGGCGGAAAAAGGAAGATTCGATATGGGGAGACCATAAACCTAGGATTTTACTTGTGGAGGACGACAAGGTTTGCGCGCGGATTGGGGCTAAATTCCTACAAGCTTTTGAGTGTCAAGTAGATACAGCTGTGAGTTCACTGATGCGCCATGCTGCCCAACGTATTAAGCTTACACTTTCTAGCGCGATGGTCTTGAGGCGGTAAATAAGATGAACACTGCCGCCAACGCATTCGACCTTATACTGATGGATATCATCATGCCCCATCTGGATGGAGTTTCAGCAACCGTTTGTATACGAGAAATACGTCATGATATTCCCATCATTGCCATGACATCTAATATCCGGACTGACGATATTGACATGTACTTCCGATATGGTCAGTTGCATTACCTAGAGAACTATCTTCGGCAATAACTAACTCCTGGTAGGCATGAACGACGTTCTACCCAAACCTTTTACCAAAGAGGGCATGATTAAAGCATTGGAGAAACACTTGTCTCAGTACAAGAAGCCTGTACCTCAATTTTCCAACTCAGCACAGATGCCCCACCCAGGAGGGTTTGTCACACCGAACCAAGGTCATGCGCCACTAGGCCTGAGTATAGGACAGTTGTCAGCAGCACAATCGATTAAGGATGATCCTTCACCCGGAAAGTCGCCGCAAACAGCAACCTCGTGGCACTCCCCGGGCCAGCTGCAGGGAGCGTCTCCAGTTGTTACATCTGCTCCAAATGTGTATATGCAAGCCGGAAGAGACAATACTCCTTACTCCATGACGCCCACACATTCTCACCCGCAGTCCGCATTTCCGCAACCCCCGTCATCTTTGCCCCCTCAAAGGCCCCCGCACAGGAGGGTAATGTCCGATATGAGCGGCTCCGGGTCGGCAGATGACCATCCGGAGAAACGCCAAAGGATGTATCCTCCCCAATCTGGAGCGTTTGCTCAATAAACGTGTTCCATGGTCCTATCATTGTGCTGCCGTCAAAACAGTACATCTCATACCCAACTAGATTCGAAACGACTGCTTCTCACTCCGTCTGCGGTTGATCCTTAATTTGTATATTTTACCCTTTTATCGAGCGTCTGTTGCTGGACCAACATTGGAGAATGTTGACTTGATTGGAAACTAAAAGCTAGATCTGTAGCTGCTGATTGTAGCTCGCTGAATTTATGAAGAGGGCTTCCTGGTGTTGGAGGCGGCTCGCTTGGGCATAGTATGGAGAAACGTATGCTAGAAAAGCCAAGATGCGAATCATCGGGTTGGACAGGTGTTTTTGGTTGGGATTGAATGGGTCTCTTTGATGCGCCGCTGATGTAGCATTTTCCAGTGAGTTGCTTATAGATGAAGGTGGAAAAGATGTAGTCAGCTGCGCTTCAGCAACTACTCAATATAGAAGTTCTTAATGAAAATGTTGTGAATGTCTTTACAAATGGATTAAAAAACCGACGAAAAAGTAATCACGGAAGAAACAAAAAGGAATTGAGCTGACGTTGCATTAAGGTGAGAGTCCTATCACATATATATACATCTTGGAAATTTTTAGATAGCTGGCCAGACCTTGTGGACGTCCAAAATCTCAGCCCACTTTGGACTCTTGGAGTCTGGACTCGCAGAAACAGGGGAGGGGTCATTGTTCAGCGGCGTGCGGGATGGTTTTAGCGTCAAGGTTCGGATCAGAACTTTAATTTTTATGTGACTCAATTTGGTGCGCACCTGGATGAACATCCGCCGCACAGAAAATCGACGACATCCCACAAAATCAGACAGATTCGACGAAATACCGAGTTGAAAATTAAATAGCCGTCTATCGCGCCAAAATGGCCCAGTCCCAGAAACCTGCAAAGAATGCTGGTGGGAGCAAACAACCCCCGAAGCCCAAGAAAGGTGCTGGTGCGGGGAAGAAGGCTGAGGATGACAGAGATGAAACTCTGCAAGCTGTGGTATGAACTCGTGTGCTAGGATATTTGCAGAGACGCATAAACTAATTGTTCGCATAGGTATTGGCCGATTCTTTCGAAACCAGATTCAATCCTTTCACATTGGAGACGCCGAGAGTAAGCTTCTGAACATGGCTCCTTGTGAAAGAAACATGGAACGGGGAGAGAGGATGGCTTGGAGCTATTGAAGGCTGACTTCTCTCAGTGCTTACTACCTCTGGCGAACACTCCTCTCATCGAATATACACTCGAGTTTCTTGCCATGTCGGGCGTTGCCGATATTTTCATATACTGCGGGGCACATACCGACGAAGTCGAACGTTATATACAAGCTTCTAAATGGCACCCACTGTCGTCTCCCGCATCGCCTTTCAGCACCTTAGAGATTGTCAAAACCACGGCTCGGTCTGTTGGAGACGCTATGCGCGATTTGGATGCGCGAGATCTTATTACAGGAGACTTTCTATTGGTTCATGGAGATCTTGTCTCGAATTTGCCCATCGATGCCGCGCTCGCCCAACACAGGGCAAGAAGGATTGCGGACAAGAATGCTATTATGACTATGGTGCTGCGATCCGGAGGGTTGGGATCACATCGAACGAAGTCAAACGGGATAACGCCGGTATTTGTGATCGACCCAACGAAGAACCGATGTTTACACTATGAGGAAATGAACCCTCTGCAGTCAAATAAATATTTAAACATTGACCCAGATTTGTTCTCGGAGCACTCAGAAATAGAAATCCGAACGGACCTGATCGACTGTGGTATTGATATATGTACACCTGATGTACTGGCACTATGGGCAGAGTCTTTCGACTACGAAGTTCCAAGGCGGCATTTCCTGCACGGAGTTCTTAAGGATTATGAACTGAATGGAAAGACAATTCATACCGACATTGTTTCGGATCACTACGCCGCCAGAGCATTCAATCTACAGGCATATGAGGCTATAAGCAAGGATGTTTTAGGTAGGTGGACGTATCCTCTTGTCCCGGATAGCAACCTGGTGGCTGGACAATCGTATAAGTTTCAAAGGGGAGGGTTGTGTAAGGAAAACGGCGTGATACTAGCCAGAACCTGCAAGATAGGGAAGCGGACCGTGCTGGGGAAAGACAGCAACGTAGGCGATGGTTCAACCATTGTGAATAGTACTATCGGAAGAAGATGTCTGATCGGCAAGAATGTCACGATTTCGAATGCCTTCATATGGGATGATGTTATTATCGGCGACGGCACCATAGTCGAAAGGGCAATAATAGCCAGCGAGGCTGTTGTTGGTCAGAAGTGCAAGATCACTGCAGGATCTCTCCTCTCGTATGGAGTGAAAATAGCCAACAACCAGGAAATTACAAATGGAGTGCGGATTACACGAGGGAAGAGAGTAAAGGATGATGAAGATGAAGATGATACACCAAGTCAAGCCACAGATCCGAGGATAGTGGGAGACGGCGGGGAAGGTTATGAATTCCAGGATGACGAGGAATTCGAAGACGAAGAATCGAGCGCCTTCCACTCCAGTCTTGTATACTCTACACAGCACCTCAACATATCTGCAGAATCCATCTCCACTATTTCTTCAGAACTCAGCACCTCCACTCCTGTCGATACCCGCTCCCGCCACTCCAGCTTCGCCGGCTCTATATCCGACGACGAACACCAAGGCTCCAGCGAAACTTTCCACCATGATGCGGTGGCCGGATTGCTCGACACGCTGCGCGAGGGTGGCGATTTCGACTCGGCTAAACTCGAATTCATGGGTCTCCGTCTCAGCAACGACGCAAACGACTACCAGATCCGCCGCGCCATTGCTGCTGCCTTTACAAAATTCATCGCGGAGCTCGTCACAAACGAGAAGATCGAAGCAGCGAAAGCAGCCAATGATGCGTTTGGACGAAGCGGGGCCGCGAAATTCCTCAAAGAGGTTGCGATTGGTCTGGAGAATGCGGAGGAGGGACAAGTGGAGTTTTTGTTGTGCTTGCAAAAGGGCCTGGTGCAGAAAACCGCGGGAGCCGCGATTCTGGCCGCGATTTGTCAGAGGTTGTATCATCTGGAGGTGCTGGAAGAAGAAGCGATTCTGAGCTGGTGGGAACAAGCGGAGGAGAAGGAGGAAGAGGATGAGGAGTTGAAGAAGGTGAGGGAGAAGACGGGGGTGTTTATTGAGTGGTTGAAGGAGGCGGATGAGGAGGAGAGTAGTGAGGAGGAGGAGGAGGAGGATGAGGATGATGATGAGGATAGCGAGTGAGTGCGTAGCTGAATGGAGAGAGGCTTATAGTGATTAGATGCCGTCGAGGGGTTGCCTGATAGGTTGGTTAGATATGCGTGTATTGTACAATATCCGACACCCATAGAACTAGATCTAGATGCAAAGCCTTTGGTTGTTCTCAATTCCCGTCGTGTCATGTTATGTCAATCTACTTTAACATTTCCCATAAAGTCAAGTCAAGTAGAAACCTGACTGTGCTGTTTCGATATTGCTAATCCAGTCAATCAACTTACCTAAGAGGTCTCTCATGGACCGACTACCTTCGTATACACCACTCTGCGCATTTAAGCATGTAAGTAGACATCTGTTTCCAGTTAAGTTCCCACAAACCTAACACCCCCAAACCAGCAATCAAAATCGAGCACTCAACTTCACATACACATACACGCAAGAACCCAGACACGGTATCATATCGAATGAACAGAAAACTCATGTTAATTTATACTACGGTAAAACAAATATCAAGTTAAATACCATTGGGAATTGCAGAACTAAACATGCAAGAACAAGAACAAAAGACGACCATTGTAAAATGTGCCAATCCCATATCTAAAGTCTTATTGTGTTCAAGGTAGACAGACAGACATTTCTCTCTCACATGGTCATGCATGCATGCTTCTTTCCTAATCTTCTCCTCTCCGCTCCTCTTGTGTAATATAATTTTTCATTCCATTTCATTTTGATATCTAACCTCCTCCGTCTCTCTCCCCCGCAAATACAGGAATAGATAGTAATTTACTGAGCAGCAGGAGCAGGTTGAATCTCCTCGCTAGCAGCTGGAGCCGGCGCAGTTGTGGTCCCTGTTGGGATCGTAGCCTCGTTTACGTTCTCGTTGTTGATAACATGCTGCGCGTTATCCGCAGCCGCAGCCGGTTCTTTCTTCTCCGCCCACTTAGGAGGCTTTGCCCAAGCGGGATCAGTCCAAGGGCCCTCATCGCTGAACTGACACCCGCCCTTACATTCGCACGTACCGCCCAAGAACTTAGGCAGGTTCTCCGCTGGCACTTGTCCGAGTAATTCCTTCGTGTATCCGCTTCCCAAAACGTGGATCTTCTCGACGGTAATGGGGTCCAACCAGCCCTTAACGACGCCGAACACGGTCGAGAATCCCCATGGGGCATTGATCAGGTAGAGCTTGCCGAGACGCTCGGGGTAGTAGTTTTGCGACATCACGGACGCTTGCTTGACGTAGGCGTACACGCTGGGCACTTTGGTGATTCCCACGCCCTTGAGATCCATGATTGTGCAGCAGGTTTCGAGGAGGGAGCCGGCTTTGCGAGAGCATGCTGGGAGGCGCGGGTCGGCCATTTTTTCGTACTCGACGGCAAGGTTCTGGAGCATGCGTTCGGAAGTGGTGATTTTATACATGGCGTTCAAATCGATATTGCCCATCTGCTCGATGTAGACTGGTCGGCCATCCTGCGGTTTAAAGGTTAGCGACGTTTCATGGAATGGATATTGCAGTTGCGGTGGAGTGTAAACATATACGCACTTTATCGGTCTTGTGGTAGAATTGTGGGTAGTATTTGAACACCTCTTCCTTCTCCTTGTAATCGAAGTTGCGAACCAAATCATCCAGTCCAAAGTCTTTTCTCCATTGTTCCGCCTCGACGAACCTATGCAGATATAATCAGTATACGTAAGTGACAGAACCATGTGTCGGGCTAGCCTACATCTTCTCTGAGAGAGCAACATCGAACTTTCGTGCTCGTAGGAATCGAAGCTAAAAGAAGACTGCTGTTAGTTTACGTGACTTGGTAGGAAGGTATTGGGGCATCATACAAGAGTCAGAGTATCGAGTCGCTCAGTGTAGCCAGCAGCTTCCAACTTCGTACGCAATTGAGAAACTGCGGCATCTTGCTCTGGGGTTGTATGTCCAGGGTGGCCATTCTGCTTGTTGGGAGAGGTAGTTGGGTAATCGTAGTGATCGTATTTAGGATCCAGCTTAATGGAGGGGTTTTCGGCAGCCATTTTGAAGAATTATTACTGAGAATTATTTGTCGATGGGTTGATGAAGTTCTCAAGAAGATTGCGCACAGAGAAGAGGTCCGCTGGCTACTAATATCAGAGGGGCACTACCTAGTAGGGGGTGTGGTTATGACGGTGTGGTGAAGGCTAGTAAGGTTAGGCTAAGCGAGTCTAGTTGTCAAGAGTCCCTGAAACATCCTATGCAACGCATGTACCGTTGATACCGTTGTGGACTGAAACAATTTTGGGGATGACAAGGCCCTGTGATGTGATATTAAAGCTTCTAATCAAGATTGCACGTTACGCGTTACGAGTCTCTTGGGCTTTAGGGGATACACTCGACGACTACCATACTTCTAGAACATCTGGTTGCGCTTCGTTTACCAGGATTGCTATCAGATCTCTCAGTGGTAGCTGCTGCACTTGATTGTTGATCGTGGTGCGGCCCAATAATACCTCAGGAGTTTCATTTCTCTGTATTGTATGTGGGGAGCTCGTTCATCTCTCCGGAGCTGATAGAGTTTCTCCTGAATATCATGATGGAGGTCTCCCTGGTGTCATGTTCGTTTTCTTGTTCCTATCGAAGACTAGCTTTATCAACCGTTGGGAGAGCCATTCTTTCCGGTCTTCTCTTCTAACGCCTCCTGTTCATTCTTCTCTTTTCGCTTCATTGTGACATCCCAATTGTAAACCCTTGCCGTTGCAACCTCCATAGTCTGTTTGGGTTCGTCAGCTTCTAATTTCCCACGTTTCCTCGTATAGTCCGTGGGGAATAGCTTACCGTAATCTGTTCTCTCAAGAAATCTAGATCCTCTTCGCAATTCGCCAAGCTCTGCTTCGCTGCTGAAAGCTTTGTTGACAGCAGTTCTTCCGCCTCGTCGATAGGATATGACAACATTACATTAGCCTAGTCTTTGATCAGCACAATGTCAAGGAAACCATCTGCTCAACCATGACGTACTCCTAGCCACAGATAAACTTCTTCCGTCGGCGGTATATTCGCTTTTGCATATAATGTATCGTTCAACTCGAATGTTGCTTCGATAGGATCAGAGCCCGGCTGGCGAAAGCTGTTAGCTTCAGCTATACAACGTCTAAGCATTCAGCCTACTTTTCTTGTCTTCAGGAAGCGCACAGTATCCAAGGTCTTTTGGATATCAGGCATCTTGTCTTTTAACCCCGCAGCTCTCCGTTGTTGGTTAACCTCCATGAACTGATATTTCCTAATTCCAAAATGAGCCGAGTTCCGGACCAGTCTCATGCGCCACGTACGATATCATCTCCTGGAAGCTCTTCAAGGTCGTCTCGACATCGGCACGAGTGGTGACATAATCCTCGACCTTGTCGACGAAAGGCGCATATGGTATGCCTCGAGGGTTTGTGGGCGCATTATCTTTCCTGTACTCGGCATTAGAAAGTGAAAAGATATGATGAGTTAAATTGGCAGCGTTCCAAAGATTATTACATACTGTGGCTTTTTGTCCGCCATGTTTGGCGTTGAGAATGCACTCTGATATTTTTGAAAGCCGTAACGGTCATTTGCCCGCATCGGAATCTAACATTGATGATTATCTAAGCGAAAATCTAATCACTAGATCTGATAATCTCTAGCTTATCAGATCCTCCAGCTCCGAAGTACCTCAAGTACCTGTTGCACAAACATCCTTTCGCAAGAACATTTACTTATGAATAATCACACAACAGACTTCCATTCCTTAGAATGGCTGTACAACAGTTTGCAGGGTTCTGTTGTGGAAACAATAGGACTTGTCGCTACCAGTGACGACCATGAACCAGATCAGAGACCGCCAGAATCGAGAACACGGTTTTGGAAGTTGATTCAAGGCACGCTTTTCAACAGAAAGCTGATACTCACTTTTCCATTTGTGATATCAGCACTGATCCTGTTACTATCTGTTCTACACTGGTCCGGAAAGCTGATACGATGGAGGAGACGATCATCGAGAAGGATACAAGCTCGAGCTTCGAGTTCCGATGGCTCGTTCGATGACGCACTCTCCAAGTCCATCCATGAAGACGCGACAGAACAGACAATTGCCGGGTCTTCGGGCAGCAGCACCAACAGTTCAAACTTCGGTATCCAAAAAGATGACACCGAGAATGAAACCACTCCTCTTATGCGGCGGAGTCAGTTTGGCATTTTAAATTCTGATCGCAGGACGATGGTATCTCGCGTGAAGGCATTCCTGATATACCAGCCTCGGCCTATACCATATGTTAATAAAGTCCTGCCATCAAATGGGTCATCACTTTTTATCATATCATTTTTGTCATTGAATCTATTTTATGCTATATATCATATAACATGGACTGGATTTGAAGGCTCTGTATGGGCCGACCGAGCTGGACTGGTGTTCGTCGCGAATTTGCCATTTTTATATGTACTCGGTGCGAAGAATCAACCACTCAAAGTTTTGACTGGAATTTCTTATGAGTCCTTAAATATCATCCATCGTCGACTTGGGGAGATGCTCTGTCTGTTGGCGGTGGTTCACTTGGTTGGTATGTTTTGTATGTGGTGGGTTATTTTAGAGCCCATCGCAGGATGGTCGTTGTCCAAGTTTTTGTTAGATTGGGTCATTGCAATAGGATTAGGTGCTTTTCTTGCGTATGAGTTGCTCTATGCGACATCGTTGGCGTCGTTCCGACAGCGGTGGTACGAGCTCTTTTTGGGCTTGCACATCGTCCTACAAGCAGCTGCCTTGGTTCTGCTATATCTACATCATCCAGGTACACGTACTTATGTTGGATGTTCTCTTGCGATATTTCTCGTAGATCGACTGTTATACAGAGTCGGTGCAAAGAGTATCACTGTGAAGGTAAGTTCTTTATGTCTCTAACCTCCCTTGATCAGAAGAAGAATGATCAGAAACCGAAGGGGAATTTCTCCCAAGAAGAGGCTGTCATTGATTCTGCACCACGTCTAACATTGTACAGGCTAAATCCAGCGTCTACGAGGACAACGAAACCATTTTACTATCAATGGAAATCATACACAAGCCAGGAAACATCATATCCCGCACTTTTGGCCATTCTATCGAAGCAGGCTGGAAGGCCACCGACCATGTATTTGTAACCATCCCTTCACTTGGGCGAGTCCATGCTCTCCAGGCCCATCCCTTCACCATCACCTCTGCTGCTCCAACTTCCGGCAATGAGAAAACCAAACTCGATTTACTGATCCGTGCCCGTGATGGTTTCTCCTCTGACCTTCTCCATGCGGCCCGAAGCCAGAAAAGTCTCAGCTGTCGGCTTGATGGACCATACGGAAGCAGTCATGCTCGAGAACTCCTAGAAGACTCTGACCTTGCAGTTCTCATTGCGGGTGGAAGCGGTATCGCCGTCACCTGGCCAATTGTCCACCATCTTCTCAATGTTTCCCGCAC
The DNA here is from genome assembly GCA_002946425.1 of Rutstroemia sp. NJR-2017a BBW. Classification (NCBI taxonomy): domain Eukaryota; kingdom Fungi; phylum Ascomycota; class Leotiomycetes; order Helotiales; family Rutstroemiaceae; genus Rutstroemia; species Rutstroemia sp. NJR-2017a BBW. The sequence continues at coordinate 466,067 of NJPT01000052.1, forward strand.
CGATGACGAAAATGCTGGATTGGGCGCACCTCGTCAGCGAATCGTTCTTGTTTGGATTATTCATAAGAGCTCACATGCTTCTTGGCTTGATAGCAACGAGTTGCAAGAAGTGAGAGAAAAAGGGGTAGAGGTCATCATTCCACGCGCCACAACTGAGGTTGGAAGACCGGATCTGGTTGGTATGATGGAAGGGATTGCAGAAGGGTGGGGATATGAGGAGGGAAAAAGGATCGGTGTGGTAGCCAGTGGGCCTGATGGGATGAATAGAACTGTGAATAACACATGCGCGAGGTTTGTAAGGGACGGCAGAGATTTGGGTGTTACTATTGAGAAATTTGGTTGGTAGATTATTTGGTACTTTTGGATAGTTTAAGAGCGGGATGCGATGATGGTTTACATGATAGATGGGGAGAGAAGCTCGTACATTGGATGTTCTGCATATATAAGTAGCACTTCACATACATATATATATTAGAATTACCGGTCGAAATACAAAGATCCAGGGCTGTTTTTGATATTGGCTTTATTTCAAAGTTATTGAATGAGTTCAAACACATATTTGGAACAGTAGCGAAGAACTTGAGAACACATCTATTCGTGCGTGCACTGAGATTCTGCGTGTATTTACTTGGGATTTATCCTATAGAAAGGTAGCACAAGGTAGTTGTTGAAAATGTACCATTTCTGTGGTCATACGAGCAGCTGTACTAGGCCTATCATATTTAGCCCTATATGCACTCTCCGTGCAACTGTGATGAAGGCCACCAGGAACCTCCACTTTGTATATCCATAACCTTTTTCCAGAAGTCGAACTGCCGTTGCCGATGCTATTTACAGTTGGTGCTTCCGCCCAGTCCAGTTCAGTCCAGTTCAGTCCCCATCACCCATCTTCCCTAAATCCCTCCTCACCCTCCACACCCTAGCACCTATACCTCTTCCCTGCGAGCCCTGAAGTTTCTCCACCCAAGGCACATTTGTTAAATCTGATTCTGCGATCTTTTCTTCCACGTCATCGTCTGAATCCTCCTCTTCATCACGACTACCGCCATTTGATTCCTTCCTCCTCTTCTCCTTCTCCATCCAGTTTCTCTTGACTAATTCTTCCGTGTATGCCCATCCTGGCGTATCCAGCTTTCCACTCACGAGTACTATTTTCTTCCCTTCCTGGTTGATCTCCTCAAGTACGTCTGTAGAGATTGGCGTAAGCACTTGGAGACGCCGACGCTGGATATCTATCCCGCGGACTAACGCTACACCTATTGTATGTGAATACTTCGGATCAATAGTTATAGTATTAGCTGGATTAAAGTATGGAAGCTTCTCATTAGGTGTTCTGATTATCGAGGGACTTTGAAGGGATTCGAGAAGGACGGAGGAGGAGTTAAAGTCTTGGAGGTCATTTGATGCTTCGGAGATCTCAATCTCATCCTTAACGGAGGAGAAATAACCAGGGATAGCTATCAGATCCTCTATTACCACTATCGAGACCAGTGATCCGTTGATGGTTTCTGCGAGTAGCTCAACTGGTGGCTGTTCGCCGTAACACACAATTCCTAGAATGCCAGCGTTTCTACCAGTGTATGTAATCTCCCAAGGAGGAAGGGAAGCGAGCGGTAGTGAGTTCCATTCGAGTTCATTCTTGCTTGTAGGATGGAGGTGGAAGTAAGACATTGATTGCATAGTTCGCAGGTGAGCCGCTGTCCGTGTCGTAAATTCGCTAGATTGAGAAGGCAGTGTAATAAATGGTGTGGTTTTAACAGCATCCTGGAGAGTTTCAACGACCTCGGCGGGACCCTCCTGTGACATGTAAATGACCTCCGACGGGCGTACTTTGGCTATCAGTTCCACGAGAATTTCGAGGCCGGTTCCTAACACCCATCCGGGGGTATTGATGATCAGAGGGCAATCATGGTGGAGAGAAGCGAAGTTTCGGTAATGTGCAAATAAATCCAGCGCACATGACACATAGAGACTTGGATCCATAGATGGAGATAAAGCCCCTAAAGCATGGGCTCGAAGCAATCGACTCTTCATGCTGGGTACAGGATGAGTGTTTGGTGGACCGAAATTATGTTCTTGGATGTGGACGAGACTCAATTGACCAGGATGGGAATATTCAGGTTGCCCTGGGTCGAGATCAAGAAGCGCAACACCAGGAGGCTTCTTCGACTTTCTCGACGTGCTCTGTTTGCCATTCTGGGTCGATAAAAGTCTGTTGAGGAGTAATCTAACAAATGTTGACTTACCAGAGCCCTTTGGGCCGCACAGTACAACTCGTTTTGTGCTTTGACTTGGGCCTGTAAGTTTTGACAGCATCTCATTCCACTCAGGTGGTGATATTATTGGTTGTAAGTAGGATCGACTGGGAGCATCTTCTGAAGACAGCAGCTTTAAGAGTCAGTTACGGTCGGGAGAAATCTCAGGGGAAGCATACAATCTGGAATGTGCTCTTTCCAAGTTTTTTAGACAGTTTGGACATGTATCCGGATTCTGATGTCTGAGACTCCTCGTTCCAAAGCTTTCCGAAAAGAGGAGAGAGAGACTCTAAAGATCTTATCCCACTATCAGACTGATGCAAGAGAAGAATTGCTGGCTTGATTTCATTCCCCGGACATCTGATGACAGGCAGCGAATGTGAAGCAGCAGCGTATATCCGGTATTTGGATTCGCTAGCTTTCAGAATAGCCCCTGCTAGTGTAACTTGACCGTCTTTGATTTCAAGGTCACATTGACCAAGAATGACTATTCTCTGAACTCAGTCAATCGTTGCTCTTAATAGCTTTAGGACATACTAACTTCACCAGGCATGAGCTTCACAGACAGCGTTTTCTTTGCAATGATCTTCGAATTGTTCTCGTTAGGATTGAAGGTAGAAAATGCGACTGATGGTCTCCTAAATATCACTTCAGGAGACGCCTCACGTGAATCGGGACTATGAAAATCAGTATGGGTAGTCTGAGTGGCATAATTCATCTCCCTGGCAGCGATATTCAGGATTACAGACCTTGGAATAGAGCCTTCCAAGTCATCTCTCTGTCCATTTCGTTCAGCAGACGTTGAACTAACTTGCACAAAGCTCCTCGCAGATTGATCCGTACTCTTTGAGCGGGCGTACTTGGCCGATGATTTCTCCGGCGCTTGCTTGACGGGATCTTCGGACTCGGTCCTGGAAGCTGGGGATGATACCTCCAAGCCGTTCAGGCGCTGAGTAGCAAGTGCCTTTCTAACTGCGATGGCGCTCAATTCTGTATTAAATTAGCGTCAAGTGTTTTGAAGAAGAGTCATTTCACTTACGAGGCTTTTCAGCCATGCCATCGAGCTTTCTTCTTTTATTTGACATTTCCATATTAAATTTTCATGGTTCCTCATCATGTCCTCAAGTAGATGGATATACTGTAATTCAAAGAGCCGATGAATGCTCTTCTAACATGGGGCGGCCACACCCCCCGGTCTAGAAGAAAAAAGTTGTCCGACGATTTACCGAGCCTTATCGAAAAAAAGTTTGGAGATGAATTTCAGTGAACCTTGACACTCAATATTTCGGCCATAAGATTTATCCTTCACAACGACAATTCTTTCTAGATATCATGGCGTCTTCTAAAGTAAAGTCACGCGATGAGAAGAGCAACAAGAAGAGCTCTTCCAAACCATCCTCTAAAAGTCAAGCAGCGAAAAAATCCCCTGAAGCTTTTAAGAGTACCGAATTCGTTGCTGAAAGCGACAATGAGAACGATGAGCCTGTAGGATCGGAATCGGACGAGGAAAGCGAGAGCGATGTGGATTCATTACCGGCGAATCCTGTTAACTCAAAATCCAAAACCAATGGCAAAGCTGCCGAGAATAGTAGTAGCTCTGAGGCTGAAAGCGGAAGTGAGAGCGAAAGTGGTAGCGGTAGTGAGGACGAAGAAGATGAGGACGAAGACGCCGAAGAGCAAGTTCAGCCATCAACTAATGGAAAAGTTGGGAAAGCTCCACCACCCTCTAAGTACGTCGCGAGGCCTTCTTAAAATGTTTGAGCTTACTGATTTAAAACTAATAGTGCCCTTAATGGTTCTTCGTCGAAAAGTGTGTCAACACCAAAGCCCGTATCATTCAATCCACCAGCCGGTTTTACTGCCGCTTCCTTTGACGATTCTCGGAAGTTATCTCAGCTGTTCGGCGATTCAAACTTGGAGAGCAAGCAAATATGGTATATCACAGCACCAGCTTCGGTATCCATTGATACAATAAAGGATATGTCGCTGCGAGGGGTAAGATCAGGAAAGGTAGTACTGTCGCAGAAGGGAAATGAGTATGGATTTGTGGAGGACACGGCCGAGAACAAGACATACACGAAGCTCATGCTCCCCAACAAGGCGAAAAATGGCTATCGGATTGGTATGCTTATACCACATTATTACTCTCTAGGTCGGAGTGCTGATATACATCAACAGAGAAGAGACCTATCGATCAGATATTTCACTTACAACAAGTCCCTAAGCTCGCCAATGGTGACGATTCAAGTCAGGCCACAGTTCCAGCCAAAAAACCTGTTCGCAAACAGCCCAAAGGCCTTAGAATGCGATACACGCCAGTGGGATTTGGTCTGAATGGGAAAGGTATCATTGGAGATTCATCCGATGAAGAGGATCAGAGTGGCTCTGATTTAGAGGGCCGTGGTAAATCCCCAAAGTTTCAAAAACCTTCGGGGGCAGAGGATGGAGCCTCGGACTCCGACGTTGTCATGGAAGATGCGCAACCAACTCCGCCCCCAGTTAAAAAGTCAAAATCGAAGAAGTCGGCGGAAAACTCAACAGAGAATGGTGATCGACCATTGAAACGAAAACACAAGGATGAAGGAGAGAAGAAAAAGAAGCACAAGCGTTTGTCATCCAAGCCTGAGACAACATTTAGTGGGCTAACAATATATTAGAGAAGGCAGACAAGGCTTCGACATAGCATGGCCAAGGTGGTGCTATTTTCAGTTAAGTGACATAAGCTACACCTTGTATGGGACACGTCGAGTCAAAAATACCCGCCTTAATCAACCTCCTTTAATTCTAGCGGCTCATCTCGCTCTATTCCGAAGAACTGGGCCTATTCTGCAGTCATCGGCCGGAGCATGCTACTCGAATATTTGTATCATACATCGTTATCAATCCGTCTTCATTATTGAAAATTGGATGTATCTACGGTCACCAAACCTCACACAGGGAGATCAGCCCTAAATAAGCCTCTCGCGGGTAAGGAATGTAATTGCAAGTTATGAGAAGCTCGGAAAATCTTGTTGTCTTATGGCGTCTAACGTTCAGAAGCTGCTATATGGATGGAGTTCTCGCATATCGGTATGGAGTTTTGGACATAAATCTGACCCGAAGGGATCTGTCGGTCCTTCGGCATCCGATCATGTAGTCTTATAAGCTACCAAATGTCATGATACCACTTCCGCAAGCCTAAGTGGCCTCTGGCTTTACGGTAGGCAATTCGTAGAACGGATCTCGAGTCGCTTAAGATTGGTCGAAGGATTACGTTGGGAGTGTCCAGTATATTTTCACCAGATTGCGTCGAGAGTGCCCCGTAGTTTCACCAGATTGCGTGGACAGTGCTACAGACTTTCGGCCGGTCGAAATAGTCAGAAAGAGTAAATGCTGCTCACATTCTGCATGTGCTCTGCATGATTTTGTGATTTCCCCACAACTGTACCCTACAGTGATAATCCTCTACTGTAACTCTAGCTCCCCCACGTCCTTATACGTCTTCTGATTGGCTGATAGAGGAACGCGGTGGGCTAGCAAGTCGTCCGATCGCGCAACTCGCTTGGAGGGGTAAGAAATCCCCGTTAGCCTAGCCAAAGATTTTTTGACCTTCTTTGACTCGACATTTAGACTTTTACTCGACCACTTTTTTCTTCTTCATCTTCCTCAAAATCATAAGCATAGAGATCAGTCAAACATTCAAATTTTGTATTCGTCGAGTTCGATATCAAAGATTGCAACCATGGCAGCCAACGGCACTCCTTCATATGCTCTCCCAAAGTCTCACCAAGAGGTATATTCGAATGCTCCTAAATTATTAAATCACCTTGTTGACTCATTTTGCTACAGATGTTGGAAAAATCCTTGGTCGAGACTGATCCTGAGATCGCTGAGATTATGGTAGGTCTCCATCTTAACCATATCTGCCGTTCTCTCAATTGCTGACTTCAGTTCTAGAAACTTGAGATCCAGCGTCAGCGTGAATCGATCATTCTCATCGCCTCCGAGAACGTTACCTCGCGCGCCGTTTTCGATGCCTTGGGATCCCCCATGTCGAACAAATACTCTGAGGGATATCCAGGTGCCAGATATTATGGTGGTAACCAGCACATCGACTCAATTGAGTTGACTTGCCAGGCTCGCGCTCTGAAGGCTTTCAACCTAGACTCGGAGAAATGGGGCGTAAATGTTCAATGCTTGAGCGGTAGCCCAGCAAATCTTCAAGTCTACCAGGCCATTATGAGACCTCATGACAGACTTATGGGTCTTGATCTGCCTCACGGTGGACATTTGAGCCACGGTTATCAAACCCCACAAAGAAAGTGAGTCAATGCAATCGTGGCAGAAAACCATTGTGCCGAGCTAATAGCTCAATTTAGGATTTCCGCTGTTTCAACATACTTTGAAACCTTCCCTTACCGCGTCAACTTGGAAACTGGCATTATTGACTATGATCAATTGGAGACCAATGCCTTGATGTACAGACCCAAGGTCCTCGTTGCCGGAACCTCAGCATACTGCCGTTTGATCGACTATGCTCGCATGCGTAAGATCGCAGACCTTGTTGGTGCTTATCTCGTCGTTGATATGGCTCATATTTCTGGATTGATCGCTGCTGGTGTTATCCCAAGTCCATTCGAGCACGCTGATATCGTCACTACGACAACCCACAAATCTCTTCGTGGACCCCGTGGTGCCATGATCTTCTTCCGAAAGGGAGTTCGCAAGACCGATGCAAAGACTGGCAAGGAGACTCTATATGATCTCGAAGGCCCAATCAATTTCTCCGTCTTCCCTGGTCACCAAGGTGGACCACACAACCACACAATCACTGCTTTGGCCGTCGCTCTCAAGCAAGCCACCACCGACGATTTCAAGAAATACCAACAACAAGTTGTTGACAACGCAAAGGCTCTTGAGAACGAATTCAAGAGCTTGGGTTACAAGCTCGTAGCTGATGGAACCGATTCTCACATGGTTCTCCTCGATCTTAGACCACAAGCTCTTGATGGCGCACGTGTTGAAGCTGTCTTGGAACAAGTCAACATTGCTTGCAACAAGAACTCTATTCCTGGTGACAAGTCCGCCTTGACTCCTTGCGGTATCCGTATCGGTACCCCAGCCATGACCAGTCGTGGTTTCGGAACCGAGGACTTCAAGCGAGTTGCTTCATACATTGATCAATCTATCAAGATCTGCAAAGAAGTTCAAGCTGCTCTGCCCAAGAGTGACAACAAGCTCAAGGACTTCAAGGCCAAGGTTGCCGGTGGTGAAGTTGAGAAGATCAATGAGATGAGAAAGGAGATTGCTGAATGGGCTGGCAGCTTCCCCCTTCCAGTTGAGGGCTGGAGAGAATAGATGTTAGATAAATTTTATTTTGGGTTAAGGTGTTACCGGTTGGGTGGGATGTGGTTCAGAAAAGCAGTTGGATTCATCATTTGCAGGCGCTACTTCTTTGATTGCTTCAACGCCGTCATGTTATACCAGGGGGTAGCAGGGATTTATCAACGAAAGATTTGCAATAGACATTTTCAAATGAACGATTACTTGTTCAGGTAATGTTGAGTCTACGCGTCACGTAGAGACTTGGATGATATGCATTGCACTTCAGTAGATATTGCATTTTGTGCAGTAACCTTCTTTGCCCCTACACCACAAAACTTCTCTACCGGATCATGTGCGACTATCAACGGTCTGGACCCGCAACAATCATGTCATGTGCTCACCAATGAAGTTGTCTGCTTTCTGAAACAGGAATCAACCATTATTGAATGGCCCTGTTCGAAGATAAGGGGGCAATATTCCCGGAAGCTGTCAGCCTACACCGTATTGTACAGAGTAGAATCAATGCATGATGCCAAAGCTCGGCTCTTACGAAGTGGTTACAGCTTACGAAGTACAGCCAGTTCCCTAAATCCCGGAGCTATAATCCTGAGGATGGGCGGCTGGCAATAGCTCTACTCATCATCCAACGTCTAACCTTAGACCCTCTGCGCATAACTCTAGCACAAATGTAGCTTACTGGCTTAAAGACCGAGGCTTTATTGCGTGTATAATCCAGATATGTATCGTCGCTCTGAACCAAGTAGCTACGATGCCCGCAAGGTCAATTGCTATCTCTCAAGTCACAGTTCAAATCGCGATGTCTTTTGGCTGGAGAAGCTTCACATGCGGAGAAGGATCGGTCAAGCTTGCAAGAAGTGAAACCATGATGCTTTTCTCGGCAAGCTCCCTCTGTGCACTACTCTGTGCCTCTTTCTGTTCCTTGATGAGAGACTCATGATCAGTTTTTATTGGTTGCAGACTAACGCTTGTCTTAGTTCGGTGGCTCGGTGCTTATAAGTGGGTCGGTTGTGGAGGCAACCGCAGGAGTCGCATCCGCTATCGTCATCCACTCGATTCCATACATCTTGAAGCTCTTTCTCCATCTTCATCTCCATCCCCATTTCCTTCCTTATCAACAATCCATCACTTTATCAAAAGAGTTGGGTATCGCATCAACATTACAGCTCTAGTTTTCAATCTCACTATCTTTCTCTTCCTTTCATCAATTCATAAGAGTCAACATCATGAAGGGAGCACTCTTTGCCGCAGCTTCGCTGCTGGGCAGTGTGAGCGCCGGTGTTCACAAGATGCCTCTCAAGAAGGTATCTCTGTCTGAGCAACTCGCCACTGCCAACATGGAGACACACGCGAAGCACCTTGGACAGAAGTACATGGGCATCAGACCTCAATCTCATGCCGAGGAGATGTTCAAGGACACTGCTATTCACGCTGACGGCGGTCACGCTGTCCCAGTCTCCAACTTCCTTAACGCTCAATGTAAGATTGCAGTTCATGGTTCTATGACTTCTTCCTAATGTTCGTTTGTCCAGATTTCTCCGAGATTACCATCGGTACTCCACCACAAACTTTCAAGGTCGTTCTCGATACCGGAAGCTCTAACCTTTGGGTTCCCTCATCCGAGTGCGGTTCGATCGCCTGTTATCTTCACACAAAGTACGACTCATCCTCATCCTCTACATACAAGAAGAATGGGACATCCTTCGAGATCCGCTATGGCTCTGGAAGTTTGAGCGGTTTCACTTCCCAAGATGTTATGTCCATTGGTGATCTTAAGATCAAGGACCAAGTATTCGCCGAAGCTACCGAGGAGCCAGGTCTTGCCTTCGCTTTTGGTCGATTTGATGGTATTCTAGGTCTTGGATATGATACCATCTCTGTCAACAAGATCGTCCCCCCTTTCTACAGCATGATTGACCAAGGACTCTTGGATGAGCCAGTGTTCGCCTTCTACCTAAGCGACACCAATGGTGAATCCGAGGCCATTTTCGGTGGTGTCAACGAGGATCACTACACCGGCAAGATCACTGAAATCCCGTTGAGACGTAAAGCTTACTGGGAGGTTGACCTTGATGCCATTACCTTTGGTGACTCAACCGCTGAGCTTGACAACACTGGTGTAATTCTTGACACCGGAACCTCTCTCATTGCCCTCCCATCCACCCTCGCTGAGCTCCTCAACAAGGAGATGGGCGCCAAGAAGGGCTACAACGGCCAATACTCGGTTGATTGCGACAAGCGCGATAGTCTTCCGGATTTGACCTTCACACTCAGCGGTCACGACTTCTCCATCACCCCATACGACTACATTCTTGAGGTTCAAGGTTCTTGTATCTCTACTTTCATGGTACGTCTTGTCTTCATATTGAGCATCATTGTGTCGAATTTTACTAACAAATCATATAGGGTATGGATTTCCCAGAGCCAGTAGGACCTCTTGCTATCTTAGGTGACGCATTCCTCCGAAAATGGTACTCTGTTTATGACCTCGGCAAGAACACCGTTGGTCTCGCCAAAGCGAAGTAAGTTAAACTTCAGACGGTGAAGTGGTGATTGTAACAAACTGTATTCGACTCGTGGCTAGGAGATGGCAGTTTCCTTAATTGTAGTTTAGGAATATAATATGTTCATGGTTGCGATGCATGGGGATCTGCGAGGCGCAGGTCATTTTCCTTACCCAGAATGACGAGATTGATTAGATTGATCTGCTCATTTCTTTGATGTCAATATACCTTTAGTATGATCACTGAAATACATTATACCAATGATTCATAACCTTTTAGCTTCTGTTACTGAGTGACATGGATGGTGTTATGAATGCAAATCCGAATACACCCAGTGGTGTAACAATTCGTGGACGCTCACTTAAGTGTTTGATTTCCAAGAATTTTCAAGAAGGAATACATAATTGTGTGGATGGTATTTCCATGTTGAGAGCATTGTCAACCTTATTCTAAGTCTTCTTGGATACTGCTCCAAAGTTACAGCTCTTTGGGACATTACACAGTTGGCTTGAGACAGTTTCGATGAATCCCTATGCACCAAAATAATGCTTCCCAGCATGGATCCTTTTGTAGCATACGGTCGTCGCCCCTCTAATATTTCTCTACCCAAATGAATGCTTCTCCTATCTATATTTAACTGTTTCTATTCCAGACTCCGGTCCTGTGGTACGAGCAGCTTGGATGGGAGGAGTGAGATAGCGGGTATTGGATACGATTTGTAGAACGAACTCGGTATAGCCTCGTTGCACGATTGCTATACGGGAGTTATATAAGACGCGCACAACATGGGAAGAGCTGGAGTCAAGATAACTAAAGGTGGTGATCAAAGGTTGGGAAGTTGGAAAGACTAGGAGCACTGGTGGAGGATTTCTATGAGCGAGAGAAAGTCCTTAATGCTGTGAGGTGCGAGATGATAAGTACATGCAGTACTGGGGGTCCGCGACTTCGGGGGAGTAAAATAATTTCTATGAAACAGATTCATAGAATACTGAGATAGAACCTTAGATACTCTAAACATGTAAAGCAATAGTACGAATCGAATCAAAGTTATTTCGAGTTGAAAGCCAACTTAGCCCTACTATCAATTACATATTTCCGAGAGCTATTTGGAAGCTTGCTTCGACAGCCATTATCAGAGATATCTAGAGTTGTTGAATTAGAAAATCAACACTTTACAAGAACGACCGACAAGCCTGTGTCTCTGCACAGTTCGACATCGAAATGAACTTATGGAATGATTGTTGGACGACCAATTTCAAGTCCCATCTAATGACGAAACGCAGAATGTAAGGAGTAGCCGAGCAGTCACGTGCGATGTACGGCACCACTTACCCACATTAGTTTTCAGGCTAGCGCGTCGATTGGTATCCCACGACGAAAAAAATAATCCTGGAGCTCTAGAAAATTTACGAAGGTCAAGCCTCCTCCAACCACCAACATCAACGACAACAGAACACCGACAAAATGTCTGCCGTTGACTACCTTCTCCATGAATCGGCCACTGGTTTCGCAATCTTTCAGGTTGTGCACCAAGCCGACACAATTGGCAATCGATTGAAGGAGGTTCAAGATGCCGGACAAGATCTCGCGAAATTTGGCAAAATGGTCAAGCTTGTGAATTTTGCGCCATACAGGTTAGCTGCTACAACATTGCTATCAATTAAAATGTATGAAATATTGACCAATTTAGAAATGCTGCTGAGGCGCTTGAAAATATCAATCTTGTCTCCGAGGGTGTTCTCTCCGACTACTTGCGATCGAACTTGGAATTGAACATGCCAAAGCCTTCCAAGAAGAAGAAGACGATTCTCGGAGTCTCAGACAAGACATTGGCTGGTAGTATCAAAGGCTCATTCCCAGGCATTGAGTGCGAGACTGGTGAAACTTCCGAAGTGGTCGCAGACTTGCTCAGAGGATTGAGATTACACGCCCCGAAATTGTTGAAGGGTCTTCAGGAGGGTGATGTCGAAAGAGCGCAATTAGGTCTTGGTCACGCATACTCTCGCGCGAAGGTCAAGTTCTCGGTCCAGAAGAACGACAACCACATTATCCAGGCTATCGCGACTTTGGATAACCTCGACAAGGCCATTAACACATTCTCCATGCGTGTACGAGAATGGTATGGATGGCACTTCCCGGAACTCATCCGAATTGTCTCGGACAACCACACATACGCCAAACTCGCTGTGGCAATTGGCAATAAGAAGAGCTTGACTGACGAGTCATTACACGACATTGCTGCAGTTGTGAACGACGATGGTGATATCGCACAGGCTATTATCGATGCCGCAAAAGTTAGTATGGGTCAAGATATATCTGTCACGGATATGGAGAATGTGTCTGCTTTCGCAAGCCGTGTTGTCAAGCTTGCCGAGTACAGAAGGTCTCTGTTCCAATACCTGACCAACAAGATGGGAATAGTTGCACCGAACTTGGCCTCTTTGATCGGTGAAGTTGTTGCAGCTCGACTTATCTCCCACGCCGGTTCCCTTACCAACCTTTCCAAATACCCCGCCTCTACTGTTCAGATTCTTGGTGCCGAGAAGGCATTGTTCAGAGCCCTGAAGACCAAGGGAAACACTCCTAAGTACGGTTTAATCTACCACTCCAGCTTCATTGGTCGCGCAGGAGCAAAGAACAAGGGACGTATTTCTCGATTCTTGGCAAACAAGTGCAGTATTGCAAGCAGAATCGACAACTTCTCCGAGGCGCCAACAACCAAATTCGGAGAGGCGTTGAGAAGACAAGTTGAGGAGAGATTGGATTTCTACGCCACAGGAACCGCACCCACAAAGAACCAAGACGCCATGGTAAGAATCGTGTCCATCATTCATTCGTATCGTTACTAACAGCCGTGAACAGAAATCAGCCATGGATGCCGTCCTTGGTGACATCAACGTCGACGGCCCATCAGAGGATGTCGAGATGGCCGACGCCACCCCCAAGAAATCGAAGAAATCCAAGGACGAGAAGAAGGACAAATCAGAAAAGAAAGAAAAGAAGGACAAGAAGCGAAGACATAGCGAAGTAAACGGCGAAGACGGAGAGAAGAAGAAAAAGAAGAAGAGCAAGGCCGAATAGATTTGGATTTGTCTATACCAACTATGTTTGCATAGCCATGGCTTGGATGTTTTTCTTTTTTCTTTCTTTTTCTTGTAAATTTGGGATGAAGCTGGGTGGTCCTGATATGGCGGAGTCTTTTGCTATAGGCGTTTTGAGGATAAATCACACTTTTTTCTAGTTTTTTCTGACTGCGAGTCTGAGTTCTGGTTTACTTACTGCAGATGTAAAAGTGTATATGACTAGATGAATAGAAACTCGAAGTGTTTCCATGTTCAATGAATCTCTTGCTCTGCAGTGGTTGTGATACTCGCCTTCGTGGATTGCTGTCGGTTTTCAGACGTCGTTTTAATTAGGGGGAGGGGGGGATGATATATAATTTCACCTGGTTTGCGCTTCAGATCAAGTAGGCACATTCACCATAAAACTCTTTTGATCTTCCCCCTAACATTGCCATATACATATATACGTTTTCTCGTCCGTTGGTCCTCCACCCGATCAAGAAGAGTGATTGACTGACTGATTGATTGATTTCTCTTCCATCAAATCATTCATTGCTGCGTGCCATTTAAGTGAACAGAACAAATAGAGTAGCAAACACCTATCCATAACATATATGTATGTATGTAAGAACGCCAGCCATACTTTGCGCCATGACCTATGCTCCCCTCTCGCTCTCCTATCCCTCACCCTTTCCCTAACTAAGTCCACATCATATACTCCTTGCACATCCGCCGCCATGCTCCTCCACGTGGGAATTTGCACAATACGTTTCCGTTCCCCTCTTTCTTTATTTCTTTCTGTACTGTACCTACTGCACGTCCTTTTCCCTATACAACCCCCTCCCCTACCCACCGACCAACCATCCATCCTTGAATAGAAAATCAACAAACCTAAACATTTCCCTCGCTACCAAACTCAGCCGTCCACTCCTGACTCCGCTTGATGTCTTCCTGCGAGACGGTGGGCCGGGAGGCTTTGATCGCTTTGATGAAATCCTTGAGTTGCAGCGGGGGCTCGAGGAGCTTGTCTGAGTCAACTTCGGTCCAGGACATTTCCATGGCGCCGGCGTCGCCGGGGGAGCAGGGGGTGAGTTTTTCGCCTTCGGGGGTTTGGACCTGTATTGTGTTAGTTTTTGAGGTGCTGGGTTTGGGAGAGGGATAGGAGAGTATGGGGAGGGAAGGGGTTCTAAGGCAGAATAGGAAATGCAAATCCCACCTTCTTATAATGCGTAGCCGTCTGAATCTTCCTCACAGGCTGCATCAGCGCATCCTGCACCGCAATACTAATATCACTTCCAGAATACCCCTCACTCAACTCTCCCAGCTTCCTATAATCCGCAGCCACCAGTTCACACGGGGTGGTGCCGACACTGAGCTCGAACATCTTGGTTCGAGCAGGGAGATCGGGTAGGGAAATGTGCACACGACGCTGGAAACGACGGCGGATAGCGGCGTCGAGTTGCCAGGGGATGTTGGTGGCGCCGAGGACGAGGACGCCTTTGCTGTCACGTCCTACACCGTCCATTTGGACGAGCATTTCCGTCTTGATGCGGCGCGAGGCTTCGGATTCACCTTCGCCTCGGGGTCCGCATAGAGCGTCGATTTCGTCGATGAAGATGATAGAGGGCTTGTTTTCGCGGGCCATGGTGAAGAGCTGTTTGACTAACCTATTCCCGTGTGTTAGAGATGCCCCATTTACCGTGCAAATTGCATGTGATTCAGAAACTCACCTCTCACTCTCTCCCATCCATTTACTGACCAAATCCGAACTGCTCACACTGAAAAACGTACTATTCGCCTCCGTAGCTACCGCCTTAGCCAAGAAACTCTTCCCTGTTCCCGGCGGTCCATACAGCAAGATTCCCTTCCACGGCTGTCTCTGCCCCGTAAACAGATGCGGGAACTTAATGGGCAGAATGACCGCCTCCTTCAGGGCCTCCTTTGCGCCCTCCAGCCCCGCCACATCCTCCCACTTCACATTCGGCTTATCCTGCAGAATCGCACCTTGCAGCGCACTTCTCAATTTCTTGCTCTCAGGATCTCCTTCCTCCTGCTCGCCCTTGCCGCCCGTCCCGCTCCCGTTCGCGCCTACCATCCCGGGCTTTTTCCGCTTCGCGTCGTTGTCTGCGAGATGCTTCTTTAGCTTCTCTGCCCGCTCCATGTACTCCCCGGCTTTGGCCCGGATCATGTCTTTGGATTTGTTGTTCTTCTCCCATTTGAGCGCTAGCATGAAGAGTTCTAGTGCTTGGTAGTACAGCTGGTACGCCTTTTCGTATTCGGCGGCGGTGTCGGCCTCGATGGCTTTCTTCACCACGTCGATTGCGCGACCGAGGAAATCGGTGTTCGACATCTTGGGGAGGGAGGTGAGGGTGGGGTGTGCGCTGGCGAGGTCGAGATGGTGCTTCTGAGGAGAGGACAGTAGAAAACTCTAGGAGATAGGCTTTCTCTGAACTCGTGGTCTGCGAATATGGGAGGGAGTGCGAGAGTGAGGTTTGGTTTTGAGTCTCGTTGTACCCCGGAGTCGATATCGGAGTTACGATAGCAAGCTTGGCCGACGAAAAGCGCACCAAATGGGATTCTGAGAAACAAGAGACAGCGAGTTTCTCTATGGAGCTCAAATTTTGCGCAAAAGCCTGTAAATGGCGGTAATCGGTGGTGGGTTTGGGAGATTTTGGAGGAGAGGTTCAAGAACTATGTATGAGGTTTCTAGGATAATATCGCTTGGCGGGTGGGTGGTTTTTTGGTTGCCCCGCGATTGCGCTAGAACTTCTCGATATCGGCTTAAGGCTAGTAAACATTTTGATATTCCACAGTTAGGTAAAGACTTACAGCTCTAGACCATTGTTATTTGAATCTACGCTTAATCTACCCGCAAGTACTTTATACCAATATACAGAAGTCTATCAGCTTCTCCACTATCAAATCAAGCAATCTTCCAAGCAAATCTATAAATCTTAGCCCGCCATGGCAGAACAACAGCAACGCCTCCAAGCTCTCACAGAGCAATATTCCAAGCTCCAAAACGGTAAGTCATTCCATATGCCCTCCATCTATCCAATCACCATTCTAATATCATGCCCCTTCCCAGAACTTCAAACCTCCATAGCCTCCCGCCAGAAACTCGAATCGCAACAGCAAGAAAACAAAGGCGTGCAAAAAGTACTCTTCCCTCCCTCCCCTCCCACAATACACCAACTAACCGCCCTCCCCAGGAGTTCGCCGCCCTCGCCTCTGACTCCAACATCTACAAACTCGTGGGGCCCGTTCTGCTGAAGCAGGATAAGACCGAAGCTATTATGGCCGTGGATGGGAGGTTGGAGTTTATTGAGAAGGAGATGTATGTCCTACTCTTCTTTTGCCTTACTTTATTTTGGGTTTCTCTCGTTGGAAGAAACCAATCTGATACAATAACTTCTGTAGAAAACGAGTTGAAGCAGCTATCAAGGATATTCAAGATAAAAGCGACGGATTAAAGATGGAGGTATGTGACTTTCCTTCCTTCTTCCCCCTCTCACACAAACTAATATCTCCCACCCTTTAGATCATCCAACTACAATCCGCAACTCAAGGCGCACAACCGCAAGCTGTGGCGTAGAGAGATCATAGCTGCAGCACCATCAATCTTATATATGGACAGGACGATGCTATCAGTATCTTTGGAGTATTCCTGCATTGCATTGTATCAAAAAATGGTTGGAGGGAGTGGGGGATTTAGGTATGGTATGACACGAGTATTATGAAAATAGATACCCTCTTGATTATAATAGTATGAGTTAAGATGAGATGAGATGAGATGAGATGAGAGGAGACGAGTTAGGGTGTTGCCTGGGAGAGGACATGGTGTTTTCCAACCAAACTCGTGGTTGATGCTGGAAATTTATTCTAGTCACAGTGCGAGCGATGGATATACTACTGCAAAGACCATCCTACGAGGATTGGTTGAGTCGGACAGAACCACAACTAAAGATGTTGTTGCTCTGAAAAGTCCCAGAAGCTCAAAAGAGATCACGAATCACGAACCAAAACCAGCACACATACCATGCTCGTAATGAAGAAAGGAGAGAGATGTTAATTCTTAAGATAATCAATGATTCATGGTATATTTTCAGACTTTCCATGCGCACCCATAGACACACGAGTCTCGAATCCGACAACACAATCGGCCCCTTGTTAATCTCCAAATCCCCCATCCCTAGACCCAAAAAATGACAAAAGGAAGACTTAAGAGTAGAGCAAGACGAACAAAATAAGTCAGGTTCCAGAATATTTCAACGCCCCGCTGTGTCCAAGCCCTAATACGCAAAGAAAAATAACACCACGGTAAACCCTAACTGTCCCCTTTCCCTAAGCCCTTGACCCCCCTCTTCTCATATACACTTTCATGGACTTATCCGTCAACGATTCCCAATATCCAGTTCTTCGAAAATGGGAACATCTAAACAACCGTCTCCGCTTCCTCACCCGTGGCAATTATCGGTATGGGCAATCCACGATCCGGGCTTTGTAGTATCAGTTGCTCGTGTCTCCTGGCTCTGATAAAATCGCTGAACGCTCTAATCAAAATAAACCATCCGACAATCATAAGCGCATATGCGAACCACTCGTTGCTGGCTATATCCGAAACCCCGCCCGATGAACTGTCCATTCCTGCAGTAGCGGCTTGGTTGACTTGGTTGGGGTCGAAGTCATGACTGTTTGGATCCGGGGGTTGCGCATATGATGCATCGTTTCCATTGGTTGGGGGCGTTACAACACTTCCCGAGCCTTTCATGTAGAAACCATATTGTATGAGCGTGATTCCGAGACCAGCACGAGATCCGTTCTTCGCAGCGTGTGTGGTGTGTAAGAGATATGTTAAGAGGAAGCCGACGAGTTGGAAGGACATGGAGATCATGGCATTCCAGATGAATGAAAATAGCGACCCAACAGGTAGTCCTTCTACGTATACTTCATCTGGCCCGCCCAGCCCCGGTGCGAGGATAGTCGTTTCCCAATATGGTGGAGCCGCATCTGCCGCTGCTTGTTCATATGTCTATATTTAATTAGCGCCAGTCCGCGAAGGACCATTAGAGATAATACGTACGGGAGGATGTTCCTCGATTTTCTCTCCTCTTTCAGGCTTCGCACTTAAGTTCGCAAAAACACCGTCGGATGCCGTACCACCACCATATACTCTTCCACCTGTCGGGGGTGTGAAAGTCGGTATCGCAGTGACTCTTCTATCCACAGCCGGCCTGTTCTCATCGCCGGTCGCTTCCAAAGTAACATGTTCTCTCGACGCCGAAGCCGGACTCCCTCGCATTAATCGCTGTCTATCGTCGCCATCATTATCCTCATCGTCCGACCCATCATCAAACGTGTCCGCTAGGTTCTGATCGACCGGTGCGTCGCGATTATGTCGTGAAGTTGGAGACGAGGCTCGAGATCTGAAGGAAGGAGGAGGGGAAGTAGGTGTTGGAGGGGCATCTTCATCATTCGCAGAGACCTAGAGTATTAAACCATACATGTTAGTTGACACCGAACCATACAACAACCACCTGGAGTGCTCAGCGTGGCGAGACTTGGCGGGGAATTGAGGGAGATTACGCACCCTTTCATAACGTTGCGAACTCATGGTTTAAAGGGTATTTCAGATAACAAAGAAAAACGAAAAGTAAGACTCAAAGGGTGAGCGAAAGAACGGAAGGGACGCAAAAAGAGGTCGTGAAGTAAGTAGGTGAGAGGAAGAGAAGGAAGTGGACAGTCAATATTAATCAGGAGAATTGGAAGGTCATGGAGAAGGATGGTCGTCCCGGCTTTGTTTGAGGTGTTTGGCTAGCGCCACATTGGTTCGTTAGAATTTGAAATAGGCTTGATAGGTAGGCGCAGCACCTAATTGTACAGTACGAAGTATGATAACTTTTTCAGGGGACTTTAATATTAAGTTGCGGATGGGGGCTAAAGAAGTAACTTAGTCGACGGTAAATGGGATTTATATGTGACAGAAAATCGTAAGAAGGTAAGAAGAATGGAAATATATACAGAGTACCGTGTACGAATTACATCACACCAGCATGTTGGTAGGTCATTCATTGTACTGCGACTGCGACTGCGACTGCGACTTGTACTGCACCAGGGCTGAAGAGCCACCCCAAACACAACTAACTGACTTCGTTACAAAAAGTGATGATTCGTACTCGTGCCCAAATCATGCGTTTCCATAATATCACACCCAGCAATCTAATAAAGAGCCGTCCAAATATAGCACACCAAAAAAGTCCTTACCTTATCAGTCGTATTCTAGAGCGGCGATACGACCAGGGAACAATTGTAGCGCATTTCGCATGTCCCGAGTGATGACCGCATGCTGCCATGAACAAACGTCCCTCTTCTATGCATAATTAGATGAACCCGCACCCGCCGCTGCATTGAAAATCATACAGCCTCTTCCCCTCCACGACCCTGCGTGCCCCGTTTCTGCTCAATTAATCCGCTGCAGCCATGTCGCAATCCGTAAGTCTTCGTCTGGTCCTTCAATTTCTTTCTCTTCTTCGTGCACAATGAACCCCCCAACTACAGTAGCTAACCTGCGTAACAAATAGGTAGCATACAAACACTACATCCGCGGACTGTCGCGCTGGCCGAAAGATATTCTTCGACCTGAAACGCAATTCACAGACGTTATTCGCCGACGCATAGACAAGAAGTTTCTACCTGCTGCAAATGGGAGTGCTGCAGCTCCTATCAATGAGAAGTCTGAATTGAGGCAGGTTAATGCGCTGTATTCGCTGCTGGAGGATAGATATAAGAGAAAGGTATGCCTTTTTCCACCGGCTCCTAGCCTTGCAGTGTGAGGGAGAGGAGAGACTTTCATATTCGAGGCATTGTGCTGGCGGAATCACGAATCTGGAACTGACTGAGAGAATAGTACCCGCTGTCAGACAAAATCATGAAGCCTGCGAGTAACCCGAATTTGTATCAAGATTTGTTAAAGGAATTGGAAGCAGCACCTACCAGGACTTACTTCCAAGGGTTGATTAACAGATGGAAAAAGATGGTGCGGTTCAAGTGAAGAGCATCACAAAAGAAAGCTCATGAATTCAGTGTATCAACAAAGATGGCACATGTACATATATATACACAGTGCGGTAAAACTGGTATGGGAGCCAATGAATGAATAAATATCATGATACATCCGGAGCACTTTTGCTTGCTGTCTTAACTCCCTAACGCCTAGCTCTTTCTATTTGCAAGATACATCCAATTTGTAATCTTGTCAGATATATTTGCTTTCCGGGTCTAACCTCCCCATCAGGTCGATACTCTGTTCATACATCGTAAACACAATCCCACCACTCATAATCAATCGTCCCAGCCTCGGCAGTGCACCACTCCAGAAGGTCAACAACCCCTCGTTCTTCGCAATGAGGGCAGCGCAATGAAAGCTATTCTTGTACAAGCTTCTCGCTTCTATACTCTGCATACGAGTCTTTATTGTATCCAGCGGCTGCGTCACATAGACAGTGATGATACCTGCAAGCCCACCAATCCCAAACGTCGATAGAGCCCCGAGTTTCTCTCCTGGCGCGGTATAGGATTGTGCCAGCTGTCTAAGTGATGTGTAGGAGCCGAATCGAACAGCACTGTTGGCAGATTGTCGTGCGGTGGTCGGTACGAATCCTTGGAAGAAGCCTCGAAGGCCGC
Organism: Rutstroemia sp. NJR-2017a BBW; assembly: GCA_002946425.1. Lineage (NCBI taxonomy): Eukaryota > Fungi > Ascomycota > Leotiomycetes > Helotiales > Rutstroemiaceae > Rutstroemia > Rutstroemia sp. NJR-2017a BBW. The sequence continues at coordinate 486,893 of NJPT01000052.1, forward strand.
GCTCACGGGCGATGATTGGGACAGCATGTAAGAATCCACGCATGCGAGGTTTGGCGCTCTTGCGGTCGTCGATTCTAATCATACGTATTAGTCGTTTCCGTCAAGATATAGGAACAGATAGCCATACAAAGTAGTCTTAATACTCTCAAACGGGGTAACAGCCAACAAGCTCTCCGTGACTCCTGCACCGAATCCAGCAATAACCGTCCTTGGTCCAGAGATCTTCCCATCTGCATCTTGTAACATCGATTTATATTGATCGAATGCGACGAATCCTATTCCTCGGTATCAATATCCATAAGATCGAGATAACCGCTCTATAGCCGAGGGGTAGCAACATACGAATTCCAGCCTTCAACGAGTTGCCAATGATCAACGTCGTACATCCTGCATACCACGCCTTTCCAAACGGTGGCCAGGGTAGCTTTCCTGATTCTGGTAACCGGCGATTCAATTGCGTCCTGGTTTTGGCAACTATTCCATCAGGTAATTAGTCAATGGTTCTCCAACCTGTGACCCCGCGTTTTGATATCTGGCTGTTGGCACGAGAATGGAGTTTGTGAAACTTCCTGCCAATCGAGACAATATAAAGTAGACGTACATTCGAATGGATATGTAATAGCTACATAGCACTCATAGTTAGCTAGCTTTTCTTCAAGAAACAACGACGGCGGAAAGACCAACCAATTTCCACAGCTCCCGCAGTTGAACCAGCAATGATCGAACGCAGAGCACTGGGCCTCTGCTTTGGCTTTTCAGGCTCCCGCGTCGAAGGTGCTGTGGTCGCCATTGTTGCGCTCGAGGTTTGTTGCACAAGACCAGGCGGGGATTAAGAAAAATAATTATTTGTCAATTGTGAAGCTTGGGGTCGCGATGTTCGGATGCATGACGACGTGCCGCCGCTTTAAAATTGCATGCGCTAATTGTTGCATGAACGTGAACTTCGAAGAGGTCCTCCACCATCATCCATCTGGTGGATGGCTAAGGTTAACAAATGTGAATAGTTCTGCTGGATCCAGATTGTTTTGCTGCTGATGAGTATAATGCAACTACATGCTCAATTTCGTAATTTGCGTACACAGTGTGATATGGAATGACTATTATCTCTTGCTTGCTTGTTTGATATGTGTACAACCACGAACAGTACTTCCCAGCCATGCAAAATGAGGTAGCTTAATGTACAATCAAAGTCCTATCATACGCCCACTACTCCATGCACCTCTGCCTTGAACGCCAACTGTATTGAACAGTACAAAGATGCCCCGTGTTTTCAAAACTCCTACAAAGGAAAAGCGTTGTGCCAATCGATAAAATTTTACTGAGTGAAAACCATAGGTGTTCCACCCAGAGCCGGGGCACTGGTGAGCTGCATGGTACCATAGCCTCCGGGCATAGAAGTTAAAGTGCCCATCTTTTCGCGCTCAATCTTCTCTTGTTCCATCCGGGCCCGATCAGCTTTAGTAATTCGAGGCTTGCGAGCAGTACCTCCACCACGAGAGCCTGGACCACCGGCCGAGGTGCCGGCTTTGCTAGCGGCGGTTCTACGTGGAGCAGCACCACCTTCTGCGGGCTTTGCCTGACGACGACGAGGCTTCTTTACTTGACCATCGGGTCTAGAATAATGGTTAGGTACATGCAGCGGATGTTTGGGACCATGAGTAACATACCTATCAAGAGCCGGCTTTTCGCCCTCGGGCACTAGAGGGCCCGAGTAAACAAAAAAGCCATCATTGGCGGCAGCAGCTTGCTCTTCCCACATCAGATCCGAATCGTCTACGAAGCCGTCATCTCTGTCATATTCATCCTCTTTAGTCTTTCTCTTTTTGGCGGCCACTTTCTTTGCGCCGCCATCCGTACCGGTGCCACCCATCTCTACGTTGCTTCCCTCCCCTTCGGAATCCAAAGACATCTCATCACCATCACCACTTTCCTTGCTTGAGCCGTTTCTTTCAAGAGCAGCTCCGGCTGCTGCAACCCTCGCAAGTCGATCTCTCTGAGCAGCGAGCCTCGGGTGCAACGCATCCCATCCATAAGCCTCTTCGGCCATACGAGCAAAGTTCACATAAACGTTAACTTGACCGTCATGTAATGGGACGTCGAGGACGATTGTAGGAGCACGGGACTCGGTACCGTCATTAGGACCGCCAAGCTGCATTAATCCAGAACCTGGAAGAGGCGGTGGAGTCAACAATTCCTTTTCTTTTTGCTTGGGAGGTGGCTTCGGTGAGGAAGTAACGGAGGCTCCATTAGTTCCTTGTTTCTTCTTGTCACCATTGGAGTTTTGACTTGGCTTGAGTGACTGTGTAACTGGGGCAGAAGGAGGCGGAGGCGCTGATAGAGTTTGCGACGGTATGGTGGGAGTATGTGTGAATGCACGAGGACTAGTGGGGTCGATTATTGCCGAGGGGCCAAGTCTGTTCACTGTCGGTGAGGCCGGCACGGAAGTATGGCCATCTTCACGTTGGCGCTTGGCTTGCTGCTGGTGCATCAAGAATGAATGAGCGGATGGTGAGGTCAAGGGTTGATTCGGAGGATCGACGAGGCTAGAGATGGAAGGCGAGGCACTGGCGCGATTGGTGGCCGGAGGAGGTATCGGTGACCCTTGGGGATTGGTGTTGTATGAATTGTGACTGACTAGGGTTTCCCGAACGGGGTCGTAGTTTGACCTAATAGGATCATAATTTTGGCCACTAGTGCGAGCCTGTGGTGCTATCTGAGGTTGTGGTTGAGGTGGTGGTGATGGAGCAACTTCGGTCTGTTGTTTGGGTGGGCCGCTCTCGAAGAATGATCTGGGAATCCATTCAGCACCAGGCTTCGGGATAGTGGCTCCCTTCTGTACAGGTGGTGGAACGACTTGGGGCTGTTGTGTTGGTGCTTGGTTCTGAGGTGGGTCGGAAGCGAAGAACGATCTGGGAATAACTTCGACTTTACCATTTTGGGGAATTGTTGCATTTTGTACAGGTGGTGTTGCTGGTTGGGAAAAGTTTGAGTCACTCAAACGCACTCCAGGAGTATCCGTAAGTTTTGTTTGTCGCGATGATTCACTACCATTGGTAGTTTCTGAACTTGTAGCCTTTTTTCTCGACCTTGCGGGAGGAGCATTTGGATCTCGTGGTTTTCGGGTTCTTTTAGGTTTGGCTGCATCGGTATTGGTAGCCGAGCTAATGTCCCCAACCTTCGGCCTGGGTTTTCTGCCCGGTTTCTTGCGTGCTGGCTTTTCCGAAGTCGATGCCTCCAAACCAGAATGATTGACAGTAATGCTACTTGAATCGTTGCGATTTTGAATATCATCCATTTCCGGACTCGATCGCGGTGGCGACGATAAGTCCGAATTTGATCCCAATTGCGGCGATACCCCACGACCCCCATCGTGCATATTCGACATTTTGATAGCGTAAATTTCCCTCGCTCCCTAAAATTGAATACGTTGTGCGTACACGAAGATGCTGTCCATCAATGAATAGGTACCGAGAAAAGGAAGTTGTAAAATGTGAGATCTGAGTGATTTGCAGCGCCTGGTTGTGTTGGCGAAACGGTTGTCACAAGACGAGTTATGCGAAACTTCTGAATAGCTTCAAGTTCTAATACAACTTTTTGCGAAATAGCGGTAATTCGTGGATTGTGGATTGTGGAGATGACGCGAAGGAACATCAGTTTACAAGACAGACAATCGAATGTATAGGAGATGTGGTCATCTATCTGTCGTAATTAGGCGTCGTTACCGATGGAAAAAGAAATAGTATTGATGAAAAGAGGACAATACGTTGTGTAGATCTTGAAGGGTTTGTTGGGTTGTAGTAAATTGGGAGAAAAGAAGAGAAAGAAGAGTTGGAATGGGTTTTATTAATTGTTGTGTTTGGGGGGAATTTTAGACCTTCTTGTACTTTGATCAATGTTCAAGCGACTCTAATAAGTAGTAGTATTGGTAGTAGGTAAGTCAAGCAATTCATTTGCCTTGGGTTTCTTTCCCCTACCTACTTGGAGAAGGCGCAAGAGGAAAGGGAAGGGAAAGGGTAAGGGAAAGGGAACCGGGAGGGAGTTGGGAGGGAGTTGGGAAGGGAAACGGAAGAAGCAAAGCAAAAGAAGGGAAAGGGACTAATAACTTTATTTCGCTCCCGGGAGTCGGAGCAAATGGAATCGAGTCAAAAGAGGTGAGGTGAGTAAAATGAGTAAACGGTATGGATGGATGATGGATGATGGATGATGGATGATGGATGATGGATGATGGATGATGGCTGGATGGCTTTCTGTTCTCTGTTCACTGTTCACTCTGCCTTGCTGGACATGGATGGGGTGTGCATTGGACGGCGAGGCAAAAATGAAGGGAGTTGTGTTGGATGGGTGTGGGCGCGGTGGGTGATGGGCGATGGGGGGATGGAATAGTGCCCGCGTAATATGGGATATGGAGGAAAATAGCAAGTGGTGGGTTGGAGGTAAGTGGTAAGTGGTAAGTGGTAAGTGGTAAGTGGTAGCTGGTGGGTGCTCGTGCTCGTGCTTGTGCCCGTGGTACGGTACTCTGTAAAGCGGATTCGGACTGCGGATCAAGATCAGTGTCAACACTCGCCTTATTACCTTATTACCTTATTACCTTATTCTTCATGCCTGGCCTGGGGTGTGCCCAGTACTGCCAGTGAGAATCTGAGATGTGGTCGGCTCTTCCACAGGAACCTTGCACGTTTGGCAAGAAAGGGATCTAAACTCGGCTTGTAGGGAATACGCGAGGCGAAACATGACAGGGGCGCCTCCAAATCCTCGAGCTACGCAACCGTCAAACGAACTACATGGGCTAAAGGAGAATAACACAAAGTAAGTACCGGTAGTTATAAATTTAAAGATGGTATATCGCGAATTGCGGCTTCTGAAGAACAGGTAGTCGTCGCTATATCATATCTTCACAATAAAAGTGCCGTACCAATCCAGCAGTCACACAGTACGTATGTATGCGTACTAGGCGGTTTACTTCGCACTAGCAACCTATGTCGAGAAACCATCGAGTACTCCGTACATCAAGCCCCGCCTGCTGTGGCCAACAACCAGGAAAGACTTTGAAGACACGTGAGTCGGTTGTCGAATTCCTGTAACCAATAATGCTCAACATCGGAGATGCAGAAAGTAAAATCTATATAGAATCCCATCTTCGGCAATGTCTTACCATTACCCCTATGCTCCAAGCTTCATAAGGCGATGTCAACTTGCTGTGGAGCTGTGTTCCTTGCGCATGATAATGGTATTGTACGATCCGCATCGGACTCGGAGCAAGACTGACGAAATGCAATTATGTATTCGCTGGCAATTCATTGAAGATGCTACGACGTCTAATTCCCGTCCCAAAATAAATATGTGGAAGATGCACCTAATCGGATTTGGATTAGCCCCAAAACCTTAATTTTAGCGGTTCTGGAATCTCTCATGGAAATAATCAGCCTTGTACTTTAGCATACATACTTCCCCACAACATAAAAGAATCTTGAAGGCAAACCAGAAAATACACAAATATGGATTTGCGCGGTCAACGGTTTACGCTCAATCTCTCCGATGATGAAGACGAGACCGGCTCCAGCTCCAATATTCCCTCCAGTGCCATTCCGTCGTTTGGATCCGCGTTTGTGGGAGACATCAAAGAACGTGCGGCAAAAGCCCCCGCAGCACCACAACTGAAAACTTCAACAACGGGATTCCCTGAGCACAAAAAACGATCCTGCGTATCGGCCTTTAAGAGACAAAGGGGTGGTGCTTCAGGTGGTTCTGCTGGAGATTCTCCGAATGCATTTGGTGTGCAGTCAAAGGGTCCTGCTGAACCAACCAATGAAGAATCCGGTATGGACGATGAACGGAAAAGGATAGACGAAGAAAATAAAAGGAGGATAGCTTCTATGTCAAGTGAGGAAATCGAACAAGAACAACAGGAACTGCTAGCGACGTTAGATCCTTCAATAATTCAACGACTACTAAAACGAGCGAATTTTGATGAAGGTCGTGGTGACACTGGAATCTATCCGCCTTCGGAGGCGCAAGCCATACAAAATGAGGAAGAAAAGGCTCCGAAGTCTAAAGAGGATAGCGAGGCCGTACCCGCTCCAGAGCCGGAAGGCAAGCCCGTTGAACCCCAAAAATCCGTCAGATTTGAAGAAGATGAAGCACCAAAAAATCCAATAGGGCTCAAGCCAGCATCTGAAGCTACGTCAACCCCTATCGAACTTCCACAGCCTAAAGTACATTTTCCCGCTCCCGCCGCTCTGCCAGATCTGGATCCCGATGATCCTTCGTTTCTCGAAAACATGCACAAGAAATATTTCCCGTCGCTCCCGGCAGACCCTACAAAACTTGCGTGGATGGCCCCGATACCTACACATGGATCAATTGCGGACCAAGAGTCACCCTATTATCCTGGAAGTGAGGCTCTAGCCGCATCAGCTCTTCGATTTGATTTCAGAGGTGGTCTATTACCTCCTAGAATTGCGAGAGCTATGCCCACAACAAAAGGATTGCATCATCATGGCGAGGCTCCTGAATCTGCAGGATATACAATTCCAGAATTAGCAAGGTTGGCACGCTCTGCATTTCCAGCTCAAAGGTGTCTTGCTTTCCAAACATTGGGCAGGTTTCTTTATAGGTTGGGTAGAGGTGAGTGGGGAGATGTTGGTACTGAGATGTCGAAAGGACTATGGAGATGTGTTGAAGAGGGCAAAGTTATCAAGACTCTCGAAGAAGCTTCCAGCGCCGAGGGCGGTCATCAAGGTAGTAAAGCTTATGCCATAGAAGCACTATGGTTATGGCAGAAAGGAGGAGGACATATCTGGAAGGCTGATTAAAGTCTGCAAAAGAAGTTGGAATCTTAATGTTTAAACGTCCTAGATGTGCATCATCAATACCCCAAGCGGCTCGAAATTATATGACGAAGCTAAGTTTGGTGCTTTCTTTAACCTTGCTTCATTGAGGGACACACAAGCTTTGGAGACACTGAGACTATTTTCCATGGAAGGAACAAAAGACTATGCCTTCTCGCTCTATGTGGACACTCGAGTGATCGTCGCCTTGAACATCCAAGCGATTGTTTATTCATTGTCTTGTGTCTGAACAGTAATACTGGTTTCACTATCCACTTCTTGCTCGGATAGGTTTGCTTTCTATATTATCAAGCTGCTCCCATTTCTATTTAAGAATTCCAATTACTATCCTCATTTTCGTATTGAAGCACGTGCATCACAGATTGAGTGTGCATCCTTTCAAACATGCTTGCCGAGTATCGAAGGCCCGATCTTTGGGCACTCCCCATGGAGATGTTTCTTCAAGCTATTGCATATCTGTTTACGGTCATCCTTCGTCTCACCATCGTCGAGTCACAAGAGCTACCGCCACCACCACCTCCACCCAAGCCCGCCAAACAATCCAAAACACCCGAGACGCCTCTCTTCGGGCAGTGAGTTTCCCACCACCCGCTTCCCCTCCAGCAGCTAACCCCCCAGAACATTCGGCACAGATCTAGTCGACATAACCGTCGGCGCCCACCCCAACAAGCAAATCTTCCGCGTCCACAAAACCTTCCTCTGCACCGAAGTCCCCTACTTCACCCACCTCCTCCGTACCTCTCCCTCCCCCAGCGCACTCGCCCTCCCCTCCGACGACCCCACCGCCTTCGCCCTCTTCCTCGAATGGCTCTACCGCCGCAAATACGCCCCCCTCCACATCCACGACCGCCATGCCTTCACCACACGCATCAAACTCTACTGTTTCGCCGACAAGCTCGACGTGCTCGAACTCATGGACTACACCATGACGGTGCTGATCAGCAACTATCAGAAGTATGGAAAGGTCCCGGGAGCAGCGGCGGCGAGGATCGCGTACGGGTGTTCGAGGCCCGGGTCGCAGATTCGGGGGTTTGTCGCGCTGTGTTTGGCGGCCATGTTGGTGGGGACGGAGGAGGATGTGTCGGTGGCGCCGACGTCGGAGAAGTTTTTGGCGCTGATGACGGAGGTGGGTGGGTTGGGGGTGGATATGATTCGGTTGATGAGGAAGCAGGATGGGTGTCCGTTGCCGTTGGGGAAGTTGTTGGCGTTGCCGAAGTGTTATTTTCATGTGCATGTAGAGGGTGAGGAGTGTGAGTTTAAGGATGAGATATTGTGAAAGATTGACTTGGTGGTTTATGCTATTCTAGAAGTAGAACAGAAGTATAGGTATGGTTATAGGAGTTTTAAGTAGTATCAGGTTACTCGTGGTGGGTATGGATAGATCGTTCCTCAATATTCAGATATATCTTACACCAATGCCGTTTCTCACAAGCAATAGAATGAAAGTAAGACTGGCGTGAAAATCATGCTTTTATTGATAAAGATGAAGCACAAGCTGATGTACATTCAATTACCTAACAATTCCCATGCTGCAGGAAACGCCCAATTCATCGCTCGTGCCTATCATAACCATAACGTCATAGTATAACACACATCAGATATCACCTAATCTGCTCTCTTTTCTTGGTTTCACCCTCTACCTCTCCAGCGCTGCTAGCACTGGGTGTCTTCAACCCCTCTCCCTCAGCACTATCCGTTCCGTTGGCGTGTTCATCATCATCCCATGCATCCTCGATATTCTCATCCCAATTGTCGACCTCTTGCTCCAAAGTCCTCTCCGTTGCTGCTGCCGCGGTGCTGGTCACACCACTTTCTTGCGGTCCAACTCCTTCTCCCAGCTCAAGATCCAGCTCGTCATCACCCGGGACCACATGATATGTCTTCGCCAATCGCTTCCGTTCCAGCATACGCAAATGGTACCACGAACATAATGCCACGCCTGCTAATGACCCTACTAAATTGGCTATTATATCGTAGAAATCGAAGACTCGGCCATTGGGTAAAAAGCCTTGCAGGAATTCCGATCCCACTCCAAGGATTCCCGTGCAGAATATAAGAGTAAAGTTGAGTGTTCGTCGACGGGTGGTGTCCAGGATCCAGTAAAAGACAACAGTAAGGACGAAGAAGGTAACGGTATGGAGGACTTTGTCATTGACGACGGCGTCGACTTGGACAGATGTTAAACCAGCATAACCGGCGAGGAGGAGGAGAAACAGGAAGGCTCCTAGTTGGGATTAAGTAATAATGTCAGTCGTCAGTCCAATCGAAGATCCGGGGACTTGCATATTTGGCTTGGGGAAATGAGGGAAGTTGTGGAGAAAAACAGACAAGGCTAGATGAGCTTAGCCATTATTTACTTACCTGCAAAAGGTAGCCTTATGCGCATTATTGGGGATCTGATCTGCAGATAGGGCTCTGCTAATCAAACAAGCATCACTGCTGCTTTTGTGCAGGTCGTTTTGATAGTGGAAAGGTAGGCGGGCAGCTTCTCGACATGAGCTGTGGAGGGGTTGTTTCGTATAATTGGAGATGCGAGACAGAATTGCTACTTAGAACACGGAAGCTTCATAACCTTAACTCAAGGCGTGGATCGACAAGACGGAATGAAAGCAGTACGACACCTCAGGCACATGACCTGGCTTGATCGGTGCACCCATCACCCGCGCAGGCTACCCGCAAACAATGCCAGGCGAGCCAAGTGAATGCTACTCCCACGCGCTATTTTGTTAGCCGCAGCCAACGCATGTACTTCCGTACAAGGCATGAGGCATGTTTAATTCGACTTTGCTCTTCGCACGTCGAGCGGTACTGTACAGATGGATAAATTGATACAGGAATATCTTCGTAAAATTGTAGAAAATTCGTGCCTCTCGTAAGTCTGTAATTATCCACCGAGTCTGCGCAATTCCTCGTCCATAAAATGGGAATTTTAAATGTTCTTGAGGGTAAAGTTACCGTCCATTGTCTCTTTCTTCACTACACTCTAGAGAAGTGCTAGATGTAGGCAGGAGTTAACGGTTAAGGGAACTCAACGTGACAACGTCTAGCAACTACAATCCAAACCTCCCTTCAAAACCGCCATCAAACCCTCAACCTCAACGCCATAAAATAATCAATATTTTGCGCTTATATATCCCAAAGATGCGCATAATTTCCAATCCAATTTAAAGCAAGACGTGGCGACGACTTTTAGACGGTTTGTCGCGACCGAGAGATTTGACGTTATGGGCGGCGGAGAGAGGGGACTTTTGTCTCGCTCTGGGGTATCCGGGCACAATTCCATCGCGAATGGACCAACATGGCTTCCTCCATCATCGAGTGTAAGTCATTCGCACAAAAAGATTCCCCAACATCGAAACAATACTCCTCCGCGATCGCATACCCCAAGCATATTCGATGCCACAATGGCTGACTCGGTCAACGTACAGGAGGAGGAAGGTCAAAGGACGAGATTTAGGGAATTATATCGCCGCAGCGAAGCAAAGTTAGCTACATTATTCGGAGGTGATCCTGCGGCCGAGCAAAGTCTAGACCAAGATGACTCGGCACAAGCAAGCCAATTGCTCGAGGAACAAAGCAGTGCGGAACCAAAAAAGGAACCGCCTCCCCCCAAGAAGCCCGCGCGCGCTATCGACGAAGACAACTACGATGATGATGACGAGGACGAAGACGAGAATGAACAACAAGCCTCTCCCACCAAAGGCAGAGGCGCGCATACCCTGTTATCGCCCTCGAAGTCTGGCAGCTCTCCCATCCAGTCTGACCTCTCGCCCGTGAAGAATACAGAACAGCATAAAGAAGATGCCGCGGAAGCCCAACCCAAAACCTCCGAAGATGCGCGCAAACAATTGGAGGAGGAGAAGAAGGCCGTCGAGGACGCTGCAAAGCGCAGCTTTCATACCTTGTTCTACACTTTGGAAAATGACCGAGTCGCCATGCTAGAACAGCAGAAGCTGGAAGAGTCCGAGAAACAAATCGATGCGGAAATGGACAATAATGCGAATGCCAACCACACGAGCGGACAACCTGAGCACGGCTCTTTGAGCACTACCAATCTAGGCGCATCGAGCTTGACATTAAAGCATCTCATTGCGCGAATAGACCAGTCGCGCGACAAAGTCTTGGCTTCTGACGCGGAGCTACGCACTCTCATCAATGAGGTCCGCAAAAACAGAAGTAAATGGGCTAGTGAGGAGAATGTCAACCAAGAAGAGCTGTATGAAGCTGCAGAGAAAGTTTTGATGGAGCTCAAGGCGATGACTGAGTACTCGGCGCCGTTTCTTGTTAGGGTGAATAAGCGTGAAGCTCCGGACTACTACAACAGTGAGTATTTACATCTTCTACATGCTGTTACCTTGGGTTAGAACTGACGTATAAAAGTAATCAAAACACCTATGGACCTCGGGACGATGACAAAAAAGCTGAAGGGTTTCGTGTATAAATCCAAGAAGGAGTTTGTTGCGGACCTTGACTTGATCTGGGCCAACTGCCTTAAGTATAACGGTGATCTCGCGCACCCCTTACGTAGGAATGCCATCTCGATGCGGAAAGAAGCTGAGAAGCTTGTACCTCTGATTCCAGATCTTGTAGTCCGGACAAGAGCAGAGATGGAAGCAGAAATGAAGAAGCAAAACAGCGCCGACGACAACGGTGACGAAAGCGATGATGAGCCGATCATGTCTTCTCGAGGCCGGGGAGTTAAGGGTTCCACGAAAGTGAGGAAAACTGCCCCTGGCCGCGAGGAAGGAACTCCTGGCCTTGACACAAAACCTTCTATTCAGCTAAATGGCATTGTTGGCAACCTGCGTCATGAAGACTCTGAGGTGGATGGTAGCCAGAATGGCTTTGCGACTCCTATCCCTGGGTCGATAACGCCAGGTGGGATGAACGGTGTTTCCAGTCAGGCTGATGGAATGGACATTGATGCCCCATCTCTAAATGGTCTCGCTCTGGGTCAAGGCCTACTGTCGGAAGATCTCGACGAAGACGAAGAATATAAAACCTGGAAACAGGTGACAAAGAAAGACCGTGCCATGGTTGCTAAAGAACGAAATCGCCTTTTCAAGGGCGATAAGTTGAATCCTGACGAGCCAGCGTTGCTGCGGACGAAAGCAGGCATGAGGCGATGGCTTCGACAACAGAAGCAAGCCCAGTCTACCAGCACAACCACGGAAAGCACAGGCGAGGAACCGGCTGCGAATCAAAGCGCTGAAACTTTGGCTGAAGGTATGGAGGGCGGGGAGGAACGCGTTCTTCCCGACTACTATGAGCCGTTATCAGCAATTCCTGACATCAACCCAAAGTTGCAATGGGTTGAGGACGCGGATGGACAACTCGTCGATCAGTCTGATGAGTTCCTTCGTATAGTCCCTCCTGGTCACTTTACCGCTCCAAAGAGTATTCTCGGCTCCAAAGTTGAGGCGAACATGAAGCAGATGCAAGAAACTAGGAAGCTTTGTTCGAAGATTGGCGTCATCAAGCAGATGCAGTTGCAGGCACAGGTAAGATATATCTTTGGGAGCCTAAAATGACCAGCTTTACTAATTCCACCCCAGATGTACAATAATCAATTTCCAAAGTACGAGCCAGAACCTTTTGTAGAAGCAGATATAGAGCCACACGTCACCACCGATGATGGACCAATCATGTCTCCTTGGGTCTGCCAGGCTGCACTAAAAAGATCTGTCGCTAAGCTTTGCTATCATGCTGGTTTCGAGGAGCTGCAGCCTTCTGCTTTAGACGTCATAACCGAGATAGCCGGAGTTTACTTTGGGAACATTGCTAAAACTTTCAATGTTTATCGAGAGGCTCACAAGGTCCCTGCTGCTGGATCATCCAAAGGGAAATGGCAAGATCGCTTCACGAATGAAGAAGTGGTTTTGCATACCCTCGGTGAAAACGGTACGGATATTGAGAGCTTGGAGACTTATGTCAAGGACGATGTCGAACGCCTTGGTGTTAAACTCTCTGTCATGCACGAACGCATGAAAGCTCATCTCACAGATCTACTTAGACCTGCTCTCACCGATGGCACGCAAGATGGCTCTGGAGCCTTTAACGACGGCAGTGAGCAATTTGTTGGCGGAGATTTCGCTGAAGAACTTGGTGAAGATTTCTTCGGATTTAAAGCTCTTGGCTTGGATAGTGAATTCGGCATGGCGACTCTTTCTGTGCCGTTACATCTGCTTCAAACGAGGTTACACAGCACCTATCAAGGTCCCGTTGCCGCGGCCCCCACTGCGGAAATCTTTGCACCGCTCCCACCTCTGCCTCCCGTTACAAAAGAGACTCTCCAGAACCAAATCGGTCTTGTCAGATCTTTCTTCCTCACGAAATTGAATGCCAATGACGACGAACCACTGGTGGAAGACGAGGACTTAACTGGAAAGCAGAAACCCACCAGACCGCGTCTTGGTCCTACGGGCAAAATCACCAGTCCTCGGAAACGTCCGCTTAAAGAACAGAGCGGCAATGCCAAGAAGAAGAAGAAGCTTGACAATGGAATGGCAATGGATCCGCAAACTGGAAAAACTTCGGTGGGCGTCAATGGAAGTCCAGAGAAAGGGAAGAAGCTGAAGCCGAATTCTCTGCCGAATGGCGCTCCGGTGGCGATGGAGAGGGCGGATAGCAGTCAGGGCAATAACAGTCAGAATGAGAAAGATGACATTAGTGCTGTGGGACCGATCAGTCCGGAGAGCATTGAGCGGTAGTGATGTGTGGCTGGGCTAGTCATTTATATAAAAGTGGATTGGTTGATTTGAGTTTTTAAATTTGTTCATTCATTCCTTCGTTTTTCATCTGAGCTCTTGAGATGTTCCTTGTATTACTTCATTTTAAGAGAGGAAAAGGCAAGACGCGGTCTTGCTTTATAGGATCCGAGAGCTTTTTGATCAAAGGGACCCAATACATCACTTTAGTACATATGGGAATGGGGAAAGAATTATTGTTGATGGAGGGGTGAATGTTTATGGGATGGATGGTTGATTGATTGGATGTGCACATGCTGAATGCGAGATGCGAGATTTTATAGCATGGAGGATTTTTATATGTCTTTCTTGGGGACTGGACTCTGGTTGTCTTCAGATAGAGGACTCTTTAAAACCTTGTTTCTGAGGATAATTGAAACCCTGCTTTTTATGTTATGTTATGTTATGTTATGTTATGTTATGTTATGTTATGTTATGTTATGTTATGTTATGTTATGTTATGTTATGTTATGTTACGTTATGTTACGTGTATTAAGAATACTTTTTGTTCGCTTTGAGTTGGCGTTTGTGTGGCATTTCGGGGCGGGGCGGGCTTGGGAGGGGAGGGGAGGGTAGGGTGGGTAGGATGGGATGGGGTTTACTTTTGTTTCTGACTGAGAGGTGGTATGGATGGATGGATGATGGGAGCTGTGGATGGAACGTCAGGGCATGGGCTGGGTTGGTCTAGGGCGGATGGTGCTCCTTCGCGTTGTGCTGCGTTTCGTGGTTATGGCATTCTTTTCATTCTTTCTTTTTCTCACCTATATACACATATATACATGAGTGGTGGTGCAGCCTCTGTCCATCTCCCTCACTCAGAAAGATACACTGTCCATTCTTTATCTCATCGCCTACATGGAAAGGGGCGAGAGCGGGCAAAATTGATCCTTTAACCATCACTTATGTACAATATCGTATCGTATGGGGAACAAGCAAGTAGCATCAAGATAGAAGGCACAGAGAGAGATACAAAACAACACATTCATTCATTCCTTTCCTTAGCAAGCGTATAGTAGGGTATTTATTTCCTTGCAGTCGCATTCGGGATATGGTTTAGGTGTATCTTACGCCGGGGAGAATGCATAGAATATGCGAGATTGGAACTGAGCAGAGGGGTTGGGGAGCTGGGGAGTAGGATGCGGATGCGGATGCAGATGCGCATTATAAAAGAAATGTTATTCGTTTTTGCATGATTTATGATTGAGATGGGATGTGGATGGAATGTGCTTGCTCATGATGTGATGTGAACTGAATGAATGTTATGCTATATATGGAGGAGCTCGAGATTTAATGAAGTGGTTGTTGGATTGAGTGCGTGAGCGTAGCAGGATTCTGTAGGACATAAATAGGGGGGCGAGGCACCTTGCATACATATGCATGCATGTATCCGCAAGATTGTTGAAAATTGCCTAGCATATGGTCTCTGCTGATGGCAGTATCTATATTATGATTAGTTAAGCATCTGTGTTCATTACATAGACACGAGCCAGATGCGGGAAGTCAAAGGGAGACATATATCTCGATAGTCATTATATGGCATACATTAGTGCCATCCACATCTCATAGACATCAGACAACTACCTCGCTGAACAGTCGTTCAATAGAATAATATACATACATGGCTTTTGAGCCTTTTCTGGTTCATGGAATAGAGCGGAAATGGGTATGAAGACAAGTTAGAAACATTATCGTCAGCTCCATACAGTTTTTTTCTTTGTTTTTTCTTTCATTTTCTCCCCCATCAAATCATCTACGCCTCAATGAAGCTCTTCACGTTTTGCAACCATCTTATGTATTCCTTCTGCTCCTTCATGTCGATGTAATCCGGTACAAAGATGGCCAAAGCTTGGTTGATACCTCTCTCGTCCAGGTATCTCTCCAATAATACTTGCAGATCCTCATCGAGATTGCCGAATGGAGGACCGACGTATAGCTGTTGACGTTGGTGGGCCTTCTCTGGCGTCTTTGCATAGGCAAATGATGCATCGCTGTAGTAGTATACGTTATCGATCACGATGTTTCCTTCATCAGCAACGGTCTCGACGGCGAGGGCCCCGCGGTTGGGCTTCTCAATAATGATGTTGACACGAGCGGGGAAAGACTGGTCAGCCTCCTCTCCAGGAGCGACGTCTTCGGCCTCAGAGGGGTTGTTTTGCTCTGGATTGGCGTCTAGGTCGCCTTCGTCGGCCATGGCGGGGTCTTGGTAGTCAGATTCAGGGTCGAGAGAGTTGATGTCTGCAATGGAGAAGGAGATATGGATTCTAAATTCAATAGTTAGTTTTAAGTGTCAATGTAAGAAGTAAAATACGAAGAGAAAACATACTTCTCATCACCGAAAGTTCTTGTCAAAACAACTTCTTCCTGGCCGGGAGTGTCGACAATCTCGAATGGGCAGTTGTCCAAATAATCCTTCACGCTGGTAGGAACTTCATTCTCAGCTTTCATCTCTTCTTCCATCTCAATCTCGTTGGCGATCTTCTCAACCAGCTCTGCATCGCTCTCTGAACTTGCAGACTTGGCTCGCACACTGGAGGTGGAAAATGCGGAGGCGCATTGTGTTCTACTTGGGAGGAAGGCAGATTGGAGGAGGGGTGCGGGGCGTGCTGCTGCTGCGGTGGATCTGAGTATTGGAGTCTTGGAGAGACGTGCAGCGACTCGTGGTGCCGAGCGGGCAAATGTGCGGATAGAAATCATATTGGATATCTTTTGCGAAAAGTTGTTGTGTTTGGGAGAAAAAAGCTGTCGTAGAAGTTTCTCTGTGTATTTCTAGAGCTTTTCTTTCAAACGGAAAATGGTTGTTCCGAGTCCCTCTGCGCAGTACAAATTGACAAATCAGATTCTGATAACTTGTGAAGCTCCAGTTTGATTTACAAATATGATACGGGAATCCCAAGAATCAATCAGCTGGGCAGTCATGCTTGAAGTGGCCTACTGCTGCTTAGATGTACGAGCTCGTAGATATGGCACCATTCTGCTGAGCTTATTCCACATCACATCAATGCTCACTATAAACTACATCGCTCCTCCAAAGTATGATTCTCTATGGCAAAGACTTTGGGTATCGATCAGAACTCCTCAACGCCAATTCTACTCTTATACTCTTATACAATCATGAAGCCCCTGTGGGCGGGAATTTGGTCTGTTGGATCGATCCACTACTGGACAGCCTCACCCATTTAAGAGTCGATAAATACGCCCAGGCACTATCCTCCCATCGATCCAAAGCCATAACAGTGTCTATATCAGTAAGATCTGGCAGGTCTATAACTCGTTAGCTTCTGCAAAAGCAGCACTGAACTGGCCAACTAACAGAACCCCTTCTCATATTCTTTTTCATCTGCAGCTATCTTAATCGTAAGAAGATCTTCCTTTGTGCTTGCTGGCCGTCCTGAACGACGCTCCTTCTTCAGTTCGCTGAGCTCCTCATCATGCTGGTGTACGAAACTGTATAAGATATTAACATGACTTCGTAGTGCTGGCCATTGGGAGTTTCCTTACGTCTTAATGAGGCTATGGATCGCATCGATTTCGAGTGGTTGAACACCGTTGTTCCGCACAGCTTCTTGGAAATAATGCGCTCGCTCCACTACCGTACATGTTAGTTGAGATTGACTGACTCTGAGAGCGGGTGGATTACATACGTAAAGGCTGGTTCTGCCTCTTCTTTGATGCTGCAAGTTTGATTAATTTATCGTCACGTCCTCCGGCTGCTCGTAACCTGCGCATATTTCGAGAGCCATCGTGCATAGCCCCGAGTTGTCCTCCCTTCTTCTTTGCGATTTGCTTCCGTACTTTTTGGAGAGTGGTAGGCATTGTGTAGGATGATGGAGTCGAGGGCCGTTTGAAAATGGTATTATTCGTCAATTTATTATGGCTTCGGAGGTTGACTGCATATGAAGCTGTGAACTTTTTTTAGGATTTTCTCGCTATCGCAATCTTTATCGTGAAAATCCCCGCTTAGGATCGAAGGGCAATTTCCCCGCTAGTAGGGATTGATTCATGTCGTGTTCTCCAAAATGCTGCGCCAAACAAAAATAATTGGTGGTCGCCGGTTGCCGTAGGGAAAAGTGCCAGAAGAGGCAAAACCCATCTTGACGCGCCTTCCACGGTTGCCCCATACGAACTACGCGTTTGCACTTCCAAGTTTCAACTTTCAAGGGCTGGATGCAATGCAAGCACAAGTGGAGTACTTCACTTCATAGGAACCGCAACCACAACATAAAGGAAAGGCTCGACGTCTCGGTTTGAGCGAAGGATCTATCAGCCCCACGGTTCATAATTCATCGACTCTTAATGCAGTTACTGACTGACATGACGACTTATTAACGACCTCTACTCCTGATAGCCGATGCGACTCCTCTAATTATTCCACTCTTTACTCTCCACCGCCTTCATATCTCGCTCAATAGATACCGCTGCCTCAAGCCCCAATGCTTTCCTGACCTCTCTGTGTGTTGTTTTGCCTGTCCAATTGCCTCTTAGTGTGCTCGAAAAATGGGGATAAATGGTATATGAGCATCCGTCAATGTTCTCCCGCCCCGGTATCGTGGTATTGACAGTCTACAGGTCTCCTCCCTTTGCTCAAATCCATCCAGAAGCCATGTACGTTGAAGAAGTTTGACGGGAAGACCCTTGGCGTCGACGCTTATGGCTGGCTACATCGAGGGGTCCTGGCATGTGCTATGGATCTTGCCATGGGCAAGCAGACTAGAAAGTACTAAGAGGCACCTCAAATTTTTCCGGAGGACCGGCTGACCAAGACCAGATATGTTGACTATTGCATGCACCGAGTCCGAATGTTGCAGCATTTCGGCGTTACCCCCTTCTTGATATTCGACGGTGACTATCTGCCAAGTAAGGCAGCAACGGAGAAAGACAGAGAAAAGCGCCGACTGGAGAGCACACGATCTGGACAAGAACTACTGCGGGCAGGGAAGGCGTCGCAGGCATATCTGGAATTTCAGAAAGCGGTTGATGTGACTCCGGAAATGGCTCGCCATGTTATCGACGAACTTAAGAAGGTCGGGGTCCAGTATATTGTTGCGCCCTACGAAGCTGATGCGCAGATGGTCTATTTGGAACGAAGAGGAATAATCGACGGAATCCTATCGGAGGACTCTGATCTCCTCGTGTTTGGGGCTAAATGTCTTCTGACAAAATTGGATCAGTATGGGAATTGCATTGAAATCAACAAGGCTGATTTCTGCGCTTGCAAAGATGTTAATCTGACCGGATGGTCCGATACCGAGTTTCGGACGATGGCGATTCTAAGTGGCTGTGATTATCTGGCAAGCATAAACAGTATGGGGCTAAAGACAGCTTATCGACTGGTCAGGAAATATAAGACCATTGAAAAGGTGATCAGAATGATTCAATTTGACGGAAAATTCCATGTCCCGAAAGGTTACCTGGAAGCTTTTTACCAGGCCGAATTCACCTTTTTGCATCAAAGGGTTTTCTGTCCCCTCTCTCTTGCGTTAGTCTTTCATACCCCGCCTGAGGGGCCTCTTGGTGAAGAGCAATCCCAATTTATTGGGCCTTATGTTGAACCAAAGATAGCTCAGGGGGTTGCGATTGGTGATTTGAATCCAATCACTAAGCAACGTATTGTCGTCGACCAAAAAGACAAGACGGTGACCTCCTATAATTATTCAACGACTCAATTTCGCTCTCTTTCGACAAACGACCTCAAAAAGGGTGTCTCAATTGGCAACTATTTTAAGCCACTTCGTAGACCTCTTGCAGAACTCGATGTTAACTGCTTCACCACATCGCAAAGTCAACAAGAGCTTCTTTCCAGGGCTTCTGGACAATGGATTGCTGACCCTGTTCGCCCCTATCTGCAACGATCTACGACTCAACCCGAACCCGAGCTGCCACCGCACTCAGTCTCTCGAGCTGCTAGGCCGGTCGGTAGGCGGCTCAACTCTCTCAATGAAACACGCCCACCCAAGCGAGCCCGTTTGTGCGAAGATGACGACATTCTACAAACTTCCGATACAGACCAGAAGGTAGAGCTTGGACGAAGTCGGTTCTTTGCATCAGCGCCCCAAGATGACAGCCCAAGTGCTCTCAAGGTCTCAAAGCAGAGAAAGTCGAGGAAGAAGGACGATATCACTATCTTCTCTGATGATTCTATCGAAGAAGCCATGCTGAGCCTCCCAGATGATAGCGGGTTCTTAGGAAAGAAGACTCCAAAAGTCCATGTCTACAAAGACAATGATAAAGCCGCTAGCCCTCCCATGCCTTCACTTGACTCTCGGACTTCTCCTACCCCTTCACAGTCTTCGGCCGCATCCTCGACCAACAAACTGGCCGAGCAGCGACCAGTTTCTTCCCTCGAACGCTCAAATCTCGTTCCAGGTGATCTCAAGAGCAGGTTTAGTTATAGCACTACCGCTATCTCGACTCCGAAACCTGTTACGAAGTATGGCTTGCCTACTCCACCATCTTCTTCAGCTCCATACCAATCAAAAATTCCAGTCCCTGTCAAGTCGACCCCAACCACATCTGTAAAAAGCTCAATCACTTCGAATAAATCGATGCTCACACCCTTGCAACGACTTGGTGCTGCTGCCTCAAACAGATTCAAGATGCCACCCACTCCTCCTTTGACCCCAATGTTGGCAAATGGACCACTTGCATGTCTTCGCCAAGGCAGTGTACCTTTCCCGGAAGTGGAAGTAAAGACAAAGAAGATTACCTCCGTCGAGCCGGCATCCATTCCTCTTCCTTCCGTTGACGAGTTGGAAACGATAGCGCTAAGCACAGGAAAGGGCAGCGAGGACTTGATTGTGCCAGATAGTGAAGAAGAATATGAACCATTATCACCTGTCGAGGGGAGCACTAGTGGAGGCCTGGCTTTGGGTCTTAATTTGGAGAGATTCTCCTATGCTGGATAGAAGTACGATGTTAGACGATGCTGATTCATAATATCATGTTATCAATACACAAGCATCGAATATGTGTAACAATAATGGATGGACGAGGTTTGGAGATTCATTTGTTGAGAGAATGGGAATAAAAAACTATCCTTTATTACTGCTATCGCATTGCTTGTTTTTGCGCTTTTTTTTCGACCTCCTGCGCAACGGAGTATGCTGGGGAAGAGGCTTTGTTTTTTTAAGCATATCTGAGTATGAGATTTGGTGTTTGGGAGTGTAACAGAATAGGGGAGAGGATTCGTTTTTTTTTTCATTCATTGCTTGCTTGCTTGATATGAAGATTGAGATTGTTGGTCTGGCTGCTTTTTCTTTCTTTCTTTCCTTCCTTCTAGATACCAACAATTATAGACTGGGTCTGGGTGATGAAGGAGTGATTGAAGTGATTGGAGTGAATGGGGGTAAAAAAAATACATTAGATGAGAGTGAGAAGAGGAGAGTCGAAGTCATATTGTCATTGTCATCGTCACTTTGGTTGAGAATTGGTATTTTGGTATGTTTGAATGAAGTGGGTGGATTGATGGATTGATGATTATGAGTAGGGGGGAGGAATGGATGGAAGTTAGAAGGAAATAAAGTGCTAAAATGAAATCCTTTGCTCAGAATTATCACTTGACTGAATGAGTATATTCGTGAATGTGAATGTGAATGAAAGCTGAAAAGTCGGAGTCTACTACTTATGACTGGTTGGCGACGTGGTGGTCAGTGGTTCATAGAAAATTTTCTTGTAGTATGATGCTGCCCTTTCTTTTAGTTATACTGAGTTGAGTCAGGGGAAAGCCATAGCCATAGCAGGTTGATGAAGATAGATAGATAGGAGGAGAAACTAGAAAGCGTATAGCTTTGTATAGTTATGCTGTAAGCACGAAAGGAGGAATGTTAGGTCGAGTTCGGTACATCAAGTTAAGTTGATACTTTTGAGAACAGTTCACAATCACGAAAGAAGAACGACTAGAATATCAACAACTGCCAGAATATCCTTTACACATGCATGAGAAAACATAGAGTATACAACTTCCCATTCAATTCATATCTGTTCTGATTTTGTTCCAGTCCTATTTATCCTCATTTCATTTATTTAAGTATATCGCCCAATCGCCTTCTCGCCATACCTTTCTTTCCCATCTCCTCCTCCACACTGCTCCTATCTTCCTCCCCCCGTAATTTCAACCCAGTTTCCGAAGTACTCCCCGAACAATCCGAACCCATTCATCCATCAGCCAGCCAATTTCAGTCCATGCCTTCATCCCAATATTGCCAGATCGCTACATAAAACAGAAGGAAAAAGAGGTAAAAATCACTCGAGAACTAAAAAAAAAATTAAAAAAACAATCCCCGTCTGCCCATATTCCCTCCCCATCTTCTGTCCAGTAATTGCTCCAGAATCAGATATAAAATAACAAGGAAAGGTAAAAAGAGTAATGTTCCGCCCGATGCCACACTCCGCCACGCCGCCGTGTGCTGAAGCTCCGTTGCATGTGTGATGCACCATCATGCAGTTCCCAACGTGAAAGCCGGGTCCAACCAAGAGGAAAGCAGGATCGGGAAGAGGAAATGATATATTTTAACCGGTAGCGAACTCCAAATAATGCACAGTTTGTTTCATCCGACGCTGGGAAATGGATCGTAATTGTCAGACAGGAAAGAGGAGTTTGGTTTACAAGACGTGTAATAGTCTAAAAGGGAAGAAGCCTCGCAGAAAGAACTGGTATGAAGTTGGACTGGTAACTCAAAAATGTTGATTCTAGCCTCTCGTTGGTCCAGGAGTCATGACTTTTGAAGCGGAAGCTTGTTCGAAGGTGTTGGCTAGGGAGCAGTTTGAAAACCCCATTTTCCTATGAAGATATATGTGCAATCAGTAAACCGGTCTCCGATGAATATATGCTGGTGGATGTGCAAGGGACGACCAAATATAGCAAGGGACCAGAGGAGGGAAGCAACGTGTAATTAGAATGTAGTACTCCAGGACCACGCACCATTTGCAAGATTGTCGGCTGTGTCGGCGAGAAGAATAACCCGACGTTTATTGCAGTAGGAAGTCTTATCCATGATCTCGACTTTTAGCTTCTGTTGCGCGAGTTCCTGAACGGGTTTCTCGAACATCTCCGACAACGCTTCGACAGCCATCTCCAAATCTCTTTGGTTGTCCTCGAACATTTCTGTGAGGTTGTTACGTTGAAGATAGAAAGCGAACGCGTATGTCCATTTAAGCGTCTGGCGACATGTTTGTAATGCTTGAGAGGCAGAGTTGAGGTATTGAACTTCGATCCAGGATAATCCGGAGGCAGATTGGAGTTGGATCATCTTCTTCTCCGTCTTGTTGTAAATATCCTTGTCCAACTTCGCGGATTGTTCGTGGTTGGCATAACGGTTGTAGTAATGTAGATAACGTTCGAGCGACACTCGAGACTTGGCCTGGGCATCTCGAGCTTCCGAGCCGCTCTTTTCCTCGAACCTGTTGCAGTTATACCAGCTCGTCCCGTGTTCAGACCATAGGCCCATACACATCCAGCAAAACTCGTGCTTACACTTTCGGCAAGTCATATGGTTACAACCTCCGTTCTTCTCAATCGTAGAATTACATTTGGGGCACTCCTTCGTGTTGGCAGAGATCCAATTGGCAGTCTCCGAATCGTCTGCACACTTCTTCAACCATTTCTTAACCAGTTCGCAAGGCGCAGGCTGATGATCCGCCAATATGCAACCGAAGCAGAAACGATGTTTGCAATCACAAGCAACTGTGGGAACGACTCTATCGAGGTCCTTCTTCTTGATCGCGCACTCGATAGCGTTTTGGCAATCCGGAGCAGGGCACCATTTCAAGAACTCCTTGTCCTCGACGTATGTTCGTGTAAGAAGTTCGTGATACCGGTTTTGTAGGTCGGCAGCAACCAGTAAATCTAATGATCTGCTATCCATTATCCGTCGGCATCCGTCATGTGGACACTGGATACGAGCAGCCTCGCCCTCCTCCTTGATCTTTTGTGTCAAATAGTGATTGTAACAGTTGACGCAGTATCGATGGCCACACTTCATGGCAAATGATTGTAGTCCAGGCTCATCTTCGCAGCAAATATCGCACATGAAGTTGGGTATAACCTCGAGCTTTGGTGGTCCTGTTTTGCTCGGTCCTAAACCAGCATCATCAAGCACCTTCTTCGGGCGGTCCATGTAATCTTCGATCAAACGCTCCTTGTTCCATCTGAAGTGTCGGAGAAGAATCGCCGCATCTTCTTTTCGTATATCTAGAATCATGTTGACCTCGTTGATAAGCTCGTCCTGTTGTGCCTGGATATCCTCGGGGTGGTGAACTTTGAAGTTGATGTCGAACGACTTCTTTTTCTTCTGGGACTGATCATCTTGTGTGAATCCGAGATCTGGTGCTGGTTCCTCGAAGCCGAACTCTAAAAACAGTATATAGGTCAGCGGACGAAACAACAAGTGGGATGTTGGTGTGGGAAGAGAGTAAACATAAGCACATACCGTCTTCAGACTCGTTCTCGTTCTCACTCTCGTCCATGAGGACATCTACATCGCTGGAGCCTCCGGACATGAAATCGTCGTCAGAATCCATAGGAAATGGCGATGGAGGGGTTTCAATCTTCTCCGATCCTGTTTGATTTGGTGCTGCTGAGGCGATCCGTTTGCTGGATCTGGCCGTGCTCTTGTCGGAAGCTGATATCGCCTCAGCGGCCTTTCTCTTCCTCGTTTGGGAAGAAATGTTGACGACTGGTCGAAAGCGGTGCTTCGAACTCGTCAGAGCCGACGAGATCCCAGGCACACAAGGCTACCGGTTAGCTGATTTAATGAATGACTGACTCTTAGCAATGAGTCAGGTGGGATAGGTTACGAGGCAACCTGACCACTTTGGTGAATGATGAAGGAAATTTGAACCTCTTCTGTAAAGAGGTCGGTTCTGCGATGTAGAGGCGTAGTTTGAGAAGTTGTTGCAAACACGATCGAGTTGGGAAGGAACAGCCCAGTTGTTCCACTTTAGATTGTTTCTGGCTCCGGTTGTCCAAACGTTTGGATTCTGACTAAGTTATCGCTCGTTGTAAGCTACAGTGACCAATTACGCGCGCAGAAGCACATTACTAATATAAGTTGTGTGGCAATGCAATCAACAACTCAGTGGATGCCGCAGGAAGTACCGAATGTTGTTCTACCGCCCGGTTTCTGGATGGATTAATTATACGTCAAGTTGCTGTGGCTGTCTCTGCAGCGACACAAGGAAAAATAATTTTTCGGTCTTGTGCCATTTGAGCAGTCAGACATTCAGGGGGACACAGACTACACGTGATGACGCCATCATATAAATCAGAATAAGGGAGACTTCTTTCCTTGTAGTCCGAGAGGCAGCAGTTTTAAATAATCGATTATCATCGACCTATCTATCTTTCTAACTGCCTACACAGCTTCCGTCAAGCTCTTCTCAATATCTATCACACTAACCGTAACTCTATTCGTCGTGCTAGGCGGTAGCACGCCTCCTCCAGCAATTAACAAATGATTCTTATTCCCATTCAGAACTCTCAGGTGTCTGGTATATGAGACTCCCTCGGGTGTTGGAATCTTCTTCCACGCATCTTTCGCACCCAGTGCTTGGTTCACGAACACTTCGCTCGCACCTCCGCAGCTCACAAGGATCGTTCCGTCTTTTCCACCAACAGGGCTCCAGGTCAGATAAGGTGATCCGAAAGGTTGAACCTTTGTGTCTGTGACAATGGGGATTCCAGTGGCGTTGATGAACGTGAGAGGAGAGGAGGAAATGCGGTAGTAAACGGGGAAGGAATAACTTCCACTAACTACGGTTGGACCACCACCGTATTCGTAAGTCATCATGTACTTCCCGTTGGGCAGTTGAGTGATGGTGGTCATGCCTGGTCGAGCGGTGTAGGTTGAGTAGGCTACATCGTCGACATCGGGACCCCAGTTGACGAGGTCAGAGGAGACGGTATGCACCAGCTTTTGGCCGTACAGGGGATCACGTTGATCTGAGTAGTACACTGCGACAGATAATTAGTACTTACTAAAGGTTAGGAAATGGAGGCAGACTTACAAACAATATCTCCCTTATAAGAAAGCAGGAACGGCTCCCAAATTGCTGGAATGCCGTTATCAGGTACTGCAGCACCACCGTTCGCCACTGTCGAAACGTATTCCCAGCTGTATCCCTTGTCCAAACTAGCATAGACGTCGATCTGTGTCTTGCTCAAGTCCGTTGGGATCGAGTTACCGGTAAGAAGGATGGTCCCAGCAGGGTATTTTCCAACTCTTTCTGTCATGTAGTACAAGAATGGTTGATATCGCAAACCCCATCCATTGACTTGGTCCGTCACGTTCGAGATATGTTTCCATGTCTCTCCACCGTCCGTACTTTTGAAGATTGGGAAGTAGACGAGCGGTGGTTCAGGGCTGTAGTTTTCCCATGTAGCCAAGAGGACGTTTCCAGGAAGTTCTACAGTTCGAGCATACAGAACACCCGGATTCGTCCAGTTGGCACCCGGAGTAAAGATAGTAACATTGGAAAAGGTGCTGAAAGGTTTGAGAGCAGGAGCAGCGAGAACTGTCTCGAAAGCTGCTGCAAGCAGTGTGAAGGAAAGGAACCGCATCGTAGAAGTTAGACAGAAAACGGGATGGGAAACATTTGTGATTAGAAGAAACAGTTGACTTTTATACTTACACTGAGAGCCAACTAGCTCTCATACTGAACTACAGGTTTGTAATTCCGGGGAAACTACCCCGCATGAAGGCATCCAAAAGTTTCCATCCATCGGGAGATAGCCGCTAAACCCAGCAGAATTTGCTCCGGGGATATCTCGCAAGATGGTTTCTCCGGATGCGCTCCAATCAGAATCGTGCGCCTGTCAGTGCCGTGTGGCCAGCGGAGAATGGCCTCAATGGCGTACTCGGCATGTGGAGATGATTTGAGGGGAATCCGGTTCACATTGGATATCAGTCCAGTTTGTGATGGCGGTGAGGTAATAATGTTTTTCCGTCATATAAATCTTGAGTGAATGGTCAGCTGAGGTGGAGCTCCTCGGTCCGGAGTAAAGAATAATCCCATCGGGAGTAGAAAATTAGTCTCTCCAAGAAATGAATTATAAAGCTAAGAGTAATAGTAACACCATTCTTGAGAGAGTGACTTGTCATACTTATATAGCCGTCGTTCTTCCGTTGCAAATCTCCAGCAAAAAGTTATACTGTGGTGAACTTTGCGGCCGCTTACTAGTCCAATTCAAATACTGCCGAGGACCGGACACGCTTCTTGTACAGATGAACACAACAAACCAGGTCCAAACAGCTTCAATGGAAAGTTAACCGTTATGTACTCGAAATACGAGATTCACATCTTTCATAAGTTGTTCGTTCCTCAACCTCAAAGCCTCAAAGTCCATGACAAGTGCCGTTAAAGACTACCTCTCAAGTGAGCAATTGGAAAGTCCGCCTCACCTAACTGCCGAGTATGAAAGTACTTGGCCAAGTTTGATCGCGAAGGCGCCTACTCTAGGCTTTTGATTTCAATGTTGTTACAAGAAGCATATCAGGCTAATAGCTTCGCGAGGATGTCTCGAATCTTGATGGATAGTTCTCAAGACAGCATCTCCACAATTATCTGACGTTCCAAATCTGTCTCCTTGAAACTCGCTACATCTTGCTCTATCCAGATGCGATCAATGCTCTCTGCCAAAATAAGCTTAAGTTTGTCCAAATGCCGGGGCAGTATCCCTGATCGGCCGGCGCTGGCCTTCGTGTTGAACTTCATGATACGCAGATCAACTTACTTTTCATCTGATACCACGATGAGCGATTTCCCCGTGGTTGTATCAGGGCCGGTCTCAGATACCAGAAGCGGATTAAGTCTCGTCTGAAGTCACCGTCTCAACTTGCTGCCGCCGGCCAAGATGTCCACCTGTATGCGAGGAGTTGAGATATAAAATAGCCTCGACATCTCGAGGATCTTAACTCTTCATCCCATCATTCACAGCTCAGCATCTCCCATTCATTCACATTCAATCACTACCCGCCGGTCGGACATTCATTTAATTTTTATAATCTATAACATACAATCTTTATTCTCCTCACAACAACAATCAACCAACAGTCAAAATGCAGTTCACCAACACCATTACTTTCTTCGCCCTCATGGCCTTCGCCACTGCCGCCACAGTCGAGACTCCTCTTGAGGGCGCCATCCGCCGTGATGTTCTCCTCCAAGAGCGCGCCGGCGCCAATGCCAACCGCCCTGTCGCATCCGGTAACTGCTGTGTTGCCAAGACCAGCTTGAAGGAGGATGTATGCACTACCGCTACCGGAGCTGCCGGTCTTTGCTTGCCCCTTGGTGCCAGCTTCAACTGTAAGTATCTGTTCCCCATTTTCGAGAGTCTTTTGCTAATGTGATAAAGGCAACGGAGCTTTGAACTGTATCGACAAAAGCACCGTCAAGTGCAATGCAAATGTCTTGGAGAATGGTCGCCCAACCTGCAGATAGATGGAGGGCAATCTTGGGAAGAGGGTGAGTGGGAATTGGATGGGAATGTTGGATGGGTCTGTGGGCGGAATGGAAATACAATAAATACAGCAGGGTTTAGAATTTGTATTTATATCTATGGTGCTTGCACCTAGCATATATCAAGTTCGACCAACTTCATCAACGTGTTTCAAAAATTCGTTAGTGACTTTACAAACACCTTGTGCTACTCCTCATTTGCTCCCGCCTAACTCATTGAGAATCAACCATCAAACATAATCCTCATACCACAGCCAAAACTACTCGAATTCCAAAACATCACACATCCTCGTACCTCCTCCCTACCAGTGCCCGTTTCCCCATCGATCCAGACCACCAGGAGAGGACAGTCCGAAAAGAAAAACAACTAACCGAGCACCACACTCACGGATCAATTACTCACACAGGAACCAAGTCTAAATCATAATCTTAAAAGGAATATTTTCCCCAACTAGCCAGCTGGCAGCCCAGCTACCCAGGATGGAATTTCCTAATAAATAAAGAAGAGAAGTTATATACATGATATCCAAACAAGTATGCTAGCTATGTCGACACAGCATGGATTCGCCCGCCTTCGCCTTGTATCCCGATCTCCACCGCCTTCAACAATTCCTCCATCTCACCACCCTACCGCTTAAGCATAGTTACCAGTCGCCTTCGTAACCGTCTTCGAAGTCATATCCACATTCTTAACCACCACCTGGCTGCCCGTCTCCGAGGTGACTCTAACCCAAGCAGTCTTGGTACCCGTTCCACCTGCAGATGGGAACTCGAAGAAGTTGTTAATATTTCTAGTAGTTGGCTTCCAGGTCGCGCCAGAATCGGACGAAACCTCCATGCTCGCAGTGCGGAGAATTGCATTCTCGACTGTGGCCGCGAACCAGTATTGCGAAGAGCCGCCGTGCATTGCGATTTGGAGGGGTGTGGTGATGGGACAGGGAACGTGCGCCCATTCGATGTCGATTTCGCCCTTGGATTTGTCGGCCAGTTGGGAGAACATGTCGGGGCTCATGTCGAGATGGACGGCGTCGCCGCCGGTTTTGTTAGTGATCTAGTTGTGGGGAAAGTCGTTAGTAAAAGGGAGATCAAGTTAAACGGGTTGGAAGGAGTTAGGAGTTTAGCTTACCATGGCGATCTTCTTCTTTCCTTGGTAGGTGATCTCAACACATCCACCGCAGTTGTAACTGCTATTCCAGATCAATTCCGACACGCAAGTTGAGCCGGCGATTGAGGCTGGGAGAACGTAATCTACGAAAGCGCATGCTCCGTTTTGCCAGCAGCTTTCCTCTCCGCAGTCTTCACCATACCACGTTCCATCACCGTTGACTGAGGCACGAGAGACAGAGGTTACTGGAGAAGATGAAGCTACAGCAAGAGGAGAGGATGAAGACTTGGCCACTGTAAGCATAGTTGTTGATGAAG
This sequence comes from Rutstroemia sp. NJR-2017a BBW, assembly GCA_002946425.1. Taxonomy (NCBI): domain Eukaryota; kingdom Fungi; phylum Ascomycota; class Leotiomycetes; order Helotiales; family Rutstroemiaceae; genus Rutstroemia; species Rutstroemia sp. NJR-2017a BBW. The sequence continues at coordinate 516,360 of NJPT01000052.1, forward strand.
CAGTGGACAGGCTCGACGACAAAGATGTAGCCTGGATGACAGAGGTCGCAGCTGCAAGGGAGGATGCTCCCGTGCTGGCCGCGACAGGCTTAACGGCTGGTGAAGTGTTGTCTGACTCGCAGACATCATCGTAGGCTACTGCTGCAGCGAAGCTCAAGGTTGCAAACCCGAGGATAGTAGATGCTTTGAACAACATTTTGAAAGAATGGCACGCAAGTATGCGGGAAAAAGAGTGACTGGTGAAAGTAAAGACTGAAAGGATGGTGATGACAGGAACAGCAACAGTATTGAGTCTTTATTTATAAAGATGAAAGCGTTAAGGCTTCCAGAAGATCCATTTTTTACCTCTTGGATTGTGTTCATAGGGAAATGAATCTAGACTTCAGCAAACCAAACCCTTGTTAGTTACCCAAAGTCGGAAATATATTAAACTTAAAATCATCTTCGTCGTAAAGAGGAGCAAACACTAGACTGAGTTTCTTTTACGATGATTTTCACACCAGAACTGGCCTGATCAAGTAACGTGTTGAAAAATTTCCGATACCAAGCCTTTGGATAGCTGAGCTTCGATCCTGAGCTTAAGTTATCCACCCTTGTATCTTGTATGAGTTACTTTTTCATATACGACGCATTCATACCGCTAACCTAGAAATGCTGACAATCAAATAACATGTATGAACTGCCGCTGAGCTCTGGAACAAAGCGGGGCGGAAGTCTCTCGGAAGAAGCATTGGCATTTCTAAGGAGGACCACAAGTTCAATATGACATACGGAAACAATTATATATGCCAGCGGGGAGTTTGTCTGTCTAACTGAGCAAAGACCTAGGAAGTTGATACTTCAATCTTCTTTTGTTTCTACGTGACAAGAATGAGGATAATGAAGTTGTAAGTGGTGAGAGAAGGAGGAACGTTCACATGACGAAGACCTTCTTCGGCAGTTGCTCACCACTCAAAACGAAACGCCAATGACGAGGCGAAGACTCCTTCATTTCAACGACATAGGAAATAACAACAAAAATACGAGCGCAGACTCGGGGAGGTATTCAAAACGAAACAACAAAGTCGATAACCTTAACTTCTTTACGCGTCCCCTTAATTTCGACGACATGGTGGATTCCGCCGAAATGAAGGCGGGGTTAAGGTTAAATCAGCCATAATGCCCAGATCTCCCGGGTATTTTGCCGCTTCCTGGTTTCCTATTCGCAGATTCTTTCCTATCGTGGGTCTTTGCCATCGTCTACCTCGATAAATAATAGTCTACTGATCCTGTATTGCAGAGTCCAGTCCGTAAAACCACTGTCTCCCTCTTCCTTGGCCGAATCTCCCAGAGCGGATATCTAATTACTGAAACAATCCTCCTCCGCGGTCCGCTGCAGCAGCTTGCATATCGGGCACCTCGCTAACGGCGTGATTTCACTTCTGTCTCGCGATCCGCTTTTCCGCTTCCGGTCTTTCGTGCTTGTGCCCTGCATTATGGAGAATCAATACGATGAGGACCAACAGCCCTTCCTTCCCACTCACAGCAAAGACGCCCCGGTCCTGGAGAAGCGCTCGCAAGTAGGGATCTCAGCCCTAGCAAGATATGGCCGAGTGATTCTGGAAGCGATCATGGCATGCATGATCGTCTTCCTCTCAGTCTATTACTTCCGCCATGAGGCGACCTTCAGCCGGTCTTCTCAGGAGAAGAACCTCGCCTCTTCTCCTGTACCATCTTGTAAGTTACCCACTCACACTGTCGTGGGTCTAGGTTACCTTTACTTATGTGAGTAGTTCCGAAAAAGGACTATCTTTTCGAGGGGAATGACCGATACCTTCATGAGGATATGTTCGCAAGTGAGATGGAGACCCTGCATACACTTCACAACTGGATCGAATTAAGTGCTGGTAAGTCCATTGTCTAACTGACCCATCACCACCACCTACTCTTGCTAAGAAACCACTCAAGATGGCAGAGGATACGTTCGGGTCGACAATGCCGAGGCCTTCGATTTAGGTACGCCCTATGAGATGCATATCAATGACACGTACTCCGAGCCCGTGTACATGATGTCTGTATTCCACCAGCTCCACTGTCTCGTAAGTACTTCCTTCCATACTGTTTCCATATCCAGGAAGTGACTTACGTATGTCCGATAGTCATATCTCGTACAGTACTTCCAACAAGGGTATGGTGGTGCCAACTTGACCGAAGAAGTTGCACATCACTCAGCCCATTGTTTTGACAACATCCGACAAGCAATCATGTGTGCCGCAGATACGACTCTGGAGGGGAAGACGGACACTCCAGGATGGGGCGCCAAACATCAATGTACAGATTATGATGTGATGTTGGCCTGGGCAAATGAGCACACTGTGTACAAATGGAGGAAGAACATGCCCGGGGAGGCAGTACTTTAAGAGTTGGGCTGTGTGTACCGAAAGGGACGGGTTCAACGATGCAATCTTGTATATTCCAGCCTATTGCAGCTACTCCAAATTTGTAAATATTCGTAAATATATCCTTCATTGATCGATTCTTTCGTCATAGTTCCTTAAGATACAATCCCATAGATTTCATCGAGGCAGACATAGAGAAGTGATAAATAAGAAGTAAACAGAAATTAGCAAGTGAAAAATGAGTGGTCCAGAAGAGCATTTTATTCGTGGTGTAGGAAGTCGAAGTAAGTTCCAGGTACAGTAACTTAACTTAAGCAAGGAAAGAAATGACGAACCTCAGCGGCCTCCCCCACCCGCTTCCACCTTCCCCATCCATCCCCACCACCACCGCGCACGCCATCCCCCTTCCCCCCACCAACCTCCCTCCTCCATCCACCAACCCTCAACCCCTCAACCACGATTCTCAAAACCACCACTCCAATTGAATCCCCTCAAACCCTCAAACCCATCCCACAAAATGTCCCTCCGCCTCCTCCGCACCCCCTCCCTCCGTCTCCTCCGTCCCTCCCTCTCCCTCTCCCGCACCTTCACCAGCACCCGCCCCTCTTACATCCAAATCGGCGACCCCGTCCCCAATCTCTCCGTCCTCGTCGAGAACTCCCCCGCCAACAAGGTTAATCTGAGCGAGCTGACCAAGGGCAAAGCGTTGATTATTGGGGTGCCGGCTGCGTTTAGTGAGTTTTCCCCGAGAGAGAGTTGGAGAGAGAGAGAGAGGAGTATGGAAGATGGGTATGGTACTGATGAAAAGTTGTTATGCAGGTCCATCATGCTCTGAGTCGCACATCCCGGGCTATATTAACCATCCGAAGTTAAAGGACGCGGGGGATGTTTTTGTTGTTGCGGTTAATGATCCGTTTGTGTATGTTATGTTATATATGCACTCCTGTCCTATCCCATCTTATACAATATCCCGCTCAATCACTGATATTTCTCTAGCACCAAAGCCTGGGGCGCAACTCTCGATCCATCCGGCAAATCTGGCGTACGTCCGCATCTCCCCATCCTCTTCCCCATTCCCCCTCATTCCCTCCCGCATCTCCTCTTCCCCCCCCCTCATTTCCCCTCCGCCCCATCCCTAACATCCCCTCCCCCCCTCTAGATCCGCTTCCTCGGCGACCCCACAGCCAGCTTCACCACCGCAGCCGACCTCTCCTTCGACGGCAGCGCCATCTTCGGGGGTCCCCGCAGCAAGCGCTACGCCATGGTGATCGAGGACGGAAAAGTCAAGGCTCTGCACGTGGAGCCTGATAATACTGGTCTTGATGGTTTGTTCTCCCTTCTTACTCCTGCAAAAGTGTCAAGGGAGGTACTAATAAGTGGTAGTGAGTGCTGCTGAGAAGGTTTTGGGTTAGATGGAGGAGAGCTACGGAAGAAGGGATGGTAGTGGGAACGTGTGTGTATGGAGGAGAAATATTCCTAGCACAGCACATCCAAAAGGCATGTTTTGGCTTGCAACGAATTTGAGCAGATCTCAGTACAAAGAAACACAACCAGATGACATCGCAGAATTCAAGATCCATATCAAAAAAGCACTCAATGATGAGGTACATTAAAAATTTATATTTTTATAACTCTCTACATACTCATGATGCCATATGTGTAACCTTAATGCTCAGCGATGCACAAAAAGAATTAAAAAATTAAAAAGAACAAGACATTTATATCCATCAAACAACGGATACTTTCAAACGCTACCAAGAAAACCCTGCTAAGAGCGAACCAGTTTGCTCAAAATCAACACAGACGCAAGCCGCGGAGTGGTATCTCAAAATACGCCTAATAGCACCCAAGACGAGAAAAAATATATCCCTTCTTTCCCAACCAACCAACAAAACAAACACACTCCACAATATCTTAATGCTTCGCTCAAATCAAATAAAAAATCCTTCCCTGATAGAAAGAACGCCCTTTGATCGCCATAGCTAAGACCAACCAACACCGAAAAACCATGCAATAATATGCCGCTCAACGTGATAAGCGTAAATACAACCCATCCCGTCCAGTCATATGTATCCATCCAAAACGCCCATTTTTCCACCTCTTTTGCTGAAGTCCGTTTCAACACCTTCTTTTGAGATCGGATACCCGTGGCCAATAGGCCGTCGAGGGCCCTAAGCTTTGGATGTACTGTATGCAGTATTTCCATTTGAGTAAGTGCTCCCAAGTTCCACCAATCTATCGCTTGCTTCGCGGTCGAAATCTTCCTCCCGAGCAGCGATAGTAATAGGATCAAACTGGCGAGCGTACGCAAGCATATCAATGCTGCTATTATCGTCGTCGATATCCATGCCGTTTTCGTGTGGTCCACCAGAAGAAACTTGCACATCATTGTCCGACGTGGCGTTTGGCGACATGTCCACAACTTCGTTGCGTAAGTGCAAAATGCCCGATGAGCGAGAGCTGTCGAGATCATCTTCCGTGCTAGACCCTTCCAGAAAGTAACATGGTTCCGGTAATTTCGAGGGCTCTAGATGTACAAGCTCTTCAGAGATGTTCTCCGTTCTAATGAGACCATGGGGCAGGCTCATAGTAGCCATAGGATCGCCAGCTTTCAAGAGAGACATCCTTTCCGCCAATCGATCCACATGTTGTTTTGAGTCGCCATCCTGGAAGATATCCAAGGATGACTTCGGAATAGTATGTAAGAATTTCTTCGGGTTCGCTGGCGTCGAGAAAGGTGAAATTTTCGGTTTGTCACTGTTGCTGACCTTGGTCCACTGTGTGCGGACTTTGTAAACAAAATGGTCAGAAGGATAAGTTCCACCAATTCCTTGAGCATCCAGATCACATAGAGCCGGCGATGCTTCTCGAGCCTCGCTATTCATGCCAGTCGTAAAGTCAAAATCTGTATCGCCGGACAGGAGATCAGGAGTAGCGGGCCTTGACGCAGGAGTCTCAAACAAATCTACTCCCTTGGAGTAGTCTTTGAATGGCCGAAATGGTAGTAAGGACCCGGACGGTGTCCTCTCCCGCAAACCCATCCTTCGAGGTACACAGCCCAGTGCATTTCGAGTATGTACACTATAACCATCCTTATCGACACCGCTTACGTGCGCCGGAACCGCAATGCTTCCAGAATCACCTGAGAGGTCGCTAAAAAATTTAGCGCCGGTATAAAACACCATCGGACCATCATCGCGAGGGCTGCCTCCGCACATTCGATCTCGCTTTAGCCCCATCGCACGGCGTAGCCTACTTTGACTGTACAATAGTTCCGGGGATGAACTATCATCAAATGACGTCTCGTTCGAACTCTCCCTACGAAATAGTGGCTTATAATGAAATGGTCCTGGCGCACTTCGCGATGCTGAAGATCGTTCAAATCCGTTAACAGGAGCGAATTTGCCGCCGTTCGTCTTGCGTCTCTTTCGTGCAGCATCATCACTGATGTCGCTGGTATCTGGCGAGCGCTGATGAACGCTGCTGGTGCCGCTGTCGCTACTGAGGTGTGTTCCGGTGGTGCCGCCCCTCCATCGGAGTTTATTGAGATCAGGTGAAATTTGGAGCTTCTTACTGAATTCCGTAACAGCCGATCGGATAAAATCCGGTGTTACGTTGATGATATGTAGTTGCGCCATGTTTATGAGGAGGTTCAGATATATCCAGCCATCGGCATCAGCAGTAGCATCAGCTGACTCTTCCCTTAAGAGTTGAGGTGCTGAGATACCCAAATGACGAATGTAGTCGGCGTTGTCAGCAGCGACTTGGGCACGATCGGGATCCAGGTCCAAGGGTCTTGTTGGTCTTTGCTCAGGCGAAGGAGAGCCAACCAGACTATCGGGGGAAGAGTTCAAAGGGTCGCGTACCCCTGCTCCAACATGCGAGTTGTTGCGCATAAGTTCTGGCCGTTGTCTGTCGAGTTCCATATCATACGATCCGATATGGGCCTCCCGAACACCTTCCGGTTGCCGCTTTCGATCTTCGGAAGTATGACCCAATTTTGAAGCAGAATTTGATACCTCCTGTTGTTGCAGAGTTTGACTATTCTCACCAACCATCAACCCAGTCTTACCCGTAAAGAGTTGCTCCAGACGTTGGACGACCAACTTCTTTTTCTGAGTGTTTGTCATATGCCTCGAGTTACCGACCCGGAGACCTTCAGGAATGTCGCGGAGGAAATCTTGCATCTTTTCGTCTTTCGCGTCCTGCATTTGACCACTCTGGCCACTTTGACCACTTTCCGCACCTGTAGCGCCACTTGATGGTCCGGATGTTGTCATCGATGCATAGGCAGAATCTGTGGGTCGGGAATTGGACGTTGAGGAGACGGAATCATTTTTGGATCCCTTCCGCGGTAAGGGATTGGGTTTCTGACGGCTGTTGGATGCACTCGGGCTGCTGAGATCTTCTGAACTATCAATAGTAGCACTGAATGACCGCAGAATTTCTTCCAGCTCTCTTCGTTTGCGCGAGGACAGGCCGTGAACTTTGATCTCGAAGAGCCTCTCTTTATTCAAGTGCGCCGCCGACGGACTCTCGTACTTCCTCAACCTTTCTTTCAACCGTCTATTTTCAATCGTCAAGTCATCGATAACGCCTCGAAAATCGTCGGAGCTATCGTTAGCAGAGGGAGCTTTATAGAAAGGATGGTAACTGTGGGTCTGGCTCCGATGAATCCGTTGGTCGTCGGAATCTGACGTATCGTTCGAACTTTGTTGAAGGAAATACGGTGGTTCATCTGAATCATAGACTAGTCAATATAAGAAGACAGACTAGGTATACTCTCTTCTGAGAGATACTTACTGTCCTTCAACATGTCATTTCCGGTGGCAGACGGACGCTTGTTCGACTGATCGAACCATTTCTCGACATTCATACCCCCAGAGGAACCTCCCGAGTTATTGCTCTCTTCCGTTATCCGCTTTTCGAGAGGCTGAAAAGGACTAGCATTTTCCGTGGCTTCGGTGTCGACAGCTGTTAAGGAGCTTTGAGTTGGATGGTTTACGGCGGGAGTATTGTGTTTCAGGGAGACGGATAAATGCGCAGGAGGTCTTCGTGGGTGAGCAGCCACAGCACGTTCTGCAGTGGGCTCAAAATCCATAGTGGCTGAAGTGGTACGCGACAAATATGTTGGTTAAGAATAATAGTGTAGAGCACCCATGGTCATGTCAGAGGTAATCGATGGAGAATATTCCCGCTTCGCCAAAATCTGGATGTTTGTTTGATAGAATGTGAGGATAGACAGCGACGAGCGGATTTTTGGGAATGTGGTACGGGCAGATTGAGGGGTCGGTTTGGATGATAGATGCTACTGCAGGGTCAATGGGTATGCTATGCGGGACCACTTGCAGCGAATTGTGGCAAAGGGGAGGTGATGCAGTGCTGAGAGATGAGGTCGCTGGTGGGCGCAAAGGTACAGATAATCGTCGACGTCGTCGTCGTCGTCGGCGGCGATGAAATGAAGGCCGAGGATGGTAAGCAGAGAATAAACAGCCGTGATCGCAGGAGAAATAATTGAAAAGGTCAGATAGAATTGTAGAATAATTATTTAGAGCTGGGGGTGGGGCCATTCCAGGCCATATCAATTGACACTGGCACATTTGGGCCATTTTCCTTGGGATTTTTGGTGCGGGCGCAAAACTGATGCTTTAGATAGCTGCGATCCTCTCGACATTTCTTGATGTCCTGGAGATCTGAAATTCTACGGACGATCTAGCCTCCGCCATCGCTGACATTTTATTGGTCTAAAAGCCCCACATTTTGAGCCAATCACAACATGGAGGAATGGGGCTCCCCAAGGCTGGTATTTCCAATACATGTATTTGGAAAAAGGCAGAGAGGGTCCGGCCCCAAAAAAGTCCAGACCAGAGTTTGAAATGGGACGAGGGCGGCAAGTTAAGTTACTACTTTGTAGATCTACGAGCTCAGATCTTGGGGTGCAGTGTAGTGCAGTACCAGTACCAAGGACCAAGTACCGATGTAGATGGTAGATGATGAGCGTTGCGGGTGTTGAATTGACTCTCATTGCTCACAAGACGCCTACCAGTATCATGCAGCTGGGCAGCCACACGTCCATTATTCCGCCATTTCTTCCTTGCTTCGTAAGTTACGGTTATGTCATATCATACGAGTCGAAAGACCAAAAATTCAGGGTCCTGCTGGAATCGGCGCACGAGCCATGCGTTAGGCCGGATTCGGTTCAAGGGTCTGTAAGGCGGCGCAAAAAGGAGCTCGAGAGGGGCCGGAGCATTTCCACGCAGTTTGTAGCTTAGGCGGAATATACCCACCGGAATCGAAGGAATCGAAGGAATCAACTCTCGAAAAGTGTGAAGTATATATACCTCGATATCTCAATCATCCATGGCCATCGTGATGGCGAATCAAAGTCTTCTGTGGCTCGCTCATGCACGACACACGCCAACTAGCGACGGCGGGTGGCAAACGCTCCTTAATATTGCAGCGTGGCAGCAAAACCACTGTGCTAACTGTTTCCGTAAGTTCACCGGCCCGGCGGTACTCCAGAATTCATAACTGCTGTATGCTTGCCACCCACCCAAAAGGGACAGCTCCCGAGCTCGAGGGCATGCTAGGCCAGTACCCAACCACGCCAACCAAGCTTGCAAGCGGTCAATAGTTAGAAGAGGGGAGTGAGGGGATGTACACCTGACCCTATAAACGTCGCACACGCCTCTGCAGTTTAATATCTGTCACGCACTAGGTCAACAACCTCTAATTCGGTCGAGTGGACGACCTGGGAACAGTGGGAAGTCTCTCCGGCGTAGAAATAACAGGCTGACAACAATTCATTTGACAACAATCATCAGCAACAATCCATTATCCCAAATCAGCTTGTTCTTTCTCCTCCGCAGAGGAAATGCAGCAGACAACTACTCGCCTCTCGACGAGGGCCAAAATATCGACGATCCAATCATCAAGCTCGCTTGAATTTCATTAGGTCATTCTACCAGAAGTACCCACTGCACTGCTTGGTCAGATAAGTACTCCGTTTGGGTAGCACTCAAAGTGACTCCTACTTCCATTGTCATCGACGATGAGAAACGTCAATCGACGAGGGTCATGATCCCGACTGCCTGTGCTTACACTGTTTAGATGCTGCACCTTCTTAGTTCTGTGGGATGACACGAGAGATTGAGTTCACCCATGGCCTTTTCATTCGAGCTTATTGCTCGGATGTCTCTATCAAGCGTGTCAGGGTCTACTTCGACACGATCTAGAGTGAACGGTAACACGCTTGGGAATGGTTAAGTCTTAAACCTTGGGACCATTCTTTCTAGAGTATTCTACGCACCGGGCCTCCTACGACGGCTCTCCCGAGGAAAGGAAACAAGCTGATTTGGGACAATACATTATAGCTGACTACCGTCGTTAAACGCATGTCCTAAATCACCTAAAACATTATAATGTTTTATTGTCCAGTTCTGGTTTGGACATTTTTGCCGGCGTGTTCTTTCTACACTGGAGAGGACGGCAATTCCATAAAATACCTCCGCTCTCTTCGATACACTTCCAGACCTACTCTAAGCTCTTCCCCATCTTCACAATCTCCAGCACCAACCCATCATCTAACTGCGCATCAGATCTCCCCAGCGCCTCATAACCCATCTTCTCATAAAACATCACCCCACTCAACGTGCTCCCAATCTCCGCCCTCCTAAACCCCTTCTCCCTCGCCGCACTCTCACAAGCTTTGATAATCATCCCCGCAATGCCCTTCCTAGTCCAATCCGGATGGACGAAAAACGCTCGAATCCTCGCGCCATCGACTTCCGGATCCAACAGCTTCGAATCCCGGCTCGCAAATTGATCTCCTCCGTAGAGCGTAGCTCGGAAGGAGATCCCTCCGCTGGCTACAATTTCTTCTCCGCCGCTTGTCACGACGAAATAATTCCCGTCCTGGATCAGCTGTGTGTCCACGCCGTAGACGGATTTCAGCGCGCCGGTGATTTGCGCGGGTGTGTAGTGCGAGGCTTGGAGACCGCGGACGGAGGCCTCGATGAGGGGGTGGAGGGAGGGGATGTCGTCTATTGTTGCTTTGCGCAGCTTGAGCTCCATGTTGCCGCCTAATGATTCAATCTTCCGGATGGGATGAGTTACATGTAATTGTGCTCTGCTTTCAAGTCTGGATCTCACTCCTACTGAATCAATCTCACTTTCGGTGAAGAAAGAATACGATCGATTAAATAGCTACAGCCCGACCTTCTCATCGGCACAAAAACCGGAGCGGAAAAACTACGGCTGTTATTCACCACTGATAACGGCGATGTATCTGTATCAAATATGGAAACATCAGTGAATAATCATACAGGACGGTTACAGTTGATCTAGGCAGCAGTTAAAGCTCACAGATTCTTGCGGCTAATTGGCTAATCAGATTGAGTGCGGAGAGTTGTCCATGCGGCCATGCAGAAAGATATCAAGATTGAGGTGGGGACCAATCATATTTGGGAATATTCTCTCTCCTTCGCCTGGACTGCATGCGGGTTATAACTATGCAAATGGAGCTGGTATTCGTTAAGGACCTTGAGGTCAAGAGTGAATATAGTTTTATTCCTGTGTTGCCAGAAAAAACAGGCCGATTTGCGACAATATATTACAGCTAGTTACTATTATCCGACAAATATCTCAAACACTCTAAGATTCTATAATGTTTTCATTATCCGGATGTTTTTTGGACAATACTATCGGCTTGTTGTTTTTGATTTACGGAGGCTGATCGTCGTCGGTTGGAAATTCCAGACGCTTTGTTTGCCAAAGATTGGCTTTTTGTTCTCACTGGACCCCAATGGAATCCACTGGGTACTTCTTGTACTTGATCTAAGATCGGGGGCTACCACTCTATATGATATAGCATCAACCAATCCAAGCAATCGTACTCGCGTATATTCGTTCCTTTCCTCATTTTGTGCACGTTGGCAAATTCCTTTTGATCCGAAAATCAAGTCTATCCACGTTGGAAAATGCGACGGTTGGAGCTATAGCCTTGAGCTTCTTTGGGCAGCTTCATTTTTTCTCCTCGTACCTAATCATCCGCCTACCCTAGAAGAATGTGCAACTTTCCATCCAACTCGTTTCAGAGGAAATATGAAGGGTCAGTTACTTGCTTGGTTAAGGAACGCCAGACACATACTTGGCTTTGATATTACTACGCGCCGACCTGCTGCAAAGAAATCTGCTGCAAAGAAATCTGCTGCAAAGAAATCTGCTGCAAAGAAATCTGGCGCAAAACCACCTGGTGATAGATACATCTGGCACAGACAGACTGGGTGCCAAATCGCTTTTGGAAGATCCCAACCCTACCAAGATCTTGCGGCCGAGGAGATCCACGTATCGATGTATGGGCCCATCATATTGATCCGGATCCGTTGTCTGAATTTGTACCAGCCGCTTGCCGAAAGATACTATGGACAAATGGTACAGAGAGAACCCGTTACAGGCGTGACAAGCGAGACTTGCTTATAATCCTTTGGAGAGACGCCAAATGATTTCCAAGTTTGCCATTCCATTCGCCAGTCTGAATTAACAAATGTGCTATTTCAAACTTTCTTAATGAGCACAAGGGACCCTAAGACGGATCTCGTAGACCTCAACGATCTGTGCAACCGATGTTTCACACAGCCAGAATGGGATCTCTTGAGGTCGGGTTTAGATATATCTCCGGCAACATATCCGGAGCGAAGAACAGCACCAAGTGCAGAACTCGGCTCGGCTCTACTGGGTACTGGAAAGATGAGTCCCATATGAGTGGGAAGTATATAATCTTACAATCACAAGATGGCAATACGAACCTAGCCATCTCTGCAACCAGGGCAAACTCTCATGTGAGAATCCACGGCACGGCATCTGACAATAGAAAATCCTGCTGCCAACCAATCTCGCTACTATTGTTTTTTTGAAAATGCAAATTTTTTCAACAACGCTTCGGGGAGATGTTCGAAATATAAGGTTGCTTGAAGAAAGAATACGTCTGATTAAATAGCTACAGGCTGACCTGCTCATCAGCACGAAAACCAGAGCGGAAAAACTACGGCGGTGATAACAGCAATATATCTCTATCTAACCTTTTCCTAAAAGTTGATCTAGGCAGCAGTTAAACACTACAGATTCTTACGCCTAATTAGCTAATTAGCTTAAACACCGAGAGTTATCTATATAGAAAAACACAGATAGAGACTAATCAAATTTGGGAATACTCTTCTTCACCTAGACTATATAAATTTGTAAATAGAGCTAGTTTCTATTGAGATCAAGAGTAGATATAGTTTTTATTCCTCTATTACCTCTTCGAGGGAGAAAAAACAGGTCGGTTTGGGATAATATATTGCAGCTAGATAAATATTCCAAACACTCTGAGACAATAGAATGTTTTCATTATCCAGATAGTAGTTACAGATGACCCGATATTGAATACAAAGTATCACTTTACAGCCGCTCGCCCCCGGACTCCCTAACCAGCAAACCGACCCCAGTCCGGTATCCGCGCTACCTCCCGCGAGCCGCAACCGTAACCATAAAGTTCTGCGGCTTCACAAACGTGATATTTTCCGTCTCCCACATCTGATCAGCGCGTTCCTGGAGGTGGAAATCCCAGTCCCGCACAATGCGCGGAACCAGCTTCGATATCTCGAGCATGGAGACGTACCGGCCTATGCAAGTCCGAGTGCCGAGTCCGAACTAGGGGTTGTGTTAGTCATGGATTGGATACGGATGTTATGTATGCTTACAGGGATCGAGTGACGGTTCATGAGCGTGAGTTTCTCGGTGTCGGTGGTGAGCCATCTCTCGGGCCGGAACTCGTCTGGGTCTTCGAAGATGAGTTCGTTGCGGTTCTCGACCCAGCAGTGGACAGAAACGGAATCCTGCGTGCGTGGGTTAGCTCGGAAATAATAGTACAAGCACAGGGATTCTTACACCTACAGGGAAAAATCGACCTGTAATAGTAATACCACCCTAAGGTACTACCCGCTCGAGAGGTAATCCAAAGGTAGGATGGATTTGAAGTGTTTCTTTAATTATAGTCTGTAGATATGGTATAGCCTAGGCCTCTTGGAATATAAACTTCTTGCTCGGAGAAGGCTGGATGGCATCTACTTCTTCTCGTAGCTTTCGGTAGTAGTCGGATCGCTTTAGTAAGTAGTAGAAGATAGTAGTGAGGCTAATACCCGTTATATCGGAGCCTGTAATTACGTTTGCACTACAGTTACTGAAGATATGTACATGTGTAAAGTTTGTCGGGTCCGACTTATACTTTTAGAGGTACTTTTCCAGAAATGTCTCCAACTTACCATCGTCTTCTTTCTCGACTTCCTGGATGGCCGTCTTGGAGCTGGCTCGAAATTGGTCGATGTGTTGTTGGGTAAAAGCAACAACGTACGCAGCTCCGGAATTTTTTCCAGATAACCAATCTCGAAGACGGCTTGTAGGCACATGGAAGGACGGATATATGCTAATATGGATGCCATCTCGCAGCGAAGTTTCGAGGGCAGAAATAATCCCTTTCACATCTTCCCCCGGTCGAGAAAGCCGAACCTACTCCTGTAGGTAATGAGACCGATAATATCGAAGGTATAACACTAGAGCTAGTAGGCGAGGTCGATAGGCAGACCACTAATGGCAATCTCCTCGAGGCGCTGTTTGAAGAGATATACGTATTTGTCCACATACAGCTCGTACGAGACGAGAGAGGTCAACGAATACATGCTCTGGTAGTATCTACATAGCTGCGAGTATATTTTGGGACCATCAATAGAAAATATACTCCAGTTTTCCTGGCCTGGTCGGGCGAATGGTCTGTAGAATGAGCTCTTGATGAACGAGTGATTATAACCGTAGATGATCTTGGGCGCTTCTAGGTCCTTGAAGTTATACCTATTAGGACCATATCGTATAATAGCACCTGGGCTCTCTAGTCAGCGATACTACATAAAGCTATATCAAGATATTGCTGCATGAGGCGCTTGGGTTTGTTACCATATTTTCTATGAAGTGCCACAAAGTCTTGTTCGAGATGACCTCGATACACTCGCTACAGAAACCAGGCGTCCGTATAGCGCGCCAAAAAAGGCCCGGGAATGGATCTTAACGGGGAGAGAATAGGTCGTACGAGGTAGAAGACGAAGAGAAGCCCTGCTAGGACGCACGCCGCGCTCTGAAGCACTGGGAGCTTCGAAGCGATAGAGGTGGATAAGCCCGAGGGTTCCATTGCTGCTTGGCGGTCACTTGAATCTAAGGACTCGAACGTAGGAGGAGAATGAATGTGACAATTCGAAAGGCGGGCATACTACTCTGTGAAATATATAATTAACCATAGCATTAACCATAATGCACATCTTGTGGCTTCGGACAATTGCTAAAATGCCGAAAGACTATTCTGACTGGGGTCGGGGACTTAGAGGACGGCCGAAACAGCTGCTTTACAATAGGTTAACGTTTAAGCAGATAGATCATGACGCTGTGATTATGGGATACGACACACAATGTGTATCCTGTGGGCCCTGGCTACTACCTCGGGGAGATCATACAGAATGGACGTTTTTTCTCGGCAAAAGCTTGAAACGACGGACACCACGTGCAGGCGCGAATCTGAGTACTTTTCAACTCCAGATCTTTTGAAGGCCTTGTAGAGGCATTGTGGCAGCGGGATTCTCGAATTTCCTAAACCGCGATATGGCAGACCATGATCGAGGCCGGGCGGGGAACCTAACGTTAAGGATGGTATATTTGCGTTAGGGACGGCTTTGTACGAAATCAGCACCCGGCAAACGCTTTACAAGGGGAAACTGGGGAAAGAAATCGTTACGTTGCTTTGCAGCCACATACACCCGGATCTACAACAGCTCTCACTACTCGGGTTGGGCGAGATCATTACATGCTGCCGGTTGGAACGCTTTGCAGTTGTAGAGCGTAACCTACCCAAGGTCTTGCCAGATTTTGCATGCTCATCTCTTCGCCCGGAGCTACGACGTCGGTGCCTCTCAACGAAGTTGCTATTAACGACGTCTCTCTCCTCAATATTAGCGCTCTATATCTCTCTGTCCACTTGGGAAAGAGACAGGTTACGTTGATACCTGAATGACAAGAGCCAAGGCAGTTCCCTACGAGGACAATGAAGAAAGGAAGGGAGGAGTAGCTTATAACGGAGACATCGTCAAAGTCACTCGGCGGATGAAGAGGTCGAGAAGCAGAATAGCGGCTCCAAAATCCAGGAAGACCAGCGAAAGCGACGATACTTGTCAGTACGTCACCAAATGCCTACATAGCATACTATTGCATCGCAGAAGACCGTCAACTACGTCGCGATCACTCGTAGTTCGGCATCTCGCTGGCTGAAAATCTAGAGCAGCGCTTAATACCGGGGGGTAATTGCAATTGCTGCTAACAGTGTACTCGGGCGCGGATTGATAATACCAAACAGTCCAAGACGCTTGGTGGACCACATTCCCTCTGCAACCATTTTTCCTTGCCTTCTCCACCTGGGTCCTACAAACTGAGGCCCCCAAGGTCTGACTTCTACCAGCTTTCGAGAAACTGCTATGGCTTTCTTCATCCGATCATCAAGTAAGGTGCGTCTCTCCAACAGATGGGGCTCAAAGTGACACTTATCAGCCCGCCGGCCGAGTCAACCATCAGGTGGCTCATTAATCGCTCTCACAACGCTTGCGTTTAAGAACATTGTCTGGGTGAGTTTAAGCGGTGCTGGCACTGAATTCAGTAGTCACGCCGTGTTTTAGTGGTCACCAAACACGGACTCGGGAAGCAAACAGCACCATCTGGAGGTGGGCGGTTGTACAAATCGCTGGCCCTACCTCGATGGCTTGCCAGGCCTGCTCACCCTTCAGTCCTCAGGTCGCTGAGCCTTTTCTAGCCTTTTCCTGTGAAGACGAAAAGTGCACTTTGCTCCATCTTTCCGATAACTCAGAGATCGATTCTGATTCGACGAAACGTGGTGCAGGTTCCTAGATTGGTTGGTCGGGTGAAGATGAAGATGGATCCTTCTGCTCCCACACTTTCTCAGACCCAGGCTGCTCCCTCGCTATCTAGGTCAGCTTCCGTTCTCAAGAAATGATAGCGCGTAGCCATCTTTCATTTTTTGCCGGTAGAACGTCGTAGAATGTTACACTTGGGCGGCAGAATCGGGCCTTGCGCTCACCCTCTTCTTTTCGTTGCGACATGGGTATGATAGTATGACAGCCTTCAGTCCGAAGTTTGTCTGGTAGTGTTGGATAAGTATGGAGCTTCGTCAGATTTATAGATTTTTTTATATTCGTCTGTTCGTACTTGTACAAAGCACAAATGCGAAACTTCCAAGGTATGGCGCCTGCATCTGCACACCCAGAAAGAACCTGGAATGCGGAGTATAACTCCGGGTAGTGGTCCAATCAACGGCCCGTATCCGATATAATTAATGGAGCTCTTTGAGCGTTTTGGGCCGGCAATGAGGTAATTAAATAATATTTCATCACAATGAATCGTGAATCGTGCCATGGTATTGTTGGTGGGGTTTGGAAAATCCACGATAAAGTCAACACCACCGCGTTCGCAACCACTTCCTTTCTGCAAGATTGCACTTCTTCAGAGTTTACTTACTCCCTTCACCTCATTCACACACATTCGACAATACATGTAATTGCTATTGAGGTTTGGCTCACTTCGTACCCAAACTTTTTGTTCTTAAAGCTACAAAGACGAAGTTGCTCGGCCCTTCAAATCCCAAGCCTCTGCCCCTCCCTCGATAACGGCCATATTACCTCACTGCTTTTAACCTTGATCGGATAAATCCGCTAGTGCTTCTCAAAAGCTTCCTTCACTATTTACACTTGATATTCTGTTTTGACAGCTTCTTGACAGCTTCTAGAGGAAACCGTCGAGACTTCAAACATATTTAGAGCACTCCTAGCTCTGCCATTATCGACACCCAGAATTCGGTTCGAAGTCGACAATCCTAGACAACATGCCGGCGCTAGTTGACGATTCCCAAAAGGCTAACGGAAGACTCCTTCTTGTCTCCAACAGACTTCCCATTACCATCAAACGTTCGGAAGATGGACAATATAGTTTCTCTCAATCCTCTGGTGGGCTGGTGACAGGTCTCAGTGGTTTGGCAAAGAGCACAACCTTCCAGTGGTATGGCTGGCCCGGTTTGGAGGTTCCAGAGGCTGAAGCTGGTCCTTTGGTGAAGAGGTTGAGGGACGAGTACTCTGCTGTGCCAGTCTTCGTCGATGATGAGTTGGCAGACAAGCACTACAATGGCTTCTCCAGTATGCGACCCCGCCCGCACTTCTTTGCACACTCAGAGGGAGATACTAACGAAAATTGACAGACTCTATCCTATGGCCTCTTTTCCACTACCACCCCGGAGAGATTACCTTCGACGAGTCACACTGGGCTGCATACAAGGAGGTTAACAGACTTTTCGCCAGGACTATGGCGAAGGATGTTCAGGATGGAGATTTGGTCTGGGTTCACGACTACCATCTCATGCTCCTTCCAGAAATGTTGCGCGAAGAAATCGGCTCCACCAAGAAGAATGTCAAGATTGGCTTCTTCCTCCACACACCCTTCCCTTCCAGTGAGATCTACAGAATTCTTCCAGTTAGAGAAGATTTACTTTTGAGCGTTCTACACTGCGATTTGATCGGTTTCCACACATACGACTATGCTAGACATTTCCTGAGCAGTTGTTCCAGAATTCTGTTAGTACTCCTTTACTCCCTGATGATACAAGCTTGGCTAACCTATGGCAGGGAAACACAAACAACGCCGAACGGTGTGGAATTCCGGGGTAAATATATTACTGTTGCTGCATTCCCTATCGGCATCGACCCCGAAAAGTTTGTCGACGCTCTTGGAAAGCCTTCTGTGCAAGATCGAATCGCCCAACTCGAGCGCAAATTCGAGGGTGTCAAACTCATCGTCGGGGTAGACAGATTAGATTATATCAAGGGTGTCCCACAAAAACTTCATGCCCTTGAAGTATTCCTCACAGAGCACCCCGAATGGATCGGCAAAGTGGTTCTAGTTCAAGTTGCTGTCCCATCTCGTCAAGATGTTGAAGAATACCAAAATCTCCGTGCCGTCGTCAACGAACTCGTCGGTCGTATCAACGGTCGTTTCGGCACCATCGAATTCATGCCCATCCACTTCCTCCATCAATCCGTCTCCTTCGAAGAACTCACCGCCCTCTACGCCGTCTCGGACGCCTGTCTCGTCTCCTCCACCCGCGACGGCATGAACCTCGTCTCCTACGAATACATCGCCACGCAACGCAAACGCCACGGCGTCATGATCCTGTCCGAATTCACCGGCGCAGCACAATCCCTCAACGGCGCGCTCGTCGTCAATCCGTGGAACACGGAAGAACTCGCAGACGCCATCCACGACGCCGTCACCATGTCGCCGGAGCAAAGAGAAATCAATTTCAAGAAGTTGGAGAAATACGTCTTCAAGTATACGAGTGCTTGGTGGGGTGAGAGCTTCGTCGCAGAGTTGATGCGGATTAGTGAGTTGGCGGATAAGAAGATGCAGAGGTCGAAAGGGGGTGAGGTCCAGGAGTTGGAGGATGGCGTTAAGCAGTTCAATATGAGTGGGCAGAATAGGGAAGAGGGGAGATTGGAGCCAGGTGAGTTTAATGATTAGATTTCGTTAGGCGCTGGTGCGAATCCAGAATTGTTATTCTGAATGGGTCGGTGATAGGATGGATAGGGTGGATGGGATGGAATGGATGGATGGAACTATATAAATTGAGGTACAAGGCGTCTTAGTATTGCATGCATGCATGGTGTAGAAAGATGGTTTAAATGAATGATTGAACGCAGCGACCTATGTATGTATGATTGGCACGCTTTCAGTGTTGGTGGTGGAGTTGTTGGGGGCAAAGCGAAGATGTAGATAAAAGGATAACTAGCGGGTTGAGAAAAGGTTTCAATCATATCAGATGATGTGATATTAGATATCCAGATTCAGTGCAAGAATAGTGAGAGCACATTTACCTTACATGTACGACTGACTGACTGTAGGTGGTGGTGCCCTGTAATTCTCTACCTACTTTAGACGGAACTAACTATTGGGATTGCATCTTCACATCCAAACGATTAGAAAGTCCAACTACGAACTCACGATACTCTGACTGCTGCTGCTGCTGCTGCTGATTCCGCTTCTTGCCTTCATACTTATAGTAGCTAAATACATGAATGAGCCCCCCTTCCCTCCCTTCCTTTCTCCAACCATCCATCCGCACATCCCGACTCCTCTAAAACATCCCCAACAAATCCTCATTCGTCTTCTTCCCCGCTCCACTGCCACCCTCCTGCAACTGCGTCTGCGGCGGCGGCGGTTCCATCGTGCCCCCCAACTCCAACCCCGCAAACCCATTCATCAAATCACCCGGCCCGCTCCCCGCACCCAACCCCATGCCCATCCCCGCCGGCGCATCACCCGCATCAAACAAACCCATCATATCCGCCATCCCACCCGCACTACCTCCCGCGCCCACAGCCGGACTATCGACTCTGAGCGGGGTACCCGCTAGTCCTTCCAAGCCGCTGGCACCCGCCCCTGGAGGCGCTTCTGCGCTCGCGGGCGCCGCGCCGTCGAAATCGATGTCCAGCAGGTTCTCCGCGTGGCTTTGCGTGGGGGCGGCGCCGTTCTGTTGGACTACGGCTGCGATGGGGTTTTCGACGGCGTTTTCGCGCTGTTCTTGGATCGCGGCGTGCTGGATGGCGTCGGCGCCGAAACGGCCTTGGCCGACGAATGTCTCGGGGGGTTTGTGGTAGACGGAGGCGAGGGTGGAGAGCTCGGTTAGGAGTTGTTCGAGGAGGGGTGGGGGGAGGGAGGTCATGGTTGTGGTGATGGGAGGTTTGTCGGAGAGGATGATGTTCTAGGGGTGGGGTGTTAGTGAGGGGTAAGTAGATAGAGATTGACAGGAGGGATGCGTACCTTTGCTACTGCGAGATCGCCTGATAGTAAGCGCCAGTACACGTAGGCTCTGTCTCTGATGTCTGGGTTGTCGTTCTCGGCTGTGGACACTTGTAAGACTTTTTGGACAAGACCCTGGTTGTTATCGGGCTTCTTCAGGAACAATTTGACGACAGCTGTCAGGATTTGTAGCTGAGTTTGTGTAAACTCTTCCATGAAACCTTCCACAAATCCTGCAAGAATGTCATCGGCGTTGCTGATTTTCTCGGCGTACTCTCCAACGATCCAAATCAATGCACCACGCGCGTTTGGCTCATCCAACTCATCGATATACTTGCACAAAGTAGGGATAATACCTTCGTAACCCGGATACTTTCTGAAGATGTCCTTGATGACCACGATAGCTTCTTGAACCACATAGTTGACCTTTGTAGCGATCAAGTCAAGTAATGTGTTGACACACTTCTCGCTAGCACTTTCAATCTTGATCGCAGCTTGTCCGATAGCTTTGACAGCCCTTCGAACAAAGTCCATGTCGACTTCGAGGGCATATTCTTTGAGCTCGGATAACAGTTGATCGACATTCTTGTCATTTGCTATTCGTACCATGATTTCCAATTTCTGAAGTTTGACATATGGAGGATCGTTGTATTTGCAGAAGAACACTCGCAGTTCTTTGCTGAGAATGTCTGGTTTGGCTTGAAGAAGGAGGTCGATGTTTCGTAAGGCAACGTATTGGACTTCTGGGGCTGATGCGACGAGGGTAACTGCAGACTTAGTTAGCATGGTCTCCCCAAGGCAGGAAAATTCCAGTTCGCCTACCTAATGGAGGAGCCATCTTCTTGAGATATTGCTTGGACAGATCCGAATTGATATTCTTCATGTGCAAGAAGACCACCTTCACAGCAGCCAGAACGACACTCGGATTGACGTGCTGGAACTGAGGTGACACTCGCTCGCAAATGTGCTCCGACTCCTTAGTATCTGTAGCTCTATAGTCGGCCAAAGTCGTCAAAATGGTAACCCTTCCCCATTCAGTACATTCATTCAACGCCATCAGCATCTTCTTGAGCGTCGCAGATGTGACACGTAAAGCCTTCGTCTCCGGAGCAGCCTCGTTAATCTCCACAAGTGCAGTCACCGAATTGGCGACCACCATGGGATTAGGATCTCCGATCATCTCTTGCAGTGTTTCCAAGAAGCCATTCTCCAGACACATCTGCGGGTTAAGGTCGAATAGCTTCGCAACACAGATTGCGGCCGTCTTTCGTACATAGGGTGATTCGTCTCGTAACGTTTTCCGCAGCGGCTCTTCCATATAATCTATCATTTTATCCACCCGAATACATCCCATTGTCCGTATTGCGAGCGCCCGCACGAGTGGATTAGGATCCTCCGTATCTTGCACGAACGTATTGACCGCCAGAATACACAGATCTGGATGCGATTTTGCATAATTCCTAGAGTTCTTGTCAGTATGCCACACACGCAGGTTTTCGAGCTGCCAGAAGACACGTACATTAGATATAGATAGACCAGCTTCTTCTGATCCAGATCCGAGGTAGCAATGTTCTTCAGAACATCGGGGAATAGCGCAGACACATCCTTGCCCAATGTCATCGACATAATGGTCTTCTGGATTGCCTCCTTGCGCTCGTAGGCATATTGAGATATCAAACCGGCTCTCAACTCATATGTTTCTCCCTTCTTGGGTGGCGCAAAGGCCCCTTTGATCCTATTTACCGCCATCGCTCACACAGACGGCGAATATGAGGTGTGCCCCTCATACGCCTATGGCTTAGTTGTCGTTTTGATCGCAATGCCACAAGTCGTGGTGTGGACTGGTTATCGTGAGGTCCGCGAACTGCTTGGTATGATCTCTGAGACAAGTCTGGTGGACTTTGGCGTCTGAATGAAGTTGGATTGTGGTCTCTGATGGCTGCTCAAAGAATTGTTGACCGTTGATAGGCGGGCGTATGTAGCTTCAGCCTGGTGCGCTTGAGGAAACCTCGCTAGAATTATCAGAACAGGGGACAACCAATCCAATGCAACTCCCCTGCTGCATCAAGTCAGATGAAACGAATTTATCCTAGG
Organism: Rutstroemia sp. NJR-2017a BBW; assembly: GCA_002946425.1. Taxonomy (NCBI): domain Eukaryota; kingdom Fungi; phylum Ascomycota; class Leotiomycetes; order Helotiales; family Rutstroemiaceae; genus Rutstroemia; species Rutstroemia sp. NJR-2017a BBW. The sequence goes on from NJPT01000052.1 coordinate 538,763, forward strand.
AGTTCTTGAACAACTGCATTTAATATGGTATTGTTCTCATTATCAAGTTTTGTTTGGTTCTATTACTGATGGCTTTCTCCAAGGCGAATTTACCAAATCTTCGTCGTCTCTTTGTTGAAGCACGAACGGATGCCGAAGAAAGCACGTACTCAAGGAATGCTGTGAGTTACCGCGTCGCACCTCGGGGGATACCTCACTCATGCTTTACAGTTCTATAATGTGGTTCTGTTCATGTCTTCTGTTGCAGTCTTCAGTGTCATTGCACAGCGCGTGAGCAAGATCCAGACATGATTCGAGTATCAGGACGTCATGGATAACAAGACGTTATGCGCACCAAGACGAAGTGGGAGACTGAGCCCAAGAGAAGCTGAGGGAAAGTTCAGACCACTGTTGCCACAGGCTGTCGCCAATCTTACCGTGAGGGATCATCACACAGTTACGGAAGAGGGCGAGCTTCAAACCATCATTGTCATCGGATGACGGAGAGCTATCTGAAGGTACATGCCTGGATGTGTAAAGGCAGAGTAAAGTACTACCGCTCAGTGCTGACATGTTCATGTTCCACTAAGCAACCAGCTGCAGAACTACCTTAATCAAGGTATTCTATATATACTTCCCATCAAATGTACATATCCTTCACCAACTCACACTCGGTGCCCCCATCCTCCGCCCCTTATATATGTTTACACGGCGTTAAGGACACCGTCCTTAAAAGAGCCCTCCCAATAACCCCCTCAATCTGTAATATCTCGCTTTGTTGAATCATCCAATCTCATGCCCATTCAAGCAGTCGTCCCGCTCACAGTCTCCCCCGTAGTATCCTTCCCAGGCGCAACCGGCTCTTTACCCTCCTCCTTCTGCTTCTCCCACTGTTCCGGTGTATAGCATTTCGGCGTCCAAGCATGAATCGCAGCGACTTCCGTCTTCAGAGCATTATTAACCAATCGATGCCTCGCCAGCGTCGTCTTCTTTTCGAATTGCGGCGACACAATTATAGCAGAGAAAGCTTGGCCGCAACCACCTGAAATCCGTCAGTATGGCGGGGGATATGGTGGGGCAGAGGCAGAGAATGAAATCATCTGTTTACCTGACATATCTTCAATGTCGACATGGCTTGCTTGGAGTACTTCTGTAATTTTGGCTTTAAGATCTTCGGCTGATACGCCTGAGGATTCCGCCATTTTGGTTCCGCGTGTGCAAATAAGTTGTGATATTGGGATGCGTTTGGGGAAAATAATATGATTTGAAATCGGTCATGACCAAATATTTGCGGCCGCATTTGACCGAGGTCGATGGTCGTGACGATTTTCAGACAACAAACAACTTCACGCCAGGATTGCAGAGTAATGTTCTCAAGGGCAATTTCTAGAGGATTTGGTATATCAACAAGAAATATGTCTACTACTACATCGTCTCCGTTTACCCAAGCTGTTGTGGCAGCTATGAGGAAGGTGTAAGTCAAACTTGTCTTGGCAAGAAAGTGAGCAAGTTTGCTGACCTCAATTATGTTTTAAGGTACCCAGAGAAACTTGCTGATAGCAGTTTCGATAATACCGGCCGTATGAAACTAGCCTTTCAATACTTTCAGAGTTACATCTAGTAGCCAAACTGACAAGGTTGAAGTTTTACTGGAGGCACCACATCGCCAAGATCACCTGAAAGATTCTGTCCTTCTCACGATCGACCTCACAAAAGGTGTTGCAGATGAAGCGATTCGAAGAAAAGACTCGGTCATTATCACCTATCGTGAGTAGTATGCATGTTGCTTGATTATGCTTCAAGTATCTAACTATGTGCCAAGATCCCATCATATTCCGTCCTCTAAAGGCCATCACTCTCGCCAATTCCCAGCAGAGCACCCTCCTCCGCTTGGCTCAAGAAGGCATCAGTGTCTACAGCCCACATACTGCTGTAGATGCAGCTCCTGGGGGACTCACTGACTGGTTAGCTGATATCGTCACTAACCACCCCCTCGTGAAAGGTGCCGAGATTGAAGACGAAGCGTAAGTCTTCTGGCTTATCCTTTCCGCTGGCAGCAGGATGGAAACTGATATGTCGATGCAGTGTACGGTCTGCCTCCATCCCACATGACCGGACAATCATCAATCCCATCAAGTCCATACCTGATGGATTTGACGGCGCTGGATATGGCCGGATTGTCCGCTTCAACCAACCCCAGAAGTTGGGAGACATTGCTCAACGCATACAGTACGCGCTGGGAGATCTATCCGGGCTCTCTATAGCAGTTCCGCAGTCCATACCAAAAGGCGAAAGATCCGCGGTTGAGATCTCTTCTATTGGAATCTGTGCTGGATCAGGCGGCTCGATGTTGAATGGACAGGACGTCGACCTGATCTTCACTGGAGAACTCAGCCATCATGAAGCATTGGCAGCCATTGAACAGGGCAAGTGTGTCATCACTGCCTTCCACAGCAATACCGAGAGAGCATTCTTGAAGGACCGAATGCGCCCTACGTTAATGCAGGCAATAGACGGTAAAGTGGATATCGCGATAAGCGAGGTTGATAGAGATCCTTACGAGATCATTGCCAAGGATGCTGCAGATTGGTAATGACTCCAGTAGGATGCCCTAGGAGCACGTAGAAAAATTGATATTGTCCTGTGAGGGCGTATCGATCTCTCCGTTCCTAGTGTCATGAAGATAGTTTCGATTTCCTGTTGACCCAACTCTTTTCGTTCGGAGGCTCCCCCCTTAGAGCTGCCTCTCCGTCCTCTATGCAAGCCTGAACATCGTCTCCGCCCACGCCCCTCTCTTTCCACCGATTCAATAGCCTCAAAGTCTCTTCCCATTGCATCCTTGCCTTCTCCTCATCACCATCAGCGACCAACTTTCTTAGCTTCTCCGGTGTTTCCAGAACCCTTAGGACAACCTTCTTCGTATTGTTTTTCTTTTGCAAAGCCGCTCTTTCCTCCTCACCCATCTCCATAATCCGCCTACGTCCCTCCGGTAGACTCTCCTTCAATTCTGTCTTGATCCTTTCCGCGGTTTCGTAGATGTGTGCAATTGCTGGATCTAATGTGCTAGCCATTGGGTTTAAGGGGTCCATATTGGTTCTCATTTTCCTGATTGTCTCAGTCGCCGCGATCAACTTGCTATAATTGTCATAGACCAGTGCTTTCTTCTCCGCATCCAATGCTCTGATGTCCGTAAGAACACCATTGTAAGTACGTAGTAGCTCCCCAAGGGTCTGCTTTTCCAGGACATCCTTCACGTATTTCTCCCCATCGAACCCTTCCTTGTCCATCTCACTCTCCTGTACCTCGGTATCATAATGTATTGATGAGACTTCGGACGCGCCATCATCCGTCGGTGCTTCCTGACTCTTCTTCAGATTGTAGTATTCCCGTAGAGCTGCTCGATTCCGTCTGGGTATGGCGGCGGAAGGACCTCGATTCGGGGACGGTTCGGCGGAGCGTGGATAGTCCAGACTGGGTCGAGCGGATGTGGTAGGTGTCGTGAGTCGTGGTACACGATGGCCATTTACGGAGCTGTCTCGGGGCTGTGCGATTGAAGTCATTATGTACAATGATTTTTTGGTAGTATGTCTGCTGTTGTCGGTTTGTCCGAACTACCGTCGCGAGATCCCAATAACAGCCAGTGTTTATGGGTCAGATCAAGGCTCGAGCGTCGTAAGGCTGACCTATTGTGTTTTGTCTGAGGCTGCCAGCTAGAAGACGGCAATCTGGTTGCCGAATGTATCGATAGAAGAATCTCGAAGGGTTCAAAGCAAGGTTCCATAGAGAACAGCAAGATGGAGGTTCCTTGCTAACTATCACAAATTCACATAGATGGCTAGATACTCGTACCTTTCCAGAAAGAAGAGAGAATAATCCCTCTAGCTCTCAATTAGGGGATCGCGAAAACTGGAGCAACAAATGCACACAATCCCGACATCTCCAATCTTTTTCATTCGGAAGTACTTTCGTACCTTCCTGCCAAGGTACGCAACGATCGGCCATACATATGCAGACTTTCCGAAGGAATTTTGTCGGGACGGTGTAAAGTATGGTTAGCTACCTTGCGGTACCAGGTACGAAAAGAGATCGACTATTGTCTTGCTAGCTAGCTTACTTCGCAAAGTTTACCTCTTCTCGGCAACTGGCTTGGGTCTTAGCCGCGCGGACTCTTCGGATTTAACAGAACTCCCTCTTTCAACACAACACAGCCGAACCTTGTGAGACAGGAAAGTGAAGAAGCGAGAGACATTTCCAGAAGTCTGGTTGACCGCCGATGAGGCTTGGGCTCGATTATGAGTGGCGGGGGAAGCAAGTGCCTCCACGCGCTGCCGTGAGTGGGTGGACGGTGAACTAGACCAGATGGATGTTGAGTTGATGAGCATCCTTCGCGTAGCACATTCTGTACGCTGCTGCACCCTGGTACTAGTTTCTCACATCTGCTGTAGGTACTAATCTCTTAACCTTGCTCATCACAACATCCCCCGTTCAGCTAGAAACTCCATTTCCTGAACAGGCACTGAAGCCGGAACGGCACAGTTATTAGTATTCTGCACCTAATCTATTGTCTCAATTCAACACGTCAAGGGTCTGTCTACTGTACGGATACGCGAAGCTATTATGAGATACTCCCCAGAGTGGGCTTCCCTACAGAGTATATATACAATGGCTTCCCTGTTGGATCCTCTTGCTCATCCCAGCGGCATTACTCACAAGTTGCTCTCACGATCATATCAGTCAACATGATTGCAGCCAAAGCCATTGCACTTGCTGCAATTGCAGGTCAAGTTGCTTCAGCACTTCCTACCTTAAACTCGACCACGTCAAACTCGTCCTTACCAGTTGTTGATTTTGGTTATGCTCTCCACAGGGCAACTATCAACGTAAGTCTATGCCTTAGCATACAGATTTTGAAACATATTAATGTGAAGTAGGAGACGGGTCAATACTACAATTTCTCCAACATCCGTTATGCTGCACCACCTACAGGAAACCTCCGTTTTGCAGCTCCAGTTGCACCAACGGAGATCGACCGGACGATCAACGACGGACAGCAGGGCGCTATCTGTGCCCAAGCTACCCCATATGTAAGTGCACAGCTTTCATTATAGATCCACTATGCCTTGGTAGTCTAAGCTTCCTTGTCTTTATCTCCTTTACTAAACTCCCCTACTGGGTGTTCGTCTGCTGATACTTTATTACTATAGTGGGAGGAGATCGCATCATATTTCTTCCAGGGTGCCAGCACAACCGCGTTAAAGGCAGTCGAGGCCCAAGTCGAAGCTGTCGAGGGTGCCCTTACTATTGCCAACGTGGGCGCTCCAGGACCTCTCGTCTCCGAGGACTGCTTGTTCCTCGATGTCATTGTACCCAAATCAATTTACGAGTCTGCTTCCGGTGCACCCGTGCTAGTATGGTTCTTCGGGGGTGGTTATGTTAGCGGATCGAAGTTCAGCACCGGTAACCCGGCCACTCTGATCTCGCGAAGCCAAGAAAACGGAGGCGAGGGTGTCATCTATGTTGCCTTGAACTACAGACTGGGTCTCTTTGTAAGCTTGGTGTCTCGCCGTGCAATGAATTACACTAACAAGCTGATTATAGGGCTGGCTCTCGGGTCCCACTTTCCAAGAAAGCGGATCTGCCAACGCTGGACTTCTAGACCAGAGGTTGGCATTGGAGTGGGTTCAAAAGTATATTCATCTCTTCGGTGGTGACCCATCTCGTGTAACTGTCATGGGTGAATCAGCGGGTGCAGGCTCAATCATGCATCAGATTACAGCCTACGGTGGGCAGAACGGCCCCGCGCCATTCGCACAGGCTATCATGCAAAGTCCCGGTTTCCCTCCCGTGGTTGGAAGTGCTCAACAGGAAGAGACCTTCCAGTCCGTTCTTACCCAAGCACAAGCACTCATCGGTAGCAACATCACTTCAGTTTCTGCCTTGAGAAGCCTCGACTTCACCACTCTCGCTGCTCTCAACACAATTGTTGTTGCGCGCGCTGCCCCATACGGCCAATTCATGTTCGGCCCCGTCGTAGACGGCACCTTCGCGCCCAAACTCCCCGGCGTCCTCCTCCTCGAAGGCGCCTACGACAGCTGCGTCGAAATAATGGTCGGCCACAACTCCGACGAAGGCCTATTCTTCACCTCCCCCTTCTTCTCCACCGAAGCCGACATCGTCGCCGACATCTCCGCCACCCTCCCCACCGCCTCCAACGCCACCATCCAATACATCACGCAAACCCTCTACCCCCCTATCTACAACGGCAGCTACCCCTACACCACGCTCTTCGAGCGCGCCAACCTCGTCACCGCCGAGCTGAGCTTCACGTGCAATACCCGCTTCTTCAACACCGCATTCGATAACCAGACACATGCGTACTACTTTGCTGTTCCTCCGGGACTGCATGGTGAGGATATTGCGTATACGTTCTTTAATGGGGATACCACTACTTCGGATGATGGGCTGCCGGTTAATGCGACGGTTGCTACTGCGCTTCAACGATACATTACTAACTTCGCCATGACGGGTAATCCGAATGGTGAAGGGGTGGCTTATTTCCCTGAATACCAGAGCAATTCCACGACGCTGGTTTTGGGGATTACGGGACTGGGAGGTGTGATTACGGATACGACTGCGAATGAGAGGTGTGCTTGGTGGCAGCAGGCTTTGTATGCTTAGATGAGATGTCCTGAAGAGGATTGTATATATATGTATAATTCATTGTGATATAGATAATACTTAATGTTCATGAGATCAAGTTCGTTGCTGTTCGGTGATTCATGAATCTTATGTGATGACTTTGTATGACTTTACTAAGATCTTCATTTATTAGCTAGATTTGGAGGTTGAGGGGCTAGGGGCGTTGGGAACTCGTGCTTAGTTTGCTGGATGTTGAGGCAGGTAGTGAGAAGCTTAGGTAGGCATATATATCAATCGCATCACGAGCTCGTGCTTGGAGAAATATTTTTCATTGTTGGGGACAGGCAGGTTTCCTCAACTTAGTTTCGCCGAACTCACATCATCCAATTAAAGAGAGCTAGTTCATTCAGAGCTGAGCGAACGACGCATCGGATCAGGCGGGATCTCAGGAAGGAAGAGTGTATGTGTGTATGTATAGAAGGCTCAGAATGTCGTCATCCATCATCTCACCTCATCACTACACGACAGACACGATAGATAGTATCTAGATGTTGGGTTGAATGTAGGCTTTTTAGAGGAAAAGTGATGGGAGATGTGAGATATTAGAAATCTGCCTGCCCTGCCTCACAGGTTCTTCCGTGTAACATTTACTCTGGAAAGTCTGAAGGAGAAACAGGAACGCGCTATCATCTAAAACTTGAGATGACAGACCACAACCGAACGGACTCAATGGGAATATGCTTAGGAAATTGTCTATTGCTAAGCGTGGATTGATCGTAATCATCTGCATCATGTCTTCAAACATCTATCCATCCACATCTTATAGCTCTCCAAGAGGGAGACTTCTCCATTCCACAGTGGGGACCAAATATCACACACTCACCTACCTAGCTAGATACACGTCTACGAACAAGCTGGTCTGGTCGTTCAATCACATTCCATTTTTTGATTTCTTCCTCCCGACTTTGATTTCCCAAAACGCCAACCAGCCATGCAGACCAGACCGGACCAAACCCGAACGGAATAAGTTCACCATTGCGATGTGATCCCATCCATAGGTATAGTATAGCTCTAGACATCGCCATCCCCATCATCTTTTACCACTACCACCACTACTTGCTGTCTTATCCTCACTTCGCAACAGCCGCACTTAGAACTTGCGTTCTGAAGAAACCACCCTTTGTCCTCTCAATCACCTGTTGGTACACGCTGCTTGGTGGGTGGTTCATAACCACCGTACCCTCCTTATAATCGATCTTTGCATCGACCCTTGTATCTCTGATGAGATTAACGATCCATTTCTCACCCTCGTCCTGGTTAAGGCCCAATCTTGCGCTCAGATCCTTGATGTCGATTCTTTGATGAATCTTGCAGTAACTTTCACTGATCAGATGTCTTGAAGCCTCAACGAAGGAATCGGATGCTGCAACAAGGAAGAAATCAGATCGGAGAACTTCCTCAGCTTCGGAAAGCTTCTTTTGGGCTTCTTCGAAGTCGAAGTCGAGATAGAGGGCCTTGATGAAGTCGGTGACGGGGTCGGAATACTCGTAGTTTTCTTGCTTGACGATACGGATGATGTCTTTGAGTTGCTTTTGGTATTGGCTGGTTTGGCGTGTGCGGTTGCGGTTGGTGATGACAGCCGCGGTGAGGTATCGGAGAATCCATGGGCATGCAGTTTGGATGGTGTTGATGAATGCGGGGGAGAAAAATAGGTCGCAGATCACATCACGAGCGGGCTCGTGGTTGAAGAATGGGAACAAAGCCCAGTGGATGAGCCATGTTCGGTGGGTAAGTTGTGCGAGTGGGTTGTTGAAGAGCTTGGTCTCGATCTGTTCCTTGACCTTCTGGACTTCCTCCATGGCAGACTCCCAGTTTGCAGTCAAAATCTCAGAAGCCAATTTTCCCCATGTTGCAGCAGAAACTTTGTCGTTGTCGGTGGACAGGACTCGGAATTGGTAAAGAAGTTCGGCAGCCGCACCATAGTTTCCGCAGCTGTATTGGAAGTTGCCAAAATCGTATAACACATTAACCATTTCAATTGTAACCTAATTTTATCATCAGCTCGGATTTTCAGTGGACTACCTTTTCTACACATACATCATGTTCCTTTTTCAAATATTCCAAGTTGGCTACTTTGTCGCTCCTCAAACTCGTAACAACGTCTTCTCTGCCTAGCAGATCAGTGATCTTCTCACTTTCTTGTGCGAAAATATCCAGGCGCTCGAGAATTTCTTGTCTTTTTGTCGCATATTCCTTTGGCGGCTCCTCAACTCCCTCGAGTTCGCAGTATAGACTCGCGACATAATCAGTCATGTTCGTCTTCTTCAACAGCTCAAACTTCGCCTTCGTGATCTCTGGTGTTGGCTCTTCTTCTTGATCTGCCACAAACTGAAGCAGAGGGAAAATTAAATGTCGGTCCAGATGGGTGATAAGTCTGGGTAGAAGATCGTACTCTTTAGCGATTTCTTCCGGAGATTTCGCCACCTGAGCAGCACCGTTGATAATATCATTCGGGGCAGTGGGTGTATTGTCCGCCATGATTGCGACTGCTCTTGTTGTCGTGGATTAAGGAGGTGGTGGTGGGGTTCACGAACTCGCAGTATTAAAGATGTCGGAATTTGATGATTGTGTGCGCCCGCCTACAAAATTTCGCGCTAGTAGAAGCTAGCTTGAATTTTTAGCGTCATTTTATCTTCAGAAGTTCGCGACGACTGGGAAAGCTTTTGAGTGAGTGAACCACTGTATGAATAATAAAGATGGCCACCACCATGCCACTCCAGTTCCTCCGACCTATGGGTCTGCCGCGAGTTACGACTTTACGCCGATTCCTTGGTGTTGCAAAACTATCAACAGATGCGCCCAAAGCAACAGCCTCCAAGGCACCACCAGTTCCCACTCCTGCTAAGCCAGCGACAGCCCCGAATCAGCCTTATCGTGTTAGTCGTACGCCTTCAAACAACTTCCCGATATATTTACTTTCCAAAGCTGGTGGCAACTTGAAGCAAACGAAAGTGCGGAAGATTGAAGGGGACATCCAAGTGCTGAGAACACAATTACAGAAGGCACTGGGACTGAAAGAAAGGGAGGTCACAATCAACCCATTGACCCAGCAGATAATAATCAAGGTATGTGGAAGTATCCTGTGTATACGGGCTTTTGTTAATTTATAAACTTATAGGGCCACAGGAAACCGGAGGTCGAGAAGTTTTTGGAAGAGCGACACTTTTAACAGGGTTGACATGGTATGAATGGATACACGAAGCTCATGAGGGGTCTGTTTAATTTCAAAACAACATACAATGGTTGCTTTGAATTGTCATTCTACAGACGTTATGCCTATATGTACAATACACTCTTGCTTTTCAAGAGAACCCATCATCCCTTGTACAATAAAACCAATACCGAACCACCCAACCACAGACGTTAAGTTAAGTGAATACCATGCTAGATAGACAGACAGATCAAATTTCAAACGCCGACGCCAAATGCTGTTGTAATTCATGGGTGCGTCTATGAACCAGAGTACAAGGGTGAAAGCCATTTATCCTATGAGCAGAAATTTGTAAAAGCGCATAACTGCCGCAGTGCCACCCTGAGCCTAGGTTGCTTCCGCTCGAGTAGTTTGATTATTCGTTCCGTTGCCGGCAAGCCCGGTATGGGTATCATAGACGTCGGATCATCGGGGTCTCGTGATTTTTCGGCCAGGATTCGCAGCACCGAAATCCCATCAAGAACAATCTGTAACATCGCTTCTTCCTCTAGGGATTTTGGTACAGCTGTTGCTCTATGTTGGGGTGTTTGCGGTGGGTCATTGCACAGAGACAATATAAGCGTAGACAAGTTCTTCGCAAACCCATCTTCTGATGTCAACCAAGCTTTGGCAACGCCGCTGTCATAGCCTGGAGCGAGATTTGACAGAATCTCAGCAGCGAGCAAGCCTTGCATTAGCATAGGTTTTCGCGCTTCGACAAGTGGTAAGAAATTGCCTCGTTTGATCTCCCTCTGTTGATCCGGTATCGCTGAAATGGACAAAGCAAAGGTTCTTGTGAGAAGGTCGAAAGGTGGTGATGAAGCCACGTCAGAAGCAAATATGGTCTTATAGTGCGTTCGATTAGGCTCATCCCGTGCAAGCAGTTTGGCGAGACTATCGATAGCAGGATACAGATAATAGTGAATTGTCGGATCGTAAGGCGAAAAGGTGATTTTATCGGAACCAGAACAGTTTGGTGGAGGGCAAGGCGCAAATGCTATCAGGAAATGCAACAGACATAATGCCTGCTCCCGGCCTGGTAGTTTGATCTCATGCGCAAGATTCGATAGTAAGACAATGCCATCTTTCATGAAATCGAGCGTATTCTGATTCGTTCTTAGCAACATGTTTCGAGTTCCAAGATATCGAATGACCACACAGATGAATTTGATAACAAATTCTTCAGAGAGCAAAGGCTGGTTCTGCTCATGGAAAGAGAGATTCCGAAGAATACTCATGATGCATATTAACTTGTCAACAGCTCGATCTAGTATGTATTCGAGTGTTCCGAAAGCCGGAATGTCTCGCAAAGCATCTTTATCGACATAACAGGAACGGACCACATCTTCATAAGAGGTGATAAGCATTACATCGGAAACTTCCGCAGCGTTCTCAGCCAATAACTCAACTTGAATCTCAGCACAGTCAATAAGAGACTCAACCAGGTCGTCGCATTGCCTCAGCTCTAGCGGTAAGCGTTCGTATTCCATCGACAGGACAACGAGCGAATCCAATGCTAAACGAACTTCGGCATGTAGCCCGGATTGTAAACTCATGGTCAAAGCATGTACATCGATTGTACCCATTTCGGCGAGTGTCGGGAAATCCGGTTTTAAGGTTATAAGTTCCTCGCCCAACTCATATAGAGTCCGCATATCAATACCACCATACACATCAGGATCACGAGCTTTGATCTTTGGTGGATATTCATCTGGGAGAGTCTTGTTTAGGAACTCATCTTCATCGATTTTGGTGTCGTCATCTAGCTTTGAACCCACACCCGCATGGGGAGATGGCAGAGACATGCTATTTCCGACCTTTGTTCCTGAGGCTGGAGATGGTAATGGGTATGCGCTACCATTTTGCAATGGGGTGGCTTCGACACTTCTCGAGAGACTATTACGAACATGGCCTTGTGGGCCTAGAGGATGATGAGGTTGAGCGGACGGAGGCTGTGGTGTCGAAAATCGATTCATCATTGGTTGTTGTTGATGATGCATTGGTGTCATTTGTTTGACAGGAGTCGTTTGTGCATGCTGCTGCTGAAGGTGTTGCTGGGCAAACTGTTGTTGTTGTTGCATATAATGCGGCGATTGCATAGCACCTGGCGGAGTCATTTGTTTGGTAGGAGACATTTGAGGGGCAGCTGGATTCCCTCCTTTCATTGCAGCTGCCCTCTGCCTCTGTAGATACTCATCGAATTGGTATAGATTTTTCTCGTACAGTAACTTCAGCTGCTGAGGCGCGTTGGGACTGCTGATTGGGTGTATTTGCAGTGCCTGAGACACTTGCGCCCATGCGTTTGTGGCGTTGACATGTCTGAACCCTCCGTATTTTGATACTGCCATGTATAGAACCGCGATACTTATATTCCGGTCGCCTACGAATGGATTTGTCTCCAGAGGAAGGTTTTTCGAAGACATGAAGCCCATCAAACTTTTGAGGAAGCTATGGGTGGTCTGACCTTGAGACATAGCTGATTGCTGAGGGCGCATTGCAGAGAACTGACCATTCGGTGTTTGCATCATTTGACCTTGAGATAATGGATTGACACTTGGCGTCATGTTCTGACCTTGAGCTGACAGCATATTACCTTGCTGAAGCTGAAGCTGTTGCTGCTGCTGTTGGAGTCGCATCTGATACATAGCCCTTGTCTGATCGAGTGTGTTCTTCTGCGGAGTTTGTTGAAGCTGCTGTTGTTGTTGCTGATTGTACATTGGGTTTTGTGGCATATGAGATGGCATTTGTGGTGTCGACATTGCGCTTTGTGGAGGCGCTGAAGTTCTTCCTGGCGGCGGAGTGAAGTTTTGATTGAATCCCGGGGTATACGAAGGGTTTTGATTAAAAGAGCCGCTTTGCGGTGTGTCGACGCGGCTGCCATGGTCAGATTGCGATGGTGAAAACGGATGAGGAGACGCGGTTGAAACTCGCTGCGGTACGCCACCAGGACGTAGCTGATTAGCCATGATGGGAGATGGGCTGGCGTTGCTCGATCCATTCTGCAAGTGCGAGTATTGGGTTTGTTGGGGCGCATGTTGTGGAGCGACATTATTAGGTTGGAAACCAGGATAGGCACCTTGTTGAGGAGTTTGCGAGCGAGAGTTCGGTAGCATACCAGGAGGTTGACGCGGTGATGTACCTAGGCTATCTTCTCTAGGTCTTGGTCTCTTTGACGGGATTACAGGATTTGTTTGATATACAGGGTTGTTGAAAGCTGGTGATCCATTGCGCATTCCACCATTTTGCATTCTTTGTTGTAGTTGCTGATTTTGGAATTGGTTTGGATCAAAGGAGGGAGAATTGGCCATAAAAGCCGATGGATCGAGCATGTTTCCTCCTGTATTCGAATCGTTAAGGTGGTTGAAGCCAGCGCCATTGTGGTTTTGGACGGCGGCGTCGTTCATCCAGGAGCTCATGTCTGTTCGAGGGAATAGTGGCAACCCATCTGCAGATGCGCAAAGTGGTCAGCGATCATCAAATTGAAGACAACATTCACTGAGCATCGTTGAGAAGAAAGGTAAAGATGCAACGTCTTGGTATAAGGTCTGGCGCGATGGAACTGTCGCGACGCGCTGAATGGGTCAAGTCAATTGAAGCAAAGGGGGAATAACAATTGCTCATCAACTAACCATCAACAACGTCGAGTCCGATCAGCGATAGAGGCGCGACAAATACTATAAGATGTCACGAGACATCGCCGACATTTAAGAATAACGGTATGAAGAATGAAAGGATATGGAGGGTCTTACCTACAACGCGCTGTATGAGGTCCCAGAATGTTTTGAGTCGGTCGGTCGAATTGCTCTTCTGTAATTACTAGGCGCTAATGTGATATTGGATTAGCAACTAAAAAAAGCAACGCCCCAACTCCTGCCTGACATCTCAGGTAGCATGCGCGTGCTGGCAACCTAAGTCCACTTACCAATGGAAATTAAATAGAAATAAAATAATCGAAAGAATAGAAATTAACTAGCTTTCCTGCCAGAATTGTAAGTAGAGTAAATACACGGTGAATCCAGTAACCATTTTCGCGTTGCGGTGGCCCATGGCGGGTGACCGGCGAGCAAAGCAGCCGCAGCCATAGCATAACCATATGAGCTGCCTCCGCCGACGCTGGTAACAATGATAGGGCAGGCAGAACCATGCATATGAAGAGCTAAGAGCTTCCAGAAGGAAATCGAGCGAACGTACCAATGTGAACAGAATACACTGGGTCTCCAAAAGAATAATAAGATCGGGTTAGAGGATGTGTGCATACAAGTACGTATCAGGCAGATGTTGGGCGGCTGGACCAACGGGCGAAAATAACGTTGGTAAACCTTGGAAATGAATGTTGTCACACGGTCGATGGTGGACCGGAATAAGCAAGTTTGCCGGACTGTTTCGATCGGCAAAGGAGACGCTTCCGACTAGAAATGAGCTGTTTTCCGGGGCAGACGTGTAGATGGGAATTCTCGGATGAAAAAGGTTGCGGCCAAGTGGTTTCTCTCAGGTACTTTGTGCTGTGAAAACTCGTCGGAGAAAGGCTGGAAAGGCACGAAATCTCGACTGCTCGACCAATCATAATCCAGCTGACCTCTTACTCACCTCGCTCACCTACTAAGCCCGTCCAACGCCATTTAACCCGACGGTCTTCGCCCGAATGAATTGTAAACAATCCATCGAAAGTGCTTCAATCGTTGAATCCCCTCGGATCTCAATAACATGCACCCTCTGGCTGTCTTGTTAATAATCTTTGTGAGGGAGTATAGAAAATTTTGGTTCAATAGCAGTGTCTGGGAGGTCGGATTGGCCGTTGCGGTGCACGTAGTACTAGCAGTAGCAGTCAGTCCCTTTGAGGAGTGTTCCCGCTGCTGGCTCTGCTTTGCTGCACGAGTAAAGTCCTCAGTCTTCGCGACCACGGGAAAAAGAGAATGGGAAAAGAGATGAACAAAAATGAAAGAAAAACAGGAAAAGATTCTAATCTTATAGGATAAGTTATAGGAAAGACCCAAGGGTTTTTCATTAAATGCTGTTGCGACTGAAGGAATGTCGCCGCTTTTTGACAAGGGCTAGTAGATAGCGATATGCGAGGAATTTGAGAGAATCTGCTTCCGTAAATGAGTCTACAAACATCAATCAAGTCTGAAATAAACAGTGAACATGGGAGGAGGAAGATGTTTGCAGAGAAAGTAGAGGGAATGGAAAAAAAGAAGAAGAAGAAGTAGAAGAGGGGGAATGAAAGGAGTCGTAAAATAAATTAGCAAAAATACACAGCTCGAGTTTTGTTCGCAGTACAGGACGAGTGCAGGGTCATCATAGATCACGTTTCCCCCACCAGGGAGAGAGCGCAGGACAGGTGCTCTCCGGCGTAGAAATAACAGGCCGACAACAATTCCTCAAAAACAGTTGGGCAATGAATATATTTTATTATATTGAATCAGCCGGGACATTCATTTGACGATAGTAATCAGTAACAATAAATTGTCCCAAATCGGCTTGTTTTTTTTCTCCTCCGGAGAGAGGTGGTATACTTTTTGGCGTTGTAAAACATTCGAAAAAGTCACTTTACCTAGCTTTACTTGATGATCCAGGAATTATTGTTTGTGTCCTGTGGTTTCGTTTTGCCCCGATTCTCATACTAGTGCTGTGTGGTTTATGTGTATGGATGAATGTATGGATAGATGGAAGGGGGTGGAGGGGAGGGAGATTGCGTAGCTTGACTTTCTAGACCAAGTTCATGCCCTCTCACATCATGTCTGTAGCACAGACCGTTACAAGAATAAGATACATCTTTAGTCTGCGGCGTATGATATTCGTGAATGAGCATACACAGGTAGAAGTCTAAAAGCTTGGATAAAGGAATTTCCGCTTTTACTAACGAAATGAGCAACGCGAACTTTCCCGTTCATAATGATATATCAGTAGTAATGGAGTCATCCATATCCATGGACCTTAGTGGGTCTAGGAAACAAAGGAGATCTCATTCGTATACACCGCAGGCAGCTTCATATATTCAGAAGGTCACGACTGGACAGGTTGGCTTTCATTCGCCGGTTTTATGATTGGTACTGTCTCTCCGGCGTAGAAATAACAGGCCGACATCAGTACTGCAAAGACAGTTGGACAATGACAACATTACAAGTTGTTAAATCAATCAGGATATTCATTTGATATCAGTAATCAGCAACAAGATATTGTCCCAAATCGGCCTGTTTCTTCTCCTCCGGAGAGTCTGTGTCGCTCCAAAACAGGTGTGGAAGCTTGCACCTTGGGGAATCTCGTCCTATTGTATGCATAAAGCAGTGAGGGGAAAGGACATATCTAGTATGCACAAAGGCTTCGAGTTGAAGGTCTAGATGTCTTTAAACTGTGAGGATATACGTAAGATTACGTTCGGGACCTTCTTTCTGGCTTCATAAACCTGGGTAACCTCGCACTGTAAGTTAAGGTTTCTGTTTCCTGTCAGACCTCTTGGGCTTGGGACCGGCCAGCCATTCCGTCGCAGGTTGGGGGTGGGGACCAAATCAGTATTTCGTTGGAGAGGATGGTAAACGGATGAAGTGTTGACGGGATGGCGTTCACGTTCACGTTCGTTCATGTGCATGTGCATGTGCAAGGATTAATTAATAAGGCCTGGTCGGTCCTCAGTCAAGTTGATCCTTGAGTCCTTGGGCTGCATGCGAGGCACGATACAAAAGACTGACCTACTGACTTGTAACAAGGGTGCCCCATTTCTTTGCAAAACGAATCCTCGAAAAAGCATAGATTGTCGATAGCCAGGGAAAGAAGAACGTTAAGCAGTTAAAAGAAACCATTCCAGGTACATGGTACTCGGCATCCGATCCGATCCCCAGTTCCCGGTCGTTCCTCTTTCCGGCGTACTTCCCGACAAGTTCTGAGGAATAAAATGGATAGAAGACGAAACGAGCGATAAACGAGAATTCATAAACGATCGCTCCTGTCCACCTCATTCAGCTGCAATGTTTGTCCTAAGTTATCCCGAAAGAAGTCGAGGTCGAGGTTGAGTGCACCAATTATCTAGTGGGAGATTTCCATCTTTATGTGGACTAGCGTGCAAGTTAGTCTTTAGCTTCGGCAGCCACGACGTCTCTCCGGCACAGAAATAGCAGACCGACAGCAATGCTTTAAAGACAGCTGGATAATGAAAGCATAATAATGCTGTAGATTATCTGGATTGTCTATTTGACAATAAGGAACCAAGCTAGATGGATTGTCCCAAATTGGCTTGTTTTTTCTACTCCGAAGAGGACGTGCACTTGGGTGGCGCCGAAGCTAGTACGACCCCTGCCCCGTAATAACTTATGGAGATGACTTTCATACGAGTACTTTCATCTTCAACATCCACCTATATTTCCCTGCGCCAGCATATCACCTCGTCGCTGATTGATACTCTGCGACGATATTTCACAACAAGAACAACACATTGGCTTCAAATTCAACAAGCACGCACACATACTTCGTACAACATGGCGAAAAGGAAAGTTGGAGAAACTGATAATGAAGTCGCGCCAGAAGAGCTCAGAAGGTCAAGTCGGCGGAAACCAAACTCCAAACAGGAAGAGGCACAAATCGAGGACACGAAAATCGCGACCAAACCTAAAAGCAAAGCTACCAAAAAAAAGCAAACTCCGAAAATTGGAACAACTGAGGAGGTCGAATCCTCTCGACATTCAACCCCAGCAGGTGTGAGTGATCTCTCTTTACTTTTCCTCCTCTGGGAATCCGTGTGGCTTCCTGCGCTCCGAGTTCAAATGTCATTACTATACAATTCGCCATGGCGCGCTTGAACGGTATGAAAACACCGGAATCTTGGGCTTGCTTAGAATAAGGGTACAGTATGTGCTCTTGTACTGGGCATGTGTTGCTTTTCAGCTGTACCTCACTTCCCTCGATCGTTTGCCTACCATCTAATATTCGCTGCCTATAGAGTTCGGCCAAACTTACCAAATCGGCCGGATCGAATACCACCAATTCTAACTCCACCGAGTCGCCTGCCAGACAGTACTGGCTGATGAAGGCCGAACCAGAATCTCGGTTAGAGAAAGGTCACGACATCAAATTCTCAATTGATGATCTTGCAGCCAGGACAGAGCCCGAGCCGTGGGATGGAATACGCGCATATCCAGGTACAATACCGATGGTTTATATTCCACTGATATCGCCATGTCTAACATATCCCAGCACGCAATAATCTTCGCGCTATGAAGAAAGGAGATCTTGCATTCTTCTATCATTCTTCTTGCAAGGTCCCCGCGATTGTCGGCATCATGGAAATTGTTCAAGAGCACACCCCTGACCGTATTTGACCACTCAGCCTATTCCCCATGAGTTACGCCATACTTACCAGTCAATAGTTTCCGCACACAATCCAAAGGCACCCTATTATGATCCCAAATCATCTCCTGATGACCCTAAGTGGAGCGTCGTGCATGTGGAGTTTCGGCAGAAGCTCAAGACTCCTATTACACTCCAAGAAATCAAGGCGTGGTTTAATGAGAAAGGGCATCCATTAGAAAATATGCAAATGCTCAAGTTGGCAAGGCTAAGTGTTAGCAAGATCAGTGAAGGGGAATGGGGGTTCCTAGTAGGGGAGATGGAGAAGAATGGGGATGTAGTGAGCGTGGTATGACCCAAGAAGTAGGTGTCTCCATCTGCAGGGACGATGGTGATGGTTCTTAATGTGAATGCAGCCTCTTCGGGTTTTTGGACTTTATAAATTATCACCAATAGATGAAGGGCACAAATTGGAGAACGCTGATACTGCAGCGGATCTGGTAGTTCCATGGTTCAGCAGCCCAGTCCAGCATGGCGATAGCAGCAGTCTTTCTCCCGTCGGGTGGAAGATATCTCTGGAAACATGAAAAATATTGAGCCTGAGTAGGCTTTGTAACCAAAAGAGAATTTCACCACCTGGGGATCACTCCCCCACAAACCCGTACGATCTTACAGACGATCATCCTGCATTAGCATTTGGACTTACTACTCAAGCAGTAGAGACCTGGATTTCCGATGAGGATGTCAACGCGTCAAATTTTGGGTCTTATCTGATGAGGATCTCTCAACAAGTGACATGGAACTGGTTCATTGGGTCTCTTGGAGCACAATAAAATAGCAGCACTCCTCTGGTTATGTACAGAATACAAGATAGGTGAGTATCTACGCCAAGATCGCCTATTGTGCCTCAGTCCAAGTCAAGAAATGGATCGTGCAACAACACACCCTCACGCAAGGAATCCCAAAAGTCCTCGGGGCCTGGTTTTACTGAAGTGCCCAAGGTAATACGGAACTGTCTTGTCAAACATCCTCCCTTCTTTTCCTAGGCCCATCTCCAGGAGGTGCACTAACTACCCGACCAACTTCTAATTGTTTTAAGTAATACTTGAATATTAGAACTAATATACAATTAAGTACAATCATATTCAATATCTAAATCTGATTGTCTAAATCAAATTTGGATATCCACGTCTAATTGTTTAATGAACTTTGGATATTGAGAATATCGAAGTTAGAAGTTGGTCGGATAGTGAGTACACCCCCTTGGTGTATAGCTTACATACATACACTTACAATAACATCACGTTAACATGTCACTCTTTACAGTCCAGTTTGAAATTAAAAAACAAAAAAAATGTTTATTCTTGATAAAGCAGGTCCTACTCGTTCACTTTCGTCATCGCTCCAACTCTCCTTTTGCATCAGACGACGACAGCGGGAAACTTTGACTTTCTACTCTCTACCACTTTTGGTCAGCACTGTCATACTCATAGCCCGCATCGGCAAGCACGTCCGAGATATAGGTATTCGGTGGGAGAGCGCTACCACGGGTACTAACGGGAGAATCCAATACAAAATTTGCGACAGATTGAGCAAATCTGCACTCATCGATCTCGTATCCGAATTCAGACTCTTGGTCGAGCAATTCCGATATAGTAGCATTTGGCGGGCCAAGCGCACTCTCTGGGGATCCAATTACTAGAGTCGGGATAGAATTAGCACGAACGCGCTCGTCTCTCCGCTCCTCATGAGTGGCGGGCTGGCCAAGCGCACTCTCAGGGGATCCCATTGGTAGAGCCGGGATAGAATTAGCACGAACGCGTTTCTCTCTCCGCTCCTCATGCGTGGCCGAGTATTCCCCTCCTTCGTAAACAATCTCAATCACAAGAGGTCTGGTCTCCTCTGTATAGCGATCACCGTTTAGGTCGTCGTCGGATTGCTCCGGGCGCTCTGCACCCATGAGTCCTTGCTCGATTATTGCCATCGACTGGTCAGCAAACTCATGGCTGATGAGCTCGTTTCTCACCATGCCATTTTGATCGACCGTGTCCTCCCGAACGCGAACCTCGAGGCCTCGTCCGGGAACCACGGGCCTCCGCTGCAACAATGAGAACCGATCTGTCATCCACTCGCGCATGGTGTGGTCGAGCATGTCCCGCGTCGTGATCGTGTAGTCCCCTGCGGTGTCGCGCAGGAACACGGCGATCTTGACGTATGATGGGCGGCGGGCGGCGGGAGCGGGAGTGCCTCTCTCGGTTAGAGCGACGACGCCTCCGTCGGAATCGGAGAAGCTTCCGCTGCTACTTTGTGTATCGTCAGCTCTCTCGTTTCTAGCTGCACCTGTACCTTTTGCTTGCGTGTTGGCGGTTACTTTCTCGAAAAATGGACTCGCGAGGACTCCGCTGTTTTCGCCGTCAGAATACTGTGCGGCTTGTTGGCGACGGAGTTGGCGTTTTTGGACGGCATTTCGTTCCTCCATAGTACATCCCCACAGCGCTCTTTGCAGCTGACGGGTCGCCTCCTGGTTGTGAGCGAGTACTCTTGCCTCCTCAGTGTAGCCTGTGCCTCTGAGCTCAGAATCACTGGGTGAGACGTCAAACTCGTCGGCGTCGGACTCGTCTGCATAGTACGAATTGGATACGGAAGGCGCTAGACACAAGTACGCAGATTCTTCAAAGCCCTTGGACAATGAGCCCTTTCGGCCCTGGGTGAAAGCTCGTGCTTCGTGGTACACGGCACTAAAATTTGTTCGAGACGATGAGTATCCGGTGGTTGTAGAACTGGGATTGTCCCAGTAGTCCGATGCGCGTGCGTATGCGGCTTGGTTGGCCCAAAAGTCTTTGGAATTTCTCAAGGAGGGCTCGGGCTGGGGCTTGTAGTAGGAGTAACCGGGGGGTTTGATGCAAAGCGTGCAACGACACACCTCGACTTTCGCGGATACTTTGTGCATGGTGCTGTTCAATCCCGGAGATGGACAAGCCGGAAACACTAACTCTGGAAGCGGCAAAGCTGGAAACCGCAAGCCCGGAGGCGGGAAAGCTGGAAACCCATTAGCACCTCTAATTGATGCACATGCTCCTGTTGCCACTGCAATTGTTGCAGTTGCGGGGTTGGCTACGATTGGAGTGCGACTGACTTTGAAAAAGTCACTATCATCATCGCTGATGTCGCGCGCCATGGTGAACGGCATTTGTCGTTGAGGCATTCTGCGGTTCTCGAAAGGATGTTTGGGTGCCTGGGCGTTTGGCTTAGGACTGACTTTGAAAAAGTCACTGTCATCATCGCTGATGTAACGAGCAATGGTGTTAGGCATTTTTCGTTGAAACATTGTGCGGTTTTCGAAAGGATGGCTGGGTGTTTGGGTGTTTGGTGTTTGGGGTGTTTGGTGTTTGGGGTGTTTGGTTGTTTAGGTGTTTGGCGTGGGGATCTTCAAGTTTGAAGACGATGGGACGAGAAAGTCTTGGTTGCGAAGTTCGATGAGAATTTATCAATAGGATAGATTCTTGTTTCACGTTGTTCAGCGAGATGGCTGCGCTTGACTTGGGGGTGGAACAAAGAGGTAGGTTTTGGATAATTATTTATGACTGAGTTAAACAACATCCGCTGGTTGAACAATCATACCCTCTCCAGTAGCCAGTCGTTTGTCGTTGTCGTTGTCGTTGTCGTTGTCGTTTGCCGTTGGCGTTTGTCGTTTGTCGTTTTTCGTTCATCGCTACAGGAGGGGCTCGGTTGTATAGCATCACCTATTTAGGCCGCCTAGGTAGGTAAAAGCTACGGGGGAAATAGTCCTTTGTAGGCAAGCAAACTCTTCTCTAGATAACGTTAGGAGTGATATAGCTGAGTATAGAAAGCTTCGGTTCCTAGTCGGTGCAAGCAAAACCTCGACTTGAGACCAAATTTTACTTCGGAACATGCACTAAAAAGTATTGAAAAGTTCGGATAATTCAGTTAAAACACATCTTTTTAAAATGAGAAACTTATCGATTTAAAAGCTTTGCTTTTTCTCGTCGAGTTTCCAAATCCTGTGTATAAAATTTTCTCGGACACGTCGTCCTAACGGGACTTCCAGGATCCGGAATCAACACCATTTACCTCGTTGGCTGGTCTTTTCTTCGCCTTCGGTGACATTCGTGGGCGTCTTCTACAAGCATCTTTTCCTTCTCATGCTTTCATCTTCCACGTAGAATTGGCAGATAGTTCTTCTAACGCGAAGCTCTTTTGGTACTGCGAACCCGGCTCCAGTCTCTGTACTGCGCAGATCACCACCATGAACTCCAACTTCTGAATGGAGTGAATAAACCATTCGCCGGTTAGGTTCTTTGTCCTTCGAGTTCTACAAGCTTTACAAGGAGCTTGTAGATAAAGCGGCTTGGTTACCTTCTTTGTCTGAAATAAAGGCATTGTCTAGTCATCGCGCCATACAATTGAATCAGAACAGAATTAAGTGCGGACGCGAATATTAAAACTGCGTGAATGTCCGACAGAGTTAATCAAATATCAAGTTCTTTCGCTCGTCGACTCTTCCTTGTCCAGTCATCTATCTTTTATACGATCAATACTGGGTCAGGACGTACGGGCAGCAAAGCAAAAAGATAAAGCCAACACATCTCCAAGATGAATTCCAACTCACGAAAAAACGGAGGACGAGGCCAAAACAACAGATGCGCCAGCAATAAGAAGAATAATTCTCGGAGCAGAGAGATCAAGTGGCAAAAGACCTTGAAAACAAACCGGTACGCTCCCGCCATCATGCGAGATGACGCCCTCCTCGATGAACTAGACAGTACCGACATCTATAAATCACATGGCACCAACCCTGACCATATCATTCGCCGCTGTGGCTTCAGATCCCTCACGATCGGCAATGCATCATCTTCCACCAAACCAGTCTCCAAGAGGGTCTGGAAGAGCAAATGCAATAGGCTAGAAAATGAATGGTGGAATGCATACTGCCAAATAGAGGACAAGTTGGAAGCCGAAGGAGATGAGAGATGGGCCATATCGGAGGAAAAGTGGCTTAAGGAGAAGATACCTGAAATTAAATCCTTCTACCAACGACGTTTCCATCCTTACCATATGAATGAGCTGCGACTTTATCAACGGTATCTCGAACGGCTCAGTAAAGAACACGGCGAAGGAAAAACAGGAACAGAAATTCTACCATCACTTTCTCCAAAGGACCGCATTGTGATTAACAAGCATAACAGCGGGGTGGAGAAGATTCTTGAGGTGTACGACTCGGGACGCACGCTATACGTTCGTAACGAATCCGAGCGTTCGTATGAAGTACTTTCCGAATTCCGTTACCATTATAGATACCTGGAGTTTAACAAGTACTATGAAAGTCTGGAGGAGGTGCTCGAGGCATTCGAGTCGGGAACCAATTTCTTACTTCCTCATGCGTCTCAATTGCCTGTGTGCGATGAGGAAGAAATGTCCTAGAAGTCACTGGGGTGGGAATGGTAGCTAACTAACTATATTCCTAAAGGTGTATCACGAGGATATGAGCGTGGATGGCAAGGACTGGTTCCTCGAGGTCCATGATCAGATTCATGCATCTTAATGAGATGAGGATATGGTTATTGTATATAACTAACGAGAGCGAAAGGGGCGTTTGATTTATCTCTTCATGCTTTAGTCTTCCTTAAAATTTCTTTAAAAAGACAACTAAAAGGAAATTATTTCCAAACAAAAATGCAAAATAAAAATAAAAAAATTACTGGTAAAATAGACTGGATGAATAGAATACATGTGAACTAAGTATGTGACCTAGAGTATATAATATGTGATACCATCATGAAGCCAGAGCACCAGGCGTAGCCTTCCTTGAGGTAGGATGTCCAACCTGTGAGATATAATATAGGTCGCCTGCTTTTCCCCAGCAAGCAGCCCTTGAGGTACGGAGTAGTTTGAGTATAGTTGCACAACCTGAGCTCCGCTTGGTAGTATTACACACAGCTGTGTAACTTCAGCCATCCATCCTCAGTCATTAGGAGTCCGTGGAAGATGAATACCACGGTGGACAGCGAAAGAAAGATCGCTGGTCGTCGAAATTGAGCTCGAGCTTAGCTGTCGGCTATTCATCGGCGGCGACCATGATTACATCATAGACCTACTCCCGAAGATGCAGGTACATAGATGCAGCAAATGAAGTTTCATTTCCATTTCTTCAGATTCTCCAGCTCATCACCGCTCCAGTATCATAAATGTTCACAAGACTCAGGCCATTGAGTAAGCGTAACTCATTGGCATTTTCCGCATTTGCAAGGTTTAGAATCGGTTACCCATATACCCATCTACTCGCCCCTCCTAGAAATATCTTCCACCAACTTCCTGCCATGAATCGTGGCATTAAACGAAAAGCCGGCAGCACATCAGAAACTCCCCGGAAAACGGCCAAAGTCGACGATTACTGCAGCACGCCTGTGCGTCGTGACTCGGAAGGAGAAGAAGTCTGGCCCGCACCACGTGAGCAGTTGAATGCTGCGTATGAGTTTCTCCGAGAGTGTGCAAAGGCTCAGAAGCCAACTCTTATTGTTCCGGATAAAGATGCAGATGGACTTAGTTCTGGGGTGATTATTCATCGTACGCTGCTCAAACTTGGTCTTGAGGAGAAGTTTTTGGATGTCCATCTAGTGCGGAAAGGCTCGAATATTCATGAGGAGTACGAGCGGAAGTTGATGCTTGAGAAGAAGCCCTCCTATGTGATAGTTTTGGATCAGGGGAGCCGAGGTGGACCGCCGGTTATTGATAGTAAGGATGCGAAGAGTCTGATTATCGATCACCACCTCAGTGATGAGTTTCCACAGGATGCGACAGTATGTATATGGCCATAAATAAAAGGACTTTTGCTAATCGAATATAGGTTGTATCAGGCTGTCATAGTCCTCCTGTGCCTACGACTGCTTTAATGACATATGAAATTTGCAAAGAACTCCATCTCGACATTGCAAAAGACTGCGGATATCTCTGTGCAATTGGAACGCATGGAGATCTGGGGAATACTTTGAAATGGTTACCTCCATTTCCAGACATGAAAGAAACATTCAAAACGCACACGAAAAAGCTGATAAACGACTGCGTATCCTTCTTAAACGCTCGTATGTCATTTCTACCTTCATATTCCCCAGTGCTTACCATAAAATAGCTCGAAGAACTGGTAAATACGATGTCATCACAGCATGGAAAGCATTACTCGAAGCCGAAGATCCGAAAGAAATCATGAGCAACAAGAGACTTGCTGAAGCACGGCAAGAGATAAATGCGGAAGTCGAACGACAGACTCATGTTCCGCCCAAATTTAGCAAGGATGGTAAGATTGCGGTTCTGAAGATCAAGAGCGAGGCTCAGGTACATCCAGTCATTGCTACTCGATGGGTTAATACACATTCCTATGCCATTTATACCCCTCTCCGCTAACACCACCCTAGGCAGGCTTTCTAAAATCGAAAGCCCTCGAAATTGTCATGGTAGCAAATTATGGATACCTCCCTGGCAAGGTAAACTTCTCCTGCCGAGTTGCCAGATGTGCTCGGGGAAGAGATCCACCCGTCAACATCATCGAATCGTTGAAAGCAGTTGCAGATCTGGATACCACCGATTTGGTTGAAAGACTCGGAGAAAGTTTTGCTCGAGGACACAAGGAGGCCTCGGGTGGTATTGTTAACACGGCAGAGTTCGAAGAGCTTTGTGCATTGATGAAAGTTGGAGAGAAACCCGACAAGTCGGCGGAAGAGGAACAGAAACCGAAAGTGGAAAAGTCGCCGCAAAAAAATACGTTGAAGAATTATTTCCAAAAGTCTTGATTACGACAACAACTCGTCCGGCTGCTTCATGCTATCTCAGGGACAGGAACGCAGGCCAGTTGCATACCTAGACTGTTTCGTACTTAGGTGGTCTATCTACTGACTGTCTCGCTGATACCTCAGGGTACACCACGCAAAAATTCTAGGGTCCATCGTATCCGCCGAGTGGACTTTGAATTTGTTTCTTGCATCGGATGCCTCGTTTGGGAGCCATACTGCTATGTACCGGCTTTGAAGATTCTCCTTACGCTCAAAGAAGCGGGATGCTCGACTACATCATATCTAATGTATGACGTGGCAGCCTGAATGAACTTATGAAGTTTCAACCAATATCTTATATAGCGCGTTGATTCGCCCCTGGATCACCAGGGGATGTACTCACTATCCGACTACGCGGTGGAGTTTAGTCTTTGCACACCAAAATTCCTACCTCCAGATTCTTTACTTTTCAAAAATCAACAAATTGAGATATCAAGATTCTGTTAACTTGAATTTATTAAACTGCTCAGAAATTACTTTGATATTGATTCTTATATACTTTGGGGCTTGTTGAGTTGGATTAGAAAATAGGGATAAAAGTGCTCTCAAGTCGGATTTTGGTGTTGGTATGCAGAGACTAAACTCCACCGCGTGCCGACCGACTTCAAACTTCGATATTCTCAACAATCAGAACTATAATTATATTTAAGTATATATTAGAGATTATAATGTTCAAATATTCTTTAAATAATCGGAAGTTGGTCGGTAGTTAGTACACCCCCTGGTGGATCTTGTTATCCTGTCGTGTAAATTGTCCCACAAGGTACTTCGACACCATTCGAGTCCAATTATTCCCAAGGAATATATGCAACCAAAATTATCAAGACATCAAACCAAACTATACACCTCATTGCACCTCGCATTATCATCTCCACCCAATCAGACTCCAAACCGACCACCCTCGCCTTCGATTCTTCTCAATAACTGCTCTAATCTCCTCCTGCAAATGCGGGCTATCCTTAAACCCCCTCAAAAGTATGTCACCCGCAGACCTAAACTGAACATCCGACGTCTTTGATGTGCGCCCTCGACCTCCATCTAATCCCATCACATGTCCCGAGGTCGTGTGCCCGACTTCAATCATGCAGTCGGGATCAGCGCCATGTTCCAGCATGAGCTTGGCTATGTCGAAGAGCTTCTCTTCCATATCCGGTCGAGTGTTGGATACGCGGACGAGGAACGTGGACCAGATTGTTAATTTTCCTGGACCCTTTCCGTTTGGATCACAACCAGCGTCGAGGAGGATAGACACAATAGAGACGGTTAGATCATTCATTGGGTCAACCGATGGGGCGTGGGGTGTTGCGACGCTTGAAAGAGCTTTGTGGAGGATGGCTGATTGGTTTGCAGTAGATTTGATTAGTGATGGCTCGCGCCGAAGTAGGTGTTGCAGGTACAACACTAGTCTCTTTTGTAGTACCATGATGGCGAACAACTTGATGTCGAACGATTCCAGAAACGGGAGACCTTTCGGGATAGGGAAGCCATGAAGTCTCCCCAAAAGCGATTTCATATCCGCACGGCTTTTCAGCAACGAAGCGTATAGCTCGTCCAGCAATTGTACTTCAGGAATACCATTATGAATTTCAACCTCATAAGCGTAGTATAACAGTTCGCGCACCATCAGTGACATACTACTCGAGGTCCACTGATTCCTTATTCTCAAAGGCAGTGATTTGATTTGTGCAAGATAAAGTTTGCAAAGAGTGATTCTCGCGTCAAAATTTGCGGGGGCTTGTGATCGTAATAATTCTTGTATCTCTTTCATCATGAGGAAGTCTCTGGCCGAGCGATGTAAGAATGTTACTTTGGTTTGTAGAAAGTGCATCTCTTCAGGATCAACGTAGACTTCTAGAAGATCTCGACATCATGCGTTCACATGAGTCTTCATTCTGTTAATAAGTAAGTCCATTTCTTCAGCAGACAAGGACTGTGGTTTCAGTGCGAGGGCGAAGTTAGGGTTCTTTGTGATGTCACTCAGAAAAGACAATGCCACCACGGATAATGGCTGTACAGCTAGCACGTTGATCTGGATGAGCTGTGCCATTTCCGCTTGATACACATCTTCGATTGAAATGAGCATTTGGCGAAAATACCCCTCGAGGTCCGACGGTAAATGGTCCAGTCTATCAAGCAGCGTCGAAATATCGTTATCATCTGTAAGCCCACGGAGAAGTGAGCGAACCACATAGAATACCCATAGAAAGACGCCATTAGCTTTATTCACAATGCCCGTTGTAAGCTCATGATGGTGAGGGTCTCTGTCCTTGAGGTCTAAGAACCGTGTATCTTCCTCGAGCTTTTTTTTTACGTACAGCTCAATGTCTAGTTTGGTGTAGTCTTGCAACACTAGCTGCGGTATAGTCGTATTCCCAAATGCTTTTTGAAACACGTTCCAAGGCCGACTGGAAACACAAAGCTTGATGTGTGAATTTCGGCTTAGACTTCTTAAAATCTCTATGAGCTCTGTATGCTCTCCATCATGGGTGTCATATTCATCAAGGCCATCTACGAAAAAGCAGTACCGGGCTGAGGAAGAGTTTTCATCTGACGACAGGTACTGAAAGGTCTCCGACAATTCTCGCAGAGTCCAAGAGGTGCGATATTGGCTGTAATTATCGGAATCCCTCCAGCGAGAAGCGCACACTTTTGGGATGAGGTCAGGATCTTGCTTGAGTATCTGGTACAGAAGAGATTGCAAAAGGCCTTGCTGCGATTTTTGCATGCTGTTACCGCCACTCCAGAAAAAGTAGCTGGCAATAACGAGCTTTCGCTCTTCTCCAGTCCAAAATTTAAGATTGTCCCGCGTTCGCTCATTTCCGCACAAGTATTTCATAAGTGTTGACTTCCCACTGCCTGCCTTACCATTATACCAGAACAACCCGTCTCCATGACGCAGCCAGTTCACGAATTGTGTTTCGGAGCCAGGATTTGTGTGATCATTGTACACCCATTCAAATGTATGGCAGTGTGCATCTTTGATACTGGATTCTCTGGATCTGATAGAGCTGAAATGCAAGCTTTGCAAAATCTCGGCTGAAGTTGCGACTCTTTGCCCCTCTTCTACAAGCTTGTCGCATTGTTGGGTTATCGGCTTGACTATGTCTTGGCTTGTATCATGATTGTAGGCTGGTGTCGAGGGTATGACTCTTAATAGCTCAGCTCGCAGACTATCAATCCGAAAGCATAGTAGCCTTGATTGCCGCAATGGCGGCTGCTTCAGCTGAGCTTGTTGCTGCACTCAATGTCGTTGTTGTCATGATATGATTGAAGTAATTTGAATGATGGAAGAAATAATGCTACTGGAGAGCTCCATTTAAGTGGATGATATTTCTTGGTTGATAGAAATGTTTAGGGAAGTAACCTGCCTCATTACTTCCAAGCCTTGAAACGTCAATAAGAGTCGCCATACGGCGCAGAGGTAACCATTGTGAATATTCTCAAGCAAGGCCGGGTTGAATCTGAGTAATGCTTGGGGGCCGAGCCACCTTTCATCCAGTAGACAAGCCATTCTTTGTTACTCTTTCTGAACTGGGTGTGCGTAAAAGGTAAGAACAAATGATCACAACACCTGACGTCGTTTTTGCGGCCGTTTGAGTAGCTAATCTGACACACGTTGTATTACCATGAGCAGGACGTTTTCAAGAAACTGCACCATTGGCTACAATATACGAAGATGTCGGGGAGGTGGTAGCCTATCTATTTCGTCCCACATCCGGTTTTCTTGAGAAACTTGGATTCATGACATGACCAAGCATTCCATAAGCCGTTTGAGGCTGTCGTACCGTCCTCGTTTACATTCAATTCTGGAGGGTGACTTTATAGATGGAAGAAGCGTACACAATGCTACAGCATCATGGTCTGGTGACACGATAGGTGGACATATTATTGTAATTGCAACCCTACCTATGTCACTGTCATGCATGCAATCTAGAGTGCGGCGTATTTCCTTTTTGTGCAGAGTGAATGCATGCCACTCACCCGTTCGATGCGCCAGTGAGGCTCAGCTACACCATCTTTCAAGGCATCGCAAAGCTTTTTTCCTATGCTTGTTGCCCGACTGCATGGGAAATTTACTATATTTATTAGTTATGTCGTATTTGCTTTCAGCCTCTTTGCACCACCTTCCTAATAAACCTCGATAAAACAATTCATCTTAGTCGCTGCCTACATAAGAGTCGAGCGCATACGCCTCGTCAGGATGTTACAGAAAAGAATAGCTGCTTAGCAGGTTGCTTATGCATATTGTGCTGTTGGTACAGGGTGGGAAAGTTGGTACTACATTGCTGTTGGTGTATTGTTGGGCCGAGTGAACATTAGCCTGGCTTATGTATATAGATTTAGCTAAATTAGGTAATTATATAGTTTGAAATTTTCGTCTTTCAAAGCTTGTTGTAATTCACCTAATTGTCAATAGTATTATACAATAGCTTGAAACCTAGGAACGACTTCCACGATTCACACCTAGTTATTGCACCTTTATCACAATCGTATCATTGAAAGATTGTATAGTCACTCCCAGCACTATGACTTCCTCGACTTATGACTTCCTATTAAAAGAACTAGAAGGCAAGATCGCACAACCGCACAGCGACGGCTACGAAGCATCCTTGAAATCCTACTTCACTGTTCAAGAAACAGAGCTGAGACCGGCCTTTATCATCTTCCCTACCTCGGCTCATGATGTCTCCCGGATCTTGAAGAGCTTGGCCGCTTGCGACGCAGGAACTAAAGCCTATACAAAGGTAGCAGTTCGAGGAGGGGGCCACAGTCCTTTTGCCGGTAGCGCCAATGTTAATGATGGCATCACCATCGATCTAAGAAGTATCAACACAGTTGAAGTAAATGAAACAAGAAGCATTGCTTCCATTGGAGGTGGTGCTATCTGGGGTCATGTGTATGAGAAGCTAGATCCATTGGGTCTATCTGTGCTTGGTGGCCATGTGTATGATGTAGGCGTTGGAGGCTTCACTCTGGGAGGTAAGCATTGAATGAAGCCCTTCCTCTTTTATCGGCGGGGATTGCCCTAGAACTCAGCATTAATATGGTGTACAGGGGGGTTCTCTTCTCTCTCACCGAGATACGGGATGTGCTGTGATATGGTCGAAAACTTTGAGGTGGTTCTTGCCAATGGTGAAATCATCAACGCCAATGCCAATGAAAATTCGGACTTGTGGACTGCCCTTAAAGGAGGTAGCAACAACTTCGGCATCGTGACTCGGTTTGATATGAGAACATTTCAGCAAGGTAAGCAGTGGGCTGGGCTTGTTGTCTATCCCATCACTACTCTTGACGAACACTGGAAGGCACTTGAGAGTATGGGGAATGACTGGGATCCATATGGTTCATTGAAGTTGAGCATAACCTTTTCACCTCAAACGAAATTTACCATCGCTTCAAACTTTGAGTACACAAAGGAAGACAGCGCACCTGATGTCTTCCGAGCTTTCATGGACATCGCACCTCAATATAGAAATACTATGAAGATAACAACCCTGAGCGAAACAGCCAAGGATATCCAAAAGTTACAGGCCAATGGTGTTCGCCAGATCTTTGCTACGACGTCCTTCTACTATTCTGCTGCACATCTGCAGAATATATACAGTCTCTTCAAGAATGCTGTTGCATCTGTGGAGAACACCAAAGGTATACGCTGGACTCTGACATACTGGCGTATCCATAGCTCAGTTGCAACCAAATCAGCAGCATATGGCGGTAATTCCACTGGCCTCGATACTTCTGGAGGCTCCCTTGTTCTCTGTGTGTTGACATATTCTTGGGAAGACGCATCGGACGATGAAGCCATGAATGGAGCCGCGAAACTTTTCATCGAAGAGGTCGATAAGCTGAGCAGTGATGCAGGGCTGTTCAATCGCTACAAGTATGTTAACTACTCCGCTGGTTACCAAGACCCAATCAGTGGGTATGGAGATGAGATGAAAGCGAAACTGCAGGAAACAAGCAAGAAGTATGACCCCGAAGGGTTTTTTCAGACGAACGTCCCGGGTGGCTTCAAAATATTCTTGACAACCGGTTAGATGTAAGGGTACGAAATTGGTCGCTCACGTATTACTACTCAGAATTAAAGGAGCTCCATTTAAAGCTCTTTGTACCTTCTTTAGCTGTTTGGGTTTTCAATCAAATCGTCATCTATCTCACAATCTTTCCCAATCACAAGAGTTGACTCGATAATCCATCTCTACAGAAAACCTTAGACTAAAAGCACCAAGAACGTAATATAGCACAGGTGTAGAGCTTGTGGCCGCTGGATAGTCGGTAATACTAGATGGATAAGTAGTGATAGTGGATATATACATGGCTAAGATTATAGAGATGATGTATTGAATAGTACTACTCTAAGTAGAAATACTTTCGCTGCTTGAACTATTCTTACTAATGCTTACCAATGAGCTTGTAGGGATTGATTGGGAAGTTCCAGTGGCTTCGGTTATAAGGAGATAGTAGTGGATATAACTAGAGTCTCTGTGGTTAAGAATAATGTTTGGGATCGAGCTGGACAGTTACTGATGCTTTCAGGGCAGGCGGTGACTATAGCTGTTCTGGTGGAGAATACTGTTGAGGTGGTATATTCGATCTCTGATGAAATGGTGCTCTGTGTCGGAACGATGATCTGTGATGAGGGGATGCTCTGTGTCGAGACAGTGCCGCTGATTTTAGAAGAGTCCTAACCTCCATACAGAACAATTAATAGTATATAATCGCAAATCAGCAAAATCCTGTCACATACGACCATAGATCAAGGAGATTTGGGCATCCCGTCCGCTCTGCCATACACAAGCCTTGAATCGGTGGATTAGTAGTTGGGTGGGTGACCACCAGCGAATCCCCACTGTTGTATGTTACCTTTTGCTCCTTTTTTGCTGGTATGGAAGTCATACATCCCTACTGTGTGGTTACTGCGTTGAGGAGAGTCTTTGGTGAGAGCGGTTGGAGAAGATTGATCAGTCTTGCGGATTATACTGTCCGCACTACTCCGGAAAGGGTGCTCACAGTGAAAGAATATTACATCAGTAACTACCTCGTCGAGTACATGTAGTTTCATTGTCACTCTACTAATGCTGTCATCCTTTTGCATATCTCATCACCTGTGTAGTGTGTGGTGAAAGAATGGCTCGCGACTTGAGAGGAGCAGTTGAAGATGAGTTAGTAGGAGCTGGAATGTATAGTTTCATGATGAAAAGCGTGGATACTGAGAAGTCTCGAGCTAGAGAATGATATCTGAAGTAAAGATTATTGTAATAGTGGGTGTATAAGACTCAATAGTACTCTATTGAACACCATGCAGCTCTCAATCCAATCACATTACCACGCTATGGAAATGCAGAATATATACTTTGCTACCGAGCAACTTTCACCCCTCCGTTCCCTTCCGTTCATAAACCATCAACGCATAATAAACCTCCCCCATCCCCCCAAACCTCGAATCATCCTCCACAAAGTCCCTCAAAACTCTAAACCCCAAGCGTTTATACACACCAACCGCCACCTTAAACGCCGTAACAAAAATATCCAAACCCAACTTCTCCGCCTCTTGAATTCCACTCCTTACCAAAGCCGTCGCAATCCCTTTCCCCTGGTTCCTGGGATGAACTGCAAGATAATCCAAACCTATTCGTTGCCTTGCAATCAATATTCCATGCCAGATACCCAGACACAAGAAGACCTACGAATGTAATTTTTCCCAGCAAGTAACTCTTTCCTCGCATTCACCATCCGCGTAAGCAAAACATCGCTCTCCTCATTCGGTTTCCAAACCGCTGTCTCAGCCAAGCGCTTCGCATCCTCTTCTTCTTCCGCACTAACAGCCGGCACCACAACTTCTGGCCAGACATCCAGGCGAGCGTGGGAGTCGGGGAGAAGCCAGCGAGCGTAGCCTACCAGGGATCCGGTTGAGATATCGATGGCTTTTTGATGGCGCTTGTGTTCACGGTCTGTGATCAGGTTGCGAGGGGTGCGTTTAGCGGCTCTGAAAGGGGCTGGAGTCTTAGCTTCACGGTGCTCAGACGAGTCTAGGAGTGGGAAAGTAAGAGTTAGGAGTGGACTTACTGGAGAATATGGTTTTCCAGAGTAGTGTGCTGCCAGGCGAGGATCCAGTTGGGGTCTTCCCAAAAGGCAGGGATGTTATTCTGCGTGATGTCGTTGCTATCTGCGACTATAAATTAATCAGTATATATTGACCGTGGTAGGTTGGTTGACTTGTCATGAGCTCGAGAAATGATTTGTAATCCCTACTACGAAAGTGACACGCGTGGGGAGTCTTCACTTGAAGCTCACCTGCTGTGAACATATTTGAAAGGAGACTGAAATTCAACATACCCGTTACCTGGGCAATTTTGAAGGTTGCCATTATGGTAGTGAGTAAAGAGTGACAATATGAGATCCTTGGCGTTCGGAAGGGTGTTGTGATGCGACTTTGGTTCCTACGAGAGTATTACAGGTATTAGTGATCAGGTTGGCACTGATAAGAAGGGTGTGGGGTTTAGATTCGATTTCAATTGACGCTCTACTGCTCACCGATGATACCATTTTGTAAGTTTCGACTTTTCGGCTTACATGCCCAACACACTATTTGTTGGTTTTTAATCCCACCAGTAAGTTACCCAACGAAGGTACACCATTTTGCTTTTGGATCCAGTAATTGGAAGAGAGGAGCTACCTCGGGGTGGATAACTGCTAACAAGCGGCAAACTTCATGTCTAATAGAGTGAAGCGATGAACTGATACTCTCATCTCGTCATGGGGGTAATGATATATGTATTCATCTCATTCCATCGATAGTCTCCGTCTCAACTTCTGGCTCACTTCGTCTCATAATCCATCTATCCTGGTTCCACTCTATCGCATTTCATTTCATTTCCTCAGATCGGACTATCCATCCGCATCTCGAAACGCCGGTTACATCACCAGCACCAACATCTATAACCATCTGTTCTCATCTCACCTCATCTCACCTCATCCAAATGCAATGCAGGTGCCTATTTCAAAAGCCATCTCCTTGCCGCCATGTCTCCCCGTCTTGTTGATACAAGTCCAACACCACATCATCCCAGCCACCGCCCATCCATCATACCCGCCTAATGTATACCTAGTTCCCATTTCCATTTGTATGCCCGAATCCAAAACCGGAGGAGCAAAAGCACAGAATATAAAAATGAACCAACCCGTGGTACAGAACTCCACTCTCATATGCAATGACCCAAAACGCGAAAGCAGAACCTTTTACCAAGACAACCCCGAACATTCTTCATTCCCACATACTTTTACGAAGGCCTCTTAAAAGGATGAGCCTCAGTGTTAAGGACCCAATCATCCAAACTAATAGTGTCCGGAGTCGAGAAGAGTAAATAGAAATACTTGAGGGTTTCCGCCAACCAGAAACTCTCCATCTCATCGATCTGAGTTGGTTCCTCGGCTGTAACATCGTAGATGGCTGAATGACCGTATTTAGTGGATGTGGCATTGATGACAGCTTCGAACATTTTCCATCCCTTGTCTTGCCAAGTCTTGTCGCCCGTAATACGGTACATGTACCAGACGGATTCGATGGCTTCGGGTCTAGGATCTAGGCATTAGCATTGGGTTGAATACAGAGGGTGACGAGAGACTAACCTGAGAATGTATTTTTTGTAACCAATGGTGACGAATCCGGGTGGTAGCGACTCCTGCTTGATGCGGGCCTCGACGTATTCATTGTGAGAGAGTGGACGAAGAGGATCCGGCAATACTTCCTCGGGTAGAGCTTTCTGTGATTGTGCACCCTTTTCTAATTGACGGCCCGACGCCATGTTCTGCAATTCCACCTCGGTGTTGGTTGATTTCTCTTTGAACATATTTTCTTTCTCATCCGTCATACCAACGGGAGTGCCAGTTTTACCGCTGTTACCCATGGTTTTTCCATTGAGTGCTTCTTTCGATTCTCCTGGTACAGTCTGACGTTTTGTTAACGACGCAGGTTTCTCCTTAGGTTTGAACGCATCTTGATCCTTGACTGCGCCTTTGGAGGAATCGGAGGCTGGTGAATTAACATTCGAAGATCCCGAACCAGACGATCCCACATTCGAAGAAGCCCCACCAGTGGAGCTAACACCGGACGACCCGCTACCTGAATTGGCGACTTGTGGAGCCTCGGCTGGTTTCAGCGTACCTTCCTTAGAAGTGGTGCCGGTGGAGCCGGTTCCCGTCGAAGCAACATGGCCTTGCGGTTCTCCCACGGCGTCAGCCTTTTGCGAGGCGATTTGGTCGTACCCTTCCTCTTCGGCTGCGGCAAGCTTGGCCTTTTCTTCGGCTGCAAGCTTTGCCTTGTTGGCAATATAATCTGCCAGGTTCTTGTCATGGTAAGCGGCAGAGGGATCCAAATACTCGTAGTAGAGGGTCTTGTTCCACGAACAATGTTCGGCACTTTCACATGCCACTAGAACCGCCCCCTCAGGCATGATACCCGATGCTGTAGCTCCGTAAGCCCAGACACAACCATCTGTCAACTTCTTTGCAAGCTCGAGGTCACCATCTAAACCAAATAACTTAGCACTCATACCGACCATGCCTCCAATGAAGCATGTCAAATGTTGAATCTCAGGATGCAGAACGTGATCGCCAGGATTGCCGGCTGTAGATACAGATCCAGAAACCAAAATATCGTCATTTCCAGGTACCATAGGACGGTAGAGCATATTCTCTCTGATGGCATGAGCTGTCCTTCTATACAGTTTCTCATACACAGGCTCAAGACCACCCAATAAAAGATGTTGCTGTCAAGTAGTCAGTTATGCAGGATTTGGTGCCAACAGTTTTACACACCTTTGGGAAATATTCATATGTGGAATCCTGTCCTCCTGCCATAGAGAACTTATCCTGGCCATATCTACTGGGTGAGTCAAGTCCTTGCTTAACACAGTCCCAATCGGACAAAGTCTGCAGATCCGATTTGATTTTCT
Organism: Rutstroemia sp. NJR-2017a BBW; assembly: GCA_002946425.1. Classification (NCBI taxonomy): domain Eukaryota; kingdom Fungi; phylum Ascomycota; class Leotiomycetes; order Helotiales; family Rutstroemiaceae; genus Rutstroemia; species Rutstroemia sp. NJR-2017a BBW. The sequence continues at coordinate 575,707 of NJPT01000052.1, forward strand.
GTTGGCTGATAGGATGTACTTGTGGGTTAGATGCTGGATGCTCCGCCGGTTGCGCTGCCGGTGGTGGAGAAGATGATCCTGTTTTAGAAGTGGAAGAGCCGGTTGTGTCCTCCAGAGCTCGTCTTGCTAGTTTGCTGTCCTCATCCCAGCCTTTGATATGAGCTTTGTGTGGTTCACCTGGTAGGACCTGCATCTCCAACGTTTTTTCTTCTGATGTAGCCTTCTTTTTTGGCTTAGGCTCAGCGACTGTTTCGGGCATAGGAGGTTTATATCCTTGGGGATCTTCCTTCAACAAGGCGGCAGTCTCTGGGGCCGAGAGAAGAGACTCTTTTGCCATTGCAGCTTCCTTTGCCGCCTGCTGTTTCAGATTGGTGGCAGTGCGATTACATCCTGAAGCATCAACATACTCTGGGAACACTCCGGGAAGTTTGGTGGTATTTCGGTCTTGCCAATCGGAGAGAGCGTTAGTGACTCGAGCTACGGCGTCGTAGTAGCGGGGTTCCTTGGTAAGTTGTGCGAGTCTGGTGAATTCCATAGATAAGGATCCGAGTTCTGCCAGATTCGAGCTTGTGCTCGCACGGTGCGGCTGAGATGCAAAGGTTGGCTTCCACGAGTAATAAAGTATCGGCATTCGGTTCGGCGTATCAAACGCTCCCATTAGGATTTCGGCCAACTCAACAGCCTTTTCCAGAAGAACTGGGTATTTAGCACCACTGACATCATACGCTGCCAACAAGCCGCCCAAGTATCTGATCGTAGTCTCGAATACTGGTATTTCCGGTCTTGGGGTAGTAGTGAAGTCGATAAGTGCGACAGCTTTGACGGCATCCTCGAATTCGTCATGTAGATCCATAATCCATAGAGTATCCAAACCATCCACCAGGGTTGCAGCCCATCCGCAGAATGGATCACGGAATTTTCCTGACACTGGAGAGAGTTCATCATGTCCCCATGCAAACTTCCTGTATCCCTGCCATGATTTCAAGAATTCCGCTTTTACCTGGTTTTGCCTCTTTTCTCGATCGATCTTCGCATCCGTTGTCTCGTCCTTGAAGGAGTACTGAATCTTGGGCATGGACTTTGGCACACCTGTTGGAAGTTTTATAATACTTTCGGTAGGTACTGGAAAGTGTTCGGTTTGCTTGGACCAATGAATTGTAGTGGGTGCGGCAGAAAATATAGGTAGTTCTTGTCTCCCATCTGGCGCAATGGCATGAATATCATCGAAATCCTGATCCTCATCATCGTATCCAAAACTGGGTCGTTTTCTATCGGGGAGGATAATCTTGGGGGTTATTGCATCTGCAGTTGGAACGGTAGGGAAAGTCGAGGTAAGCAACGCCTTGCTACTAGTAAACGACGTAGACAATGCCGCAGGCGCTTTTGCTGGCTTCAATTCCTCTTTCGGTTGTTCCTTCACACTCCCCGGTGTATTTGGCACAGCAGCTTTCGGTGGCAGTGGTGCTTGCGGGGCTACCGCTCCTGTCTTCTCATCTTTCAAGGCATGAATGTCAAGGACACCTCCGCTGGTATAACTCTCCCAATCCCGTATATGTGTAAAGCGAATGAGAACGAGGGTTACGACGGCCGCAAAGATCAGAAGCACTCGGTATCTGCGGAATCGCAACATTGTGCGAATGGCTACTCCGTGGCCTTTCGACCAGAAGCTTCAGGGAAAAAGGGCTGAATTGGGAAAAAGGGTCGCGTGTTCAGCGCGGAACAAATGTTGGTACGAATGAATTGTTACCGAATGATAACCTCATAACGAAACAAAGGGTCGTTTCGCGTTGATTATTATAGATCGATTTCTTTATACAACGCTTCCAAGCAACATGAAGATAAGTATGATTGATGAAAGGAGTGAAGGACCAGTGCCAGTGCCACTGCAACTCCTACTTTTCTTAAGCAAATGGATAAAATCCTACCAGCTACCAACCCAGCAGCCTATCGAAGTATGAATTGTGGATGGTGTAGCACCTTCCACGCTTGGCATGGGCAGAGATAGTGCTGAATACCCAATTTTCTCCCTGAAGTCCCCCACTACAAATAAAGTTCTTGGGTGTCCGCTGGATATTTTGCTGCATTTACGGCATTTACGGGGTCATTTATGGGTAACTATGGCTAAAACAATTAAGGTACACGAGCCTAAATTACTTCTTCGATCCATTCCCGAAGTGCTACTCGTGCTAGTCGGATAGTCGAAACTTCCAAAGCGGGACAGCCATTCTTTATTCGACTACCCAGAGCGCTTTGGGAAAAAGGGAGATCGTGGGTATGGCGATCAGGACTCAGGGGAGTTGGCATCCTTAAGTGCAAAACGTGTCAGCTGAGAAAAATCCAAGCAAAGGCTTCATTTCGCTGACCAGAATAGATCATTTATCCATATTGAAAACTGCTTTTCGGACGGCAGCCAAACACCCTCTGGACTAACAAACTTGTACTGTACTGTAAGTTATCTGCAAGTGTCCAGAGTCAGTCAACTTGCCACCTCGGATACTGTCCGAGCTACCCGCAGACCTGGTATCGGTAATTTGACTGCTATCGTCCCCACATTCTACAACATGGAAAGGATTGACAATCGGGGTCAACCATCAAAAGATGTTAAAACGAACTTCATTCTATCTCGTCGAAGAGCCGGATTTGTGTGCCTTCGGGCCGATAGCTTCCCGGATTGATTCGCTTCGATGTTACATTTCATGCACACAGGCAAGAGAAACCCCTCCACAACGCCACGAGACTTGGTAGGTGGGGTCATTCCTGGGGAAGAAGGAATAGGCACATTGGCGCGGGGAGAAGGTATCTCGTCAAGTCATGTCATTTCTTATGGGGTTCTCTATCTAGGCATGCGTCCGGGTAAGATACGCTACATAACCTCTCCAGATACCATACTGTTGTACAGATATACATACCAAGGCGAGCATACCAAGGCGAGAACTACTTCATACCATGTATTCCTCATGAGAAGCTTCCCCACTCCAAGCCAGACGTTGATCATTAGATTTTCCCGTTAATTTATTCATCCATACCAGGTCCGGGTCCACCTTGCCTGCCCATTTGTCGTGCCTTCAATAATTCATCGCAAAGTAAAAGGTTGGACGCAATGCCTGAACTTGAGGCGATGCAGTTCCTCAATACGCGGAAAGAGTCATATACACCCTCCAAAACTGGATCCATAGGTTCTCCAGTCTTAAGGTCAAGACCCACGATGTTACCCTCCGCCTGCTCATCTTGTAGGCTGGCAACTGTATAACTGTAAGCAAGCAGAATTGAAATCTATGTGCAGTTGGACTTACGTGAATCCTGAATATCATGACCGGCGTTTGCTGCCAAAGTTTTTGGAATGATGAGAAGAGCATCTGCAAATGCTTGCACTCCCCACTTCGCCTTACCCTTAACAGTCTTGCGGAATGCCTCGCTGTTCAAGTGAGCTGCGCAGGCAACTTGGAAAGCACCAGCTCCCGGAACGACACTCTTGTCCACGATCATGTTGTAGACACTACGAAGACCGTCACGGACGGCGTCGGTGATTTGAGTGATGGTGTGTTGATTTGGTCCCTTGATGAGAATGGTCACAGACTTTGGCTCCTTGACATCTTCAATGAACGTGTACTTCTCCTCTCCAAGTTGATGTTCATAAACGTTTCCAGCCCAACCAAGGACATCCGGTGTTAAATCGTCCACACTGTTTTGTGCTGTACCACCACAGATCAATTGTAATCTCTCCATGTTCCTTCGCTTGGCTCTTCTCAAGGCAAAGATACCATTCTTGACTAGGACATCGAGTGATAGTGGATCGATACCCTTCTGGTTGATAATCACGAATCCTTTGTTGGGGTCGTTTCCACAAACCTCCTTCTTCAGCTCAACGATTTTTCGTAGCTTCTCGTCAACGAACCGACGCTCACTCTCTACGAGCTTATCCCTTTGTTCCGCACTCGAATAGTAGAAGCCAGAGTTGATTTCTGACTTTTCATACTCCAAGCTGACGTTCAAGCTAAGAATAAATGCATTCTCAACCTTTTTAGGCATGTCGGGATGTCTGGCACCGTGGTCCAGAGCTAGACCTCGAATCAATTGCGTTTCAGAGGCGGTTCGGTGTTGCATCTTCATGATCTCAACCATGTGGAGATCAGGCTTTGCAGGAGCTTGGTAGATGGATAGGACGGCATCGACGATATCGGGGGTAAGTTTTTCTGCCAATGTGTGGTTGAGTTTCGTGGAAAGAGAGGTGCGGGCGACGCAAAGTAGGAGTTCTCGGTCAACTTCCTTCTCCATCTTGAATGTATCCAAGAACTGCAAATAGATCAATACCATCCTGCTCTTATAAAAAGTCTCTACGCACCTTCAACGCCTCGGTCTTAGCAATCTCGTAACCATCTGTGATAATCCTAGGATGTAGACCTTCGGAGATATATCTGTCTGCTTGTTTCAATAGTTCTCCCACCAAAAGAACAACTGAGGTTGTGCCGTCACCGCAAATATCATCTTGTGCTGTCGCTGCTCGTGCAATCATAACTGCGGTGGGGTTCTGTATTTGCATCTCTCGCAATAAAACGTTTCCATCCTTTGTAAGCTTGATCTGCACGCCACCGAAAATTAGAGAAGGAAGACCGCAGAGTCCAAAGGATAATTGCATACCGCACCAGCACCGTCAACAAGCCTTTGAGAATGTTAGCATATTTCCAGGCCACCACAGGGTACATACGAACATTTTAATAGTTCCCAGAGGACCCAAATTCGATTTCAAAACATCTTGTAAGCCCTCACCAGCACTAATATTGACTCTCAGAGCTTCCCCTCTTCTCTGCATTCAGTCAGTGCCTGCCAAAGTACTCCACATCCTGTAATAACATACCCTCGACTCCGCCTTCGGGTTTAGTAGCTGTGCGGCAGACATCTTTGCAAGAGAAAAGATATTCTTGCGTACTTGAAATGTCGTGAAAGCGGGGTTATGGTGGCAGAACGGTATCTATTCTCTCACTCTACGCCGCGAGCTTTTTTTTCTATGGGCGACGTGAATGCCCACGCGAAGGTTGCGCTAGTCCTAATTTGTAATCCCCGCCAGCCTGTTACACCTACTTTACTTGCGAAGGTTTGCTGACCTCGACCTCTTTCTTTCTTTCTTCTGTTGTATTTGTATCGTATCGATTTTCATCAATTTCAAGATGTTTCATTGTCGAAATTTGGTGTTAACTATCATACTCACCCTCCTTGCGGGCGAGACTCTCGGATTTTGGTATTGGCCATTTACTGTCAACAACGCTGTACATGAGCCTATCTTAGAAACAACCGAGCCTGAATATGATGAATATGCGAACAGTAGTGTTAAACGTATCGCTATCATTGGTATGTAGCTTGCATACATCTGGCCTCTCATATTCGTTCTAGCGCTGCTCCTTTCCTTCGTGTTATGTTGCGAACAACCACCTTTCGTTTGTCTGTCCTCGTGATTCGAGTTGGATTAGGGGTGGTTCATTGAGTACGCTATGTGCTTCTAAGCAGGATCCAAGGCAAAATCAAGGCATATATCGATATGATCTTCGTCATCCCTAGTTGGGATAGAAGTGCCTAGATATCGAGATGATCAGTTTTGTCATATGTACTCTGTCCTTGCGAGCCCTCACTAACCCACCTGTCTTTAGGTGCTGGAGCAGCTGGCTCTTCTTCTGCATATCACCTACAAAAGTATGCTTCTGAATCAGATGTAGCTATAAACGTCACTGTCATTGAACGCTCCTCCTACATCGGAGGTCGTTCTACTACTGTTAATGCCTACGGTAATGTTCTCGAGCCAGTTGAACTAGGAGCCAGTATCTTCGTTGAAGTGAACACCATCCTGAAGAATGCCAGTCGGGCATTTGGTCTATCCACCAAAAGTTCCAGGTCTGACGTTGAGGACATAATGGGCATTTGGAATGGAGAGGAGTTTGTTTACACTCAAGCCGATAGCGACTGGAAGTACTGGGATATTGTAAAGCTGTTCTGGAAATATGGCCTTGCTCCATACAAGACTCAGAAATTGATGAAAACGGTTGTTGGAAGTTTTCTCAAGCTTTATGAGCGTCCCTTCTTCCCATTCAGATCTTTGTCGGACCGAGTTGAGGAGTTGGGTCTTCAGGCAGTAACTTCTGTAACGGGCGAGCAATATTTGACTGCAAATGGCGTAAGTTGTTCATGTTGCAATTCTCTTCATCTTAATTTGCTCACAATGTATAGATAAGTCCCTCTTTTGCGACAGACATCATCCAAGCATCTACTCGAGTCAACTACGGCCAAAACCTGAACTTCATCCATGGTCTCGAGACAATGGTCTGCATGGCAATTGAAGGAGCAATGCAAATTCAAGGTGGCAACTGGCAAATATTCGACAGCATGGTTAAAGATTCTAACTCTACTGTCCTCCTAAATCACACTGTCACGGAAATCACCAAATCGAATGATAGATACAGGATCAAGACCACGACAAAAGACGCCACGGGTCTCTCTCGCACACACGACGAACCGTTCGACACCATAATCCTCGCTGCACCGCTCCAATACACCGACATCAAACTCCCCTCCGACCTCCTCACTCACACCCCGGACACCATTCCCTACGTAACCCTCCACGTGACCCTTTTCACCTCTCCCCACGCCCTTAATCCCGAATTCTTCGGTCTTCCCGCCGGCTCCTCATCCATGCCCAACACAATCCTCACCACCCTCCCCCCGAACACCGTGCCAACCGACTTCGAGAAGCCCGTCGGGCCCGCCGGTTTCTTCTCCATCTCCACTCTCCGCAAAGTCATCAACCCCGAGACCCTTGAATGGGAGTACCTCTACAAGATCTTCTCCCCCTCCGCCCTCACATCCGAGTTCCTGTCCGGGATTCTCGGCGTTACTGTCCCCGAAGACCTGTCTACCATTTCCTCTGCCGCTAACAATACCATAACTTGGTACTACCCACATGTCTGGAACTCCTACCCTTACGAGCTTCCGCGCGTGACGTTCGAGGAGATTGAGCTTGCGCAGGGTTTCTATTATACCAGTGGGATTGAGAGTTTCATCAGCACGATGGAGACGAGCGCTTTGATGGGGAAGAATGTTGCGAGGTTGGTTGTGGATGATTATCTGGCGGCGATGGAGCCAAAAGAAGAAGGCATGTCTGCGGATCAGATTGTGGAGGCACCGACTCCTGAGGCGGTGCCGGTCCCACAGGTGGACGAATTGTAAGTAAAGTGGTATCATTCGATTCGTTACTTGGAAAAGGTGCTGGAGATTAGTATTACTCGACATATGGGTTTCTCTCAGTTGCAGACAAAAGATGGAAGAATATGATATTATGGATTCACTGTTTGGTGCAACATGTATATTAACTGGCGGATTGTTTACATCTATTAGGAATAATTCTCTACAATTGATTGTGCATATCTTGCTGTGACCTACGTCGTACCGATCATTCTTACTGGGGTCCTTGGGAGGGCGGATTGAAGGCCTCATAGTCAGGTAAATCATCCCCAGCTTCAAATGCCCTCCTCTCTCTCGAAATCTGTTCTCTTAACGCTGCTGAGTCGCCTTCACGTCCCACAGTCACATTTGGTGCCTGCGCCCTATTAAATACGGAATCCTGTGCTATCTCTGATCCTGCCCTTCGTTCAGGAGGCGGCGGAGCGGGTCGGTTTGCTCTGCCCGCCTGTGCACCTCCGCTTGCTCGTTTTGAAACTCTGCCTCCACTCACTCGTGAAGCTACAGGGGGCGGCGGAGCAGGTTGGTTTGCTCTGCCTGCCTGTGCACCTCCGCTTGCTCTTTTGGAAACTCCGCTCCCATTCCCTCTAGAAGCTAGCTGTCTTCTAGCCCCTTTCATCGCCCACCGACCTCTCCTAGGTCTTCCTATCTGTGGAGGTCGAGATCTAATACTCTCAATCCTAGCTTCGTATGCACGTCTTGGCGAGGGGTCGGGTCTGTCATCGTCCCCGTCGAAGTCACCTTCGGACGACGATATGACAATAAATTCTTGATTAGGTTGATTAGGTTGAGCAGGTTGCGCATCCAGGGTGGAGTTATCATTATTTGCCCCGGCAGGTCCAGCTTGTTGGGCCCGCCTCTCATGAGTTTGGAAAGCATTCAAAAGGTCAGCGAAAGTTTGTCTGGGCGGATTCCTTCCTCTCTCAAATGGCATTTGCCTTATACCATGCTCGAAATCGTGCCTTGACGGAAACAGCAGTTGAGTATCGTCATAATCATGGCTGTCCTCGTCGACATCGACCATCCAGGACGGGTCATGCAGACGGCCAGCTCTTACCGTCCCGGGGTTCAATCCATCTACACCTATCAGATCTCCGAAAGGACTTGGCCACTCGGGCGGATTGTCAGGGTCGTCAGGGTTATCATGGGGCCGAACTACTTCCTGAATACGTTTCAGAAGAATTGTTGCTGGGGGGCGATCCTCGGGATCCCACGCAAGACACTCTAGGACGTATTCGCGAAGTTTGCGGCTATACATCCTCCGTTTCAACAGCTCCAACCCCACAGTCTTGATTGTTCGGCGGCATGCGTGGAGGTGGAGCCCAAAAGTGGTATGGCCAAGCTCTTTGCCATGACACATCACTTTAAATATTAGATGTGCAGTATTCCAAATATCTGACCGTGGACTGATTATACGGTTGGGATGCTTTGGCCATTTTTGTTCCTATTATATTTTAGTTAAAACACAAGAAAGAAAGCAAACGGTTGAGAAAGACCTACAGGTGTATGGTAAGTGTTACGGCCTTCTGTAACGTGGATCCATTCACGGCGTCTTCGCCCTGCCACTGTCAAAGGTACTTCCAATGCAAGCCCGAAGTCCGCCAACTGAATCTAAGTTAGCTGTGTTTATGCATTCGCAAGGGATGACGAGCCTTATGAACGTGGATACGCTTATGGCCCGGCGGTGGGTTTCCGCCGATTCTATGAACGCTCCAAATCAGCACGCAGCAACATGAAGTGCAAAAGACGCGGTGCGTGCTTCTGAAGTAGTCACTCACAACACTACGGTAACTCATTAGCACCCGCAACCTGAATATCATATCATGGAACTGATTATGCTACTTACCATTGGCTCCTTTGATGTCAAAATGGCAAATCGGATGGTGGAAATGTTTTTTGGTTTCTTTTCCCTTGTGCTGATCACTGCGCTGATCAGGATCTTCTGTTCCTTTCTCAAGTATCAAGAGAGCTTTGACGAGACATTCCCATGTTCTCCAAATGAATTCCTCTGGAATAAACGGCTCGAGCCCACGCTCCACTCTTGACCTGGGGGACGTCAGCTTGATAAACTATAACAGCAAGATTTACAAACTGTATAGCTTGCGCTACGTTATGCGACATATCTCCGTGACGAGCGTATTCAAGATATATTCTTGACACATCACTTCTAGGGTCAGATGTGCTGGTGCCCTATAATAACTTCAGCACTCGAGTCGTAAGTCTCCGACGGAGTCACTCACATGACCAGGAGCCCGATGATACGCTCTGTAGATCTTTATAATGTGGTCCGACTGATATTTCATAAGTCGACTCAGCATACGGGACTCTGATAACAAGCTTGTAGCTGGTCCAGATTCTTGCTTGACCACAAGCTGGCGAGGATTGACATTTGCATCCTTTCCAACATACTCGAACAGTGCTGCCATCCCATATGTACCTCCGCCAAGGTATTTCCGCCCTACCCAATCCCTCCCAATGGCTTCTGGAGCCCAATTCCTTGAAGAGTGAATCCATGCCCTGTTTTGCTCGGCCTGTTCGTCTTTCGATAGTTGGGCTCGTAGCCGTCTTATGTTGAATGCCATGATATTGACTGTTTAATATCGAATCGGTGAGTTGGGCCGTTGATTCAGCTTCTGCTTGGTCTCGAAAATGCGAGATGTGCTTAAGCTCTATTTAACGAACTTTGAGGAGGTGGAAGTTCTCATTTTTTCGGTTGCTCACACTTTCTTTGTTTCTCATCATCAAATTTCTAGAATGAAAGAGACGAGAATCTAATGCATGCATTAGGTAGCTCGTACAAAGAATACACCACACTGCACCAAGCATTGCTGCAACACAATCCATAGTACCAGTGAGACGTGGAAAGCAGGCAAAATTTATTTCGGGTGAAATGAAATGATGCACATTGGACATATTATATGAAATTCTGGAGAGGTATCGGCAGAAACTGGAAGGAGCTGTTTGTACTACAGCAATCGTAACAGGAGATCTGAACCACAATATCCTCAAATGGAGTAAGAAGCACTGCAGCTACTGTAGACGACTTATATCATTTGAATAAACGACGAGTTGTCTCTTCTAAACTATGAATCAATTCTTCCCGCGTCTAGGAGTATGCGACAAATGCTCTATGCAGACTTGTCGGCCCCGTAATATCAACAACCACCACTCAGGCTACAACTTTCGTTTACCCACAAAGAGTAAATATAAACAAGGATGAGAAGGCGTCCATCCCGCTGCACATATACATCTGATTGTATATCACGGCCAAGCCGATGTAAAAGATACCCAAGAACCCCATCATAAGATCCATAAACAAGAAAAATAATCCGAAAAAATAATTTTCGCTGAAAGCATCCATCGCAACGATATGCAAAAGCTATGCATCGCATGAAGGAAAGAGAAGAAAGGCATCAATAACCCGTACCCGAACATCAGCGCACCCGTCCATCAATCAATTAACCGTACCCATCTTATTACGATCGCACACTCCCGTCCCATTTCATTTCCCGTACCGACACCCGCGTCCCGCCGGGTTGCTTGTTCTCCCGCACGCTACCCCTCCTCCAATCCATCATGCTCATTCGCTTCGACGTCACGGACGATTTGCCTGTGTTGTCTTTGGACGCCTTGCTCTCCTCTGATGTTTTGCTTCCGCTGTCGCTGTCGGTGCCGGCTGTGCAGTTTGCGGAGTAGGAGTAGGAGTTGGGGGAGTAGTATTCTCCGTCTACGTATACGGCGTCGGAGACGAACGTGCTGCGACGATTCCGTCTGCGAGTGTAGCGTTTCTCTAAGCGGTAGAGTTCAAGCTTCTGGTTGATGAGGTTGATGAGACTCGGCATGGTTGCGTTAGGGAGGTGTGACGTGATGGGATGGAGATGGAGATGTGAGGCCTTATGTGAGCCACTGAGTAAGGTTCTTTAGAGATGATGAAGCTTCTGAAGGTCGAAGATCGGACGGTACTCCAAAGGATGAGATAAAGAGCGGATGATTCCTCGTCTAGAAGATTATTATGTGCCGCGTCCTACACAAGAAGCACGATTGTGAGCTGAAAGATAAGTACAGTACACACTGATACGGAGAGATTCGACAGATGATAGTATGTAGGTGTATGGTGTCAGAAATGGTACGTAGTATCTCGGGTATATACAGTAGTGATAGTAGCCTGGGAATAGTAGTGAAGTCGAGAGAAAGAAAAGAAAGGGAAGATATTCCATTCATCCCATCCCATCTTGTTCTCTCCCCCAAGTTCCTTGGCGATAAGCCGTCTCGAACTTACGCTTTCTTTTTCTCCTTCTCCTCGCAAGTTGGGATGCTTAGGGATGCAGCATCCGAAGCACCAGATTGATCGGAACCCCATAGAAAATCATAAGTAGCCCCACCAATTACCACGAATGGCAGAGATCAGACTACTTTACCATTTTATCCATGAAGGTCTACGACCGGCGCAGACCGGCTAACGCGAACTAATTCGTCTAAAAGGCCGTCTAACTTTGTCTAAACCATGCGGGTGGGATGTGGAGTTATACAGTCGATCCAATGAAATGAGATTGAGACCGGTGTTTCAGTCCATTTTCGTGCAAGTCCTGTTTATACTCGACGTTTGGCACGTTTTCCGGTGCAGGCCCCTCAAACCCACCCTGGAAAAGGTATAGAAAACGCAATCTCGACCCATCTCGACCAATGCGCTACCAATAAACCCAATTTTTTTTCTTGGGACGGGAAGTACTGTAAGTATCGAGGCCTCAAGCCGCGACCCGGATTCGTTAACAGAATCGCTTGTTTTAAAGCCCTCTTCTCTGATTTTCCAATGAATGGGAATTCCATGCTATTGAATATTATTTCTAGGAGTTTCTGAGTCCATCAAACAGACGGAGTTTAAGCATGCTTAACGATCAATGCGAGGTGGCTGAAGGGTATCAACTGTTCAGAGCCCGAACGGTCAGACCTGTCGAAATCTCTGGTTAAATACTTCATCGCCTGATTGATTCCCCCTGCATTAGTTATGCATCTGGCTCAATTCAGACGAATTGTTTATCGTCGAGGCCTATCTTCTCGTTCTTCCTCCAGGGTATCGTTGCTGCTCTCCTGCGCTTCGGCAAAAAGAGTTTCTTGTGCTATAGAAAAGGTGAGACAATATGCAAGATAAGAATCAAAGATAATGCTTACCACTCCAGAGTTCTGAGTATACCCCACCAGTGTCAATCAACTCCCGATGAGTTCCACTTTCTGCTACAGACCCCTCCTTGAGAACTATGATCTTATCGCTATCAAAGATTGTTCGGAGCCTGTGAGCAACGAAAACACTCGTTCGTGACCTTTCTTTCAATATGCTGTTGATGTTCTGCATTAGTGCTTGCTCTGTGTGTGTATCTAGCGCGGATGTCGCCTCGTCAAAGAAAAGCAGGGGTGGATCTTTTAGGATCAGCCGCGATACTGCTAGTCGTTGCTTCTCTCCACCAGAGATCATCATGCCCCGCTCACCAACCATAGTTTTGTATCCGTCGGGGAAGGACTCAATGATGGTATGGATTTTTGCACGCTTTGCAGCTTCTACCACCCTTTCGCTAGAAGCTGCCATGTTGCCATATCTGATATTGTGCTCAATGGAATCGTTGAAGAGAGGTGTATCTTGTGGTACCACTCCGATAGCCTTCCTCAATGACTCCAAGCTCACTTGTCGGATATCTTGACCATCGATGAGAATCCTTCCTTCTTGAACATCATAGAAACGGAACAGAAGTCTGAGGATTGTAGACTTTCCACAACCACTAGGGCCAACAATGGCAATCTTCTTTCCAGCAGGAATTGTAAGACTGAGGTTCTTTAAGATGGGGCGATCCGGATGATAGCCAAACGTTACGTTCTCAAATGTGATTTCTCCGCCCTTGGTCAGCTGCAGCGGCTTAGCATTTGGAGGCTCGGTGATGGCTACGTTGACTTTTTGAAGGTTGAAAAGGGTTTCCATATCCAACAGAGATTGTCGAAGTTCTCGATACACAGATCCTAAGAAGTTCAATGGCACCGAAAGCTGAAATACTAACTGGTTGACCATTACAAGGTCACCGACAGTTAGGTTACCAGCCGCCACTCCATCTGCTGCAAGATACATCATAGCTGTCAGAGCACTCGAGAAGATCAAGTTCTGTCCACTGTTGAGTAGCGCCAAAGATGTCGCAACCTTGATAGATGACTTTTCATAGTCCTGAAGCGCTTTGTCGTATCTGCCGACCTCGAATTTCTCATTGTTGAAGTATTTGACTGCTTCATAATTGATCAGGGAGTCCACTGCCACCGTTGAACCCTTGTTATCCGCAGCATTAGCCGCTCTTCGGAACTTGGTTCTCCAAGCAGTAGTCCAGATCGTGAATGCCGAATATCCCACCATCGTCACAGCTGTGATAGCTGCAAACTTGGCGCCATACTGGTAGGTCAGAATACCGCACACCATGGAGATTTCCAAAGCAGTTGGCAGGATGTGAAAAACCATAGATGTCAACAAGAAACTAATTCCTTTCGTACCACGGTCAATGGCTCTCGTCAATCCACCGGTCTGCTTTGAGAGATGGAAGTTTAGATCAAGTCGCAACAAATGATCAAAAACATTGCAGGCCACTCGTCTAATGGCCTTCTGAGCAACGCTTGCAAATACTGCGTTTCGGACTTCCTGGAACAGTGTAGCTCCTATTCTTGTAAGGCCGTAGGCCAATATCATTGAGCCAGCCACGGTCGTAGCTGTGCCGCCAATTGCAACGAAATCAACGTTCATTGCGTCGACGATGCTCTTAAAGTAAAATGGCACCTGGACGTTCAGCAACTTCGCACCTACCAGTAAAACCAATGATAGTCCAACGCGAGCTCTGGTTCCCAAATTGTCTTTTGGCCATAGATATTGTGCCATTTCTTTCATGATCGCCCAATCCGCCTTCCTCTGCTCCTTATTTGTCTTCTCGTCCAAAACCAGTGGGTCTTTTCGAGCTGTCGCAGGTGTGGCTGCTGCAGGTCTTTGGGCAGTCTCGGGCTTCGTACCAGGTATGTCGTCAGCAGGTCGCGGGGTTCTTTGAGCTTGACTTTGAAGTGCGATGCGCTTCGGGTTGTCTCTGAGGAGTCGATTTGTGGTTGCAAAGACCCGTAGGCCACATCCTGGCCGTTGCCATCTTTGGTGTCGAACTGAAGCTCTCGCAAGCATGCAAGAAGCTCCGCGGAAGCTGCTTAAGCTCATTGTGCTTCCTGTCGCTTCACAGATCACTGTTCATGCACGAGCTGTGCGGGACACCCATGAAAGCCCCAGCTATCGATAAGAAACCAGCCAGCGCCCGTTCTTAATGTGAGCCTGCAAAATGTCGCGAATCAATTTTGCATAACAAAAACAGTATCTTGAGTCTTTCTATGCAAAACTGTATAAATTTCCAAAATAAAAAGAGTAAACCAAGATGTGCGTGAGAGTTTATTGGTATTCATGTTAAAGCTTGTGGTAACCTCATTGTTGAAGCTATTACGCCATTTGAGGCCTTGTCTCGCCTAACCGCAAGGCGAAAATTGGACCTTTGTGCCTGCAGCTTCTGAGACGACAAGAAGGCCCGCCAACCACATATTTTTTGATTATTATCAGGAAACAGAGCAGCAATGATCGGTCGATCCATAGGCCGCGCTGCTCGTGGTACCGGGCAGCTCCAGGCAGCGGCAAAAGCTCCTACCGGAACCCGTGCCCTGCGAATAGGCGCATCTTCAAATCTTGAAGGGCCTTTGGAAGGTGATATTTTGAGCAAAACGCTAGATGCTACAGATCCTGCGGGTAGGTCGGCAGCAATTCCCTCGATGTCCGTATGCTAAATACCATGTTTTAGATGCGCGGTTCGAGGTTATTGGTGCTCCATACTCTCTTTTATCGGCCTCGCTGTCCGCCTCACAAACGTTGTACACAAGGAGGGGCACATTAGTTGGTGTTAGTGGGAAGGCGGAAAATGTCAGCGATACTTGGAGCTCTTTGAGATGAAGGACTAGCTTGCTGATACATTGGGTAGGCCCAATCGACATTATCTATTCTCGAACCGTTTCGACGAGCCCCTCTGGGCATTCCTTTCCTGTATCAGAAAATATCTTCAACGAGCCCGATAAAAGCTTTAATATCTACGAAATCCCCAATCACCTCTATGGAAGTTTTACATCTCGACGGACGGGAAGACTGGATGATAGCGCAGCGGAATGCTTTACTGGCGTGGACTGGACACAGATTAAATGTTTCGCCTACTATCAACAGGAGCTTGAGCATTGCTCACTGGGGTAATACTCAGATTACGGGACGAGGTCTAGTAGCTTTGGCCGGAGCTGGACGTATCTATGAAGTAACGCTGAAAGCCGGCGAGGAGTTTGTCGCACATCCTGGGAACGTCCTGGCATACACCATGACATCACAACACCCACCAAAACCATATAGGTTCAAAGCCTCTATTCTCAAGCTCCAGGTTCCAACACTGGGGTTCAGCAAGCTACTGCCAGATATCAAATTCTTCCGAGTAATGCAGCAGACAGATTCTTGGCAATTAGTGAAGAAGTTGTTCTTTGCACTGAGGACGACGATGAGGCGGACAATCTGGGGAGATCGACTATTCCTCCAATTCCAAGGTCCCACTACGATTCTGATGTCAACGAGAGCATCACGAGTAAGCGATGTATTGACCTCAAGAGAGATCAATGAAATTGCAGATGCACCTCCAGGTGCGGTTTTGGAAGCTGTGGAATCAGCAGGAAAACCCAAGCAAATTTCGAGTCCTACACAACACACAGATGTGCCAACGGGATTTCACGTCGCCGAGGTTAGCAAGGAGGGCAAAGTGAAGTTTGAGGATTCGGATGCAAAGTCTGTTGTGCGGTAGTGGAATATGGAACATGTATCATAAATGACCAAAAATGTACGAGTAGGTTCTGTCGGTGGGCGGTTCGAAGAACAAGCATGAACCAATGAAGATACCACATTCAGCTTTGGATTTGCATTATTTGGCGACGATCGATGACCTAGCATTTGAAGAGAAGTTCGAATGGATATCTCTCTTGTTCCTTCCCAAGTGGGATCTGCTACTTCCACGAAATGGCTGATGTAGTTGAACTTATTTGCCCGTCCAGCGTGTTAAAGTGTTAGCCCCCCTAATCACACCAATCTGCTCTTGAACAATTGTTTGGTGGATTGATATTCATTTCATGATTCAACTAACAGCGACTCGGCATCTACATCGGCGTCATTCTCTGCCTTGACTGCTGTTCGAGTCGTCGCTGTCAAATGAGCGGTTTAATTTGATGTCTTGCTCTTGTTTTTGACGAGAAGCCGGACACTGGGGTTCCGATCACTACTACATGGACGTTGAGGTTTTGTTTTACTTGCTATAGTTATTTGATAATCAATATGCCAATCCACCTGATTGGAATTTGCGCCATTACTTTATGCGATCTTGTCAAGCTTCGTTATATGCTCAGCTGCTTCCTGCTTTTGGGCTAGGGAGTGAATGGCTTCCTTCGTAGGTTCTTGTTGATAGTTGCTTTTATTAGTGGTATATTGTGTCATCATGAGCAGGATATGCGTAACTATGATAGGCAAATGCGTCTTGTTCTCCCGACTATTGATGGAGAAGTCTCGAGAATCTTTATATCGTATCAGAATGGCGGCCATACACATTAGTACTCTACTGTACTGGTATTCAACATTTTATTGGGGGCGGCTCTGCTTGGAGTCAGGTATTATGGTTAATCCATTTTCTTTCTACGTTCTGGAATATGAGGTATGGTAGGTAGGTGCAGCAGTCATCGAGCAAATGCTAATAATCATAAGAACAGAAGATATGTATTTCGCACAATGTACTCGGCATACCCACAGAAATGCGGTGTCTAGACTCTAGACTCAGTTACCGAAACCTCCAACACAGCACAATTAGCTGCATGCAAGTTCATCTTAGCAGTCCAACTAGTGAAGAACAGACGGTGTGGATGGCATTGCTAAATATAAACACCGACAACTATATATGGAGGGGGACGTCCCTCAGTACAGCAGAGAGGCAGGAACATCAACTCACGTCGTGGATCATGCGGGGTACAAACCAAAAAATGCCCGTCATCGAACCGGTAAGTCTAGAAGATCAACAGCATGTAGGAACAGAAAACTCTGAGGATATATTAATTCCCGGGTAAGCCGTCGCTCCACTTACATATGCAACTTGATTCTAGCTACATCAAGAGGGTCCAAAACCCGTATTCCATTGCAGCACGGCAAAATGACGAAAGCGACGTGTCAATCCGTTGTCCTGCACCTGCACCAGAATCAGTTGTTGGTAAAACAAGCTTTTCGGCGGGACCTTTCCACCCAATCTAATTGATCTGTTCCTGAATTCGAGCAAGGGACCCGGGAAATAAGATAATCCTGATTGGACGACTGCGCCTTTGTTCGCGCTTTCCTTGGTTGTCGTTGCTGGGTCGATTAACCGAATCTCGACATCTGTAAACAATCGCTGAAAGTGTTCCTGCGCCATCTTCTTTTTCTAGCAAGTTAGCTCTCCTGCCACACAATTTTCTGTCACAACCTCATCACACTGCTGGGAAACGAGAAAAAATCTGGGCCCTCTCTTTCTCTTCTCCTCTCTTCTGGAGAATAGTTACAAACTGCTACGCATTCTATCCTTTCTCCCCTTTCAAAACCTATTTGGGTGTAGAGATATCTGACGATTTGTTCATTCTCATGATAAGCAGTGCGACCAAATTTATATCCACTCTTCACACGACTTAACGAACCACCCTGCGAATTCCACGAATATCCCCATACATTCCATACAATACCTACCACGCGGTATTCCACATTCTTTCGAATCTTAAACTTCTTCAACCACACTGCCAACATTCCACGGCCGCGACTCCTCAGTCGCTCCGAATCATACGGGGGACGGGAGTAGCAGGCTCCGACGCATTCGTTCAGAGACATCGATAGAATAGTTTACAATGGCTGACCGAGGTTTCGGAGGGTTTTTGAGTAAGTAACAATCCATTGCGCGAGACTTGACAAAGTGCTAACGTGCCGGGTGTAGGGGCGGTGCCGTTCTTAGGATACCATCATGTGCTGATGATATTGATCGCGGTCGCTATTATATTACTTTGTGAGTAGGCCTAAACAAACAATGTATCGAGGAACTTGCTAACAATCTTCCCAGCACTTCTACTAGCAGGATGTTCTTCCTCGTCACCTATGATACCCGACATTTTCCTCATATCACTATACTACCAATCTTACACACCCGTACCATCTACCGCACAAGTCGACTACAACGTACACACCGCGATATCTAACATTGTTGGTCAAGCAAAATTAGCAGCAAGAGTTGGTTACTTTGGCATCTGCATCAATCCCGATGGTGGAGCATGGCTTTGCAGTAACAATGCAACGGCTTTGGCAAACGAAGTGAGCGTCGACCAAGATCCGCTGAACTTGATTTGGCTTGCAAGTCAATTCAAGGATATGATCGTATTCCCATATCTTATGTAAGTATTCCTTGATATCTGACCCTGTCGCAATCGCTAATAAATCCATAGCATCGTTGCAATCATATTTGCATTTGTCTGTCTGTTACTTCTAGCCACCTTCCCAGGTTGGCACGAGGAGGAGGACGTTACAGGTCTCGAGCGCGAAGTCAAGCCATTCCCATCGCGACCGGTATCCCAAGTTGCACTCGCTATCATCTTCATCGCATCCATCTTCGTGCTTGTATCTGTGCTATGGCAACATACAGCTTCCGTAGCTGCCTCCATTATAGCACAAGATCTCGGAAACGGCAGTGTAAGGAGTGGAGTCGGAAGCACTGCAATGGTTCTTGGGTGGTTCTCATTCGCCCTCCTAATTATTGTCACCATCGGATTACTGGTTATGATATTAAGTATCAGAGTATTGGCGGAGACCTTCGGATGAGAAACCACAGCACAGTGCCATTCTGGACGAAACAAGCACAAATATGTCGACATTTTACAAATTTGACATTATACTTTCTTTTCAGCGTGCATGATTACGACCCAGCGAGAATATCGTTGGCTGGATATGACCAAATTTGGAAAAAATCGAGGTTAACTACCCTTTGCTGTTTTCTTCTCTCGATTTTTTGTGTATACATGGGCAATGCATTTGGGAAAAGGAGTTACCAGACCTTGTTTGATTTTTTGTCTTTATTTTATATGGTGATGAGGATATCGGGGCATGGGAAAGACAGTCAGCAAAGTACGACGCCGGATGCAAGAGATGCGTTATGTTAGAATATTAATGAGGGATGGATGGTTGGGTTGGTTGGGCAGGTGAATCGGTGCCCTTGGTTGGATTTGGGCGGCGGAGGGAAACTCTTTCTGTTTTTCTGTTTGAACCTTTTTTGGGTGAAGCGATCTACTGTGGTTCATGAATGACTTGTATGTATGGATGAGTGGGAGGATGGGTATAAGAGGAGTATGAATGAAAAAAGGAACCAAGGACTCCACACCATTGTATCTGCTTGATTCTCGAATATATGTGATTTGTGACTGATGATTGTATGTGTGATTTTGCAGGTGTTGCAATACAAATAGCTATTTATTCGCTAAGCTAATTAATTACCCCTTATGATTAATGTATACATTGTGTCTAGTAACTTTCGTGGCTTGAGTAAATGTACATTTCTACTCTCCAGGCTATTTACTTTGCTCTTACTATCATCCCCTTTGCGTCCCCTTCCCCTTCATCGTTCCATTCCTCCATTTCATTCCACTCCCCTCTTCCCACCCACACTCCTTCCCTCACCACCCCCCATTTCACCCCTCCATTTGAACTTCCCCACCCCCATCCCACCCCCTCCCCTCTACTTCCTCCTCCTAAACCTACTCCCCACGCCCGGCCCGCCCTTCATCCCGCTATTCCTCAACTTCAACCTCTTGAAATTCTGATGCGCACTCGCCTTGACCTTCCTTGCCGCACTCTTGACTTTGCCTTCCTTATTCAGCGACCTATTCTTCTCCTGATCGGGTCTGCGATACCGCGTCCCGCCTTCGGACGCCGTGTACGAGGATGCGGAGTCCGAGGCGTAGTTGCGGCCTTCTTCTTCTTCTTCGGGGAGTTGGGTTTCGGGGATGAGTTGGGTTTCCGGTATGAGGTCAGGTTGGGGTTGGGAGAGCTCGTCTTCGGAGGAGGAGGCTTCGTGCAGGGGAGTAGTGGTAGGTGCGGGGACGGGTTTGCTGCGTGTGGGACGGAGGTTGACGCGCCGGGTGGTGCGCTTTTGACCTTTCTTTTTGTAGGGTTTGCGGATAGGTTGTGTGGGATTTAGGTGCTCTTCAGGCTCGGTGTCGTACTGAGCTTCGTCATCGAATGCGCCGAGGGGGAAATTGGGCTGGCTGTCTTTTACTAGGATTTCGGGTGGTGGTGGAGGTGAAGGAGGACTAGTATCTGATGGTTTGGATGGTGGTTTTGGTTTTGGTTTGGGTCCGTTCTCCATCTCCATCTCCATTTCTCTCAGGGCCTCCAGATCTTCGTCCGCGGCGTCGTCTTCCATTTTTCGGAGCCCCGCAAGCATACTGCTTAGACCGCGGATGATGGGTTTGCGGGGGACGCGGATCATTTCTGGGGATGGGGGGCCGCCTTCTTCGGTTTCGTTTATAGATGGCATTTGGATTCGTTGACTGTCTCTTCGGAGGAATGAGGGGGTGCTAAAATGAAGTTTGGAGATTGAAGAGGGGGTTTGGGTGCCTTGTGTTGCATCGAGGATGCGGTTTTTGGAGGGGGTGGTAAATGGGTTTAGTGTGGATTGCTTTCTCGAAGAGGGTGTTCGACTGTGCAATGCCCGCGACTCGTCGGGACTCTTCTGTTTTCGAGGAGTAGCTTGTGTAGGAGCTGCTTTGCCGGTCCCTGCAGCCATTGATGGAGTATCGGCAGGGCTGTCTTCTTCGAGATCGAATAATCCAAGAACTTGTCCATCTTTCTGTGGTGTTGGTCCAATTGCTGTTTTCTTCTGAGGCGTTGCGAAAAGATTGCGCATTATCGAAGGAGAGTAGTAAGGGTCGACGTCCCAGGGTTGCATAGAACCCTTCGAGGGGGTCTTGTCCACTTGTAATCGTTTTTGCGGAGTCGCCTTGTGCAATTCGTCATGTTTTCTCTTTCTTGGTGTGGACTTGGGAGCTGTTGGTTGTGCCGGCGCAACCTTTCCGGATAATATATTCCGTACTTTATCATACTCTTTATACTTAGAAGCTGTAAACCATTAGTGAGTGTATCTGCGGCCGGCGATAACAGGATGCATACCTATTTCAGGGTTCTTCTTGATATCCTCCCGAGATGCTTTTCTCTCTTCATTCTGACTTTGGAATTCCTTCTCCCAGACCTTCAAGTCTGCACGGAGGACTTTCGATCGTTCGATCCATATTTTCTTCTCTTCCTCGTCCATGCTCTTCTATGCGCCCAATACTAGATCCGAGGTTGCTTTTCGCAGAAGTACATCAAAAGCGCGGTGCAATATTTCGTGTCGCTGCGCACACAATAGTTGAGAAGGATGAATACTGTTTGTATATTGATATGAATAATAATTGGCCGTAACGTCATAAAATAATCATAAGTCATAAATTTATTCTCGCACCATTAATCATAAGTATCGCTTTTGAGTATTTTATGTCGTACTTCCGTAGGTGGAATAGATTAAACGCGTCTGGGTCAAGTCGATACGCGATCTGATCAACTCTATTTTTAGCGGCAAAGCACTTGTGCTCAAGTGAGGTTTGGGTTAACGCTGTCATTGTGTGAGAACATCATGAATTGACATTTCTCCTCCGATCCGGAGGATATCCACTCTGCTACTTTACTCATAATATATGCTGAATTCTGTCACATAAATTATCGTTCATCCAAAGCAACTTTGAACGACAGCGGAATAATATTTCCCCGAGCCGGTCCCGCTTCCGCCACTCGATAAGAGATGATAAAGTTAACTTTCCTTACCCCAGACTTCTCCTTCCCAAGCCATTACACACTCATGGATAGCCCGCACAAACCTGACTTGGCCACCAGGCCAGAAGTCCACGAAAATAATGGCCGAATATCACCAGCCGTAGCAGAGCCTACATCAATCTCCACCGTATCGAAACCTGAAGCAGAGCAAGAAGAGACCCTCTGCGTAATCTGCCTTGAGAAACTCTCCGAACCCGCCATCACTCAACCCTGCAACCACTCCACCTTCGACTACCTCTGCCTCCTCACCTGGCTCCAACAAAGCCCCAGCTGTCCCCTCTGCAAAACGCAAATCAAAACCGTCCACTACGATACCCTCGAAGGCGGCAAACCCAAAACCTACATTGTCCCCGCACCCGCACGCGAGCCTCCCACCCAAAACCCCAACTACAACCGCACCTCCCTCCACCACGCATCCCGACGCCGCCTCCGCTTCGGTCCTCGCCCTGCCTCTTCTCATCCAAGCACCCCCCTCGACGATCCCATCGCCCGCCGTCGCCACATCTACAGACACCAGCTGTTCTCCCTGCACGTAGGCAGCAACCGGATCTCCCGATTCCGCGAACTCACGCCGCAGCTCTTCGCCCACGACGCAGAAGCCGTTTCGCGTGCGCGCAACTGGATTCGACGGGAACTGCAGGTTTTTGAATTCTTGCAGCCTTCTTCATCTGGGGCAGGAGAAACAAGCAGAGCTGCTGACCGGCGCGCGAATAATGCGGAGTTTTTGCTGGAGTATATTATAGCGATTCTGAAAACTACGGATATCCAGGAAAGTGGAGGGAAAGCGGAGGAGTTGCTGGGAGAGTATTTGGGGACGGAGGATGCGCGGTTGTTTTTGCATGAGTTGAGGGCTTGGTTGAGGAGTCCGTATACGACGTTGGGAGATTGGGATAGGCATGTGCAGTATAGGGATGTGGGGCGAGTGGTGCGGGGGAAGTATGAGAGGGAGGGGGTGAGGGGGAGGAGGGAAGATGAGGAGGAAGTAGAAGGTAGAGGGGGGAGAAGTGGTGAGAGTTGGCGACCGGAACCTGGCCGTTATGATCGCTGAAGGAAGTGGTGAAGGCGGACGACCACCACTAAAAGGATTCGAAGATCATACCTACCGCTACGTACATACGGACCTCGAAGTCTGCATTTAGCAGAAAGGAAAGACTGGCGCACGAGGCTCGACCAGTCATTACGGGATACAAAATCACGCTGCACTATCTAAATATGCGTATGACCCAGTCAGCTACATAGTTGCCGCATTTGGCAGCACGGGATATTTGTAGCAACGGCTATGCGAATCCGCATCTTGTGGAAAACCCAGTTGCCGCATACTTCGCTCTATCTAGCCCCGGCGACACAAGCACGCCGGGGTCCCAGATCAGAGGCGGGGGGGATATTATAGTGTGTGATGGTTACGGAGACGAGGAAGAGCATGAGATGGTGTATGCTGCAGTATAGACCGTAGAGGAATAGAGATGCACTGGTTAGTTGGCTGGCTGGCTGATGAAGACGGCTGTTTTATAGATAGAATAGAATAGAATACCTACCGCATCCTATTTACTACTAGATGTGGGAAGAAGAGCCGGGAAAGAAAGTAGAGGGTGGAATACTCTTGTGCTATACTGAGCCTTGGAATTTTTGTATGAAAAGACGTTTAGGTAACTTGTAGAATTATATAAAGACTAGTTTTTATAAATATTCCGTCTATCTATCTACTTCGAGGTTGATATAATGCGATATAGCATAATGAAGCTGTATATAATATACTAAGATATTCTGCTACATCGTGATATAGCATATATCTCCCGTTCTCAACTTATCTAACCTACTGCAGTGGGTAATACGATGTGATATGATGGGGTAGGGTGGGATCTAGTAGGTTGGAGTCTAGTGTGCTGTAGGATACGATATTATGCAGCACCTATCATTTCATTCCATATCTATCTATAACAGAGTCGTGGAAACTCACAAGAAAGCCTTCTCTACCTAGTTCTGACCAGGTCTGTCTATTCCCAGCTTCCTCGAACTCCTCAACCAAACAAACAACCCAAGATATCATTTTCCCTTCCACTATTCCATTCTCCAAACAGATATATATA